>CM053771.1:213949193-213977178 GCA_028658325.1 Potorous gilbertii | reverse complement strand
GAAATCTCCTTCACTGTGTTGCTGCGCGGTTTCCACTGTTCCAGAATTTGTCAGGAGTTCTTTTTACAGGAAATCTATGGGCTGTGGGTTCGGACCTAGCATAGGTGAGTCTTTCTACTCCGCCATCTTGGCTCCGCCCCCCCTTATCATTTCTTTATGTTAAAAACAGGGACACTTCCTTTCTATAAAAAAAAAAAAAGAAATAGAATGTTTAAACCAATTTTATAAAGAAAAATTTAACAAGCCATTAATGAACTTCCTAAGAAAAAATCTCCAGGCCAGATGGATTCAAAAGTGAATTCTACCAAATATTTAAAGAATAATTCATTATAATACTATATAAACTATTTGGAAAAATAGGTGAAGCAATCCGATCAAATTCCTTTTATGATGTAAATATGGTGCTGATACCTAAACCAGGAAGAACCAAAACAGGGAAAGAAAATTATGACCAATTTTCTTAATGAATATTGATGTAACAACTTTAAATAAAATTCTAGCAATGATATTACAGCAATATATCACAAGAACCCTACAATATTACCACATGGGATTTATACCAGATAATAAAGACTGAATTAATTTTAGAAAAACTATCAGCATAATGGATCATATCAATAAGAAAACAACAGAAATCATGTTATTATTTCAATAGATGTGGAAAAAGCTTTTGACAAAATACGGCACCCATTCCTATTAAAACCAATAGAGAACAAAGGAATAATTGTAGCATTCCTTAAAATGATAAGTTGTGTTTATCTAAACCACCAAGAATTATTATCTGCAATGGGATAAGCTAAAAGCCTTCCCAATAAGATCTGGGATGAAGCAAAGATGCCCCTTATCACCACTATTATTCAATGTTATACTAGAAATGTTAGTTATAGCAGTAAGGGAAGAAAAAATGAAGGGATTAGAATAGGCAATGAGGAAACAAAACTATCACTCTTTGCAGATGACATGATGTTATAGTCAGAGAATTCTAGAGATTCAACTAAAAAACTAGTGGAAATAATGAACAAAATTTCAGCAGAATTTCAGGATACAAAATAAACCCACATAAATCATCAGCGTTTCTATATAATACCAACAAGTCCAGCAGCAAGCAACAGAGAAATCCCACGTAAAATAATTGTAGACAATATAAAATACTTGGCAGTTAACCTGCCAAGACAAACCCAGGAACTATATTAACACAATTACAGAACACTTCATGAAAACAAAATCAGACTTAAACAACTGGAAAAATATTAATTGTTCATGGGTAGGCTGAGCAAATATAATAAAAAACGGTTCGACTTAAATTAACCTGTTTATTCAGTGCCACACAAATCAAACTACCAAAAATTATTTTATAGAGTTAGAAAAATAGTAACTAAATTCATGGAAGAACAAAAGCTCAGGAATATCAAGAGTATCAAAGAAAAATGTGTGTAAAAGAAGGTGGCCTAGTCATATCTAATCTTAAATTTTATTATAAAGCAGTAATCATCAAAACTACTTGGTGCTGGCTGAGAAATAGAATGGTGGATCAGTGTGACAAGATTAAGTGCACATTACACTATAGTAAATGACCATAGTAATGTAGATATGATAAACCCAGAGATCCAAGTTTTCAGAACAAAAATTCATTATTTAATTAAAATTTCTGGAAAACTAGAAAACATTATGGCAGAAACTAAGAATGGACCAACACCTCACACTGGATACCAAGATAAGGTCAAAATAGGTACATGATTTATTCATAAAGTGGGAAACCACAAACAAATTAGGAGACCATGGAACAATTTGTCAGATATATGGATAAAGAAGAATTTAGGACCAAAGAAAACATAGAAAGCATTATAAAATGTAAACTAGATAATTTGATTTTATAAAATTAGAAAGTTTTTTTGACAAAACCAATGTAATCAAAACTAAAAGGGAAACAGAGAATGGGGAGAAATTTCACGAGTATCTCTAATAAAGGCCTCATTTCTCAAATATGTAGAGAAATGAGTCAAATTTATATAAAAATTTATCAAAATATCAATTTGCAATAGGTAAATGGTTAAAGGATATGAACAAGAAGTGTTCAGACAGAGAAATCAAAGCTATCTCTTGTCATATGAAAAAAGTGCTCTAAATCACTATTGATTAGAGAAATTTAAATTAAAATAACTCTGAGGTATCATCTAATACCTACAAATTGACTAATATTACTTTTAAAAAAGAAAATGATAATTGTTAGAGAAGATATGGGAAAACTGGGACACTAAAGCACTATTGATGGAGTTATGAATTGATCCAACTATTCTGGAGAGTAATTTGCAACTATGTCCAAAGGGCTATAAAACTTTGCATACCTTTTGTTTCAGCAATACCACTGCTTACTCTATATCCCAAAGACGTCAAAAAAGGGGGTGGAGAGGACCTATTTGTACAAAAATATTAATAGAAGTTCTTTTTGTGGTAGCTAAGTATTGGAATTTGAGGGGATGTCCATCAATTAAGGAATGACTAAACAAGCTGTGATATAGGATTGTGATGGGTGATGGAATACTATTATGTTATAAGAAATGACAAGCAGGATAATTTCAGAAAAGACTGGAAAGACTTATATGAACTGATAGAAAGTGAAGTGAGTAGAACCAGAACATTGTACACAGTAATAGCAATATTGTACTGTGAAGAACTGTGAGTTACATAGCTATTTTCAGTGATACAATGATCCAAGATGATTCCAAAGTACTCATGATGAAGCATACTATCTGCCTCCAGAGAAAGAACTGATATTGTCTGAATACAGACTAAAGCATGCTCTCTCTCTCACTCTCCCTCCCTCCCTCCCTCTCTCTCTCTCTCTTTTTCTCTCCTTGAGAATCATCAGTATAGAGGTGGGAAGCTGATGAACTCACCCATTGAAGTAGTATAAAGGGATGAAGAGAGACCAAGACCGAACATTTTGAGACATCTATGATTAAAAGGCAGGATCTGGATGAGGATCCAGCAAAGGAGACAGAGAAGTGGTCAGAAAAGGAACCAGAAAAGAGTGGTATCTCAAAAACAGAGAAAAGAAAATATAAAGAAAGAGTGATCAATACTGTCAAAAGTTTTAGAGAGGTCAAAGAGAATGAGGACTGAGAAAAGGCCACTGAATTTGGCAAGTAGGAGATCAATGGAAACTTTGGGGAGAGCAGTTTGGGTGGAATAAGATCAGAAGCCAGATTGTAAGAGAATAAGAAAAGATTGAGAGGAAATAGAGTAGAGGTATCTATTGCAGAAACCCTTTTCAAGGAAATTAGCTACAAAGGATAGAAGAGACATAGTACAATAGAGGGAATGGAAGGATAAAGTGATAAATTTTTTCAAGGATAGGAGTGGCATGGCCATACTTGTAGGCAATTCCTTGGAGACCGGATGAAATAGAATAAGTTGAGCAGGTAAAAGGTTTAACTTTGGTGAGAAAGGTTTAGCCTTCATGTGAGACAAACAAAATTATCTAGAACCTAGCTTCTTATTTTTTCATGTCATGGACCCAAATGGCAGTCTGATGAAGCCTATTAACTTCTTCTCTGGTTAATGTTTTAGATGGAAAAAAACAAGATATATGAGATTACCAAGGAAACCAATTGTATTTAAATGTAGCTATCAAAATATATTTTTAAAAGTTCATGGACTCCAAAATTAGGGATATTTGATGAAGCTAAGGACACTCAAATTGGAAGGAGAGTAGGGTGAATGAGACAGGCTTCACACGGAAGCTGGAACCTGAGCCCCAGAAAAGAAGTAATTTGAAAGGTGAAGACAGCAACTATAACACACCCAAATCTGATATTTGTAAAATGCTTCCAAGCTTGCAAAGCACTTTAAATCTAATGCATTTCAGAAATGGGGAAAACTACTTGGAAATTAGTAAAGTTGGGAGAAGAAATGTTAAGTTCTTAGGACAATGACAATGAATTACTATCATTATCCAGCTCAGCAGAAGCAATAAGAACATGAATGGTTCTCTATGAAATAATATTACAAAGAAAAGTCTCAATAGGATAGTTACTGATCAGTCATGTCTGACTCTTTGTGATCCCATTTGGGGTTTTCTTGGCAAACACACTGGGATGGTTTGCCATTTGCTTCTCCAACTCATTTTAAAGATGAGGAAACTAAGGCAAACAAGGTCACACAGCTAATAAGTACCTTAGACCAGATTTGAATTCAAGAAGATGTCTTCCTGATGCCAAACCTGTTGCTCTACCCACTGTATCACCTAACTGCCTTCCATAGGATAGTGGCAAGCCTTAATGACCAAGTTAAGTAGACTTAGTTTATCCTTGAGGCTACAGGGAATCAGTGCAGTGATTTTTTAGTGGAATGATGTGTTCAAATCTATTCTTTGGGGCGTTTAGTAATGTAATGTTTTGGAGAGAGCAGTAATTTGAGTGAGGGAAAGGAATTAGGGACCTGTAGTTCCTTTCCCTCTCTACCACAGTGTCTGAAAGGGGCAGGAATAGTAACAGGGAAGGCTTCTTCTCTCCTCAGTGCAGGTCAACCTAACCTTCTTCAGTTCTGTGGTGACAGAGGATGGAACAGGCACCATTTCCAAAGCTGGAAATGGCATATGGGAAGACTGTAGGAATTAGGTAATGGTCAATGACTGGAGAGTATGAGTTTAGGTGAGGTGTTAGTTTGCCTAATCACTATAGAATTAATACACAGAAGGAAAACAAAAACATCTTTGGGCATTCTTAGTCATCAGTAGCATCAGTAACAAAGTCAGTTAATTATCACAATGTGCTTATATTTTGTTTCCAGATAGTTTTCTTTTTTGTTCCAGGATACTGTGTATTTTTTTAAAAAATGAAATAAAGCATGCATGCTGTTGCCATCAGCTCTCAAAGGCAACATCTGTTGACTGGAAAGGCATGTCTCTTCAGCTGAAAGAAAAATAGCTGCTGTTGCAGATGTTTATCATAGAAAATACATTCTCCCAGAACGGAGAATACCCTTGGGGGGAAAATAATAATAAATTAGGGGCAAGGGGCAGACTTTCAAATAAAAGCTTCTATAGTATTTTTGTGATCATGACTCCAGAATAAGTAGATATAAAATACTCATTAATTGATTCCAGTCTCTTCCCTTCCCTCCAGTCTTTCCTTCTCTCTTATACTTTATTCACTCCTTCACTGATTTCCTTCCCTTCTGCCAACAAAAATGCTCAAGTAGCTGCTATATATAAGAAAGAACCTCTCGATATTTTAAATGTTTCAAATTATTGTACCCTTTTTCTCTTCAGTTAACTTCTGGAAAACACTGGATTGATAAATTAAGGGTTTCCTTGGTGTGGTGGGGGCTTTAGTGTTAGACTAGGTCTAAGAACCCAGATATAGTACACCCCATACCCGTGTGGCCAAAGGAATATGGGATAGATGACCCTTCTTGCTACAAGGGGTTGCCAGTTGAAAGTATATTGAACAAAAACAAGAGAAAGGTGGTTTATGTTAACAAGAAAAACAAATATCTCCATCTCTGAGGTTGTCCAGAAGTATACCAAAGTGATAAACAGTGGTAAGCTTCACTTTTTAAAGAAGAGTTGGATCTTGAGGGAAACTGTATCTTGCCAGCTACTAAGTGGAACAGAGATTATTAGAAGAGGAAATAGGACCCAAGCAGATGTAGTATATTAAAAGTAGATTTAAAATCTTCCCAGTAAATAGGAATTTTCATGTCCCAAAGCAGGTGCCAATAGTAAGGTTTAATTACAAAGGGGCTAAAGAGACTAGGGTCTAGGTCAAGCAGTAGTCCTGTGCTTTCTTTAACTTTTCTCTGTTCCTCAATATGGTGAAAATACCTTGTTATTTTTTGCTTTTTTCAACAATCTCAGCTTATTTGGAGTCTTAGTACTTCTGATGAGATTTTTAATTTAAATTTTATTATTTATTTAATTGATTGATTTATTGATTTTATTTTAACTTACCCATTCCCTATGCTTGCTTCCATCTTCTATATGTCATTAATATTGAAGTTGATCAATGATAAGCCTGTGAAACCTCTGCCTTTTCTTCTTCATTGATTTTTTTTGCTTTGTCTACAGAATTTCAGTCTATAGAGCTTCCCATTCCACCCTGGGTTTGTTTGTCCTATAGATTTTTAATTCATAGAAGCCTATCTTCCCCCTGCCAAAAAAAGTTTGAAATTTCTCTAACAAAATCAAGGGTACATGGTATTGACTCTTTTCTCCTTTATCACAAAATCTAGAATGGAGAAATTCATGCCCTCCATCCCTGCCAAGATTCCTGTGACTGAAGTGATACTGAAATTTAAA
Source organism: Potorous gilbertii (assembly GCA_028658325.1). Lineage (NCBI taxonomy): Eukaryota > Metazoa > Chordata > Mammalia > Diprotodontia > Potoroidae > Potorous > Potorous gilbertii. The sequence continues at coordinate 213,970,877 of CM053771.1, read as the reverse complement.
TTGTTATTACTAAGAAGCCTGATGAACTGAGAGACCACAGTTGTCTCTAAGAATGAGGGAAAGTGTCAAGATGAAAGCTATAATTTAGTTTTCTAAACTTTTGGGATTTTTTTATTCAGTACTTTATCTTGGGGTGTGTTGCATCCCTAAGATAGATCAGCAGGAAATTATTAGGTGGTAATACATGCCCTAAAACAAGATCCTTTAGGAGAAAACTGGGTTTCACTGAATGCCAGAAAATGGGAGGAATAAATATGGGAGAAATGGAGGTTCAACATATTGTGAAGGGACTAGGCAGGAGCCAGCTGAGATTACCAGGGTTGAAGGCAGTCTACTCCCTACTACTAACCCAGATCCTGTCTGGTGCAGCTTGCCAAACCAGTTAATTCAGTAATGGGCTACAGTGGTAAGATCTTTGGTCCATAACAAGACAGTCACAGATCATTGGGTGTATATCTGCCCTTGGTGTGAGTTCTCTGGATGTCAGAGTTGGGAAAAGCTTCAACTATCCAATATTAATTTTATCTCTTAGGTTAGCTATGGCTCTCAATTTTGTGTCAACTCCAATTTTGATAAAGATACTATCTATATTTTTAAAGTAATTGATAAAAACGTTAAGTCATACAAGGTCAAATACAGATCCCTAGGTGACTCCATTGGAGGTTTCCTTCCAATATGACACAAAACTATTAGAACTACCCTTTGAGCAAGGTCATTTAAACAATTTCAAATCAATTTAATATTATCATTTAAGCCACATTTCTCCATTTTTCCTATAAGAATAGCACAAGAATCTTCATGAAATGTTTTACTAAAGCCTAGATTAAACTACCATTATAACCCTGTCAAGAAAGGAAATAAGGTTAATCTGGCATGACAGGTTCTTAATTAAAACAAGATGGGTTCCTATGCCTAAAGAAAATTATTTTGACAGTTTCTATAGAAGAGACTTAGAGAAGGGGAAAATAAGAGTCTAAAATACAAATTAGTAGGATATTGACAAATGAAGTAGAGTGAGGTCAATTACATGCTTAAAATCACAACGTTTGAAACATTAGAATGAATATTCTAGCTTCTCAGAAAAGACTACTTCTATTAGATGCCCTGGGATTTACAATTTATGTACTTTCAGTGAGATTCAGTAAAAAAAAAAAAAAGAGGGGCACACTAAATTGTAAGTAAGAAGCTATCCCTAGCTTTACCACTCATAAGCTTTATGATGTGGGGCAAATTGCTACTTTGGTCTTCAATTTTCTCATCCAACTCTGAAATTTTATGAAACAAAGGAAAGTCAAGCCCAACTGGCCCCATCCCCTCTCCTTGTTTGTCAATTGCTTTTCTATATTTTTACTTAAGCATTAACTGAAACTGGAAATTATTTCGTATTTAACCAGCCTTGATAATATAATATAGCTTAAAAAAAGGTGTCACTCAGTTTCTGAGTGCCCCAAACTAAAATACATTCTTCTTTTCCATTGGATGTAGCAAGACAAAGGAAGCATATAGCAATAAAGTCTCACTCCTTTTGTGGGATATATGGTCTCCAGGTTTAACTGTGTAAGACATACAAGAGATCAAGGAGCGGGAGAGCAATGGGATTCCTTTTTGTTAAATCCACAGCTTGGAAGGCTTTGGTGCTTCAGCTGAGCCTAACAACACACAGTCCACTTTTGTGCTGATTTTGAATAAACTGAGAATATTATTTGACTTCTCAGAGCAAAACAGAAATGAAAGCATAGGAAGATTTTCTCCCCCACTCCTGTTAAAAATAAAATTCTATATACTTAATGAAACTGTCTGGGTACCATGGTGACAAGAGCCAAGGACACTCATAGATACAAATTGAAAGAGTTGTTATTATCAAATGATGTGCTAATAAGCCAGAGTAGAAATAAGATTGTGAAATAAGCCAGTTTGGTAATCAGAAAACCTACTAGCAAAGGTCAGCATAAAATACTTTACTGGGAAGATAAATTAGAGGAAAAAAAGATGACAAACCAACAGTATCAGGTCCAATAAGGTGGTCGTCTACAGGATGCCATTCTGAAATTGAGATTAATAACTGCTCTAACCACTGGAATAGAATGAACTATGAGCACCATAAGGAAAGGAGTTTTTGCATCCTTTCTATCTCCAGCTAAGCACAATGCCTCACACATAGCAAAATCTCAATAAATGCTTATTGACCTGACTAGAATTGCATTAAACTTGCAACCAAAAGTACCTTACTCTACAAATTTTAGTATAATAATTGAGTGTATGAAAAGAAAAATGTATAAACATGGACCAAAGGGTATAGGGCATGGATGTCAGGTCACCTTCTTTCTTATTTGAAATGGTCAAAGGAGGGTCAAGCATAAATGATTTAGTGTAGAAATACAATGCACAATTATTGGCTTTTGGAAAAGAAGCATCTAACACAACAGGGATTGCAGCAAAGATAAGGAGGAAAGGTTAAAGTATTCAGAAAATGTTAAGAGGGAGGATGATACCAGAGACTGAATAGTCACAAGCAAAACAAGCTTCCAGATCCTGGAAGAGGGATTAAAAGGGGGCAAGAAAAGACAAGAACTAAAATTTAAAAGGACACTTTAGATTGTTTCTCAGACAATTGAGTAATAGCTAAAGAAATAATGGTGTGTGAACTTAATGGAATATAATTGTACCATAAAAAATGGCAAATGAGAGATTTCCGAGAATTTTGGATAGGGTGAATAGATGCAGACTGAAGTGAACAGAAGCAAGACAACACCTATAGGACAATATATAAGACAATATTTTATACAAGGACAATAACATACTGAAAAAAAAGAACTTTGAAAAACAGTTCAATACAATGACCAACCATACATTCAGAGGATCTACAAGGAAACATGCTACCCACTTTGTGACAGAGAGGTCATGTTGGAGTTGATGAAAATTTAGGAAGCTATGTAGAATTTCCACAACTCTACAAATGAAGGATTTCTCAGGTGCTGGATCACTGGAAGAAAGTTTTTCCTGTGAATATTCCTAAAAAGAAGACAATTTCATACATTGTGTCTCATATGAATGACTTTGAAGAAATTGTTCCAAGTTTAAATCCATCCTCTCAAATTGATAAAGAGAAGAGCTATTTATTTACTCAGAACAGCTACAAGGAAGTTTTCCACCTTGTCATTTGTTCTGAGGGATGACCAATACTAAAACAACCAATCAAGATTTATATGTTGATAATAAAATAATTTTTATAGATAGTTTTCTAGAGTAAAAATACTCAGGTATACAAAATAGGTAGTTGATTTTTTTACTCTAGCATTAATCCGTTTACTGAGTAGACTAAAAGTGTTTTTATTGAAGATCTTGTTTAGATTTCAAAGAACAATAGATCCTCCTAGAAGCTGATCATTTCAGGAAATTTTCAAAGAAATTTGGAAATTCATGAGAAAGAAGAATTAGATATGATTAAGGAGCTTTTCAAAGATGAAAAACAATTAATTTTGACAATTAAATATAAATTATTGAAACCTGCCAAGCCTCCAAGAAAGACCAGATATACAAACATTCTCAGAACTTAAAAGGTCCTTAAATTAACTTCAGAAATCCTCATATAGTTGAAAATAAAACTCTTTGAAAGAGCCCTCTCCACCAAGTATAAGAATGTAATTATGACAGGATACTTACCCCACAGAGAGGATTTATACCAGCCAAGATCATTGTGAAATAGAAAGCAATGGATCAGTTTTTCATAGTCCATGTCTTTCAGGGAGTTAGAAATGCCTTTAACCCCCTCCATGCCTAACAATCTAACATTCCTTCATAAATCTGATACTTTCTCCTGTTTATAATATTAATTTTGCTCCAGCTGAAAATTACATTAAGAAATGCAGGGTGGAGCTGTGGTCAGAACACTATCAAAGTTTCCTGAACTCTCTTTTATTTGCAACTTTACATACATGAAGAACCTGTAATTCACTATTCAATTCCAGATTTGAAAAGAATGTTTTCTATTGAGGGTAGAAATCCTTATACTTGACTTGTTAAAAGAAGAATGGTGGAAACAAAACAAGAGGGACTGAATATGATAATGACAAGATACCTTGGAACATGACTCCAGATTTGTTCCATCACAACCTGCTTCCAACTCAAAAGGAAATATTGCCTGTAAAACCATTTCAGCCAGAATTGTGGCTTGAACAAAAAAAAAAGTGATATCGTTGTTAAATTCAAAATCTCTCCCCCTTGTATGGCTCCTAGAGAGAAACCTACAAACAATAGTTTCTCACTTGTTCAAAAGAGTCTTCTAAAAATACATTTTCCTGATATGTATGCATCTGTTGATATATACATGCAGAAGAAAAGACAAAGAGTAAACCAGAAGAATTAGTTTCTATAATAGTCAAAGGGGAAGAAAGAAAGATACTTACAAATCACTGGACTACAAAGCACCAAGTATTGAATCATATACCTTATCAATAAGTCATAATATATCTTTAGATCTTGGTAGAAAATGTGAGGATGATTTGGATCCTTTGAGTCACTTTATCATTCTGAGAAACAAATATATGACCATCCTGTCATAGGATGGTCAAGTTATTATGGATGATGGCCAAAAAGAAGAATCCAAAATGCAAAGCAAAGAGGAATATACTCTGACTCTTGAAGAAAAAGTCCTGCTTTTTTAGAGGTGTCCCCTGAGAAAAAGCAAGAAAAGGAGATGAATAATGTCATTGAAATTCAAGCAACCAACAGTCTATGCCAGGTATACAGTCTCTTAGAAGCAGGAGCTACTCCTTTATTAAAAGAGCTTGCTTGCCCCGATAGTCTTCTTACATCAAACTGGAAATTTGCTACTGTTGACTTTGACCAAACTAGATTCTTCTTAAAGGAGGAAGAAAATAAATAAATGATATTCTTCTTCAAGGTAAAAATGATGAAAGAGAAATAATATTCAAACAGGCAGCATTGATACATCTTTTGGTAATAGACTGAAACTTCTTTTTAATGTATACCTTCGACACAACACTGAGATATTTACTGAAACAAAAGATGTCTACAAAAGCATGTTAGGTTCTTGTTTGGATAATGTTTGGAGACAGCTTGAGATTGTATAGTTTATCAGGAAGAAAATGTCTGAAACCAGCCACAAAGAATAACAGTTATATTGCCAGATGTTACATTTGTTACAAATGAATACAGAAGAACAGCAAATTTAAGGTTAATAACTTCTATAAAATGTTCTTTAAACAACCGAAATTCAAATTCAAATTAGGTGCCAAAATTTCTTAGTCTAAATAATAAATTTACTAAACAAATTTAAATTTTACCTTTTAAATTAGGAAAGAGATTAATTAATAGTATTGTGAACTACTGAGGAAATTTGAGACCTAGAAGAAGTCATTTAGTTCATGTGAGAAATCTTCCCATGTAACTAACTGGCTTAATTTTCCCAGTTTGGCACAAAGTCTGGCTCAGTGAAAATGTGGTTTGCATTGTAGGGCAATGTCATCATTCACAACAAAAAGAAAAAAGAATAACTTGTACTCTTAGCATTTTTATTACCTTCCATATATGAGAGACAGACTTGTACAATAGAATCAGAATATTCAAGGGAATACAAGTCTCATCAATGTCACTTATCAGCTGTGTGGCCATGAGCAAGATCCTCAACCCCTCTGAATTTCAGATTTTTCACTTGTAAAATGTAGAAAGAGAAGAATAGGGAGAATGGGGTAGGGCCTTGGAGAACACCCACACTTAGAGAGTGAGTATGGCCTGGGTGATGAACCAAACCAGTAAAGACGTTAGGTAAGAAGAGAACCAGGAGAGAGCCGTGTCATGGCCCACAGAGGAGAAAGTATTCATGAGAAGAACACTGCCGAATAGTTTCAAATGTATCAGATATGTTGAGAAGGATTAGGCATAAAGCAACATCAACAACAAATCAGACAAAAAAATACCAAATTTTAAAAATCCCTTGAGAGGAAGTGTGGCATTATGGTCCTTTCAGGTCATTAACAACCAGGGCTCAATTCGCAATCTCTCAGTGCCCCTAAGCAATAACACTATTCATATATACAATGGTGATGTCATTTTGGTCCTCTTCGAAGATGAAGGACAACAACCAATCAGACATTGCAAAGAAAATACTAGTATAGGAAGTCTCTTGTACTGGTCAGGCACTGATATGGGAAGTTCCTTACTGGGAAATTCTTATTCCTATAAAATTAGGAGTTAAATAAGCAACATACTCAAAAGCATAATCTAGAAACAACATGCAAACACAAGGCAAAAAAGCCCTCCTCGTCCTCCATCTCTGCCTATTGAAATCCTATTCTTTGTTCAAGATACATCTCGAATAGTGATGAGTAGGTAATAAATTATTTTTGCAGTTAACATTTATATGCACTTACTATGTGCCAGGCACTGTGCTAAGCACTTTACAATTATTATGTAATTTGATCTTCACAATAATTCTAAAAGGTAGTACTGTTATTATCTATTTTACAATTAAGAAAACTGAGGAAAACAAAGGTTAAGTGACTTGCCTAGGATCTTACAACTAATATCTAAGGCTAGATTTGCATTCTGGTCTTCCTAGTAATAGACTTGGAGTTAGGAAGACATTGGTTCAAATACTATTTCTGACACTAGGTATATGACCCAGGGCAAGTCATGTCACTTAACCATCCTGTGCCTCAGTTTCTTCATCTGTAAAATGAGATGACTGGACTTGCTGTCCTCTGAAATCCCCATCATATCCAAATTTATGATCCCATGAGGGTCTATGAAGCTTTCCCTGAGCCATCTGTTTCTAAATTGTCTTTCCTTACTAAAATTTTGCTTTCCAATTTGTTTTATTCATTTGTGGTCTTACTTTTTTCAATTTTTAATTATAGTTCAGTGCAAGTGTGTTATGTATCACTATGAGAATATTTAGCTCCATTAAGGAAGCAACTGTCTTATGTATCTGTATTTCCCTCACGTGTTCAGCACAGTGCTTCATATGCTAATGTTTCTCGAATTCATTAAATCAAGTTGAATTGAGCTGATAACTAGATTTTTCCCTAGGTTCTCAAGTTACTAAGCTATATACCTCTTGTTTCAAAATCTTCTGTCTCTAGAAAAGAAAAAAGACAGAATTATTTGATCCAAATACTTCATAGTCTTTTTTTCTAATAAAACACATTGAAGACTACAAAGTGAAATACTATAAGATAAAGAGTGGTAAATTGAACCCTATAAGATAATTGTTATTCAGAAAGTCATGTATATGTACCAAGTAGAAGACATACTACCTATTAAAAAACAAAACAAATACTTTGCTTTGAACTTGATACAGTAATGAGGACACAAAATATTTCCTGGGTATTAATATCTAGTCTAAGTTAATGATCCAAACCATGTCTGCCCCATGTGATCATTTGTCCACCAGAGTACTGTCCTAAGCTTCTTTCATTATTCTTGGCCACATTTTCTTTTCTTTGAATATTTTCTATGTAATATTCTAATTCTAGGAGGGTGTGCTAGAAGGTACTATAAAGATCATCTAATTCAAACTCTCATTTTTCAGGTGAGGAAAACTTAGAGTCAGGAAGTTTCAATGCCATACACAAGGTCTCATGCCTAGTCTGTAACAGATCCTGGATGACCTTCCCATTCACTACTCGGTGCTTTTTCCCCCCACACCACCCTAAACTGCCTCATATGGAGAAAGTAATTTAATCCCTTCACTATTCCATCAAATCCTCCTGTGTTTTTAGTTTAAAAACTAGTCAGCTGGATAAGATTTTCCTTCTACCTAATTAAGACTTCAAGGCTAACTACCTGATTAGGTGGTGGATGGAAATTATTGTCAGCTGAATATACCACTGCAAACCTTAACTGGGCAAATCTTTATAAATGCAATTAAGACCTATGTAAAATAGTTCTTTACTAAATATTATGATTTTTACTTTAGGAACCTAGTACTATCCTTATATTTGAGATGATGTCAAAAATTTACTTTTGTGTATGAGTCCATCATGGAAAACATTTCTTTAGGCTTTAGAATATTTTGTTGCTGTCATGTTAAAAAAAAAATGAGTGTAGACTATAGGTAGACTAACATAAAGAAAGGTCAGAGGAAGAAATACAGGGGTATTATGTTATAAATATCCTATGTATATGGATGTCCATATATTATATGTAATTTATAATATATATTGCCATAGGCTACATTTTACAAAAAATAAAAATAGCCAAGAATACAAAAGTCATTAAAATTATGTAGAATAATCATTGTTTATCTAATTAAAAATTATTACTATAAACATGTGGAGAAACAGATTTCTCCTTATCATATAGTGTATCAGCACCCCAGCATACACAAGGGGCTTGCTATCACAGGTTCTTTGATCGGCTTCTCTAAAAAGAAAGGCAACTTTTGAGGGGTTAGCAATTACTTTGATGAAGCACATATATCATTCACCTAGTTCAAGGGAGTCAGACCCTGCACTTCAAAGAAAATACAGAGAGCTTCCTATGCTCTCTGACTATAATCAACACATACATGACAATTCAACAGACGGGTCCAACTGTCTCACCACAGTTACCAGAGTTGGTGTTGGCAGCACCAAGTGGCGGGGGGGGGGGGGTTCCCAGAGTCCTCATTTGACCAAACACTTCCAGTCAGTAAGCCCCCAAATCAAACCATAGCTCACAGTCTTTATATACTTTTTAGAGCAAGAGGGCATCACATCCCTTGAGAACCAGTGCCTCATTAACAAAAGGTTTGGACCTTCCTATAAATCTTCCCAGACTGCACAATGGGTGGGAAAGATCCTCCTTAATCACATTATCCAGAAGCACTTTTAGTAAAACAAATATGGCAAAAGATCCTACTTTGCTTGGTCTTACATATAGCCATACATGGAAAGTGAAGGGAAGCAATTACCTTCATGCAATAAATATATGTGAATTAATAACGCAGACTTGAAAAGAACAAAGCAGTTCACTTCTTTTAAACTCATGAACTCCCTTCTATTTACATATAAAAAGTGATATTCAGAATTGAGAAATTGAATCAATTCATATTAGTGCCCAAATTACATCAATTTCCCCCTTCACTCTGGCATAGAGTTGTGTATACAAACAGCAAAAAACAATCATATTCACTAATGCAGATAGATTTTTTTTTTAAGTGAAGGATTTGGCCAGGGCAAACAGGCAGACCTGCACAAGCAAATCAGCACATTCCGGCTTGTAGAGGAAGAAGCCCAGACCTCCATATGCTTCAGTGTAGCCTTGGGGAAAGCAGAAAAACCCCACCGGACCTCCACACACCACAAACACCACCACTAGGACTCCAGCTCAGCACCGGGCAACTGATAACTTGAAGTCATGGCATAGAAACCCAGACTCTATTACTTTAATGGAAGAGGTCAGATGGAGTCCATTGGATGGCTTCTAGCTGCAGCTGGAGCTGAGTTTGAAGAAGTGATTTTAAAAACAAGAGAACAATATTTGAAGTTATTGGGGGATGGATTTCTGTGCTTTCAACAAGTACCTTTGGTCAAAATAGATGGAATGAAACTCACCCAGTCCTAAGCCATACTTAGCTATATGGAGGCAAAATACAACCTATATGGGAAGAACTTGAAAGAAACAGCATTGATTAACATGTACACGGATGGCATAGCGGACCTGATGCTTATGATTGCGATATATTATTCCAAGCCAGCTGAAGAAAAGAAGGAGATTAAATTTACCCTGGAGAAAACCAAAAGCCTGTCTTAGAAAAGGCTTTGAAAAACGGACAAGATTGTCTGGTTGGCAACAAATTTAGTTAGGCAGGCATACATCTGCTGGAAGTTATTTTAATGGTAGAAGAATTATGTGCCACTGTGCTTTCTGAATATCTTCTGGTACCAGCATTTAAAACAAGAATCAGCAACATCCCTACAATTAAGAAATTCCTTCAGCCTGGTAGTCAGAGGAACCCCACCAGATGACCTCTGTTTGGCTGCTGTGAAGAAGGTTTTGCAGTTTTAATGGCCAAGGGTAATGGTAGGTCAGTTAGGAAATGGAAAGAGATTCAGCTCATGAATGTGGACACAATTCCTGCCTCTGATGCTTATAACTTGTCCCAGGTCCTGTAAAAAATGAAGGGAGAGACCAGATGGTCCTTTTGAGCTCTATATCAATGACTTTATGAAGTAGAGAGTATAAAGATTATAGCCACACTGTTATCAATAGCACAAAGTCAGCATTGTAGTAGATAGCTGAAACCTATCTCTAGGTACTAAAAACAAAAAGTTAGATGAGTACAAAACTAATGATGCTATTATAGACAAAGGTTGAAATCAAATGCAAAGCTATTAAATTTAAAGGTGTCAAAAAATAAAGTGAAGGATTTTTCTAATAAACAGACTTATTAAAGAGGGAAAACATTTTATACTTTTTACAGCCTTCAAACTGAGCGATTTCCTAATTGTATAAATTGTCAGTAAAAATGAATGCTATTCATTTCCCACATGCTCCATATTATTCTCTGAATATAAAATAAACAGCAAAATATCAAAATTGTGAAAAGATAATCCCCAAGACACTGTCTGCTTTCAATGAACAGCCTTTTCCTTTAGCCAAAGGTTGATAACTACGGATAGTTCACAAGGTACCATTATGGATGTAAATATTCAAAGCAAAAAGTCAGAGCCTAATTTTATTTTTTCCTCTCTCTTCTGCCTCTCTGTGGGTCTTGCTTTGAGTTTTTCCTCCTTGCTCTCCAGAGAAGAACTCAGAAATTGACATAATTACAGATATTTCTCTTTCTCCTGTCAATCAAAGTTACTTCTCTGGTTAGATGAATAATGTATGCCATAAAAATGATAGGCAAACAAATAGCTTTGCTTTGTTTTATGATATTGACAAACCTCAAGATAAAATGAAGTACATTTCACATAGTATAGAACTATAAATTATGCATGAAAGAAAATAGTGGCTCAAGGAAAAAAAGGTGTATGTATGTGTGTGTATGTGTATGTATATATACATACACATACAGATACACACAGACATATAAACACGTACACATACCCACATGTATGTAAAAATTTATATTATTTATTTTCTTAAATTAATGATGTATTTCATCAACTAGCTGCTCCTATACTCATTAAGGTTTCTTTGCATCTTCAAAGAGTATTTGAAGAAACAATTTTCAGAACAAAAAACATAAACAACAATTTAATTTAGCCTTTGTCAGGCTCAAAAAGTATTATTTCAAAAGGCATTAACAATAGTACATTACTCAAAACAAATATATCTCCTTAAAGAGTTTTACTGAGTTACAACTGGACATTTTCACAAGTTCACTCTTCTTTTTCCATATTACATACAGTATAGGAAAGTATTGGAGGAGGAACATGATTTTTTTTTCTATTACCTCCATTGCTTTATTTTCTCTATTCTCTTTTATTGACACAAATAAGGTGAGAGACACAAAAGAGGGGAATTTGATTTCAAATCCCCACTGTTTCTAGAAACTAGGCCTACCAGCGCTGACCAGATGTAGTCTCGGACAGTGGATGTGAATGAGGAGGAGCTAAAACAAGCCCAGTGAATGCAGTATAGCAGGAAACAAGAACATTTTTTAGGCCAGCATGGCTGGGAATCCTAACTGTGGCCTAGGAAAGGAAAAAAATTCCCTGAGGTTGAAGCCCCAGGCAAGTTCAAAAAATAACAGTAAAGTGGACAGGATAGGGCTAACAATACTCACAACTTAGGACCACTTAATGGTTATTTTTTGGGTCCTCCTGGCTCAGAGTGAGTGTAAATAGTAACTATTTCTCTTTTGGTCAGCAACAGTAAGGGTCTTCCCCTCCCACTTTGATTTATTTTTTTTATTAAAGTAGCCATTCCCTTGAATCACTTTTTTTTTCTCAGATCGGGGGAGGCAGGGCAATTGGGGTTAAGTGACTTGCTCAAGGTCACACAACTAGCACATGTCAAGTGTCTGAGGCCAAATCTGAACTCAGGTGCTCCTGACTCCAGAACTGGTACTCTATTCACTGCATCACCTAGCTGCCCCTCAATCACTTCTTAAAGAGGTCTATTCATTGAATGGTTGTTGCCTCACTCAAATTGAGAATGTGAAATGACCTTAGTTTAGAAGGACCCAAGTCTCCCACTGTATTTTGGCCATAGGACCCAGATGGCTCTGGAGGAGAAAGTGAGGTTGATGACTTTGTACAGCCTTCCCTCACTCAAATCAAAGTCAGATGCAAGTCATGTCATCATCTCTTGCGGCACTTTATTTTTTCCTTTGTATGGCATTCTGAGCACTTTTTGGGGGGAGATTTTTGGCATAGACTAATTAAAGTTGTGAGAGCCAATGCTTCTAATCTATGCAAGAATGAGGTCTGAGATAAGTTCCCAGGAAGTAAGTCAGACTCTTCCTCACCCTCTTTTTTTTTCCTCCTCCCCCTCCAAATCATAAAGATCCCACAACAATAGCTTTGGTGTAGGGAGCAAGAAAGAGTGAACCCTTGTGTAGAAAGGGGGGGTCACATCCTTGTATGGCTCAAAACGAAATATCTCTAGTCTCTTTTCCCCCATGGTTCTTTGAGGGAGACTTTTATTCTTACAAGGAAGGGAAGCATATCTATCCAGGTGATATGATTGGTTTCGAACTAATTTTTTCTTACTTTGTCATTTGGGGAGAAGGAAGGACCCCACGCTTTATATCCATATTTGTAATTTAAATGGAGAGATCTTTCATATTCATTAATAGGCCCATATGGCCTGCCTGGTCACATGGAAGTCTAGGTCACATGGAGTCTGTGGTGGGAGGAGGTTGCTGAATGGGTGGAACAGGAAGAAGCAGAGTTAGAGCAGAGTTGAGAGAAAATTAGTGAGAGAGCAGACAGAACTGAAGGACCCAGGCGAGCCTGCAGCTGGCTATGTGAAAAGGGCATTTTGTTTAAGGGAGTCTGCTCATGATTTGTTTAAGGGAGCCGGTTTATGGAAAGCCTAGCAGGGAGAAGTTATGAGGATGGTGTTGTTCTCTGTATTGTTATCGTGTATAGATTTTTGCTACTATGACGGATTTGGCTTTCTGGTATCTGAATAAATGTTTTGGTTCTGTCTTCCATGTGGAGAGTCTGTTGTATTTCAAGATTCAGAATTGCACCTGGATATTCATAGCTGCTGTGGGCACTGTGAATTTCACATTGGAGATACAATACCCAAGCTTGACTCTTTTTCCACATAATACCAGTTCCACAGTGATCACACATAGAAAATAGCAAAGAAACTCATTCATTCAAAAAATATCAAAACAGAAATGAGAGAAGATACATACAAGGCAAACATATACAGACAAATACAGCTTTCCCATTGGGAGTGAGCTAACTCAGATCAAATAAAAGAATGTTCTGGACTTCACCCAATAGGAAACTCCTCAAAGTGTCCAAAATAGCTGGCTGAATATAGGGACATAATAGAAATAGCCAGCTTCTCATATGTCTTCTCTTTGTCTTTTCAATCAGCAAACTGAAGTGGGTTGGCCTTCTCCAACTTTTCTGCCGAAGTTGGAAGCCAGGAATGCCTGAAGTAATTGGAAGCTTGGCCACTCCCAAAGGAGTGGAGGAGACTGTTCCTCAGCCACTCCTCATAAGCAGGGTATTCATCTGCACTGAAACAGTAGAGAGTTCCATACCAATGGATTTTGGGATATGGGTTTCAGGGGCAGTGGAGTTTTAACAAAAACCCTGCTTCCCCACAAATCATCAACCTCTTTATGAAGCCTTCAGGAAGCAAAGAAAGGTATGAATGCATATCAGAAATGGAACTTTTCATGTTCAAAAGGAAAAAGCTAGGAAGTTATCTTTGGTTGCTGCTAAATCCCAACCACACATTTTACATGGGATGCAGACTTGGAGATTTACCACATCTTTAGTGCTCCTGAATTCTCAGTCACAAAACTATCCTTCAATAAATTTCATCTGTATAAGCAAGTTTTGTGCAGACTCCCCCTTCTTTGTATGTTTAATAATTTGCCATTGAATTGTTCATTTTAAGAGGCATTTGCTGTCAAATATAGGACTCTAAATGGCTAGAACTTCAATCAATCAATAAACATATAAGTCCCTCCTAATCTGATTATCTTTTCATTTTAAGAAAAAATATTATAACATCAGAGAAACAGTGTTGTCCATTTTGATTGTAAGCCAATCCCGAACTGATGGTGAGTTCAGAAAGATTTTCCCTGATCTCAATCATTGGTATCCTGGCAAATTAGCACTCAAGCAAACTTCAGTGGTCAAAAAGAAGGCAAGACTGGTAAATGACTTTAGAAGCAACACAAGTAAAAACAATTCAAATTTTACTCTGCTGCTGATGCCCTCATATTAGAGAACACTGTTGGTGAAAATTTACTGTTGCATATACTCTTTAGCACAGATGACTTCTAATCCCCTAGCTTCCTTCAGTTAAATTCTCGTAATACCTCCTACCGGAGTTCTAATCTGTCCCAGTTGTCATTACTCTCTCTCCTGAAATATTTTTGTATATACTTTTCCCAATAAAATATAAGCTGCTTTAGGGCAGGGACTGTTCCATTTTTGTCTTGGTATTCCTAGCAGGAGCCTGGCACATAGTACTAAATAAATGCTTGTTGATTGATTAGAGATTAATTTACTTTGTATTTACATATCAAAGTACACATTTTATCCTTCAATGTAATGTAAGCTCCCTGAGGGCAAAGACTATTCCCGTGTCTGCTTATTTGTTTTACTATGTCTCCTGGTTGTTCAAGTCACATTAGCCACTGAATTCAATTGAAATCTGGACATCAACTTTCCTTCCTGGGTCGATTTTCAGGAAAATTGACCTGAATTGCACCATGACCTATTGATACTTTGTGGAAGGAATGAAAATTGTTTAATTTAATTGGGGCCCTAAGATCCTGCTGTGGCTTATTTCACTAAAAAGCTCTGGAAGTCTCATGTTTTTTAATCCCATAAACTGACTAGTCAATCCAGAAATGAACTATAGTACACCCACTGACATCAGGATTCAGCCTGGCTGATATCACTGGGTGTGACGAGACACATATCAATTTGTGAGACTCATAATGTCACTCTTTTATTAACAGTGTGGGCACATAAACACTTTTATGGTTATTTTTTAAGGAGAAAAAAATAAAAAAATTTAGAGAGAACCCACAATTTGCTCATGGAAAGGAGGTAGAATCTTAGCTCCAGAAATAAAGTAATTCTTCAGAATTAGGTTAATTTGTCTTATTTCCTCTTCTTTAGATTTCTTAATTATCAGCATTCAGATTAAGCTTCAGAAAACTTGAATTTCTCTAAGAGTATATGTATTTAAGCTCTCCAAATTGGGAAACTGTTTCCTGAAGTTAAGACAAGAGGTCTCTTATCCTACTCTTACAAGGATTGTGTTTCCTTATCAACTAAAGAAGCATGTTAAATTGGCCTCAACCAAAGGAATATGATAAAATCTCCATTCCATTTGTCGTATAACCATATATTAGTGCTGCCCTAAGGCAATATGGATAGCAGCCAAGTAATGAGGTGTAATGAGGGCCTGGAATCAATCAGGATGATCTGGGTTTAAACATGGCCTTAGACCTTTACCAGCAGTGTGACCCTGGACAAGTCACTTAATCTCCATTTGCTGCAGCTTTTTCAACTGTAAAACGAAATAATAATAGCATCTACCTCCCAGGAGGATTGTGAGGATCAAATGATATAATTGTGTAAATCAACATTGCCCACACAAAGTAGGAGCTTAATAAATGCTTGGTCCCTTCCCCTTGTCTGTATCTATCAGAATTTCATACTCTTTCTGCTGTTGAGATAGATAGATCGGTTGGATGGTTGGATGGATGGATGGATGGATGGTTGGATGGATGAGGGATAGATGGATAGATAGATAGATATGTGTATACACATATCTATCTATATTTAAAATTTTATTTCTTGGGAAATCTCAGTACTCTTTTTAAGGACCTAAATCTTTCCCAACACTTTTTTTTAGCAGCCCTAAAGCACTTTTCTCCAGTTTTTTTAGGTGTGAAATGGGGCAACTATACTACATTATGTGAAACATCCTATGATTCTATGAAGGAAGGGAGGAAAGAGACTTATATATGTTAAAAGTCTATTATGTGCCAAGTGCTTTACAATTATGTCATTTGGTCTTCACAAAAATCTTGGGAAATAAGGGTTATTATTCTTTCCATTTTAGAGTTAGGGAAACTGAGGCAGGCAACAGTGAATGGGAATAAGGGAATGAGTGTTTTTATACAGTGCCTACTATGTTTGTGGCAAATATTATCTTATCTTAAAAACCCCATTTTGGGATCCTCATTTTACAGCTGAAGAAACTAAAACAAACAGGTTAAAGTGACTTGAGACTAAAACAAACTGAACTTAAGTGATTTGCCCAAAGTCACACAAGCTAAAAAGAGGGATGGGGAGATGGAGTAGGAAGGACTGGATTTGAACGCAGGTCTTCTTGACTCCAGGGACAGCACTCTAGCACTGTGACATCCAGTTTCCTATAAAGTATTGTCCTTCTTCAGCTATGTTTTCTCCATGATCAATATTTCAGTTTCTATAGTTTCTCAAGTATTTGTTGCCAGCCCCCAATCACTTTTTAGTTCTCTACTGAACTATTCTTGAAGTTTAAATTAATTTTAATACATTTAATAAATTGGACTTAATGTTCTAGTGAATGTCTTACAAGTGTTGTACAATCATGTCCTACTTGATATTCTTGCATTCTCATTTGATGACTCCTAAGCATTTTGTAGAAAAAAAAACCCTGCATTGTAATTAAGTATGAATATTAGAAAAGAGACATTGTAACTTAATCTTTTAGACCAAGGCCAGAGAACTAACACATCTGGCAGTGGGACACAAAGTTGTAAGAAGTTTAAAATTATCTGTATGTCATATCATATGTTTCGATTTCTTTTTGTCATTTTATTTCTAATTGCCTGACAATCTTCCAATAGTGTATAAAAAGAACTGCTCTAGTGCAGGGAAGGAGAACCTGCAGCCTCGAGGCCACATATGATCCTCTAGGTCCTCAAGTGCAGCCTTTTGACTGAATCCAAACTTCACAGAACAAACTTTTTATCAAACTAGAGTCTAGCTAGCACTTGAACTTTTGTGAAGTAGAAACAAAAAAAGAAAAGAAAATCCAATAGTTAAGAGATTTCTTAGAAATAGTTTTGCATTAACTCAAAAGACTGTTCTGAATACCATGCTGTTTGAGATGACTGGCTCTGATACGCACTTTCATTTTGTATTTATTGAAGGTAGAAAAGCAATCAACTTGAAAATCAGGTATTTCAAAGTAAGTCCCCAAACTAACAGAATGATAGCAGTTATTTAGTTCCATTTTCAAGGTTAATACATTCCTTAAACAAAGCTATTTTTCCTCCTTTTCTATATGAAAGGGGATGGGGAGAGTAAAATATTTGCATATAGAAAATTGTCAAAGGATTTAAGTCAACAGAAGGAAGATAAAATACCAGCTAAATCTTCATGTGGGAATAGTTAACTTTTTATTGGACATTTATAGAAAAACATTCTCATTTTAAAACATAAAAATAGTTTTATATTTTATGTGAATAGATGGTATTGTTTATACTGATATTCAGAATCCAAGTGATCAGATTGCAGAGTCAGAGAGAGATAAAGAGAAACTTAAACAATTCTTCCCGGGAGGAATTTTGGGAACTAGCCAAAGAGAACTAGGTGACATAGCACATGTTTCTACTCTGCCATCTGGTCTAGAAGAAGAAATACAGACAAGGAAAGAGATATAGAGGGATTTCTGGGTGCTGTAGAAACAAAGGAAAAGGTCAAAAAAGGAATGGAAGGTTTGGAGGGAAAGAGTAAGCTCAGTTTTAGATAAGTTCCATTTCAGGTGATGATGGAGAATCCAACTGGTGATGTGTTGAAGGAGGTTGGAAAAGGTGATATAGAGTTCAGAAGAGAAATCAGGGTTTGAAAAATAGATACAAGAGGGAGTCATTTGCAGAACAGTGGTAGTTGAAGCCACAAGTGTGAATATTGCTAGGGGAGAAAGTAGATCAGAGCAAGTGTATAGTTCCATTGAGGGGAGAAAACATATAAGAGGTATCAGGAAATAGATGTGGAACTAGAGAAGGAATTACAATTAAGGGGAGGCCATTTTGTCCCTCACCATTTTGTGTCCTTCAAAATGTTAAGGGGTTTGTAAGCCACACATGATCTCTTCATTCCCAGCTCCACTGGAGAGTCAGGACTCTCCAAAATTTTCTGTCTCCTCAATAACAGCCTTTCCCTATGAGGGAAATTGCTCATCTCTGAGATGTTTCACCAATTACTCTCACTTGCCAGGTGTGCTAGGATAGTGACTAGATATAGATGAAAAGTCTGCTCCCTGATATACACACTGGAATCCTTGAGATTATAATTTTCCCGTGAAGATAAATAAGGGAGAGAAAGAAACAAGGAACAGTTTCCCACCTTCTCCTCCACCCTCACCCCCATGGCTGCTTTTTACATATTTATTGGACCTATTCTCATGGACTAGGCTAGACTCTATGAAATGTGGCTCTGTAAATTTTCCAGTCCAAAGGCTTACTCCTCTACAGAAGGGTCGGTCTCATCAGAAACAATTATAACTCATTAGATAAGGAATTGTAGAGAATATAAATTAATAATAAATTAAAGTAAAATTAATATTAAAACGTAAAGTAAAATTAATAATAAAAAAAGAACAAAGGTGCCATTAAATATGCCCATAGCCTAAATTTAACAACTTTGATCACTTCTGAGCCTATCTCCATACTCTAAACTTAAAGGATGCCATAAATACATGAAAAAAGGTTAACATTCACTCAGGATATTTTTATTCTTTTTTTCCTATATTGGAACATCTGGAATTTTTGATATGAATGAACCGATTATTACCATGTGCCTAGAATAGAAACCTGCAGCAACTAGGGAGGCCTGGGCCTTCCTTCCTGTCCCTTTACTGAATTGGTATTAAGTATCACTTTTTTCTCTCTCTCCTGGACAAGAGGAACTCTATGAGTTAAACCATTTCCCAGACTAGAGCCTGCTCTGCCATTCGCCAGGATTTGGTTCCACCCTTGCCTCTTCCTCATGTTCAAATCTGGCCACAGATTCTTACTAGCCGTGTGACTCTGGGCATGTCACTTCACCCTGTTTGCCTCAGTTTTAACATCTGTAAAATGAGCTAGACAAAGAAATGGCAAACCTCTAGAAAACCAAAAAAACCCGAGATGGGGTTACAAAGAGTCAGACATGACCAAAAATAGTTGAATAACCACTGCCTCTTTCTTGAATAAATAAGGCCTCCCTTTGTCTTACCCTGGGAGCGAAGTCCTTGTTAACCCACCCTACTTGGATCAAAAAAAAATTAAACTATCCAAAGCCAATAAGTAGGTTGCCTGCCTGTGACAAGAGCTGCCCTTCCTTTTCTCAGTAGTTCAATTAAACACTGCCATGGTACACTGGCTTTTCTTTACAGCTACTAACAATAGATCTCATGCCCTGCATACAGCTATCTTGGGTTTTCCAAATTTCAGCAACAATAAGCTCCCATCTAAGTACATCAGACTTAACCACAAGAAATATTCCTAAAAATGATTAAAAAACATGACCACTTACCTCAGAGTCACCATAGCCAGTCAAATCAAGTCACCAATGGACTCAAACAAGGCTGTGTGCTTGCTTTTATAATATGGTGTTTACAGCTAGGTTGTCAAATACCTTCAATGAGGATAAACAAGGCATCAAGGTCAGCTACTGCATTGATGGTAAATTATTCAACTTGAAAGGGCTACAAGCCAAGACCAAAGTAGAGGGAGTGTTGGTGTGTGATTTTCTGTTTGCAGATGATTGTACACTCAATGCAGCCTCTGAAGCTGAGCTGCAACAAGTATGAAACGATTTTCTGCTGCTCCTGTTAATTTTGGCCTAACACCACCAAGGAAACACAAGTTTTCATCATTATCCTTCAGCCAACACCACACCATCCCTATGTGAAACCATCAGTGACAGCAAATGGAAAAGTTTTGAATGTTGTGAATAAGTTCACTTATCTTGGCAGTATACTTTCCAGGCACGATGGGGTTGACACATACATTGCCAGAGCTAACTCAGTCTTTGAAAGGCTCCAAACGAAAGTGTGGGAGAGAAGAGATATTAAACTGACTACCAAACTGAAGGTCTACAGAGTCCTTGTGCTGATCTTGTTCTGTGTTTGTGAAAACTGGGCAGCATACCAGCACCATTCCAGGAAACTGAACTGCTTCCATCTGAGTTTTCTTAGGAAGATTATAAGGATCACCTGGCAAGAAAATATATCAGACTCTGAGGCCCTTTCTCAAACGGAATTACCAAGCACTCAAATTCTGCTGCAGATAGTGCCACTACGATGGGCTGGCCACATTCTTTGAATACCAAACTTAAGCTTGCCTAAAATATTATTTTATGGAGAACTCACCCATAACAAATATGCATATGATGGCCAGAAAAAAACATACAAGAACACTCTCAAGGTCTTTCTTAAGAACTTTGGAATTGATTGCATGACAAGGGAGACACTGGCACAGGAGTCAAAAGCGCATTCTGAGCTGCTATTGGTCTGATCAGTCATAGTCCCAACACACTGTAACATGACTCTAACATAGTGGTGTCATTTTGGTCCTCTTTGAGAATGAAAGGCATCAACCAACACAGGCAGAGTTCCATTATTTAGGGTTGCTGTCAACAAGGTGATAGCCTTAACCATGGCATGAGGAGGACAACTCTGGTGCAGGCAATTACAAAATTTTCAACTGCTGTTTGGATTAATTGGCACAGAAACTCTCAGCCAATCAACCAGAGTGCAGCTCCATAAAGTTCCAAACAGCTGTCTCAAATTGTAAACTGGCTACACTTACATTTGATTTTTTTTTCAATATCCATTAGCATTTACTAGATGTTTATTTGTTTTCTTCCTTAAAAAGGCAGAGAGTTAGGTGTCACAGTGGAGAAAGTGTTGGACTTAGAGTTAGAAACACCTGATTTCAAATCTAGCCTAAGAGTGTTGTGAAGATAAGTGAGATAGTATTTGTAAAGAGCCTTAAAATACTATTTAAATGCTAGGTATGTAGATCAGTTTACATTTTTATTTGTATTTAAGTGTTCTTTTTTAGTGCCTTTAAATTTTATTGATCTCTCTTAAAAAGATTTCAGTTAAATCTCTACTTAAGAGTTGTCTCAAATTCATTCATTCTTTTTTATTGATATTCATAGGGTCTAGAGCTGGAGACAATAATGTATGGGTAGAATTGAAACATCATAAATATTTTTCTGTATCACTTTCTTAGGTATAGATAATCAACAAAATAATTAATACAGCCCTGATTTGTAGTGTTGGCAGATTTCTGAAGGGTAATGCTTTCAATCACCTAGAAGCAAATTCATGCAGACTTCTTAAGATGAGTCAAGGAGAACAACAAGTTACACCACCTGGGACCTGAGTTCAAATTCTTTTTTTTTTTTTTTGGATCTCTTTCAGGCGGTGATCGGTGGATTCCTTGAATACTTATTTTGCCCTCTGGTTCTAGAATATCAGGGCAGTTTTCCTTGATAATTTCATGAAGGATAATGTCTAGGCTCTTTTTTTGAT
>CM053771.1:213839046-213948693 GCA_028658325.1 Potorous gilbertii | reverse complement strand
GTAGTGACCCGTTTTTCATGCTTTTCTTTCATCTCTCTCATTTCTTTTCCCAGTTTTTCCTCCACCTGTCTAACTTGATTTTCAAAATCCTTTTTGAGCTCTTCCAAGGCCTGAGCCCATTGGATATCTATTTCAGATGTTTGCGATACAGAGGCCTTGACTCCTATGTCTTTACCTGATGGTAAACATTGGTCTTCTTCGTCAGAGAGGAAGGGTGGAATCCTCTGTTCACCAAGAAAGTAACCTTCTATGGTCTTATTTTTTTTTTCCCTTTTCTGGACATTTTGCCAGCCAGTTACTTGACTTCTGAGAGTCCTCTCCACCCCAGGCCTAGGTCAGCCCAGCTAGTGCTTGGGGTCTGAGATTCAAATGCTGCTCCCCAGCCTCAGGGCTTTCAGCGTAGGCCTGGCTGCTATTCAATGAGAGCTTAAGTTCTGGTGCTCAGGTAGGGGCAGGGCTGCCTTCCAGGCTCAGTTCCCTCAGGGGGTTTATGTAGAGACCTTCAGTAATGGAGCTGCTGCTGAGCTCCTGCCTGCTCCAAGAGCCTCTGGCCACCTGCTGCCTCTGCCACTGCTTCCCAAGGGGGCCCAAGTCATGGAGACACCCCACTCCCCTCTCAGCCTGTCCAGACATCTCTCTCACTGACCTGTGCGTCTGTGGGTGGAGGGACCTTCGTGGCCGCTGGAGATTCCATCCCTGAAGCCTGCTCAGATCTGCTCGCTCCTCTCAATGCTATGCAGCCAGGGCAGGGCTGGGCTCCACTCCCGTCCCGTGCGTGATGGACCCTTGGGGTTGGCTTTTCAGGGCTCTCTGGGATAGAAATCTCCTTCACCCCATTGCTGCATGGCTCCACTGTTCCAGAATTTGTTGGGAGTTCTTCCTATAGATAATTATGGGCTGTGGGTTCAGAGCTAGCACATGTGAGTCTTTCTACTCCGCCATCTTGGCTCCACCCCCCTGAGTTCAAATTCTAGTTCTTTCTCTTATTACCCATATAACCTTGGCACAGTCACTAAACTTCTTCTCTCTTCAGCACCTTTATCTATCACATGAAGGTGTTGGACTCAATGGCTTCTGAAGACCTTCTAGCTCCAGGTTCATGAGATTGTGAACTACTAGAAGGGCCAATTTAATGCATTAATTAAAATTATTTCTATATTTTATGTAATATATAGTGATGCAATCAACTATAACCAACATTTCATAGGGAAAATGACCACAGTTCTTTAGAGAAAAAGAATATATTGCCATCATTGTAAAAAGATGCTAGCATTAGCATTTTTTTCATAGATAGCTTTAATGTCAAGGAAGTTCTTGCCATTGCTTTTAATTAAAATATTTAATTGCTTACATTAAACTTGAAATAAGTAAAAACATTCACTACCCCTTTATCTTATGAATAAACAAATACTAATTAGTTATGTGTTCTGAAACAATAAATTAAAAAGAGAAATTAACTGCACATTTCATATTCATGTAGTGACACTAATAAATTGCTACAAAATCAACTAAATTATGACTAATATAAATCGATTTTAATGCACATACTTAAAATTTACAACACAAATATCTCCTGTTTACCCACCAATAGGATGCAACAAGACCTCAGGCCAAGTCTCAATAGATTACTTCTTAGCATTTCATAATTGGCCTAATACATAATGAAACTGTTACTGCAATTTTTAAATTGTTAATTCAAACCACCATCCAGTGATTTGGATATTGTTATCACCAAATAGCACACAGATCACACAAGAACTATTTTAATGGCTATGTACAGATACATATTTGGTGTATTATGACCCATTAGACTGGAAAACTATGCAGTATACACATACATGGTAGTTGGGGCATATAGGCCTATATTATATATATGGATGTGCATCTCTCTTTTTCACACACACACACACACACACACACACACACACACAGCTAAGTGGCTCAGGAGGATCTGAGTCCAAATGAGGCCTCAGATACAGACTGGCTGTGTAACCCTGTGCAAGTCATTTAATCCTGTGTGCCTCAGTTTCCTTATCACTAAAATTAGCTGGAGAAAGAGACGATAAACCACTCCATCATCTTTGACAAGAAAACATCAAATGGGGTCACTAAGAGTCAGCCATGACTGAAATGACTAGACAACAACATATGATACGTCTATGTATGTATCACATACATACATATATACATATATATATATAGGTATATATGTGTGTATGTGTGTGTATACATGCCTCATCAATACAAGTGACCAAGAGTGCAAATATATGAGTGTGTTTATATATATATGTATATATATGTATGTATATGTGTGTATATATAAACACACATATAAGAACACACACATTACATATATAGAAATATATACATATATAGACACATACACACACACATACACACACACATATATATATATATATATATATATATATATATATGTCTAGGAGGAGGGGATTAGTAACTGCTGGAATAGGCTTCCTATGAGTAGTGGTAATTGAGCTGAGTTTTGAAGGAAACTAGTAATTCTGTGATGCAGAAATGAGGAACACATTTCAGGCATGTTGCACAAAAATGTGGAGATAGAGACTATTGTTTTAGTTGTTTTTTTTCAGTCATGTCTGAGTGCTCATGACCCCATTTGGCATTTTCTTGGCAAAGATGCTAGAGTGGTTTGCCTGATCCTTCTCCAGCTCATTTTATAGATGAGGAAACTAGGTTAGTGACAGAGATAAGTGTCCAAGGTCCCACAATTAGCAAGCATCTGAGGCCAGACTTGAACTCAAGAAAATGAGTCTTTCTGACTCCAGGCCCAGGACCCTATCAACTACACCTCCTAAGTGCCCAGGAGATAGAGATTGAATGTCATAAATGGTTATAGACAGAAAGCCCAACTAGACTAGAGTGTGTGAATGACAGTAACGTTCAATAAGCCTGGCAATTTTGACTAGAGACAGGGCATAAAGGACTTCAAAAACCAAAGAAAGGAGTATTTTATGCTAGAAGTCAGAGGAAACCACAGGGGAGTGATAGGTCAGACCTAGGCTTTAGGAATATCTTTTGGTCAGTTGCATTTTGAGGCATGTAGGTGATAAAGTGGTGGACTTTTAGTCTCAGATGCTCACTAGTTTTATGACTTTGGGTGAGTCATTCAATTGCTATGCCTCAGTTTGCTTATTTGTAAAACAGTGGCAATAACACCTATCCTCCCATGACTATTCAGAGGATAGAATAATTCATAAAATGCATTGCAAAGATTTAAGTACTATATAAATGCCAGTTATTATCCTTAGCAGAGGAAAAGGATGGAGTTGAATGGGGAGATATTGTGGCATAGTAAAGAAATTATTGCAGTAGACTAATCAAGAGGCAAATGAGGCCTGAACTAGTGACCATTTGAGTGGAGAGTGAAAGATGAGAGGTAGATTGTAGAAAGGTAATCTGTAAGACTTGGCACCTATTTGGATTTGAGGTGTGGGGGAGAGAGAAGAGTGGAGAATTACTCCAAAGTTGAAAATCTAGGTGAATGGACATATTGTGTATAGTGTACCCTTAATGTACAATTTTATATTTTAATACCTATTCATGAATTGTTTTTGAAAGGGAATATTTAATGTATTTTTAAAAATTTAATATCCTGAATTTAGCAGCCTTAATTTAGATTGTTAGCCATGGCTCAGAAACCAATGCTCTGAGCTTAACCAAACTGGTTTTATTTGGGGAGCATTTCTAATGGAAATTACTTTTTAATTTATACCTGCATACAGGTTTTACCTCGACAATATCAAGATTTGGATTATTATGCTTCCACCTTGCATTTTCCCTAATATCCATATTTGACTTATGTCTAGGTCTTTACAACAAGAGAAAAAAACTCTTAGTTCCCATGCAAGAGCAAAGATTGATAATGCATAAACTATAGGAAGGGCTTTGCTTGCTCTCCTTTACAGAAAATATGAAACACACACCCAACTGATGTCCAAATTGTCAAAGAGTCTGTGAGAATACTTCTGAGATTAATAGTTCTGTTATCTTAACAGAGTTACCTTAACTGGCAGGTGTACCAGATACAGAGTAAGCCTGTTTACCAAAAGGAGCCAATCAAAAGCCTGTAGTGAGTCAGTCTTGCTCACTCCCAGATGCCTTTGCTGATGTTCTCTATCTGACCTTGATGAACTGTGCACCTCTAACTGGCTTAAGCTAGTCTTGTGGTCAACTGTTCCTGCAAAATATCCTAATTCTGTATCTCATCTACTCCTGGGAAGACTGTCCATTCTCTACACTAATCCCTCCCCAAACATCCCCTTCGTGGTTTTCAAGCAGAAATTGCCCATACCTCTCTGATTGCCATAGAAGCCATTTCTAATTTTCCTTCTAATACAGCCTTTTTGTTTTTTAATTAATTTGGTCTCCTCTATATGTGAGGTATGGACTTCACCTGGTTGACAATTCAAAACAATTCTTCTTCACTCATTGGGGCACCTCATATTTACAGGAATCTATATTGCCCTCTAAAGATAGTACAAGAGTTGAGACTCATGGCAAAGGAAAGGCACTGAGTCACTGGAAAGCTGGCACCTCTGTCTCCTATGATACCCACCTTCTTATCCCAGGAAACTTTTTAGTCATTTGTAAAATTGTAGTCCTATCCTAGTTTAATGACTGTCAGCACAGGAAAGCACTAAGCAATCATGTCCTTAAGAAAGACCCACCTTCATGACACAGATCTATAGGGTCCTGTAGACTTGTAGTACTACCCTAGTTGGAGCCCGTCAAAAAAGAAAAAAAAAATTCAGAATGGCATAGGGTTGGCCACAGGAGTGATCTGGATCCAGCTTGTGTTAGTTTAGGAAACCCAACTGCTAAATTTACAATGTGAATTTACACACTAGAAATAAGCAAATGCTACAAAAATTTTTTTTTGCCACCTATACACAAGAAAGTGATAGAGAAAATGTTAATAATGCTGATGAAACTTAAAAGTTTGTCCTGCATTTTTGGAGCTCAGGTTGTTAAACATTTACTAGCTCACCCCTGGAAAGCCCCCTCTCCTAGACTTGCTGGTTGGTTGTTGTCCTTTGTCTTCAAACAGGACCAAAATGATATCACCATGATAAAGTGAAGTTTCAGTGTGTCCGACTGCGGCTGATCAGACCAATATGAGCTCAGAATGTTCTACCACCGGTTTTGTCACAGATAGTCCATATGAATATTTGGGGTGGATATCCCAAATCTGCACATCCTGTGTTTACTTTGTGCTGTCTCAATTTTGCTTTACTCAAAGAATAGAGCACCTTTCCTTATGTGGGCATGCCATGCTGAGTGGTCCTGTGCCAGTGTCTCCCATGTTGCACAGACAAATCCAAAGTTCTTGAAAGAGACCTTGAGAGAGTGCTTTTATTGCTTCTTCTAACCACCATGTGATCACCTGCCCCATGAAAGTTCTTCATAAAATAGTCCTTTTGGCAAGTGAACAACGTGGCATTTTGCATTTGCACAACATGGCATTTTGCATTTGAACAACATGGCCAGCCCATCAGAGTTGCACTCTCTTAAGCATAGTTTGAATACTTGGCAGTTCAGCTCAAGCAAGGACTTCAATGTCTGGTACCTTAACCTGCCAGGTGATCCTCAGTCTTCCTAAGACAGAGCAAATGGAGCAAATCAGTTTCCTGGCATGGCGCTGGTAGATTGTCCATGTTTCACAAGTATATAAAAATGAGGTCAGCACAATGGCTCTGTAGAACTTCAGTTTGGTAGTCAATTTAATACCTCTTCTCTCTCAAACTTTTCTTCAGAGCCTCCCAAACACTGAGCTAGCTCTGGCAATTAGTGAATCAACCTCATTGTCAATGTGTACATCCTTGCATTACCAAGATAAGTGAACTTATCCACAGCATTCAAAACTTCTCCATATGTTGTAACCGATGGGTCCACATATGGATGGCGTGATGGTGGCTGATGGAGCACCTGTGTTTTTTTTGGTGTTAATTATTAGGCCAAAATTAGCACAGGCAGCAGAGAATTGATCCATGCTTTGCTGCATCTCAGCTTCAGATTGTGCTTTGAGTGCACAATCATCTGCAAACAGAAAATCATGCACCAACACTACCTTCACTTTGGTCTTAGCTTGAACCTTTTCAAATTGAAGAACTTACCATCAGTACAGTAGTTGACCTTGATGTCATGTTCATCCTCATTGAAAGCATTTGTCAACATGGCTGAAAACATCATGCTAAAAAGCATGGGAGCAAGCACACTGACCTGTTTCACTCCATTGGTGACTGGAAAGGCATGAGAGCTTTGTCCATTATCCAGAACCCGGGCAAACATGTCATCATGAAATTGACATACAATATTGATGAACTTCTCCAGGCAACCAAATTTTGACATAATTTTCCACAAGCCCTCATGACTAACAGTGTCAAAGGCCTTAGTCAGATTCACAAACATTGTGTGTACAGACCTCTGTTCTGCCCCTGGCATTTCTCCTGGAGTTGTCAGGTAGCCAAAACCATATCAACTGTTCCTCAGTCCTTTCTCAAGCCACACTGGCTCTCAGGTATATGTCCATCCTCCAGGTGAAGGATCAGCGTATTAAAGAAGACACCAGCAAGAATTTTTCCAGCAATGACTAAGAGAGAGATCCCCTTGTGAGTGGCACAAATCAATCTATTCCCTTTACCCTTATAGAGATGGACAATGGAGGTATCCTCGAACTCCTGGGGGATAACCTTCTCTTGCCATATAATCTGGAAAATTTCAGTCAGCTTTTGTATGAGCAAATGGTCCCCCTATCTTGTAAATCTCAGCTGGGATAGAATCAGCACCAGGTGCTTTGCCACATGAAAGGAGCCTAATGGCCCTCAAAACCTCTTCTTCAGTTGGAAGTTTAGCTAAGGAAGAATTGACTTCAGCCTGAGGTAAGTGGTCAATGGTCTCACTATTGATTGATGATGTTCTGTTGAGAACACCTTGGAAGTGTTCAACCCATCTCCCTAGGATCATGTCCTTATCACTAATCAATGTGGCTTCATCAGTACTGAGTAGTTGTGATGCACTATAGGTTTTTGGTCCATAAGTAGCTTTCAGAGAATCATAAAAGCACTTTGGATTGTTACTATCAGTATAAAAATGAATTTCCTCTGCCTTTTTACTGAGCCAAGAATCCTGCATCTCTCTAAGCTTTGCTTGTACTTTATTTTTGATGGAATTAAATGCTGCCTTCTTAGAGGTAGATGAACTATCCTGCTGGCAAATCATGTAGAATTCTCATTTTCCATTTAGCAGTTGCCAAATTTCCCCGTCATAGACCTGCACTGTTTAATTGAAGGTAGAATTAAATGTCAAGGTTCAAGTCCCTATTCTGGTTGCTGCTCCAGTGAGACCCAAAAACTCCTCTTCTATTTCCAAGAGGTTTGGTCCAGGAATTCTGCTTATCTAGGAACTCCTCTAAATCTCTGACACTGCCATTCCAGCATTTCCAGAGCATTTCTGTATCATTTCTTTAGTTTTCTTCATGGCCTGGGTACTCATTGTAGAGACACCATTACTTCTGGGGACATTTCTGGCACCACATGGTCCTCTCCTCTCCTGGAGTCAAATGTCTTTTGAATATATGTGGTTCCCTATAAAGCTACAGTATCTTTTCACCAAAGCACCTGGAGCTTTTACCTAATAAAAAACTGGCTTCTCTCTCTTCATCTAAGCTCTTTTTCCTTCCATCTATTTCTCTTCAGTTCTATCAGTATTTGCTATTAATTTTAGTGAACGCCTCCAAAAGGTGTAGTTCCATTAATCAAGTATCCATTAATCCAAGTATCATTTAGCTGCAGGCACTGTACTAGAGAAAGGCAGTCCCTCCCAATCAATGAGCTTCCTCAATGGAGAAGGAAAATTCACTTCTTATCAAGGGGTCCCTATCAATGAGAAAAGAGCCTCAGTGATGGCAATCAATATATTCACTTATACAAAGAAGCAACTTCAATACCAAGCGGAAGGGCTTCATTCTTCAACCTTCTCAACCTTGAGAGCAAGTAGTTTACCTTAACCTTGTTCCTTATAGGTGTACCCTCCATATTTTCATAAATTCTCTCACTCATCTCCCATTTAAACATTTTACTAATTCTCCTATGATACATAGACCATAGCTTAGTGGTCATCAGCATCACTCATTTTTTCATGCTAAAATAAAAAAAGAAAAGTGTTGTGTTCTTGTAAATACATTAATATAGTGTTTTAAGGGCATTTATTTTGAGAACTGCCAATACTCAAGGGGGAAACAGCCATTGTTCTTGCTCTTACAGGAGCTTAGAAATTTGTAAATTATTCAGAGCCTCCACTAATAGAATAACCCTTGATTCACAGTCCATTTGTATAAAAAATATCTTCACTAGTACAGACTGATTACTTAATTCTCTTGAGTTGATTGCTGAAGAGAAGACATATCTTGGTCTTCTGGCTTCTGATTTCCAGAAAGAAGACACAGTTCCACTCTCTCTTCAGATCTTCAAAAGGCTAGAAAGACTCTCAACCTCTTCATTCTACAGATCAAGAAATTGTTAGTGACATCCTGGATATTTAACTGATTACTGGCTTAAATTTAAACTATCTCCCTACTAAAGACACACAGTTGATTGAACAAATACTGACTGTTAAACAAGATAGGATTAATTTAAAAATGTATTTGTGAGTTTACCATCTTGGGTGCCTGAGTCTCTTCAGTTCTATCTGGAGAGAATTATCTAAGGAGGGAGGAAAGGGAGAAGATAAGGGAAAGGAAGGAGGGACAAAATAGCAATAGAACACAGGCAGAATTCATTTATCATTTCTTTAGTTTTGTGCCAAACTCAAGATTGACCCCATTTTCTTCCTCTGACACTATTATGGCATAGAACTCACTACACTGAGAGAGTATATAAGGAACATAAGGTTATTAGGGGGAAAAGAAACTGATATTGTGTGTCAGAAACAGTGTTTTACATCTTCTTGTTTATACAAACTTTATGCTGTTTATATATCTGCCCATGAATCATGTCTTTATAAGAGGAAAAAGCCAAAATGTGCCACCATGAAAGGTAGCAAACTATTCAATGAGATGAAAAGTGAAGAAATAAGAAAACTAAGAAACATATTTGATGTTAAAAATTGTTCTTTCTGTTTAGCAAACTACTAAATGTTCTGCTTTTTACAATTTCGGTAGTTCAGGTTCATTATTTCCCAGAGGAGACTCTTTCAAAGATCAATAAAGAGCTCTGTTAGGCTGGTTTTCTATTAAACAATGAGCATTTTTCCCCTGTTTTGTTAGATTAACAACCAGGAGATCCCAGACACAACAACTAAACAGCTCGGATTCTTAGGAGATTAGGTGTTCATTGTTGATTACACCTGGGGTATGTCTATCTCCTCACTCTCACCAATGACCTGGAAATGCAGAAATCCCAGAAGCTGGAAATGGATGGAAAAGGATATCAGAGATATTGACTTTGAATAGAAGCAAACTTAATCTGGAAGAGGAATAGTTAGGACTCATCATGAGGGCATTTGGAGTTCAAATAGGAGGTTCATAGCAGCTTAGACTATGTGACTCCAAGATACCGATACTTTAAAAGAAGAGAGGTCCAGATACCAATGTAAATTAATAATGTGAAAACTACAACTTCATTTTTTTAAAAAAAAGCCTATTATAAATCTACCAGAGAATTTGAAAAGGACAGATCTCTTGCTCAAAGTCTAATAAAGCCTGAAGTACAGGAAAACAAGCAAACTTATTTTAAGGAGGGGATGCAAATAAGGAAAATTTGTAATAACAGCTACAGATTTGTACCTCCTTTAAATAGTGCCCCAGGTGAGGAAGTGGATCCTCAAAAGATCAAGACACCTAACAGCTTCATCAAACTAAAACTATTAATAACAAAACATTTATCTATAATTCAGTTGTGACATAATTTGGCTGAAATAAGATCAGGAAAAGGAGAAAAGAGGCATGCAAAAGAAGAGGTTTGATGAGGGGAAAATGGGCAGTGGAGATGGGCAATGCCTAAATTTCACTCTCATCAGAAATTGACTCAAAGAGAAAATAACATATACACTGGATGTGAGTACACTACAATGTATTGCCAATGCAGTACTTCAAAGAAGTGTAAGAATAAAAGATGTCATCAAAGAATTGTATGACAAAAAGAAGAGATGGGCTGATCACATGGTGAGAGAGAGAGAGAGAGAGAGAGATTATGAATGAATGCCAGAGTGCTCCACAAATACCCTTCTAATTCCATAAACAAATAAAGAAAGCTTCTAGGTCATTGGGCAGACCTCAGTGGTTGAACTTTTAGATGGACATGGATGAAAACCGCATATGCTAGATATTAATGAATGAGTTGCAGTTAGCAATTGTTAGTGGAAAATCAAATCAGTGAGATAATATATCCACTTGAGTACAGCAAGTAAACTGAATGGTAAAGATGCAACCTCCCTCCCCCATGCATATGTGGAGGTATATTCTTCTATTGGTTACCACTCTGTCAATGAAAAAAGCATACCAAGACAAATCAAATGTGTTACCAGGAACATGCACAGCCAGAAAACACATGTGAAAAGTCACAGACTAAGATCCCATGTGATCAGGGCACAGGTATAGCCAGGTAAACCCCTGCTGCAGAACTGCTGATATTTTCTGGTGATATCATCATATCACTCTACTGGTGTACGCTGGACATTGTTCTTCTTTTCTTGGAAAAGTGTTTATCCTGCACGTTGTTCCATATTATAACTGCTGGGCATCTCTATCTTGCTGCTTGATGGTTTTGCTAGTCTTGTGGAAATGAAGAATCTCTCTGTCACTAAGTACAGGACATTATATATTGTACAAGTATAACATCATATTATATCTGTATAGCATGTCATATATTGTATGTATGTTTCATGCCTCTTTTACTTAAAGTAGCTTTTTCTTACCCTTCCTCCCTTTCCCCCTTCTTCCAGTCCATCTGTCTTTCTCATCCATTAATTTCACTTCTTTGAAATCATCCCATCGTAGTGAACTCACAACATTGCCTCTGTGTATGTATATTCCTTCTAACTGCCCTAATAATGATAAAGTTCTTAGAAATTATATGTATCATCTTCCCACATAGGAATGCAAACAATTTAACCTTATTGAATCCCTCATGATTTCTCTTTCATGTTTACTTGTTCATGTGTTTCTTGAGTCTTCCATTTGAAAGTGAAACTTCTATTCAGCTCTGGTCTTTTCATTAGGAATGCTTGAAATTCATTTTTTCCCCTTAAGGATTATATTCAGTTTTACTGGGTAGGTTATTCTTGGTTATAATCCTAGCTCCTTTGTTTTCCAAAATATCATATCCAAAGGCCTTAATTTTTTTCTAATGTGGAAGCTTCTAAATGTTGTGTGATCCTGACTGTGGTTCCACAGTATTTGAATGGTTTCTTTCTGGCTGCTTGCAATATTTGCTCCTTGATGTGGGAACTCTGGAATTTGACTATAATATTCCTGTAAGTTTTTTTTGACATTTCTTTCAGGTGATAACTTTTTCCATTACTATTTTACTCTCTGGTTCTAGGATATCAGGGCAATTTTCCTTGATAATTTCTTGAAATATGGTGTTTAAGCTCTTTTTATTTTTTGATAGTGGCTTTCAGGTAATTCAAAAATTCTTCAGTTATATCTCCTCAATCTATTTTCCAGACCAGTTGTTTTTCCAATGAGATATTTCACAATTTCTTCTATCTTTTTCCATTTTATTCATTCTGTTTTATTTTATCTTGATATTTCATGGGGTCATTAGTTTCCACTTGGCCAACTCTAATTATTAAGGAATTATATTCTCTAGGGAGCTTTTGTACCTCTTTTTCCATTTGGCCAATTCTTTTTCTTTTACTTTTTCAATGTATTATTTATTTTTAAATATTCTTTTCATTTTAAATTTTGAGTTTCAAATTCTGTCCCTCCCTCCTACCCCCCTCCCGATAAGGCAAGCAATAAAATAACAATTATCTATCCATGTGAAATTATGTAGAACATATTTCCATATAAGTCATACTTCAAAAAAAGCAAGAAAAACAAAGTCAGAAAATTATACTTCAATTTGCTTTCAGAGTTCATTAGTTCTCTCTCTGGAGGTGTATAACATTCTTTCATCATGAGCCCTTTGGAACTGTCTTGGATCATTGTATTAATCAAAGTCGATCATCATTACAACATTGCTGGTAGTACACACAATGATCTCCCATTTCTTCTCACTTCAGTTTGCATCAGTGCATATAGGTCTTGTCATGTGTTTTTTTTTCCCTGAAACTGCCTCCCATTGTTATTTATTATAGCACAATAGTAATGCATTGCAATCATATATCACAACTTCTATAGTCATTCCCCAATTGAAGAGCATCTCTTTGATTTCCAATTCTTTGCAATCACAAGAAGAGCTTTGTTATACCAAGATCTTTTCCTTTTTCTTTGATCTCTTTGAGGTATAGACCTAGTAGAGATATTGCTAGGGCATGCACAGTTTCACATCTCTTTAAGCATAGTTCCAAACTATCTTCCAGAATGGTTGGATGAGTTCACTGATCCACCTATAATTTATTAGTGTGCCCATTTTCCCCTCATTCCCTCCAATATTTGTCATAGATGTAAAGTGGTACCTCAGAGTTGTTTTAATTTGCATTTCTCTAATCAATAGTGAATTAGAGTATTCACTTTTTATATGACTTTAGAGTTTTGATTTCTTCTTCTGAAAACTACTTGATTATATCTTTTAAACATTTATGAATTAGGGGAAAAAAGATACCTACTGTGGTTACAACTAACCTGTGCTACTTAAGAGGGAAATCCAAATTTAATAGTTTTTATTATTATAAATTTGACTTAATTTTATACTCACTCTATATTTGATAAATGAGGTCTTTAGCAAAGAAACTTGCTGCAAAATTTTTATATAACTTTATTGTCTATGGTACCTTTTGGCAAAATATAGTTTCCCTGATTATTATTTTTCAGTTAAGTCTATTTTTTGTCTGAGATCATGATTGCTACCTGTCTTTTTTATTTACTTTGATCAAAACATTAGATTCTGCTCCAGCCTTTTATTTTAACTTCCTTCCTACCTTCCTTTTTTCCTTCCTTCCTTCTTTCTTTCCTCTTGGGACTGTCTTGGATCATCTTATTGCTGAGAATTGCTCAGTCA
The DNA here is from genome assembly GCA_028658325.1 of Potorous gilbertii. Classification (NCBI taxonomy): domain Eukaryota; kingdom Metazoa; phylum Chordata; class Mammalia; order Diprotodontia; family Potoroidae; genus Potorous; species Potorous gilbertii. Next base: position 213,935,491 of record CM053771.1, on the reverse strand, counting down.
TTCACAGTTCTTCATCATACAATATTGCTGTTACTATGTACAATGTTCTGATTCTGTTTACTTCTCTTTGTATCAGTTCATGTAAGTCTTTCCAGGTTTTTCTGAAATCATCCTGCTTGTCATTTCTTACATCATGCTAACATTCTACTACAATCATACACCACAACTTGTTCAGTCATTCCTCAATTGATGGACATCTCCTCAATTTTTTTTTTGGTACAAATCTCTCTCTCTCTCTCTCTCTCTCTCTCTCTCATACACACACACACACGCACACACAGACACACACACACTCACACAAACCTAGAAGTGATATCACTGGATCAAAGTGTATACACAGTCTTATAGCCTTTTGGGCATAGTTCAAAATTTTATACATATATATATACATATATATGTATATATATTTCTTCTGAGAAAAATTTCCTCATTCTACCTCTCCCTTACTCCTCCCGGAGTATCTGCCATCATAATGATGATGTTCTTCAGAATTACAGGTATTATCTTCCAGTCATTTCAAAGCCTTGCTATTCCCTACGCAGCTAAAACTCTGTAGCTTTCCATTTTATTCAACATTTAAACATGTAGAGTTCTCTATAGCACTTAGTAAAACAACTAAAAGAAACATTGAATGCTTTCTCTGGGGAGTAGGGCAAGAGAGCAAGGGAAATCCTCTATCCTCTTCCACAAAACTAATTAGATGGTGGTGAAGCCTAGTTTCAGGATAAAGAGATATTAGCAGTAAAAAAGAAAAAGAGAAAAGAAACCCTAGTAAGGAATAAACTGAGACAAAGTCCTTGGGCTTATAGAAAGAAGGGAAGAAAAAAAAAAACCAAGGATTCCTATTGCAGGTAAAGCTGGCCTGCAGGGAAATGAGAAAAAACCAAATTGAAAGATTTAAATGACAAATCTGTCCCTAAATCATAGGTAAACTGAGCTTGCAAGGTTTAGACAAGTATATTTCGATAACCACTATTGCTTTTACTGCAAGTACATAGAGGTTGGAACAGAAGGTTTTCACTAACTTTGACAGTTCCAGTCCCCTCTTTTTCCATCAACTCTTGATTGCTTGCATTTCCTAATGCTGTCTTTATAAGAACCAATTAGCATGAAGCCCTCCATTCAAAATCTTTTCAATATGTTCTTAATCTGTCACAGAGTGAAATAGCCCCTTTTTTTACAATGACTCATCTGGAGTCACTTATGTTCTCAGCTCTACAAAGTATAATAGCATCAAAACTCTTTAATTAGAAAAAAAATCAAAATCCTTTCAACCCCCAAAAAACAAACAGAAAGTTAAGGGAATGCATTTAGGTGGAAATCAACAATTGTGCCCAGTGCTTGGCTTCCAATTCATTTTTAGATTTATTGACAATTTGGAAGCAGTAATGAAACTTGTATTCTTATGCCAGCATCTAAGAGATGGAAGCCTTCCTGCCCTTCACTGCAATATTATAAAAGGTGGCCAATAAAGAACAGAATGACTGTTAACCAGAGTACTAAATGTACTGCTGGCTATTCTAGTGTTCTTAGTCACAAAAACATGGTCCTTTATGCTTGTCTCTTTGTACCTAAGGAAACTCTTCACTATATTTAAATACATTATAACAAATTAAGGAGGAAAATAAAAGCCTTTCAAAGTAGGAAATGGAAACTTTCAGAACCATTCAATCAAAAAATTTTAGATTTAGAATTATCTTCAATGGCCATCTAGCCCAATGCATCACTAAAAGGAAAGCCCCATTACACACAATATATGCAATTAGTGTCCATCTTGCCTTGTTCATAGATCTCAAAATCAGCCAATAAGAATCAGCTGATTCCACTAAAGGGGAACTCTAATTATCAGGAGATTTTGTTTTTGTTTTCCCTAAACTGTCTTTTTTTTTTTTTGCAACTGACACCAATTGCTTCTGATCTTGACCTCTTCAAATAAGTAGAATAAACCCAATCCCACTTCTACCCGACAGATTTTAAAATGCTTGAAGAGCATTATCACATCCATTGAGTCTCTTCTTTCTAGACTAAATAACCCCAGTTCTGATCCGGTGACACTGGAGCCTCCTTGCTCATCCTCATGCAAACACTCCATCTGTTGACTTGTCACTTTCCCTGGTTGTCCTCCATACATGGAATGCTATCCTTTATTTCTGCCTCCTGGCTTCATTCAAGTCCAAGCTAAAATCCTCCCTCCTACAGTAAGCCGTTCCTGATCTTCCTTAATCTTAGTGACTTCCTCCTGTTGATTATTTCCAATTTATCCTGTATATAGTTTGTTTGAACACAGTTATTTGTGTGTTGTCTCCTCAGTTAGATTACGAGCTCTTTGAAAACAGGTACTATCTTTTACCTTTCGTTGTATCCTCATTGTTTATCACAGTGCCTGGCTAACACAATAGGTGTTAATAAATGTTTACTGATTGAATCTTTCCCCAAGTTATATGGTCTCAAATCATAGTTTTATACCTTTTGATGTTCTCAAGTTTATTAATTTCCTTCCTAAACTGTGATATGTAGAACTGAATACAATATCTCAGAAGTTGTCTGACTAGGGCAAGGTTACAATAACACTATCACCTCCGTTTTCTTTGAAGTTATATCTCTTTCGCTGCACTGTAAGATTATATGAGCTTTTTTAGCAATCATACCACATTAGTAACTCAATTCAAGTTTGCTATCCACTAAAATCCCCAGATCTTTTTTCAGACAAATTGCTATTTAACTATGTATTTCCCATTCAAACTCTGTCAATTGCTACTCATGTGATTTGGAGCAATTCAATGTCTGAGATTCAGTTTTCTCAATTGTAGAATGAAAAATCTGGGATAAATTACTTCTATGGTGTCTTCAAACTACATTTATGACCCCATGTTCTTGTAGTTTTGGAAAGGATTGTTTTTTAAGCTAACTGTAAGATTACATTTTATTCTTATTAAATTAGATTCAATACACAGTCATAAATACCTTGATTCTTACTTAGATCTCTTTAAATTTACCTAATAATTTTCTTAATCATTTAAAAAAGGATACTTCCTAGCAAGACATAACAAGAAGAGTGGTATAAACAAATGTCCCCCAAATGAGTCACATCATCCCCTCTACTGCCTTAGGCCTGGAAATACTTGGGCATATTTGACCCAACACATTCACTTCCTGTATGTGCCGTAGCTGTTGGATGCAAGGATCCTTGTATCAACTGTGATATCACATTTCCTCAGGAGATTCACTGCTGGGCTCCTCAGGGTGATGCTGACTTTTCTCCTTTCTCCATTCTTTACCTTTGAAGTTCACAATGTCATTCTGTCTCCATTATTCTTTCACTTAAGGTTAGGAAACAATAAGTCCATCAAGGGCAAAAGCAATAGTAGGACTGTAAGCCACATGGTAACCCAGCTGATACTGCAGTTCCTCCCTACATTCAGACACCAGGAAGAGAGAGAAGCTTCCCCCATTACAGTCTTTCGAATATACTCAATTTAGGTTAGGCAGCTAGTGAAAAGGCTTTTCATCACTACATAGAAAGAGGATTGGAAACTGTTAGAAATATCTATGAAGGCTCTAAAGCAGAAGAGAAACTCTTCAATTATGCCTGCCTAGAAGCAGGCACATCAACCTCACCCCCATTCCATCCCCCTTATATGTAGGTACCAGGCAGAACAGACTATGCAGGCTCAAAAAATATGTGCCATTTTTTAATGATCCTGAAGGTTTCATCTGTTGGCCCCTCACAACAGCTACTTAGGAAAAGTGAGAATTCTTAGTGAAGTGCAAACAAGTGAGAGAAAATGATTAATTGGAAGAAGGATGAAGTCTTTCTTAGTGTATTCAGTATAGAAATTAGCACTCATCTTCATACATTTCTATCCAATCTGCAATCACCCACATTTTTGTTTCCTTTATTGTTGTAATAATAGAGGCAGCAGAAGCCGCTGTTGGTGCAGTGGACAGAGCACTGAGCTTAGAGTTAGGAACACCCGAGTTCAAACCTGGCCTCAGACACTTACTTGTTGAGTAAGTCATTTAGCGTCTGTTTGCCTCAGTTTCCTCAATTGTAAAATGAGATAATCATACAAGGTTGTTGTGAAGATCATATGAGATAACATTTGCAAAGTACTTAGCACAATGGCTGATACATAGTGGGTGCTATAGAAATACTTATTCCCTTCTGTCCCCTACTGTAATAGAAAGGGAGAACAAAAGTGCTTGAATTACTACCATGGGTACTAGTCCATCAGGACACTCTGATATATATGATCAGAGCAACTAAATTATTTCTTAGCCAAAGTAGACATCACCTTTAAAGAATCTTTTATGTTTCCCTTGTCTCTCTCCAATGTTTGCAATGGTTTCAATATGTGTGCATTTCAATATCACTTACAATATTTTTAAGTATCTATCATTTGCGGCTATCTAGTACAGGGAAGGGAAGGGAATAAGCATTTCTATAGAGTTTATTACGTGCCAAGCACTGTGCTAAGTATTTTACAAAGATTATCTTATTTGATTCTCCCAACAACGCTGGGAAAGACGTGCTATGTATTATCCCTACTTTATGGTTGCTTGAAACTGAGGCAAACAGAGGTTAAATAATCTGCCCAAGGTCACGCAGCTAGTAAATATAAAATATACATTACAATTATATAATACATGCATTACATACTGTTACATTTTTTACTATATTAAGCTATATTTTATTTATTTATTGACTTTAGTTAGGTAAGTCTTATAAATTCTAAAAAAAAGGAACCGATATAATGGAGATGAAAAAAATAACATAGCCCAGCATACATGAGAAAATGAAATACTTACTGAAAAAGTGGGGGAAAATTAAATCCAGTCAATGATTGGAAATTAAGCAATAGCTAGTATGGACTTGGAGTGGGTGATAACATAGGTAGCATACATAACTAGCAACAAATCCTACTTTAAATATTCTTAGAATATAGGATAACTTTTTGCCAAAGATAAATGTGTGAAAATTTAGCTTGGCAAAGTAAAAACTTAAAAATATTTTCCTATTACAGGGTGGGGAGGAGGGAGAGTCTATCTTTCACCAAATTCACTCAGTCCCAGTCTTTAAAAGTCCCTAGATGTTTTGCATGTGAAAATTGGGCTTCATATATTGTAAATATGGAATGAATAGAAAATTGTCTTGGAAATCATATGGTATGGACACTTTTAAGTGCTATCCTGGAGAATATACTGTAGAAAAACTACATTCATAATGTTTTCATATTACCAGAACTGTATGGTCTCTCTAGCCCTACAAAAGATTTTGGGGAAGTATTGGCAGGGCAGGAGGAGGACAAAAGGCCCAGGAAAAAGCAAGGGAAAGACATGGTGAGATCTCCTCAGAGACTTTTCACTGACTGCTCTGTATTCTCCTCCACATCCCATCCTATATATACACAGACTCTCCCCCAGTCTCCCAGAACCTTAATTAGAAATAATATCTAATCAACTAATATACGGTTACTCATGATGTTACAGTTACATAGTAAAAACAATTCAAGGTTGCTCAGACTGGGAAAGGAGCATGTCTAAACAGAAGTGTGTGGCTTTGGCCCAGGTCAGAAACAGGGCTGAGAGCCAGATTTGGACTGATACCAATTTAAGAGGTGGAGCTAAGACTAAGACTGTAACCTAACCTGACAGAACTCCTAAGGTCAGGGTGAAAAGCAGACATCAAAATGAGAACCAAGACACTGAATGAAAGAGAAAGCCAAAGTTGGGCTGTCTGAAATAGATAAATGTGCTGGAGAGAAGAGAATTAGGGTTATGGGACCAGGAGTTAGGTAGAGGCTAAGTGAGGTAGCACTCTGCGCATTTGACACTGACAGCCTCTCTGATGGGTCCCTTTAATTCTGACCAGCCACAGTACTCTCTGGACTGAGGCAGATTACAATATCCCCACACCTTACCCTATGTGGACTTCAAGAATTGCTATGATCAAAAATATTCGTTTCCTCAAGGCTAACCTTCTGATGCAAATCCTCTTCAAATTTAGCTACCATGGTCCTTGAGAAAAAGACAGAGCTCCACCTGAAGTTTTTCAAACTTGGTAATACCTGCCCTACAGGCATATCCTTTAAGGACTCAGAATCTCCTCCGCAATACAATGCGGCCTCTACTAGAACTTAACTGGAGGTGAGCAGTCATGGGTAGATAAATCTGAAACTCCGTACAAGAGGGTTTACTTGCCAAAGAATGAAACAGACCTCATTTGGCGTTCATTTCAACTCTAAGACCGCCACTGGCATCAAATCAAATCAAATTAGGAATAACATACAATAATGTGTTAAATCTACTTCTATATGTATCATATCTCCCTACTCAACTATCAGGTAGATGAGGGCAGGCAATTTATATATTTCCCAAAGTTTAGTAGAGTGTTCTTCATATAGGAGGTTCTTGATAAAGGGTGATTTAGTCAAAATGAATTTATGTGAAAGTACTTTGAAAGCTTAAAAACTATCCAAAGCATTGTTTTTGCTGTCATTATACAGTACTGCCAGGCCCAATTAGTGTGAATAATGAATCTTGTAAAGACATCATGTCTATTCAGATTTACACTATTAGAAATTATAATTATGTAAAATATAATCATTGATTCCAGCCCAGTGGAAATTTACCAAGCAAATTCAAATAATGCAGCCACTTAACAGGATTTGTCATTCACACTAATTGGAAACTGACTGTATATTATAAAGCTAGCATGACATCATGGCTAGAGGGATGGCTTTGGTTTCAGGAAGACCTGGCTCTGACACATAATACCTATGTGGTCTAATGCGTGCTATTTATCTGGACAAATCAATTAACCTCCTACTGTCCCAGGCAATTTTCTAAGACTATGATTTTCATATGAATTGTCAAATTATGTCAATGGTGGAAGTTTCTATTCCCTAGTCTGACAGAGGCAGGTAGGTGGAGCCTGGGTAGAACTCCAGGCCTGATTTCAGGAAAACTCATCTTCCTGAGTTCAAATCTGACCTCAGACTCTTACTAGTTGTGTGACCTGAGCAAATCATTTAGCCTCTTTTTGCCTCAGTTTCCTCAAATACAAAATGTTAGATAAGGAAATGGCAAACCACTACAGTATCTTTACAAATAAAACTCCAAATGTGGTCATGAAGAGTGAGAGAATACTTACATACTTATGTAAGAAAGTCTGATAAAAATCACAGGCTTTGACAAACAAACAAAAAAAAGCAAAGATGGTTGGGGTAGAAGTAATGACAAAGGATACTTCAGGTCATAAAGTTTTCAAGCTATCGCTAATTTCCAGAAAAACATAGTCAAGTAGTCAGTTTAGGAATTGACATCAATCAATCAACTATTGGTTGAACAACTACTATGTTGAGGGCATTCTGCTAGGTTCTGTATAAAAAGAATAAAATACATGGTCTCTGTTCTCAAGGAAATTCTAACTTGAAAGAACAAAAACAAAACAAAATGAAATGAAAAATTAAAAGAATAAATAGAATAAGTAGTATGTTTCAAAAGAACAAGACTACTATAGTCATGAAAGGCCTCACTTATGAAAAGATAGGTAAAATTCAGTGAGACAGAGAGAGAAAAGGGAAACACTACAGGTAGGAAGAATGGTTTAAACAAAGGCATGAAGCAACAAGTTATCTCCAGCTAATAGTGAATAAATGTATCCAACTAGAATAGAAGGTCCAAATAGAAATACAGTATGACCAAAGATCAGGAAGGGAGGTTGGGAATAGTTTGTCGAAAATCTTAAATATCAAACTAAGAATGTGGACGTGATCTCAGCAAAGGGAGTCAGTGAAGCCTTTTTAAAAGGAGTGAAATGAAAAACTAAAGAATTTCAAGAGGAACACTCAGGTAGCACGGTGCTGCACTGTTATTGTGGCCCCCTAACTCATCTCCTTGCATTCAACCTGTAAACCAGAAGTGAGGAACCTGCAGCCTCTAGGCCACATGTGGCTAATCAGATCCTCAAAAGCAGCCATTTGATTGAATTCAAACTTCACAGAAAAAATCCCCTTAAGAAAAGGATTTGTTCTGTAAAACTTGGACTCAATCCAAAGGCCGTACCCAAGGATCATGTGGTCTTGTGGGCGCAGGTTCCTCACCCCTGCTCTAAACCTCTCTTGAATCTGTCCTAAAATATACTTCTGACTTCTTGTAAACCGTAGCTCTCTTCAAGGGTAGGTTCAAATACCACCTCCTTCAAGATGCCTTCTACTGATTCCTGCAGCTATTAATTCTTTACCTACCCCATCATCTTGTATGTATTTTGAATGCATTTTATTTTAATTATCTATATGCATGTTACCTCCTACCTACTCCAATAGATGGTAAGCTCCTTGAAGACAGCGACTTTAGTCTTTGTATGCTCAGTGTCTACCATAATACCTGGCAAAGGATAAGTATAAAATATATGCTTATTGAACTGCATTGAATAGTCTTGGCATAAGGAAGTAAGGTTAGAAAAGGGGAAATAGGAGATATTTCAAATAAAAACATATAGAATTTAATAATTCATTTAATAGTGTACAGAAGTGCAAAGAAAAGGAAAGAGCTAAATACAAACTTTTAAAGACTAGTTGACTGGAAAATTACTGACAAGAGAAAGTGATAACCAAATATCTCTATATAAAGTTCAGTTGAGAAGATAATTATTTCAAACTATGTTGATTTGGAGGTAAGTGGCAACATGACATCAAAATAGATGAAAACAATACTTGTTTTCCTTAAGTTTGTATCTGATTTTGTCATTCCCTACTCAATAAACTCCAGTGACTCCCTATTTCTTCTAGAATAAAATACTGAATCTTCTGTTTAGTAGGCTCCTGATGAATGCTTATTGATTCGTTGATTGAATAGGCAGTTATAGGAGGAAGGCTGATGCTGGGAGTTCTCTATATAGAGGTGATAGCTGAAGATGTTGGAATGGGTAAAAACTGACAATGGAGAGAGTATTCAAAGCGAAGGGAAGAAAACCAATACATTGGTATGAGGAGTTATGCTTTGATGCTAAAAATTAATGTGCTGAAATACTAAGTTTATGAAGGAAGTTTTAAGTAGGATTTAGTTCCATTTTTCAGGATTTTGTTGATCTGAATAAGAAAAATATATACTTTGGCAGATTATCCTCTACCCAAACACTATAAAAGATTCTGGACTTGAAGGAAGACTCTGTAACAATATTATCAGTTTTAATTGACCAGGGATTCTAGGGAGGCCCTTGAAAGATCCCTGGACTGGAAAAATTTTTGTAAATGAGAAATAACCTCAGCAAGGGACAAGGTACATAATATTTTAATCAGACAGTCAAGAGAATCTCAACAAATGCTTGTATTTCTTCTTTGCAATTGTCCCAAAAAAGTGTCTTGGCATTTGTTACAAGTCAGATTAAAAGGCAACAAGGAGAGCCAATTTGGCGGATGAGATAAAAGTCACTTTTGCTGACTGATGATATATAAAGAATATTTTATCCATGAGAGTTAAAATTGATATATGTTGAGAACTTGACAATACTCACAAAAAGATGAAGAGAAAACATCTGCTTACTGGTCTATCCAATAAAAATATACAAGTAAATGCTTTATGGACAGATAGAGAATTCTTTTGTACAAAAATGACATCTGAGAACCAGTATTACTAAGCAGAAGTATTGATGTCCTTAGGGTACATTTTCCATAAAGCCTTGGCTATATTTTCCCTTGGGCTTATATAGTGACATTTGCTCCAGAACCACATATGTTACATAAAGTTCACTTTGGATGCTATACAGTAAATTTTAAGTTATCAATGCCAATGTAGAGGAACCATGGAAAATAATTCAAAATGATAACATACAATAGAAAAATCATTTCTATTTGACTTTGGAATATGTTTTTGTTCTTATATTTGTATCTTGGTATGTCTGATGTTCTACAAATTTCCACTACTTCAAACTATATAGTAAAGTCATATTATGAAGTCTTTGTAGTCAAACCCAACATGCTCTTCTCATTCTCCACGTTTGACACTGTTGACTATTCTATCTTTTGGACAATTCACTCTCTACTTTGAGAGACACTATACTCTAATAATAAAAATAATAACTGATATTGCTAGTGAATTTTCATGGAAACTCTGGATTTTCATGAGACATTTTGCGGTAAATATGATTGACTTGTGTATGCTCCATCACTTATAGTCAGGTCCCAACTAACACTATACTAAAACAAGAATCTCAGAGTTTTCAAATGCTGTTCTAGATGTGGTGATGCTTATTTCTTGTCTAGAGCATAGCTAAATCTTCTGTCTTTCTGGGTTTCTCAACCTTCATTCTCAGGGAAAAAATATTACTAATGCAGAGACTGATATAATATTAATTCATCCACCTGATGACAAAATATAATTGTTCATGTGTTGAGTTTAGCCAATTAACAAGTTTTTTTTATTGAGCAATTACACTATATTCAGAACTAGGTTAGAAATTATAATGTGACAGTTTTATAATCAAGGATATTATATTCTAGGGAAGATTAAGTCTAGTATATGCCAGTGAATGAGTGATGACTAATATTTATATAGGATTCTATAAATGTAACTTGTGGTTGAAGCCTGGGTATTTTCATGAGACTCACCTAACTGGTGGAAAGAATGATTAACTGACACTGTTCCTGTGTGAGAGGTCGATTTGGTCAGAGCTTAGGAGAGGAGAGTTCTTCTTGCTTCTGGCTTCAAGAGAGGATGAACAAGCAGTTCTAGGCTCTCTTTATGAGATGGTTAGTACGAGAGAGAAAAACTGGAGGAATAATTTTGCCAGTGGAGGAACCAATGCCTCAGGCATATTACTATTTCCGGTTTGAGAGTTAGACATTTCAATGAATTTTCCCTTGAGTGAAATGGGGAACTGACTACTGAATGAGTTGTGCTGTCTCTTTCCAGTAGAAGAACTCATTCATTCCATTTGTTTTCTCCTATATTTCAATCTGTTTAATTCTCTGATTTATGTTTGCAATTAACTTTTTTAAAATTAAATTTTTTCTTAATTAACAGAAATCTATTTTATCTCCTTTTCTCAAAAAACAAAAAAATTCTTGTAAAAATATTCACAGTTAAATTGCTTTACTTGCTACTTAATATTTGTGATGTTCTTTATGCAATGAGCACTTGATGAGTAGTTAAATGGTTTATAAGAATAAAAGGTCATTTTCTGATGAATGTTGGAGATGTGGGAAAATTGGAACACTAATGCATTGTTGGGGTTGTGAACTGATGCAACCATTCTGGAGAGCAATTTGGAATTATATCCAAAGGGCTATAAAACTGTGCTTTGATCTGCTTTGATACTTTGATCCAGAAATACCATTCCTAGGTCTGTATTCCTAAGAGATTGTTTTAAAAAGGGGGAAGAACCCACATGTACAAAAATGTTAATAGCAGGTCTTTCTGTGGTGGCAAAGAATTGGAAATTGAGGGGATGCCCATCAAATAAGGAATGACTGAACAAGTTCTGGTATATGAATGTAATGAAATATTATTGTTCTATAAGAAATGATGAGCAGGAGAATTTCAGAAAAACCTGGAAAGACTTAAATGAACTGATGCTGAATGAAGTGAACAGAACCAGAAGAACATTGTACACAGTAGCAACAATAGTGTGCAATAATCAACTGACAGACTTAGCTTTTCTTAGCAATACAATTATACAAGACAATTCCAAAAGACTCATGATGCAAAATGCTAATCACATCCAGAGAAAGAACTATGGAGTCTGAATACAGATCAAAGCATACTATTTTCACTTTTTTTTCTTCCTCATGGTTTCTCCTTTTTGTTCTGATTCTTCTTTCATAACATGACTAATGTGGAAATATATTTAATATGGTTGTAATATAAACCATGTATCAGATTGTTTGCTTTCTTAGGGACAGGGGTGGGGAGGAAGGGAAGGAGAAAATGTTTGAAATCAAAATCTTATAAAATGAATGTTAAAAACTATCTTTATAAGTAATTTGAAAAAAAAAACTATGAAGTATGAAAAAGGCCATTTTTCTTAGACTTGAAATATTTAGGAAACAGACATATTCAATTATAATCTAATAAATTATAGTCTAATACCCCTCTTTCCCAAAGGCTAATGAGACACATCTAATTAGATTAAATGGTTGGCAGGGTACTATAATATGTCAAGAAATCAGAAATATGATATCAAGTTCTGGGCATCGCAATTTAGAAGGGCCATAGACAAATTGATTTTGTCCAGTCTAGGGTGGCTTGCATAGAGAGGAGTCATGTAATCATGCTAAAAGAGTTAATTCATAAACAGCTTATACACCCAAGACCCAGAAGCAATTGAATATAGTAGTACAGTAGTACAAAGATTCCAACTACTGCAGTGAAAATTCATTATTCATCAAAAATTGATGAGAAAATTAGAAAGGCCTGAAAGAAATGAGGTTTAGAACAATAACTCATACCACACACCACAATAATCTACAAATACATTTTTTTAAAACTAGATATAAAATATCATATCATAAATTAGAGAAGAAGAAAGAAAACTTCCAAAATTATATATTGTGGAAGAGCTCTTCGTGAAACAAGGAATAAAGAAGATCACAGGAGGAAAAATTAACAATTTTGATTCTATAAAATTAAAAATATTTCAGATAAATAAATTCAATTAACTAAAATTAGAAAAGGGAGACAGAGCTAAGATGATAGAGTAGACATAATGCTACATCCAAGTTCTCTATCATTCCCTTTCAAATAATTTTAAAATAACACCTCAAATCAAATTCTGGAGTGGCGTAGCCAACAAAAAAATTGTGTTGAAACATTTTTCGAGAACAAGAAAACATAAAAGGGTAGAGAAGTCAGTAACACTAAGGCAGGGACTGGCCTAGAATAAATTTAGTTGCAACCCTAGCAATGTTGGAGGTGGCTCCAACAGCAGCAGCAGCAGCAGTTTCAGGAACTCTCAGCCTAGAGAATTGGAAACTAGTCAGAGAGAGATTGCAGAGGACCTCTGCTCTAGAACTGGGTATAGTACCAGGTGGAGTTTGGCAACTCCATTGCACCCATTCATTTCCAGACCGCTGTTCCATGGTAGAAAGGCATTTCTGCAGTCTCAAGGGAGGAGGGGCTCGTCACAAATCCTGCTAGAGCTTGTAGCTGCAAAAGAGCAGCGACCCTAACTGGGTAAGGACTAGAGTGCAGACAGAAGACTAATGACCACATCTCTCCCTGAATCATGGCACCTTGGAAGCACAGAAAACATACAATTCCCCAGAATTAGCCATGAAAACGGAAGTGCAGTGTTCTGGGCCACTTCTCAGTGGTGGCCACTGATGCCTTAACAAGTGGAGGACTACAAATTATTCCTCACCATTGGTACTGTCTTAGAGTTGCTGCCAAAAGTTACTAAGGAAGAGTGATGGCAACGTATTTCTCTGAAAAGAATTTGACTGTGGCTCTATGATGTAAGCTGAGAAAAAATTCTTGTTTCTGAATTGAATTTGCTCAAAGAACTGAAATATTCAAATATGGTCCAATACTATGATCATATTATTGATAGATCCAACACTTTATTACAATGGAATACTGTGAAGGGGGCCATCTGGCTAATATTATAACAAAATGCACCAAAGATATTACTCAGGTAAAGATATTTTTCATGATGTAATGACTCAGCTGATCTTGACCCTAAAGGAATTTCATAGAAGAAGAGATGTTGGCTATACTGTGTTGCATTGGGACCTGCCTGAAGCCAGGTAATGTTTTCCTGGATAGCAAGCAAAATGTCAAACTTGGAAATTTTGGTCTAGATGGATAGAATAGTAATTTAAATGGGAAGATCTTTCCCATCTATTAATAGACCCATGTGGACTGCCTGGGTCACATGGAAGTCTGAGTCACATGGAAGCTATGGTGGAAGGAGTTTGCTGAACATGTGGAGCAGAAAGGGGAGGAGCAGGAAGTGAGTAGAGCAGTCAGAACTGGGAAAGAGAAAGCAGACAGCAGCTAGGGTGAGTGGAAGAGTTTGTTTGTGATTTGTTTTAGGGAGGCAGTTTGTGGAAAGCCTAACAGAGAGAAGGCTTGGGGATAGTACTGCCCCCTGCATTGTTATTGGGTATAGCTATCTTTGTTGCTATGATGGATTTGGTTTTCTGATGCTGGGATCTAGCTTTCTGAATAAATTTTTTGGTTCTATCTTCCATCTGAAGAGTCTGTTATATTTTGCAATTCAGAACTGTGCTGGCATATCCGTAGCCTCCATAGGAGCTGTGAATATCTCATTGGCACTACACTTGGATGTTAAAGTATGGTCCAAGTTTTCCAAAAACATTTGTTTGCACATCTTGTTATATTTCTCCAGAACAAAAGAATTACATGTCCTATAATGAAAAGTTTGCTATCTGGCAATTAATCTGTTCACTGTATCAATTGTCCCTCAATACATCCTTTTATAGATTTCAACAAGAAAAAATTATTTGAAAGATCAGAGAAGAAAAGTTCAGGCAAATTCCTTATCATTAGTTCACTGAGTTGAATGGTTATTACCAAGATGATAAATTGGAAGTATTACTGTTGACTGTCTGTCAAAGAAATTCTTAAAAACTCTCTGATCATAGACTGGTAGCTGAAGAACAAAGAAAAACTCCTGAGAGGAGAAGGTAATAATGAAGAAAGCCAGAAAAGCTGCAGAAGTCAGGTCCTACAGTGACTGGAATGAGACTAAAGGAGCTACAATTGCAGGAGAGAAAGGAAGCCATCAAAGCAAGAGAAGAAAGGCTAGAACAGGGTGGGGAACCTGTGGCATAGAAGCCACATGTAGCCTTCTAGGTTCTTGAGTGCACGTCTTTTGACTGAGGCCAAGTTTTACAGAACAAATCCTTTTAGTAAGGGAATTTGTTCTGTGAAGTTTGGATTCAGTCTAAAAGTCGCACTTAAGGATCTGGCCTTGAGGCCACAGGTTCCCCACTCCTGGGGTAGAACATAAGGAATGTGAACTTTGTGTTTGCTAGGGATTTGTAGAAGACAAACTCATCAGAGCTGCAAATTTATTGAACAATTTCAATCTGTTAAAGGAACAGATGATCTTGCCATTGACAAATAGCCCAGAATCATTTGATTTCCCTTCATCTCTAAACAATCAGAAACTTCACTTCAGTCAGGAAAGTAAAGAAAATGTCCTCAGAGGCAAGAACTCAGAATTATCACACCAATAACTCTAAGTGCAGACACTTGGAGAAGAGACTTTATGTTGCTCAACTGCATTCTCAAGTCCTGTGAGAGGTGAAAAAAAAAACTACCAGATTAAGAGCAGCCAGATTCAGGGCATACATTGAGTAATGAACACTGTACAGTATTTACTATTATTGACCATGTTAGAGATTGATATTTAACTGCTATTTTTTATATACCTGGTTCTATGAGCCATGGCCTTCTTTTATCATATCAAAACATGTGGGAAATGTTTTTGCTGATCTTCAGGCTAAAAAAAAAATACTAGTAGCTAAAACAACTTTCCCTATATCTTAGAACCAGAAGGCAAAATAGAAACTGAAAGAATCCACCAATAAGCCTTGAGAGAGATCCCCAAATGAAAACTGCCATGAATATTATAGACAAATTCCAGAGATCTCAGTTCAAGAGGAAAATACCAAAAGCATCCAGAAAACAACCATCCAAATACAGAAGAGCCACTGTCAGAATCATGCAAGATTTAGGAATTACCACTTTAAAGGAGTGGAGGACTTGGAATATGATATTCCAGAAGGCAAAGGAGTTAGGACTACAACCTAGAATAATCTGCTCAGAAAAATTGAGTAAAATCCATCAAAGAATAATTTTTTAATGAAGTAGAAGTTTTTTAAGTATTCTTGATGAAAAGGCCAGAACCGAATAGAAAATTTGACATTCAAACAAAAAACTCAAGAGAAACATAAAAGAAACATAAAACATGAAAGAGAAATCATAAAGAACTTAGTAAAGTTAAACTTTACATTCCTATATGGGAATATAATACATGTAACTCCTAAGAACTTTATCATTATTAGGGTAGTTAGAAGGAATCTGCAAAGACAGGGGACAAGGGTTTGACTTGATGGTGATGGAATGATCTCAAAAAAAGAGGAATGAAAAAAGAAAGCATAAGTATAGGAGGGAAGGTAAAAGAATGAAGGAAATTATCTCATATAAAAGAAGAGTACAAGAAAGGACTATTATAGTGCAAATGAAAATGGAAAGGGGCAGCAATGCTTGAATCTTACTCTCATCTGAACTGATTCAAAGGTGGAGGAATACATACACACATATATGTACATACATACATACATATATACATAGACACACACATACACAATTGAGTATAGGGAAGTATGAGTGGAAGGGTATAAGAGAAAGGGGAGGTCATAAAGGGGAGAGCAGATTAAGTGAGGTAGTACTCAGAAGCAAAACAGACCTTTGAGAAGAGACAAGGTAAAAAATAAAAGAGAGAGCAAAGAATGAACAGAAGAAAATTGAATAGAGAGAAGTAGAGTTAGTAATCATAACTGTGACTGTGAGTAGAATGAACTCATCAGTAAAATGCAAGTGGATGACAGAATGGATTAGAAACCAGAATTCAATATTATGTTATTTACAAGAAATTTATTTAAAGCAGAAGGACCCACAAGAGTAAAAATAAAGGACAAAAGTAGTCTCTCTTATGCTTTAGGTAAAGTAAAAAAGGCAGAGGTGATTATCATGATGTCAGATCTCAGACAAAGAAAAAGCAAAAATGGAACAATAAAAAGAGATAAATAGGAAAACTATATCTCCCCAAAAGTCACCACAGACCATGACTATCAATATTAAACATATATGCACCAAATGATATAGCACCCAAATTCTTAAAGAAAAAATTAAATGAGATACAGGAGAAATAGAAAGTAAAACTATGCTAGCAATTCAATTTAGCAACATGATAGACCCAATCACAAAATAAAGAAGAAAGAAGTTAAGGAGATGAATAGTATTTAAGAAAAGTTAGAGATGATAAAACTCTAGGGAAAACTGAATGAGACTAGAAAGGAGTATACCTATTTCTCGGCAGTACATGACAACTCCACAAAAACTGACAATGTATTAGGGCATAATTTCCTTGCAAACAAATGCAGAAAAGCAGAAATATTGAATCCATCCTTTTAAGACCCATAATGCAACAAAAAAACCCACATTCAACCAGAGGCCTTATAAACAGTTTAAAAGTTAATTGGAAGATAAATAATCTAATCCTAAAGAATGAGTGGGTCAAACAACAAAAAATGGAAGTAATGAACAGCTTTATTAAAGATAATGACAACAGTAAGACAACATACCAAAATTTATGGGATGAAGTATATAGTGGACAATTTAGATCTCTAAATTCTTTACATAAATAAAATAGAGAAAAGGAGATCAATGAATTGAGTATGCAACAACAACAAAAACTAGAAAAAGAGCAAATTAAGAATCCTTATTTAAACACCAAAATAAAAATCCTGAAAATCAAAGAAGTGATTATAAAAATTGAAAGTTAAAAAAAAACACAAATAAATTAAACTAGAAGCTGGTTTAATGAGGGAAAAACAATAAAATAGATAACATGAACCATTGGTTAATTTCATTAAAAAGAAAGAAGACAACACCTGTATCAAAACTGAAAAGGGTGAATACATCACCAGTGAAGATGAAATTAAAACAACTATTAGGAGCTATTTTACCCAACTGTATGTCAACAAAACTAAGTAAAATCGATAAATATTTACAAAAATTTACATGTCCCATGTTAATGGAAGAAGAAATAGAATAAATTATTACATAACTCTAACTTAGAAAAAATGATTAGATAAGCCAAAAATTAGCTCATTAAGAAAAAATACCCAGGAATAAATGGATTTACAAGTGAATTCTACCAAACATTTAAGGAGCAATTAACTCTAATATAAACTATTTGAAAATTATTTGGGAAAAAAACAGATGAGTCTTGTGAAATTTCTTCTCTGACACAAATATGGCGAGGCACTAAAAACAGAAAGAAAACTATGAACAAATTTTCATAATGAACATTGCCGAAAACTTTTAAAATAAACTACTAGCAAATGGATCACAGAAATGTATCACAAAGACCACACATTATGAATACATAGACTTTATACCAGGAATGCAAGGCTACTTCAATATTAAGAAGTCACAAAGACCACGCACTATGAATACATGGACTTTATACCAGGAATACAAGGCTACTTCAATATTAAGAATTTGATAAGAAGAAAAAAGGAAGGAAGGAAGGAAGGAAGAAAGGAAGGAAGGAAGGAAGGAAGAAAGGAAGGAAGGAAGGAAGAAAGGAAGGAAGGAAGGGAGGGAGGGAAGGAAAGGTCAGTGAAACATTTCAATGCAAAGAATGGAACATTAGTCTATGATCTTCTTGAGAGACTTTCTGAGTATTACCAGCTCTTCATATATTGCCTAATACATCAGTGCCAATTGACTGACTGAATGAACAGAAAGAAATCTGGAAAGAATCACAGACAAGCAGAACAGCTTTGAAATGTACATATTAAGATTACATATTTTGAAACAAAAGCAAATTGTACACAAAAGAAACTCAAAGCTTTTTGTACAAATCTTCTTTTCTCTTTTACTTTGTAAATGTGAAAGTTCATGTTATTTAAGAATGGCTAAATTCAGAATACAAAAAAAGATAGTGGTACCAAAAATGATTTTTAACAATGTAATATTAAAAATTCCCAGGAGGGAACAGAAGAAAATTTTATAATTGGACCCAGACAAGCAATGCGATACTGGAACTACTATGTTAAATTCAATATATACTTTTAAAAAAATAAGGTCTATATTATTGATTCATCATGCCACATACAATCTTCCCCCCATTCTTATTTGTACAAGTAAATATTCATGATAAGTTTGTCATTTTTTACAGAAAATGTCAAGAAAAAATATTTCTAAGCTATTGCTTCCATTTTTCTATGTTAATTTTTACATACTTTCCAATGGGTTTTAAAGATTTCTACTAGTTGACATTCCATACCTAAAGATTCACATATCCTTCTATAATTTGATTTTAACCTCTTCTCTAATCTATCAGTTCCTAATTTAATTCAACAGATTATTTTAAAATGTATCATGGTAAGAAGTTCTGAGAATAAAGAGCATGTCTGAAAAACCAGTGATAAAAGATTTGTCAATCATTAGATGGCACAGTGGATAGAGTATCAATCCTGTACCCAAGAAAACTTACGTCTTGAGTTCAACTCTGGTCTCAGACCCTTATTAGTTGTCTAAGCAAGTCACTAAACCCTGTTTGCCTCAGTTTCTTCATCTGTAAAATGAGAAGGAAATGGCAAACCACTCCAATACCTGTGTGAAGAAAACCCTAAATGGGGTCATGAAAATTCAAATACAATTGAACAACAGACAGACTTGAAAGCTAAAGTTTGGGGGTCCTGAGAAAACCTTGTGAATCATAGAATCCAACATAAAAGCTCTTAGAAATTATCTAGTTGACAAGGTTCAGGGGCAGAGTTAAGATGGCAGAGAAAAGACAGTGACTAACCTGACCTCCCCACAAAATCCCCCTGAATACCTTTTAATAATATCATAAAACAATTCTTGGAGC
The DNA here is from genome assembly GCA_028658325.1 of Potorous gilbertii. Taxonomy (NCBI): domain Eukaryota; kingdom Metazoa; phylum Chordata; class Mammalia; order Diprotodontia; family Potoroidae; genus Potorous; species Potorous gilbertii. The sequence goes on along the minus strand of CM053771.1, from coordinate 213,915,855 downwards.
AGCAGAACTCACAAAAGGACAGAGTGAAATGATTTTGCAGCCAAAGACAACTTAGCAGGTAAGCAGGAAAGGCCTGACAGCCTGGGTAAGAGTAAAGCACTGGAACAGTCCTCATCAGCACAGACCCAGTGCCAGTGAACCAGGAGCAGGCCTTAGGAGCCACTGAATCAGCAGCACAGCAGCAGCAACAGCATCTGCTTCTAAAATGCTCAAACAGCCAGGCTAAAGGAAATTATAGGGGTTTCACTGAGGCAGAACTCTGTTGTTTTGCCCATATTTGGATCAGGATCACAGTCTTGGGTGGAGTCCCAGGGCAAGGAGGAGGACTAGCCCACCAGGGCTTGTGGTCACAGTGGAGCAGAGACCTTAGTCACAGATCCAGGGTGGAAAAGAGTGCTTATGGTTGCTCACAGGCCAAGAAAGTAGTAAATATACCTCTCCTTATATACCACCTTGGAATAACTGAAAATTTACAGGTCCCTACAAGTATCTTTGAAAAGAGCTACACAAAACGCCTAAAGCTTGAGACAGTGCACTCTCCACCCCAGAAGCAGAGCCCCACTTTAGCTAAGAGTTGAAAGTCAAAAAGTAGGTTGAAAAAATGAGCAAACAATAGAAAAAAATTCTGAGCATAGAAAGTTACCATGGTGACAAAGAAGATCAAAACACACTCAGAAGAAAATAGTAAAGTCAAAATCCTTATATTTAAAGCCTCTAAGAAAAACATGAAATGTTCTCAGGCCATGGAAGAGCTCAAAAAAAGATTTTGAAAATCAAGAGAAGTAGAGGAAAAATTTGGAAGACAATTAAAAACGATGGAGGAAAATCATGAAAAATGAGTCAGCAGTTTGGTAAAGGAGAGACAAAAAAATACTGCTGAAAATAATAACACTTCAAAAAACAGACTAGACCAAATGGAAAAGCCAGTGAGGAAAAGAATGCTTTAAAAGTCAGAATTGGTCACATGGAGGAAGAGGCACAAAAATTCACTGAAGAAAAACAAAACAACTCTTAACAAGTTGAACTGGCCAAATGAAAATGGCAGTACAAAAGTTCATTGAAGAAAATAATTCCTTAAAAATTAGAATTGGGCAAGTGGAAACCAATGATTCTCTGAGATATTAAGATACAATAAAACAAAACTGAAAGAATAAGAAAGAAGAAAACTATACAAAATATCTCCTTGGAAAAACAACTGATTTGGAAAGTAGATCCAGGAGAAATAATTTTAAAATTCTTGGACTACCTGAAAGTCATGATCAAAAAAGAATTTAGACATCATCTTTCAAGAAATTATCAAGGAAAACTATTTTACCTAAGAGTAAAATAGAAATTGAAAGAATCCACCCATCTTCTCCTAAAGGAACCCCAAATGAAAACTCCCAGGAATCTTATAGCCAAATTCTGGAGGTCCCAGGTCAAGGAGAAAATATTGCAAATACCCTGAAAGAAACAATTCAAGTGTCATGAAGCCACAGTCAGGATACTACAAGATTTAGCAGCTTCCACTTTAAATGATCAGAGGACTTGGAATATGATATTCTGGGGGGCAAAGAGCTAGGACTACAAGTAAAAATCACCCACTCAGTAGAAATGAGTATAATCCATCAAGGGGGAACGGAAATTTAATGAAACAGAGGACTTAACAAGCATTCCTGATGAAAAAAAAACAGTTGAATAGAAAATTTGACTTTCAAATATAAGATTAAAGAGAAACATAAAAAGGTAAACAAAAAAGGTAAATAATAAGGAACTTAATTAAGGTTAAACTGTTTTCATTCCTACATGGGAGGATGATAGTTGTGATACATAAGAACTTTTTCATTATTAGGGCAATTAGGAGTATATATAGACAGCGCAGTTATGAGCTGAATATTAAGGGATGAAAGAGGAATGTACTGAAAGAAAGGGAAAGAGAGAGATACAATAGGGTAAATTATCTCACATAAAAGAAAAGAAAAAGCTTTTACAGTAGAAGTGAAGAGGGGGGAAGTGAGGAGGAATGAATGAACTTTTTTTCCTCCTGGGGAAAAACTAAGTAGTAAATAAATTCAAAAAAGAAACCCATAGGTTTATAAATTCTACACAGTTCCCCGAAGAGACAGGAGAATTCTGAGAAGACGCTAACATGTAGTGTTGCTGGCATTTCAATCATGTCCCTATTCCCAGTTTCCGCCAGATTTTGCAGAATTTCTCCTTGAGTAATGTCTACAACTGTCTCTCTTGGTTGAGCTGAGGTGAGAAAATGTGGCTCCCAATGGAAGAAAACTTTTACTCTGGGTATTGTCTGACATATGATCTCCTAGGCATAATTTCTCTGATTGCTGTTTGGTCTGTTACTGGATGAATGGGTTTATTTGATAAAAAAGGAAAGGAGAGGAGAGGAGAGGAGAGGAGAGGAGAGGAGAGGAGAGGGAGAGAAAGGGAGAAAAGGAGAAAGGGAGAAAGAGAGAAAGGAAGGAAGGAAGGAAAGAAAGAATGAAAGAAAGAACGAAAGAAGGAAAGAAAGAAAAAGCAAGAAGGAAAGAAAGAAGGAAAGAAAGAAAAAGAAAGAAAGAAACTCCTTTAGTTCTGATTCCACGTATAAAAAAAAAACTGTTTCCAAAGAAGGCTAAGTGACTCACATTGTTAGTGGCAGGGCAAGAATGAGAACCCATGCCCCTGACAACTAGTCCTGTGTTCTTTCCATTTAATCAAACTAATTTGTACAGTTTATATGTGTATGTGGGTGTGCTTTTTGAGGAGTCAGATCCTACTGTTCTTATTAAATTGTTGTCTAACTCTTGGATATTCACAATCATGCTTTGAAATTCCTATTCAATTTGGTATTTCTAAAATTCTTAAATAAATTATTTTTTTTTCCTTTTTTACTTCATTCCTTTCTTCCTTCCACAAACATTGTTTCACCATGTTTGATACACAGTTTACTTAGAACTAGGGTTTGCAAAGAGCCACCCAATTTGTTATCGTAAAAGGGTTTTCAGCCTGGGGTGATTTTGGATGAGTGTATAAAGCAATCTATCTTTAATCTCCATTTGGATTTTTGGTAAAGTATAAACATGAACAGCATGGTGCAGTGTTAAAAAGTTGGCCTTGAAGTCAGGACAATCTGTGTTTGAGCTCTGTGTTTGATACACATTAGATCTATAATATTGGACATCATTTAGATTGTCAGTGCTCAGCTCATCCTCTCCCTTCTGTCTCCCTCTCCACTTCCTTCTCCTCTCCAAAGGAAAGTGAACTTGAATTGCCAGAGGCTGCCCAGTTAACTTGGGGTTTACTGGCTAGATTGATTCCTTCCTTCCTTCCTTCCTTCCTTCCCTCCCTCCCTCCCCATGGATAGACTGGACAACAATAGGTCCCTGCCCAAGCTCCACTTAATATATGGACCCTCCTGGCTTAGAGTGATTGTCAATAGTAACTGTTTATCTTTCTCTCCCAACTTGATTTAGCTATTTTCCTTTTGCTCATTAAAGGAATCATTCCCTGACTACTTCTTAAAGAGGCCTATTCACTGAATGGGCATTATTTCCCTCTAAGAAAGTATCTGAAAAGGACTAAGCCTAAAAAGGCCAAGGTCTCCCATTGCATTCTGGGCAGTCTCCAGTCATTCTGATGAATATCTGGTCACGGGATCCAGATGGCTCAGGAGGTGAAAGTGAGGCTGGCGACCTTGCACAGCCCTCCCTCACTCAAAACAAAGTCAAGTGCAAGTCATGTCATCATTTCTCTTATATCATGGTCTTCTTTGAAAATAAAGGATGAACATAACAACAATTAGTGCCCTAGGCAATCTCTAAGACCACAAGTTACAAAGGAGAGATACACATACACACACAGAGAGACAGAGTCAAAAGAAAGACTAAAGAAAGAAAGACAGAGAGATAGAGAGGGACAGAGAAAGGTAGGGAAAGAAAAACTTAAAATGTTAAGAGAAAAAATTTAGTACCTAAACAATTTTCCTTTAAAGTTCTTAAAAGTTCTAGCTGTTGTTGTTTCCCAAACTTTTATTTCACAGGTATTTGTTTAAATTTTGCAAAAACCCTAAACAGCTGAAGTGGGAGAAACATGGAATTTATTTTGTCATTGTCCAATCCTCTCTTAGATTATGGATTTAATTTAGCAATGTTCCTCTGACTATACTATGGTCCAAATACATTTTTTTAAATCTGGCTTTCCATAGTTACATTTCAATTAATATTTACTGTGCAAATGAAAATTGTCCAGTATCAATTACAATAGCTATCTGGCTTTTCATTTTCAATTTAATTCCAAATTTACTGTGTTATGAAATATTCATAACCAGAGTATTGCCATCCAATGTAGTGTTATACAACATTGATTTATTTATAATTTATGGAAAGAATTTTCTATATTGGACAAATATTGGGAGAATTTAATAAAAATAGAGCATATTTTAATTTTTTTTTAAAAAAGTCCAAAAGTTCCTTGGGTCTATTTGTACAGAAGCTCTCACTTTGTACAAGAGCTCAGAAGGACACTAGAACAAAGGATATCACAGAGTCAGAGAAAGCAAAGATATTTGTTGGTACATTGAACAGAAACAAGGTATTAATGTCGTCTAATATACATATATATATATATATATATAGTTTCTAGTGCTACTTAAAATAATTCTGTAGAAGTACAAAATTTTATTTATAAAACATTTCTAAAATTCTTCTATCCACTTTAAGCATCCAACACTGAGCAGGTTCTGGTCAGAAGGTAGGTCCTTTTCATGTCCCCTTCATCCAAAAATGAAATGGGGAAGGGGTAGAAGGACAGAAAAATATAGAAACAGAGACACAGAGAAAGACACCAATAGAAAGAGATAAAGAAAAATGGTGACAGAAAAAGGAAGGAAGGAAAAAGAAGAAAAATTTTAGCAAAAAAAAAAAGAATATTTCAGTGGGAATGAATAAAGATTAGTTCTATGGAGCGTATTATATACATCTTGTAAATTTAGCTATAAAAATGTTTGCCTATTTTTTATGCCTGATATCTATGTTCTACTTCCCCTCCAATGAGAGGCAGCATAGTGTAGCATAGTGTAGCATAGTGTAGTGTCGTGTAGTGTAGTGTAGTATAGACCTGGCTTCTAGTTACACTTCTGACATATCCTGGCCATGTGACCAGGGATTCAAATTGTGCAAGGGATTGAATTTCTCAGTGCTCTAGGCTATTCTAAGATTATAAATTACAGAGAAGGTGCTGAAATATATTGGTAAAGGGTATTTCCTCACCCAAGAATTCCCTCTGCCAACAAAATCACAATCCTGGTTCTATCTCTATCTCTACCAATGCCCCAGCCTTACTTTTAGAAAGTACAGACATATTCCTTCATAACTATGCTCTGATCTTGCAGTCAAGATTTGGGCTTTTTTTTTTTTAACTCTGTTAAGCAGGTATTTTCAAACAAAATAGCTTCTCAGAATGGAGGGAGATAGCAGCAAGAGAGGAATTTTAACAAACAAATGTCGAGGGGTTGAAACACCCCCCTCATTAATAAATCTATGCTTATAATAAGGGAAGCTACTTGGAAACATAGAACATTAGTTGACAATGATGGCTCATATTTCTGTTCCAAAAGAATTTTGATATTCTGATACAAGAAATATTGTGAGGGAGGACTTTCTCTCTTTTGGTTTTGTATAAAAGACCACAGGTTCGGAAACAAAAAATTCCTCCAAGATGACAGGGTTGAAGGAAATTTTAGCAAGGAGTCTGTTTTTATTATTTGTTAACATAGCTATATATCATGCTGAAAAGATGTCTCCCTACAGATGGATGGCAGTTTGCCTTTGTATTACTTAATGAGGGGGAAAGGAACTTTAATATACGTGTATGTAATGATATAAATATCCATGTACCATATGATGAACAAATTCTCTGTGTCTCAGGCCAGATTTCCCCATCAAGAACAGAAGAGCCAAAAAAACAGAAGGGAACGTAACACATTCTCAGTCAGGAGAAACTTGAATGCAAGGAGAAGCACAGAAATTCAAGGACCTAAGGAGACAGAAAAGGCAAGATGATGATCACAATACAAAGAGTCTCACTTGTCTGACCAATCTTCAGCTCTATATCATATCTGGAATCAGAGGATCTGAGTTCAAATCCCACTTGTGAGGTTTCTACCTTTGTAGCCTTGGCATTTTTGTTGGTTCTCCCACATCCCTGGAATTCTCTCCTACCTTATTATTAACCTTCTGGCTTCCCTGACTTCCTTCAGGTATTTGGTAAAGTCCTTTCTACAAGAAACTTTTTCCAGTCCTCTTTGACCTTAATATATTTCTTCTGAAATTGTAAACCCTGTTGTAGCCTGGAAGGAATTTACAAGCTAATGTCAAGACACAAAAGGAAGTTGAAGAAGAGTGGAGAGGAAGAGAAGGTACCTTGGATAGAGGTGAGGAGGAGGTGGAGTCTATTCTTTAGAGTACAGCAATGGGAAATGAAGAGTTGCTGGCCTAGGAGCCAATTTGAATGGAGGCTTTGGGAGGAATTCCCTGCTTTCCCCTTCAGCCCTCCAATCAGAGGGACAGAAGGTACTGAGGGTACTGATGAGCTGTGAGTACCAAAGTTGATGCAATTTTGCAGGATGATGAGTTTTCTGGTGATGAGCTTTTCTGGGAATATGATCATGATGGAGTTCAGTCCAAGGACTGCAGCTGGTAGAAAATGAATGGAGAAGACTTAAAATGGACTTTTTAGTATGGTCTTATGGAATGCAAAAATTGGACATGTTTAATATAGTTGGATTTTTGATGCCTGAACTATGGGTCACAATATCATTCTTCACATTCTGTCTCAAAAAACTTGGCAAAGTAGCTTCCATTAATAATTATAACAGTTCAAATCCTAGGTTTCTCAAACTAGAATAGACATCTCTTTTATTTCAAAAACTGTTATTTCTCTTTTCTCTCTTCACTATTTCATATTTCACAAATGGTTCCTCTAAGTAAGTATCTTTTTTTTTTTTTGCTTGTCTCACCTGTGAAAGCCCATAGCAAAAAGAGTATTGAATCTGAAGATCTGGTTTGAATTTCAGGGCTGTCACTGACTATCTTGGGACCTTGGTCAAGTTAATGAATTTTGCTGGAGCTCAGTTTTCTCCTATGTTAAATGAACAAGTTAGACTAGATGACCTCCAGCTGTAAATCTATGATCTTATTAATTAAAATTCAATTTTCTTCTAGTAGAAACTTCAAGATTTCTATCTTTGGGATCTTTTGCCTATAAAAAAAACCCTCAAAATCAGACTAGTTTGGAATATCTTGAGTCAAACAGTTGAGTTTTAGTCAGAGAATTTTTCATGGGTTTATATGTAATAAAAGGAGCTCATTTTTTTTACTTTCTGCTGTGAAATCACAATGCAATCAGACCTGTAAAGTACTTTATTATGTAAGCATCAAGTAGGACAAAGATAGATAAGGTTTTCTGACAGCTCTAACAGAAAAGAAAGCACAAAAAAAAATTAAAGCAATGATTGATTACATGAAAGACAAGGAAAAAAACAGAAATGAGAAATAAAAGTTTTGAAAATTCCCATAACTTTTTGTATTTATAATGTAATTTATATTTTTTTTGAATTAAAAAAAACACTTAAATAAATGTTGCATTTGAAATAACATCTCAGTGATTGCCTACACATTTCCTCAGGCACCTGCCTCCAAAATTCTTGTCAGTTTATTTAATTTCCTCCTAAACACGATCAATTATAATCAGTAACCTGAGGATTCTGAATCACTATACTGCCTACATTTTTACTGATGTGAATAAACTCAAGGCTAACAAAATACTTTGTTCATCTTGCAAAACATTTTTGCTTTTTTAACCTAAAAAAGGGAGCCCTCTTAAGTCAGACTGTCCAAACTAAATGTCTTTACTCATTCATTCAATGCCTAATGTGTAAAACAAGCACTGTGAGAGACAGAAAGATAGTCTAATTTTCCATTTAAATAATGGTATTATAAAAAGGCTCTATTTTATTCCTAATGTTTCAATAATTTGATAGCTCTTCAATGTCATTGATGTAGGTTCTCCCTTTTAGCAACTCAGACCATAATCCACTCACACCTGCCAATATTGTCCAATTCCTGTCCATGTCCTTTCATATATACTCCATGGGCAAAGGAAAGGGGTGAGCGGAGGATTCCTTAGATTTCATGACACTTTGTACATGCCAATGTAACACATAGGCTATTCAGCAATTATTCCTTGTTCCCACTACAAGACTAATCTACCTCCTTTTCTGTTGAGATTTCTCTGGTTAGTTCTTTTAGATACTTTTTTTGTGCTATTTTGTAGTCTACTCTCATTTACCATATTTTTCTCCATTGCCCTTTGGGTGACTCAAAAATTTAATTTTCAGAAATTCCATGACTCATAGACATACCATATCAACAGAAGAATACAATTATTAAGATGAGCCTTTGTTTCAGGAAAATTGGTGTCATTAAAATCACCACATAATTTCTCAAAGCCAATGCTGCATTTTTTTGCCCTTCTTTTCAATTCTAGGTCCAGTTCAGTGTGCAACAGGAGTGTTATATGAAATATAAATAGTAATGGACAAACTCTATGAGTTATCAATCCAACTACAAATCCTGGTTTTGACAATAGGAATTCTTCATACATCTAGTTTTTTTCTCAGGTTCAGCTTTGTGCTGAACTCAAGTGATTACGGATCTCGTTTAAGAAGCCCTGCAATGTTCTTTTCTCAGCAGCCCTTACTTACCCAAGTTCAAATAACTCATAAACCCTAGACTTTTTTGTTATTTCTTTAAAGTCTTTCCTTACACTTAAGGGAGATTTTATTAATAAATAAAACAAATTTACATCAGAGAATCATGAAGTTTCAAGATAAGGAAATATTATCCTAAGATCCCCCTATTATAATCAGGGTGAATAAAAAGACCTTTTTTCAAAGATTTTGTAATAGGCCCAGAATTTACATTTATATTATTGCATCATTTTTCATATAAATAAGTTAGTTATCACAGTATGGTGGGGTTTTTTGTTTTGTTTTTTTTAAGAATTTCAATAACTATACATCATCGTGAAAACTAAATGTTGGATATTTTAGAGTCATTTTGTGAGAGTGTGTTTACATGTGTGCATGCATACATAAATGCCATAAATCACCTTTTGGACCAAGAATTAAAGTGAGGTGAACTATCTCATCAAGTAACTCAACATAATACGCAAATATGCCTCATGTAGGCATAAGTTTTTCCTCATATATGTCAAGGCTTTTCAAATGTAAATATGTGCTACTATGATTAATGAAATACAAATTCATTTAAAAGTCCAATGAATTCAAAATAATTTTTATCATTTTTTATCAATCAACAGATAATAGTACAACTATCAACATGAGGGATTGCAGAATGACTTCCATAGAGAATGTTGTGCTCAAAAAGATTGAGAACCATTGTGCTACTTCTTTTGTGTCTCCTTACATAACCTGATGTACTATTTTGTGCAGAAGTAGTTCTTTAATAAATCTTGTTCTCTGCCTAGCATATCCCACATGTTGTTTATCTTCTCCAGTTGAAATAACTATGATCACATCTGGTCCAAGTTAGTATTTTACATTCCTAAAGACACATCTGACTACCAAAAAAATGCACTGAAATACATTTCCTTCATGTTGGTTATGAAATGTGTTATATAGGATGTACAGTATGTGTTCTTTAAGTGTTAGGGCACTGTCCGCATGGAATGTAATTCAATTAACTCACTTTTATACATCATTATCTATTCCTAAGGTACTGTTCTTATTTCTGGAGGTATGGAAACAAAATGAAAAATAGTCCTCACCCTCAAGGAACTTACACTTTCCTGAGGGGATATAACATGTATGAAAATAAGTAAATACAAGATAATTTGAGGAGGGAGAAAGCACTGACAGGGACACTGGGAAAGGCTTCTTGAAGATCAAGTTTTGAAAAAAAAAACTAAAGATTTTAGAGGCATTGCATGGAGCTATGGGCGGTAGCCTATTGAAAGGCAGAAACATAGAAGATGGAATATTGAGGTCAGGAACAAGAAACAGGACAGTTTTATTGAAATGTAGACACAAATAAAATGGAAAACTAGATTTCCACGTGAAGTAAATTAGTTTTCTATCCTTAACTCTTCAGTCTCCCTTTTTCCATATATCCAAGAAGTTACCAAAACTTCAGATTCTTCCTTCACATCACCTCTCATAGATGACCCTTTCTCTCTCCTCCCACAGTTACCACCTTAGCTTAGACCTTTATTATCTCTAACCTAGATTAATGCAAGAGCCTCCTAATGGTTCTCCTTGACTCCAATCACTTACCCCTCCAGTCTGTCATACACACTGTGGCCAAGCAATTGTCTTTTGACACAGTTGTATTGCCACACAACTATAGTACTCAACCAATTCCAACCATTTTCTATTGTCTTTAGGATAAAATATAAATTTTTCTGTTTAGGCTTTAAAGTTCTTTACAAACGGATATCAACCTATAATGCCAGTCTCATTAGACATCATTTTCCTTCCTGCTTTCTGTGATCCAGTCAAACTGGCCTTCTTTGTATTTCTCCCTTACAACATTCCAACTCTGTTTTTACCATTTGCCCTCTATGTCTGGAATGTACTACCTCCTTGTCTCTGTCTTTTGGAATCTCTCTCTTCCTTGAAGATGCAATTGAAGCACCATCTTCTGTTAGAGGCCTGTCCTGATCTTCCCCCTCCTCTCAATTGCTAGTGCTCTCTCTTTCATACTACCTTGCATTTAACTCTTCGGTGTGTATGAACTTTACATTTCTGCAGGCATTATTTCATTCTTTATAAGTGTGGTCTCCGCGTTCAACACAGTGCCTGACATGCAGTAGATGTTGAATTAATGATTGCTAATTGACTCTCATTATATTTGTCTCCTTTTATCAAATAAAGATGACTATTTGAAATACATTTTCACTGGAATTTTATTTGTTATTGTTTCTATCATATCTCCTTTGGAATTGCAAGAGTTCAAAAGGATAAATCTTTTAATCAGGCACAGTATGGACTAAAAAAAACCCAAAAAATAGCAAAAAGGATAGTCCATGAAGAATATTTTTCTTGATCCCCTTTTCTTCCCTGTAACATTTTGAATAAAGCCCTATAAAACTGGCATCAAAAACAACTTCTCTGAGGTGTTGCTCTAAGCACTCATATCTTGCTAACTCCCCACTAACCTTCAAAGAGCTTGTACTTAGGGACACCTGAGTGTCAGGGATTCAAATCTAAAAAAGTATTTCCTGGTGACCCAGGGGAATTATATCATGGAGCAATGGTTTTATTCCTTTTCTTCTAAAGAACAAAGCTGTAGCTGAGGGGAGAGTAGAAACAGAAAAATAATTGGGGAAAGAAGGAGGTCTTAAAGAAGGAGGATGGGGATTTATATTTTTATAATCATCCAGATAAATAACAGAATGGCTTCTCTGGGGAGAGGGGAACATCCTCTCCCTTATTTTTCTATACTTTTAACTAATTTCTGGAGGAGACCCCCAGACACAAGGCTAAAATGTGATCCTCTTACCTACATCATGAATGCCAGATGGTCTCTCAGAGTGACCGTGCACCTCATTTACTCTGCACACATTAGAAGGGGAGAAAGGAGAAGGATTTCATAAATTTGAAGCCCCACCCTTTTTTTCCTAGCTCCCTCCTTCCATTCACTCATATACACATGCTCTTCAGTCATGAAGCAGTTTGGTAGCAAAGCCAAGAACAGAAGCCAGACGTCTTGGCTCCTATTCAGGCCTCTTTCCACTGGTCAATGTTATGTCTTTCAGAAATATTTAAGGTTAGATGTGTTCATTCTGTCTTGCAATAGAATGGAAGCTGAAAGCCTTTTAGATGATCACTCATGGTTTACTTCTACAGTTTGTAAATGTGCCCCAAAGGGAACTAAAATGATTAAGCCAACTTTCCCAGTAATCCCAGGGTCAGGGTCATCATTCTTAAACTTAAATGCCTTTGATATTCATTTCCATTAATAACTTTAAACTATTCTCAATTCATCCATGATTTTATATCCCTTCCTGGGCCATCTCCAGTCATACTGATGAATATCAGGCCACTGGACCCAGATGGCTCAGGAGAAGAAAGTGACGTTGGTGACCTTGCACAGCCCTCCCTCACTCAAATCAAAGTCAACTGCAAGTCATGTCATGTCATCTTCTTGATGTCAAGGTCCTCTTCAAGAACAAAGGACAAACACAACAACAATTTCTTCCACAGGTATCAATTAATCAATTAAAGCATTGATTAGACACCTACTAGTCAGACATTGATTTCATGCACCATAAATCTCAAAATCTTTCAGCTACAACTCTCTGTTACAAAATAGGATTAGAAAATCCATACTAAGATACTTTATTTCCTTCCTTGTGACCTTGGGCAAGTTACAAAACTTCTCCATATCCCAAGCTTGTTACATATACAATGAGAAAGATTGAACTAATTGATTTCTAAGGGCCTCTCTAGTTTCATCATTCTGAGTCTACAGTACCACTTTCCTAGAGGAGTACTCCAGGGATCAGGCTCATATTTCCATGAATTTAATTATTATCTATATGCAGAAGACTCATAGATCTCTCTCTATATATAAGATAGATAGATACACACACACACACACATATACCCAATCCAATCATCTCCCCTGAATTTCAATTCTAGATCATGAATTGCTTTTTTTCAAATTTCAAATTGGATATCCCAGAGATATCTCAAACTCAACATGTTCAAAACTGAACTCATTATCTTTCTCCCCAAACCCTCCTCTTTGGTTCTCTCCAAGTACTCACTTCCTCTCCCTCATACACGCATCCTTCACTCTTTCCTGAATTTTCACAATAGCCTCATGAGTGTTCTTCCTGCTTTGAGTCTCTCACTGCTCAAGTCCATCCTACACACTACTGTCAAAGTGATTTTCTTAAATGCAGACATGACCATGTGACTCCTCTAATCATTCAACTCCAGTAGTTTCCAATTTCCTTTAGGATAAAATAGAAACTTCCCTGTTTGGCTTTTAAAGTCATTCACAATCTTGTCCCAACTTATTCCATCTCCTATATTCTGTGATCAAACTAAACTGGCCTTGTCTCTGTTTCTCATACTACATTTTCTATTTCTGTGTCTTTTCATAGAGAAACAGTGGCAGCTGATGGTGCAGTGGCTAGAGCTCAGCAAGAACTGGGTTCAAATTTGGCCTCAGAAACTTACTAGCTGTGTGACCTGAGCATTTAACTTCTGTTTGCCTCAGTTTCCTCACTGTAAAATAAAGGTAATTAAAATACCTAGCCTTCCAGACTTGTTGTGGAGATCAAATAAGATAATATTTATAAATATAAATGTCTGGCATATGGCAGATGCTTAATCCCTTTTCACTGGCCATCCACCATACCTGGAATGAACCCCCTCTTCACTTCTGTCTAATAGATTCCTGCTGTAAAAAGTAGAAAAGTACTACCATCTTTTACATGAAATTCCTTCTGATCCTGTCAACCCTTGGCACTCTGTCTCTGACATTGCATTTATTTATTTTGTAAATATCTGTGTTCAATATCTTCATAATTAATTAGACTGCTGTCTTCCCCCATTAATGTGTGAACTCCTTGTGAGTAGAATTATTCCATTCATTATATCTATAACCCCAGCAGTTAGCACATTTCCAGATAACTCTGGGTGTTTAATAAAAGACTGTTGATTTATATTCCAGGCTTTGACTCTAAAATGTTGTGTGATCTTGTGTGGGTTATTCTATCTCTTTGTGGCACAAATAATTAAAAACAAAATAAAAGGTTTTCTGAAGATAAATTATATAACGTACAAGATCATTGGGGAAATGAACTCACATTTTTTATCATTTGTGTGATATTATGGGGAAAATCTAACTTGCTAGTTCATATCTGTTTTTTAGACTTTATTCCTCCTTTTAGGTCATTCGAAGAGAAAGGGAAAAACTGCACATCAGAATAGATTACAATCTGTTTTTTTCTTTCAGTTCCATCTAGGAGCAGAGGGATGGATGATATAATCTTTTGCTATCCTCATCATAATCCAGAGGGAGCCAGGGACTTAAGAAATTAAAAGAGGCCGTGGGAACTAACAGTGGAAAGATGTAGAAGGGGAGTAAGAGAGAGTTATAAGCTGAGATCCCTGCTGAGGACCAAAGCCTCAGCTGTCACTGAGTCCTGCAGTCAGGAAGGAGAGCTGGTTCCCAGGTGCACACAGCACAGACAGGATGGAATTAGTAGCCAAAATCTGGAGAAGCTGGGAGATCAGACCAAAAGAAGGGAAGAAGGGTCCAAGGTCACCAAAACAACCAAAAAATACCCTAAGTGCAAGAAAGGAAGTTTGGGTCAAAAGGACAGAAGTAAATACAGAACAAATTAGAGCAGAGGGTCAAGGATGGTGGCTGAGGGAACCCACACACTCTTGGGTCCCAGATAAATTTCTAAGGCCAAGGCTGGTGGGGTCAGACATTTAGGACCTTAAAGAGACCATTGGGGCCATGTTCATCCACATGCTCTGACAATGTTTTCAAACCTTATGAACTCTGATTATTCAAGTTGCTTTGAATATAGTTTCTGTCCCTGAGGCAGAAAGATGCAGAATGACTTTAATACAATGATGTTTTTCCCTATATGAAGTTGTCTATGGATTTTCTTGTGAAGTTTAGAACTGAAACCTCTTTCTTTACTCAACATATTGGATTTATTTATCAAGCTGCTAATTAAGAATTCCATGTCCACAGTGGTCAGAAGGAAGATACCAACAGTCATAAATGATGTTTGTCTTACTTAGCTCAAGGAGATTATATAAACTCTTACTATGAACAAATAAAGAAAATGTGATTCTGTTGGATTTTTGTTTTTATTTTTAGGTTTGGTATCATCTGTAGGATTCAATAAAATTCTCTATTTTATGGGTTTCTGTGAACTACACACTGTTTCATTTTTTTGTGTTTGTTTACTTGTTTCTGGACATGGGATTTCCTTCCTGAGTTCAAATCCAGCCTCAGACAATAATTACCTGTGTGACCCTGGGCAAGTCACTTAACCGTTTGCCTCAGTTTCCTATCTGTCAAATGAGCTGGAGAAGGAAATGGCGAGCCACTGCAGTAACTTTACCAAGAAAACCCTAAGTCGGGTCACAGAAAGTTGGACAGACTGAAAAATGAATAAACAAGAAAAACAAAGTTGTGGCCCTATGATACATGTCTAGAAAAAAAATGGCAGATTTAAAAAAAAAAATACATCTTTCTTGTTAGTTATAAATCCTTAGTCCAAAGATCCATACTATATTTTTGGTGTAGTTATTCAGATCTAGGATTTCATCATTCTAGGTAATTTTTGTTCTGTTTTGTTTTGCTACCAGCATCACATATATGGGAGGGAAGTATACTATACTGAAAGACCTTTTATTTTGTTTCATTGTTTCAGAGACTGACATGGCCAAATAATTCATCACAGATTCATAGAATTTTAGAGTTACAAACCACATTCCAATCAGTATGAGCTCATTACCTCCTAGGAGAACTTACTCCACTTTTGGCCAACTGTATGTATTATGAGCTTTTTTCCTGACATCAAGCTTAAATTTGTCTCTTTGCAACTTTAATTCATTGCTTCTAGATCTATAATATGAGTCCAAAGAAAGCAAATCTAATTCCTCTTCACACATTACTCATTAAATAGAGCCACAAAGATGACATGTGCCCAAACACACACCCCATGTCTTGTCTTCTCCAGTCTAAAGATACCTAGATCTTTCAAGAGATCCTCATCTAACACTGATTAAAGGCCCTTAAGGATTCTGATTGCTCCTCTCTACAAAATTTCCAAATTCTAAATATCTTCTTAAACTGTGGCACCTAGAACTGAGCACAGTACTTTAGGTTTGGTCTGATCATTAAAGAAAACAATGAGATTATCACCTCCATATTCCAGGAAACTATTCCTCCCTTAACATATCCCAGGATCCTTTAAGTTTTTCTGTGGACTGGTTTACTGGTGGACATAGTTTACTGGTGATGAGTTCTCCATAGTTAACAGCACTAAGCCTCAGACCAGATTCAAAGCCTTTCCAACATGGTAGAACCTGCTAGAATTCATTCTTGGCTAGAGTAGCCTTTAAAAAGACATTGATGTGGCCTGCTGGATGGGATATTAGACTTGGAGTCAAAAGGAATTAGTTCAAATCCTGTATCAAATACTAAATGTGTGCTCCTAGGCAAGTCACTGAACTCTCTCAGCTTTAGTTTAATATTACCTACCTCAAATGAGAAGACTAATGAAAACATAAATGAATGGATGGATTTAAACAAAGCAGAGATATTATAGTAGAATGAGGCATTGAGTATAAAGAATTCCTTTTAATTATCTTTATAGTGCTTCCTAAAAGAAAAGTGGGTCACTCCAATAAGAAAACAATTTTTTCTGACTCCTTCTTTCATTCTCTTTCATCAGGTTTTCATTGGCTGAGGAATTTTGAGGAAAATTGTAGGCTTTGACAAATAAATGTTTGGTTGTCTGGTTGTTTGGGTTATTTTTCTTTAGATTAGAGTAGAACAAATGAATAAAGGGTGGCTTGGGGGGGGATGTGGACATTAGTCAATGAGAGGGAGAAGGAAATGTAATTTTTCTGGGCCTGATGGTATTAGGGTGTTGTTTTGAGGCTAAGCAATAGCTTTTATTTCTTCATTTGTTGTTTATTATTCACTGGTGGGCTTGCAGGTAGGTAAGACACATGGCCACTATCTAGTCAGAAAACTAAAGGCAACAGAAATTTTAGTGGCTGGGCACCAAATTTAATAAAACTCGAAAGGGCACCTCTCATCAGAGTGGAATGAACTGTTTTCAATAGAATGAAAGTGAAATCATGTTAGTATTTACAAACTGAGCTATAATTAACACTATTTGTTTTCACAAAAAATTATGCATAATTTTACTTAGTACAGCATTTAGAATGTAAAATTGGAGATTATCTGAACCTTTCCCCAAAATAATCATTTGAGAAATAAATATCCTTGTAAAATAGATTACATTTTGTTTGTTTTGTTGTCATTTTTACATAGTGGCATTCTAAATTTATCTATTTATCTTAATTAGCAAAGTACAGAATGAAATTAAAACTTTTAAAAATACTGTAGGGAAGGAGAAAGAGAGGAAGGAAGGAAGGAAGGAAGGAAGGAAAGGAGAGGAGAGAGAAAAGGAGGGAAGGATGGAGGAAAGGAAGAAGGAAGGAAGTTCCATTAACTCTTCTTTGAAACTCAGCCTGCTTTTCCCATTACTTAGAATTCAACTCAGGTGTTTCTTATTTGCATTGTTGTAGTTATTACATATATTGCTCTCTTGATTCTGCTTTTTCTGTTTTGCACTTACGAATGCTCCTATTGATACTTTTATATATTTTAGACTTTTATTTCTGATTTAATTTCTTGGAGGGATATATATCCAGTATCGATATTACTGAGTAAAAGTATATATATAGTTGCTCTCTTTTTCCTGGTATAATTTGAAATTGAAATGGAGAATTCTTGGGTCACTTCATGTATCTACCAAGAGGGAATGCATCAGGATACTTGGTGGCCATAGTTCTTCACTTATTGGCACTTCTTTTGGCATCTTTGTCAATTTGTTTTGTATGAGGCAAACCTTCAGAGATGTTTAAATTTATATTTCTCTTACTATAAGTGATTTAACTTATATTTTATATAATAATTTATAGTTTGAAATTTGTTTAAAATGGATTGTTCATATCCTCTGACCACTTATGTACTAGAAAATAGCTGAAGGTATTATGTGTCAATTTTCTGCATATTTTGGATCACTTATCAATGATATTTGATGGGACTATTTTCTCACTCTGCTATCTCTCTTTCAAGGTTGTTTTCATTTATTTTACTTGGGCAAAAAAAATAGTTAAGTATATATTCATATAGTCTATGTTCTATATTTATATATATTCATATAGTCTATATTTGACTATATTCATATCGTCAAAATTATCTATTGTAAGTCTTTTATGATTTAACCCATGTTTCATTAAGACTTTTCTCCCAAGTCATATCTGTGAAAGGTACCTGATCTTATCTTAACTTTTTGAGCTTATTGTGATATGTTGAAATATACTTTAAAATTTTCAAAGCACATTAACAAAAACTGCTTAATTTGATCCTCATAAAAACTCTGGGAAGTAGAAGATTATTAGGGATTATTCATATCTTACAGAGGAACCTAAGACCCATAGAGTTTAAGTAATTTGTCCAAGGTCACAGAATCAGTTCTTAGCAA
This sequence comes from Potorous gilbertii, assembly GCA_028658325.1. Taxonomy (NCBI): domain Eukaryota; kingdom Metazoa; phylum Chordata; class Mammalia; order Diprotodontia; family Potoroidae; genus Potorous; species Potorous gilbertii. Next base: position 213,897,534 of record CM053771.1, on the reverse strand, counting down.
AGTTACAACTCAAATCCAAGATTTCTGATTCTAAAAGTAGTGCTAAGAGACTTCTAAAGTCCTATAGGGACTTGTACTCCACTAGTTCTGTGGAACACATTCTTTTTATGTAAAATGATAATTATACACACACACACATATACATCCCAGTGGTCGTGGTGGTTTGAAGGAAAACAAGTTAATTTCATGGTGAAAATTGAATTCAAATTCAATTTATTAATAATAACTCATAAATATATAGCACCTTAAGTTTATAAAAAGAATTTTTTCATAACAACCCTTTGAGAAAAGTAGTATAGGTATTGTTTTTCCCATGTTGTAGAAGCCAAAGAATGGAACAAGGAGTTGAGTTGCTTGCAGTTCCACAGAAACAGTGGAAACTAGAACTCAGCTCTTTCACCTCTGAGTCAGAATGAGTGCTCTTTTCATTGTGGTCCCGGCAAAGTAAACCTTTCACTCATACATCAGCTTTCCCATTCATTTTCTTTTCAAAGAGAAACACATTTGGATGGTTCCAGTATGTTGGCCTTTTAACTAATTAGAGAACTTGTGCACTGTCACAAGTAAGAAGGCAAGTTTCTAGACTGTTTCCTGTGTAGTCAACTGGAATCCAAAGTCAGCAACTAAACAAAAAATTGTCACTTAAATCGTACTTGTGTCTAGACACGTATTACAGTCTGTAATGCTTAGATTAGCGAATTCTAAGACCTTTAGCTTTTTTACTTACAATGGCCTATGGTTACTAGTTTAAAAAATGTTACATTGTGCAATAAAAAGATAATGATCCTACTAAAATATTATCTTAAGCATTTAAAGTACATATTAAATTAAGTCAAATAAAAGATGAAAAGGACAAGGAAACAAGGAAAGCATATCATGTGAGGAGGCTGCTTCCCCAATTAGACCTTGAATAGTGCCTGTTTTTTCAATCTGGGCCTCATTCAAGGATACTAGTCAAAGCTCATCCCAGACTACTTGCAAGTCAGTAAGCATTTAATTAATGAAAGACAATAAGCATTTAATAACTGCCTATGGTGTGTCAGGCACCATGATAAACCCTGAAGGTACAAAAAAATACAAAAGAAAGTCCCTACTCTTGAGGAGTTTACAACATTTTAAGGAAGGAAACAATATGCAAGCAATCAGATACATAAAAAATACATACTGGATAAATTAGAGCCACAGCCCAAACAGACCAGGAAGACTCTGCAATAAAAAGTTGCTTTTCTAGAGATGCAATTGAAAAGACAACCCTATTCTAAATCAATGATTTAGACTATGGCCTGAAATAGGACGTGAACAATTTATACTGCGACAGAGGAAATAATATCATTACCCTGCCATGAATTATTATTTTTCAAAACTTCATTTGTTTATGTTAGTCTGATACAATCTTTAAAAATCAGAGTAAGGAATATTAGAACATAGCTATTATTTTGCCTAGGTTTATAAATAACACAATTCTAACCATAACATCTAGTCAAGCTGATCAAGTGGCTACTTTGCTACACAATAGAAACCTGAAAAATACTCATCCATTTCATCCAGTGTCATGAAGATGGAACATAACTGATCCACTCAAAGGAACAGTTTAGGGAACAGTTATAAGGGACAATATTTCAACTACACTTGTCAAAATTGAGTATGTGACATCACTTATTTTGGACCAGGCCTACTCAGGTCAGTCCAGTGATTCAGGCTCTGGGTTGGGATGCAATGAGACACCCGTGGGCAATAAAATACAGTAAAAACAACTCTGCTTAAGGTTTAAAAGCATATAATTGAGATAATAAGCTACCTCCTTCCACATCTACATTCACCCTAGCAAAGGCCATACTAATTCAGAAAGGCACTCCAACAAGAGAATGAGAATCACACCAAACATCCTATGCTGGGCCTTTGATGTTTTACATAGGAAGTAAGCCAAACCAATGAATATCTTGAGAAAGGTCTCGTTGTTAATATTCTTGTTAGTTGTTTCAATCATGTCTGACTCTTTGTGATTCCATCTGGAGTTTTTTTGGCAAAGACACCGGAGTGGTTTGCCATTTTCTTCTCTAGTTCATTTTACAGATGAGGAAAAGAGAGTTAAATGGCTTGCCCAGGGTCATACAGCTAATAAGTGTTTGAAGCCAGACTTGATCTCAAGAAAATGAGCCTTCAGGATCAGCATTCTATCCACCTGAGACACCTAGCTGCCCATGAGAAAGGCCTTTTCATTCATTAATAAAAAACAAACCAGTGTATCCTGTGTAAAGCAGTGCCACTCCTGCCATGCTATCGAATGCTTAAATCAGTTTTCCAATAATAAGTCAAGGCTAAATGTCTTTTTTCTGTGCCTGGAAACTGAACTTTGACTTTTACAATTGGCATAGTCTACTGAGAAGCACATTGAATTGAAAGTTGTGAGACCTGGGTTCTAGCCACTAACTAACTGCAAATCCCAAGGAAAGTCATTTAATTTTTCTAAGTCCACAATTCTCTCATCTGTAAAATTTGCAGTTTGAACTAAATAATTTCTAAAGTCCTTCCAACTATAAATTTCTTTGGTTCTATGACTCTTTCCCATATGAACTAATATAAAAGGGCACAGCTTGATGTTATGAAAACATCCTTTGGCTCAGTCAAAACTTCTGTAGCTTCTGCTCTGAAAGAGAAGGATTATATGAAACAAATGGGTTATTTCACTTTAAAAGGTGTCTAGAAATTGTGACTGAGAAATACTATAGTTTTATCTAAGATGTCAGAAACAGAACAACAGGTGGATACTACAGTGATAAATTTCAGCTTGATGTAACATAAAACTTTCTGACCATTAGAGCTATTTAAAAGAAGAAGGGACCACTTCAGTAGACTGCAAGATCCCTTTCACTGGAGTTCTTCCAGCACTGATTGGATAACTACTGGTTGGGGATTTGAGTTTATGTATGCATTGTACTATGCAAAGTGTCTGAGGTCCTTCCAATGTACCTGTGACTCTCTGAAGCTGAGGTAAGCGTAAGGGGGAGGTTCTGAGGCTTAACTGCCATTACATGAATTTTCTATGTTTCATTTTAGGTTTTGTGTGTGGTACCTTCTTTGCCTAAGAGAGTCATGTCAGCACCTGTTTAAAGCTGCCTGTTTTTCCCAATTATCTGAAAAGGTCTTAAGTTAGATTCAGCACCACTCCTGGTCTTGAATATGGAGTATATCAAAAGGAAAAATTAAGCAATGGTGATAACTTGGTCTACAAGTTGCATGTAGCACAAAGAAAGTGTGAAACATGCAAATCTAAAGACATCTTCAACCCAGACATTCAGATAGATTATCTGTGCCCAAACTGCAATAGAAGTTTCTGAGCTCCCATTGGACTGATTAACCAGAGACACTATGGACATTGACCCTTTATCACTGTTCCTCTTTGAGTATGAAGGATGAACATCAGAGCTCTAACTCCTGAACTCATTCCACTACCCTGAAAGACCAGAGTGAATTATTAAGATATGAGACCTATATCTAATTAGTTTTTATCTTACACATTTCTCCGTTTTATTTTTCTAAGATTTCTTTCTTCCTTTCCCTTCCCACAGAGACCCTAGTCACTTTAGAGTCAGGCTTATGCTGAGTTATTTTACCTTGACCACTCCTCCTCTTACTGAAATTTACTAAGACATGTAATTATTCCGAAAATCAGACCAGAGCTCTAAATCATAAGCTTGGAGACTTCCAACCGATTGATTTCTTTTGACCTCACTTCTCCTCCACCCACTCTCATAATCTCTTCAGCCAAGCAAATATGGAAATCTGAATCCTTCTGTGAGCCCTTCTTTCATGAAGGACTCTGATCTTTACTTCCAGGATAAGTGCCAGAAGCACTAAGTGATGTTAAAAGTTAGGCTAAAAAGGTTGAAAGTTACAGCTATAAGGACAGTCACGTTGGGGTAAATGAAAGCTGTTATAATTGGACTACCTTCTATGAAAAAGGATAAAACTGCCTATTAATATCCTACAAAGCTTAATGATAGCATCAAGTCTAGGAATAAAATGATATGTGGCTTATGCATTCAAATTTTAGTTATCTGCTTCTCATTTAAAATCCAACAAATGTCAAACATCTAGCTATCTATATTTTTAAAACTGTATCTTATAAGTTTATGTTAAAATTCAATCTTCATTATATGCATATGTATATACAAAGAATTAGATTTAATAATCAGCAATGGCATCCTTTATCTTTTATAATCATTTGAAATTAACATATTTTAGTCCACTGAACACTAAACTAAAATCTATTGTGCTTTTCCATCTAATGAAAAAATGTATTTATTATGAACTGCTGAAATAGCAAAAATCATGACAATAAAGCAGAGAAGAAATCTATTTGAGCTACTTTTGTTTGCTGCACATCCATTCTTGTAATGTGACCTTGAGAAGAGCAAAATATAAAGACAAAAAAATTGTTTTCCAGTTTTATACTCCACTTTCATCCAGCAGCTGTCAAAAAAAAATAATATACTCTGCAAGCAGCAGCGACATCTTTGAACAAAGGATAATGCCTATACCATTTTTAAACAAAAGAGATACTTTCTCAGACAGCCTTTACAGAATTATAATTTCCTATCTTCACCTCCCCCTTAAGTTAATATTATCCTACAACTTCCTCAGTGATATCACCTCTCTAGAGCCAGGACAACAGTTATAGGCCTATCATTATGATCATTTCTATGATTTTAAAAAAGTTTTAATAAAAATTTATATTTCAATTAACAGACCTATTTTCTCTCCTATCTACCCCCACATCATTGAAAAAGAACATTTGAATAAAAAGATTTGAGATGAAGATGTCTCTAGATGTGCACATCTCATACTTCCATTGTGCTATATGCAGCTTTCAGATTAAATCACCACCACTGCTTAAGTTCTCCTTCTCATGCATTCCCTTGTGACAAATGTGCATAATTCAACAAAACAAAATCTTACATCGTCCATGTCATATATACATATATATATATATATATATATATATATATATATATATATATACACACACACATATATATATAGTATGTATGTATACATGTATATATGTATGTATGTTTATCTTGTTTTGTACCCTCTGTTGCTTATTCCAATTTAAATCATAAACAGTTTTTTTCTACATACCTATTTGTCTCCCCCATTAGACTGTGAGCTCATTGAGGGCAAAGATTACATTTTGCCATTATATGCCTAGTGCTTAGCATAGTATCTAGCACACAGCAAGTACTTAATAAATGCTTATGGCCTGTCTAATTATCCTGAGTCCATCAACTCTCGCCTCAAAGGGTGCTTCATTGTTGGACCTCTAGAGTCATAGTTGGTCACTGCATTGACCACAGTTCTATAAGTTTACAAAAATGTTTATTTTTACACTGTTGTTAATGTGTAAATTTTTCTCCATGTCCTACTTACTTCACTCTGAAAAGTCTACTGCTTATTAAAAACTCATTGAGGGCCATTTTCAGTGTCCCTGTACTTAATAGAGGAAGATGGCTCAGTGGAAAGATAACTCGTTCTAAAACCAAATGAACTAGTTTTGAACTAGGGTTGTTTACTACAGTGTGACCTTGTTTGGGCCCTTTCCAGCTCTAACTCTATGAACCCATCACAAATTAAAAGTAGGTTCCCTCTGGACATAGTCAATGAGAAAATTTGTTTTTCTTAACCAATGCTAAGATATTAAAGTGGGAAAGGGGGAGAATAAATGAGGGAGGAGAGAAGAGAGTAAGGGAAATAAAGAGGGAAGAGAAATGAGAAGAGAAAGCGAGAAGAAGAGTAAAGAAGGAATGAAGAAAAGAATGAAGGAGGAGAGAGGATGAGAGGGGAGACTGAGCAGAAAGAAATAAAGAGACAGACAGAGAATATGACTTGAAAGGTAATTTGTCTGAAGGGACTACTGGATGGGACCAAAGGTACAAACAGTGGGATTGGACTTGGCAAGGAATAAGTTCAAAATGTTTCCATTGCCTAGTGTAACCCATGGCTTATAGCAGGTAAAGTAATGAGAAGGAAGAAAAAAATGGAATAAAAAGAAGTAGAAATCTAAAAGAGAGGCTTCATTAACAAAATAACATACTTTGATCACTACAGTGGTGATTTGTAGCAGTTTCAAAGAAGACAGCATAAAGCTCTCCAATTTAGTCGATGATAAACAGAATTTTACAGGAACATTTCCATAAACAGTATTTCAAAACACAGCCAAAATATTAGCAAACACAAGATTAAATTGTCTAGTGTTTTTAACTTTCCCTGTTGCTATTTACTTTCTCTACTCCTTCTTACTGGTCTTCCTGGAAAGGGGGTGAATATTTTTTCCCCTGACTGATACCATAATTGCTATCCTTAGGAGGGAAAAACAAGTGATTGTCACAAATCTGCCATCATAGAATATTTATATAAAATAAGAGCTACCAAATTTTTATACTTTTGGTTTTTGAAATATATGACATTTTATAGAGATGATATTGTATAGTAGACAGAACGATAACCTCTGAGTCAGGAAGACATGGCTTTAAGTGCTACCTTTGACCCATACTGGCAATGTGATCCTGGTCTCAGAGCTACCAAGCAACTCTCTAAGACTGTAAGTTGCACAGTAGTTGCTGATTTGCTTCGGAAAAAAATGAACTTCCTAAAGGGCAGTTTCTCATATCAATTAGTCAGTAAATTAACAAGAATTTATTGAGCACTTAATATGCATCAGGTACTGTGCACCAATAAAATCACAGGTCCCAAACAAAAAAAAATGTATTACAGACTGGAAGAAATTAAATTACCTTGTCATTCTATGATACATTTGCTTTACTAAAATGACATAAATGCATAGATATTCTTTATATGTCAATGGATACCTTCTAGCATTGCCTTTCATCTACTCTGTATCTTGGACGTACATTTTTTTATACATGTTAACTCCCCATGACAATGCAAATTCCATGAGGACAGGGACTGTTTTTACCTTTTTTTTTTTAATATCCATCATTTATACAAAGCTTAGGACATAGGAAAGTTGGTTGTTGGTTGGTTGATTGATTGATTGATTTCATTTTGCCCCTCCTACTGATGTTCTTCCATTTTGTTCCTTCTAATTGGCAATCCATCCACACTCTTTCACCCCCTATAACTTGACCATGCCTTCTCATGACTCCATAGGAGTGTCACCCAATGAACTGGTAGTTTTCCTAGATGTTAAAGAAATTATATGGTACTAGATATGATTTTTATACTTTTGTTAATACTGTTCAATAGCTCATCAAAAAGATTTTTAAGAGTTTACAATTCCATGAACAATTAATAAGAACAGCACTTTCTCTACCTCCTTATCAGCATTTCATTTCATTGCTTTACATTAATTTTTGTCATCTTTGTGAATGTATAGTGGTGACTCCTACTTGTTCAAATATGCTTATCTTTGATTATTCATTAGGTTGGAAATTTTGTAAATGACTGTTAATAATGTGTGATTCCTTTTTTGAAAATTATCCATAACTTTTTAAAATTTATCCAGTTCATATCCCATAGAAACTGGGATCCATATCCCTAGTTCATTACAAAGTGGAAGTTACTACTATGATTTTTTTTTTTACAATTTGTTAAATATACCTTACATGTAAACATTTTATCTGTGATATTTGCCATAAATATTTTCCTAATTTATCTTTTTTGTTTGTTGTACAGATGGTAGTCAAGCACTTTTATTTTATTTCAAATAATTCCTTCCATTTTAAACTAGAAATCACAATTTATAAATACTATAACAATATTATAAAAACCAAAAATTCTGAAGAACTTTATAAATTGAGAAAAAAATAAAGTGAGGAAAACCAGAGAAAATTTAAACAATAGCAAAAATGTCGTAAAAATGAACAACTTTGAAAGTTAAATGAACTCTGATCAATGCAATGAATGAGCAAAGCACAGAGACTTAGTAGTTATTAGTGTCTGAAAGAAGGCTGCTCTTTGAAGGATGGAGGGAAGGAAGTCATGGAGACAGGATTGGAACATTGGTTTGAAAGAGTAGCATGGATCTGTGGAAAGGTGTTCTCACTTATTTTTGTAAGGTAGAGAGATAAGGAAAGACAAAAATGCCCTCATAATTTGGTCAGCCGGGAATTAAGGAAGAAAGTAGTTTTGCCTTTCTCTTCAGCAAGATGGTGGGACCAGGAGTTGAAGAGACTTCCTTCTCTGGGGCTTGTCTACCAGTGCTTGTTCTAGGACAGTTAGAGTCAAGGTAAGGTTTGCAGATAGAGCAGGAGGTGAGACATAAAATAGTATCAGGAATTTGTATCCTTTCAATCTAGATTAGCAAGGCAAGGTAAAAGGGAAGTAGATAGCCCCCATTAGCACCTGGGCTGCCAAGGAAGTTAATATCCTGAGAGTTAGTGTAAGATCAGAGTAGCAGAGTTTCCACTTCCTGAATTCTTCAGCTGATTCCTCTAAGATATTTTTCACTTTTTTTTCTCTTTTATTTTGATTGAAACTTAAAGGAGGCTGGTCAAATGCTGGGTTTTTGTTGTTTGCTTTTGTTTTGGTCTATTTTTAATCATAAAAAGAACTTAGATGTAGGTTTCTCATTCATAATTTTTCAGGAAGTCCTTCACTTTTGTAGATATTCACCAAACAACTCTTTTAATAATACTGTAACCCATTATCAGTAAGACTGATGATGGGAGGTATAATATTTCCCAGCCGAAAGAAGGGACCATGGGAGGCATGGTAGGGCAGGATGGAGAACTTTGAGGTCCCAGAATGCATGCCATGTTGCTGCTCATCTGACTGTAAGGGAAGAGTACTGCTCCCCTGAACTGAACATAAATATGAACAGTTGAATGTTTTGCTCACTGACCTGTTTAAAGAGAAACCTGCTTGAACAGAATTTGCTACTATATAGGAACCTGTTTAATCGATCTCCTTTCCTCTTCATTGCTGCCTAGCAAACTAACTTCACTTTGAGAGTTTCCTAATCTCTGCGGTCTTTGCTGTTGTAATAGATTTTGTCTCTGGATAAAAATAAGCTGATTTTTGTTGCCTTCTGAGTTATCATTTGCCATAAATAATGGACTGCACTTTATGGAGGAACAAAGGGGAACCCTTGGATTAACAGCTCTAGACTTAACCATGAACCTACAATGAATCTATGAAAACCTACCTCCCCCTCTCCCTCTCCCTCTCCCTAAAGAGGAAGTTGAATATATTCTACTTTTTCCCCAATAATCGGTCAACTTACTGGGATATAATTTTCAGACAACACTGTTTTGCCTCTTTAGAAAATCAGGAAAGTTTTAATTTTCCAGTTTAGAAGCACATCTCCCATTTTCCAGTTCTACATAGATTACTAGATAATAGCCCAGCAATGACATCTGTCAATTATGTCATTACTTTGGCTTGGTATTCACCTACTAGACCTGAATTCATCAGAGAGGTGAAATAGTCTCATTATTTCGGTTTTATCTTGGTTTTGAATTAGCTGTCAGCCACTTTGGACCTGTCCTTTCTACTATAAAGACTAGAAAGTCTCACTTGGCAAAGAAAACATGTTAAATACATGTTCATCATTGTTGCCTTCTTTCTGTCATCCTTTAACAACATCCTATCTAACCACAGCAGTGATTCTATCCCTTCTCTAACCCTCTTTTTGTCTCCAAAGTAGCTAAAAATAGTAATTTGTTTGGTTTTGGCATTTTCATCATTTTTAATTCATTATAAATATTAGCAAACCCAAAAATATTTTTACATGACTATTAATTACATGTTCTTGCTTCTATCTTATTTACATATTTTTTTAACCTACAGCTGTTAGTTCATAAAGGAAACATGGAAAGATTCTTTAATTTGGAATCAGAAGTCCTAGGTTCAAATTCTCTCCTTGCTACTTGCAACTTACATGTCCTTGAGTAAATAACTTCTCTCTGGACCACTATTTCTTCATCTGAAAAAGGAGAGGTTTGGAGTAGATAGCTTCTTAGATCTCTTCTAACTCTTTTTTATTAGTCTATAATCACATAGACTATACATTTATTAGTGTATGCATACATATGTATTCACAATGGACTGTTTGAACAAAAGCTTCCTTTCTTCTCCATTGGAATTATCCTTGGTTCTTGAAAATTTCATTCACTAGATGTGCCCATTCCTAATGAATTGACTTCCCATAAAGAATTTTAGCCCACTGTATCCTATACCCTTCCCTGAACACTCCCAAATTTGTTTTCCTAAAATATAGGTTGTATGTAACACTGTGTCAAGGTTTCCTCTCCATTTGTGTCATGGATTCCAAGGCAGAGTATCTATTTTCTTCCAGGATTAACATACTTTCTACAGTAGCAATCAGTTCTTTTTTGTTCAGAATCCTATTCAGAGTAGCAATTCTCTTCATTGCTCTACACCTTTTGTGATACAAAATTCTTATTAGAGCAAATCAAGTCAATAAACATTTATTAGAATCTGTGTTTCAAACACTGTGATAAGTGCTGTAACATTAATACAAGCAGAAATAAAGGTATTAGGATGTAAGTTCCTTCCTCTCAAGGAGCTTACACTCTAATGGTAGATGATGAAACATAAAAGGAAGCTAAAAGTGGGTGGAATAGAAGATTCTTTCAAGAGACATAGTGGAGAATATCTAAAGAACCAGGAACAGAGCAGAGAGAGGAATGAAGGGCATGAGTTATTTGGGTACTCTCCTTAAAATAGAGGTTCTGGGAAGAACCAACCAGAGTATGGTATGCCAGTGAGAATGAAGGCCAAAGGGGTGTAGTGGACTTGAAGGATGAGACTAAAGCATGATAGAGAAAGTCTGGAGGGTCCAATAAGAATCCTATAGAAGAATCAAGGAGTCAGCACGAGCTGGTCTGAACATTTTTCCTTAAAATGGAGTTTCTGGAAGGAACTAGACTATAAGAGGAAGGCATACAAGAATGAAGCGAACTTTCAGGGTAAGAAGGTACTCTTTATTATCTTCTACATGACTTTGTCGTATAAATTACTTTAATATTTATCAATGCATTTTCCCATGTACAATATTTATGTAAATGAGGTAAATCTTTTCATGATTATAAGATTACAGAATTAGAGGTAGAAAGTCACTGTAGTATATTTCTTAGAAGGTCTCAAACACTTACTAGTTGTATAACACTGAGCAAACCTCTTATCCTCTCTCACCTTTGGTTTTCTCACTTATAAAATGAAAGAACTGAACTCAATGACTTCTAAAGTCCCTTCTGAATCAATGATCCTATGATCTTGAATGAGTCCTTAGAGGTCATCTAGTCTAACCCCTTTTCCCTTCAGTCCCTACTTCACGATCAGGAAATTAAAACCCAGGAAAGTTAAGCCCAACATGACAAATAAGTGTCAGAGGTGGGATTTGAATACAGTTCTTTGTCTATTCTTTATATTGATTATATATGTGTTCTTGTGTCAAAGAAGGACTTGTGTGGATCTAGGTTGTGAAGTACAACCTGCTAAGGTACTCTACCATTGAAGTCAAAACATCTTAAGTCCAAGAAATTCTTGGAATACTTATAAGTAAAGGTCCGGTCCTCAGAATGAGGTTCAATTACAAAGAATCTAGAAATAAAATATTCTAGAGGAAAATCAATAAAAAGAGGACCCACTGAAACCAAACAAAACATATGGGGCTATTTCCATATCAACTATTGTTAGTTTTATGACCATAATAGTTGTAATTATCATAAGTTAAAACAAACATTCAGGAAACAGAAGCACGCTGTGTTCTCTGCAAAAGGAGGGATTCACAGGTAGTAGCATGTGGGAGAGAAACCTGTTGCTTGCCTACTAAATAAAGTTATGTTGTCATCAGTAGCTCCCCTACTGAAATGTACAAATATTGCTATGTATAAACCCAATACAGTTCACTAGAATGTCTTATCTGAGAACAAATAAAAAATGTCACAGAACACCTACCAAATCTCAAGTTCATCAATCACATTTACTGATTTTATGCAGGAAGATGATGCAATTAGTGGAAATATAGAATTCCTCACTGAAGACTCAGTAGGTAATAGAAAGAATTAGTATATGTCAGTATATCCCAGTATATCCAGTCTTAATGGTATTTTCATCCCTTTTTCCAGTTTAAAAGACATGACTCCAGAAAAGGGGATGAGGAAATGAATGGCTGGTATGAAAGAACAGGGTACAGTTCTTTGTATCTTATTTTGTAATACCAAAATGATGGCATCTTATCATGGGGAAAAAAGTACTGAACTCCTATAAAAGACAAGGGTATGTAAACTATTCAAAAGAAATCTCTTGAAGGAAAATAGGTAAGGTTATTATGAAAAATACCATTGTATAAAAGATGAATAAGATGAGAACCAACGTTAACATCATGAGACTTACAGTCACTTGGAGCTTATGAACAATACTGTGGATAAGAGTATCTGTCCAGGGTCTTAGAATGATTTGAAGGTTCCAGTGGCTTGGCGGCACTTGAACAACACTTGTGATTGTAATGGTATATTTCACATGGCTACACTGACTGATACAGAGACAGGCCACAATTAACAATCTTGCTAGATATGAATGAGATCTATAGGAATCATAGTCAGTCAAGTAAACTGGGCGGGGAGGGGGGAGAGCACAGCAGATGACAATTAATGAGGGGTGGGATTAGGGAAGAGTTAATGCCAAAATCTGTGGAAAGGATTAAGAGTCAGGAAAGCATTATATTAGGGAAGCAGAATAGGGGTTTCATACCAAGATTTCAAGATGGGACAAGAAAGAGGTGAAGATATATGGGACAGATCTTGGAACAGAGACATAAGGGAAGCTATAGTGAAGGTTTACATCAGAAGCTCTAAAACAGAATCAAGTAATAGAGAGGAAGCTCTGTAGGAGAGGAAGGTCAGAATATATCTCAAGTCTCTCTACCACTGAGTATCTTCACTAGTAATGAAGCGGTTAAGAAGGGCTATGGAAAATGAGGGTCTCAGGACTTTTAATCATTTTTACTAAATTAGATCACTACCTGACCTACCCCATAAGTTATGTGAAAAAAATAAAGAAAACAAAAAAAAAATTAAAAGGGAAATTATAATCAAAAAATTAAGTTTATTTTTTCCTTGTTAATTATCTGATGACGGGAGGAGGAAGATATATTTTGAAAAAAATAATTATCCAACACTTCTACTTTTAATTAAATCTAGATGAACAAATTTGCATAAAATTGCTAATGGTGGAGAAAATTAGAGAAGTAGAAAATGATATTAAAATTCTCTCTACAGTCAGAAACCTAATGAAATCCATAAACACCTAGTAAAAATGCACATATTGCTTTCTGATGAATATACATCTCACAGATGGAGAGATGCCCATATGAACCTGCCCAGCTAGAGTAGCCATTTCTGTACTCTCTGTACATTCAGATCAAGAAATGCTACCTGCTGTCGGTTTTAACCTGCTGGGTCTGAGAGAGGGGTTGGGAGTGTGGAAGAAGAGAATAAGAGAAAGGGAAAGTCAAATTGCATATAAACTACATATAATCCAGCTGAAAGTTACTCTATTATCTCTGAACTCTTTCCAGTGCCAATCCTCTGGCCATTTCTGATTCCTTACCTAAAATAGTAATACTGTCCATCTCCTAAAATATTTTGATGTATTTACCTCTTTTCTGCATATATTCTGCATAGGCTATACCTTCATGTATTTTCTACATAGTATCATAGACTCAGAGATAGAACCACAGAAGTTATCTAGAATGAATTCTTCATTTTACAGATGAGGAAACTGAGGACCAGAGAGAGGTTAAGCAATCTAAGATCATAAGGAAAATAAGCTCCTGAGGAAGGATTTAAATTCAAGTCCCAGGACTCCCAAATCCAGTGCTCTTTCTACTCTATTTAGCTGTCTCAATATTTTATTCCCACAGAACATAAGCTCCTTGAGAGCAGGACTATTTCATTTTTGCCTTTGTGTAGTCAATGCCTAATATAATCTTACACAAATTAGCTTAATGTTTATTAAATTGAATTTCCATCCCTACTGTTATATTTTCTTGATCAAATCCACATGATTTGCAAGAAAGAGTATAGTAAGTAAAGGAATGTAACAGGAACCATCTCCTTTCTGGGATTACAAACTAATATATTACTCTAGGATCTGACAAATTAATACTATGTAACCTTTCCTCATTTGTAGAAGCGGGAAGAGAAATTTAGACTGCATGATCTCTAAAGTCCCTTTCAGTCCTTAATCCTATGATTCTACATCATCATATGTAGTTTTGCAAATTCTTATTGTTATTTAGTCATATCTAATTCTTTGTGACCCCATTTGAGATTTTCTTGGCAAAGACACTGGAATGGTTTGCCATTTCCTTTTGCAGCTCACTTTACAGATGAGGAAACGGAGGCAAACAAGGTTAAGTGACTTCCTCAAGGTCATACAGCTTAGTTCATATCTGAGACCAGATTTGAACTCAGGTCCTCATGCATCCAGGCCTGACACTCTATCCACTCTTCCACTTTGCAAATAGTAAGCTCATAAACGATTTTTTTTTTAATTCACTCACTCAAAGCTTCCCTATTCTTCAAAGCCTGCTTTAAGAAGCCTTCTCTTATTTCATCCCACAATATCTTTCCTTCCGAAGCCCTCGTTGCTTTTACAATCTTTAAGGCACATCTTAGCATCTCATCATTCACTGTCTTGTGTTACTTTATAATTTTTTTGTATGAATTATCTTGTTTCTTGGAGATTGTCTCTTACACTTCATTTCATCCTTCAACATAGTAACTAGCTAAAGGAAGGCAATTTATATGCATTGACATAAACTATATGCAAAGACTTTGTGAATGCTTAAAAGTGACAAGTATTAGATTATGCTATTCTATCATTCCATTTATTCTTTCATGAAAGCTCTTTTGTATTACAACTGCTAGAAATTTAAAAAAAAAAAGGAATCAGTAGTTTTCACAGTCTGAGAAATTAAGTTTACGTGGTATTTTTCCCCAACAATTATTTAAAAAAAAAAAAACTGTTCTCAAAGTGCTCCCAGCTCCAATCAGTTGTTACATTGGTGATACGCTCTGCCTCTCCCCTTCTCCATTCTCTTCCCCATGCTGCCTGCCTTACTTCACCTCTTCCCATATCATTTGCCTCTGTGCCTTTTTCATTTTGGGGATGTAGGACATGTTCAGGGAGGACTAATATTTCTTGTGTGAAGGTTATTGAGCACTTTTCAGATTTGCCTTCCCCCTTTGGTGATTCACCTAATTTTCACCTGAGTCCAAGAAGCTATAGCATGTGCAGCCTCTATAACCTAGTAAAGCATTTTGACATATGGGCTAAAGGGTAGCCAAAGCATCTCAAACCTATTCAGTGAGTTAGGAGGGTGTCTATTTCAAGCATGTGAAGATTTCCCCTGGTAGAACTGGTGGAAGAGAACAATTTGTTCCAATGGACATGAAGGCAACTGAAGCAGGCACTGTGGAGCACTTAAAGCTTGGTTAGACATGGAAGATACCAAGGTCATCCATTATATCTCAACCATCATCAGTCATCTTGACTCTGTCCTGCCACTGAACTGTGAAGACTCTGGAAGACAGAGTGAGGCTGAAGACTTCATGCAACTCAGCATCACTTAAAATCCAATTTTTGTGTGAATCAAAAGACATCATCCATATCATTTCATCATTTTTACCTATCTCAAAGATCTGCAGTGATAGGCAAGTGAAGAAGCAGTAAGTGCAGATACGCTGTGAGCTGTGGTGATAACTTAGGCACCCAGGTCATAGGGTCATCTGTAGCAGTAAGCAACCCATCACACACAGGAAGATCTACTGCACAGGTTCTTAGATCTGCTTTTCTAAAAGGAAAGCAATTTTTGATGGGTCAATAATCACTAATCAAATGCATACACCAATAGAGAAAATACAACCAGAATCAATAGACAGAGTTTCAACTGTCTGACCATAGGCAATACATACATCATTACCAGAGAAGTACCAACATCTGGGTATTCAAGGCTAGGGACTTTTTTAAAACAGCTGCCCAAAATCTCATCTGGCATCTGAACCTTCTTCAAAAACTAAGCCCCCGAAGCAAAACCTCACCTCAGAGTATATATACTCTTTTCAGAGCCAGATGGCATGATGCCTCATGACCTAGTGCCTCATCAGAAATCAGCAAAAGATGTGAGTCCCCATACAAAACAAGCCTCCCCCAATAGCCCTAACTGAGGCCTATCAATGGATGAGGAAGATTTTTAACTCCCATTACATCATCTTCTCACTGAAACAGCAGTAAGATTTGGTAGCCCCGAGGTGTCTGAGCAGCCTTTTTAGGACCATGCTGTTCACCACTTGGTATGAGGAAGCGGCTACAAAATATGCCCTAAAAATTGTCTGCTTACCCAACCCTGGCCTGATTACCATGGTAGGCAGGGTTCATACCCCTCAGTCAAAACACACTAAAAAAAAAAAAATGGACAAAAGCTTCTGCAAAAATGATTCCATTCATCATTGGTACATGAAATGTGCACACACTTATACATAATGCAAAACACAATAGACCTGAAAGATGAATAGCTCTTGTTGTGAGGGAATTCAGCAGGTATTGCATCTAAATAGCAGCTCTGAGTGAAATAAGCCTGACAAATGAAGATTACATGTGTTTTTCTGGAGTAGCCATGGTGAAAGGAAGTGCCGCGAAGATAGAAGAGATTTTGCAATCACAACTAATCTACTCAACAAGTTTGTACGTCTACCAAAAGGGGTGAATGACAGGCTGGTGACAATGTGATTATGACTTGCAGGAAAACTCCATGCCACCATCATCAGTGCTGATGCTATCACCATGATGAATCCTAATGAAGTCAAAGAAAAATTTTATGAAGACCTGGAGACTTTACCATCAATGTGCCAAAAAAGGGCAAGCTTATAATTCTGTGTGACTTTAATGCTAGAGTAGTCTCAGACTAGCAGACATGGCAGGGAGTCCTTGGGAAGAATGCCACTGGAAACAGCAACAGCAATGATCACCTACTACGGAAGACTTGTGCATCTTATAACCTTTCCATAACGAAGACTGTCTTCCATTTACCTAAACACAATAAAATTTCATGGGTGTACCTTCACAGAAAACATTGGCATTTAATAGACTATGTGGTTTTAAGGAGAAGAAACAGACAGGATATGAGAGTGGAAACAACGTGTGGCTCAGTGCTGGACTGATCACAGATTTATCCTCTCCAAGTTAAATATTTGCATTAAACAAAAGTCATGGCCCCAAGGCAAAATGACTACCAGAAGATTTAATGTCAACACATTAGAGTGCTTCTCTGAGCTGGAACTGCTCCTTGCTAATTTGGAGAGAAAGTGCAACCAACACACAGTGGTGTTGTTAATGATGTTAATGAGAGTTAAAGATCTTCCCTACTCATTAATGGGCTTGCCCTTAAGGGAAGTGTGATTAGGGGAGATTTGCTTTGTAGGAAGGCCCAGACCTTTAGTTAATTTCTAAGGAGGCACTGATTCTCAAGGGTTGTGATGCCCTCTGGCTCTGAAAAGTGTATAAATCCTCTGAGGTAAGGTTTTACTTTGGGGATTACTCACTGGAAGTGTTTAATTGGCAGATGAGACTCCAAAGGAACCCCCTAGGTTTGAAAGCCCAGATGTTGGTGCTTCTCTCTCTGGTAACTAGGTATGTATTGCTTATAGTCAGACAGTTGGAAACCCTGTCTGCTGGTCTTTATTTATCTGTTTGTATTTTCTCTGAATTTCAGAGTGTTGACTTTTCCCCTTGAACTAAGTGAATGATATATGGGCTTGATTAAAATATATTGTTGACCCCGCAAAAGTTTCTTTCCTTTTAGAAAAGCAGATCTAAGAACATGTATAGCAGACCCTCTTGTGTATGCCAAGGTCCTCGCTGTTACAATGGTTGATAACTGTGGAGCAGAAAAGGAGTGGGAAGCTTTCAAGAGATTTGGTATGTAGCATTGCATTTGCTCATCTGGGTCAGAACATTTGCAAACTTCAAGACTGCTTTGATGAAAATGATGGCAAACTAAGAAGCTGCTAAATGAAAAATGAGAAATTCACAGAGTTTACCATCAGGATACTTCATCCATCTCTAAGAAGGCAGCATTTAACTCCATCAAAAGTCAAGTACAAGTGAGTTTAGAGATATCCCACTGTAGTTTTTCCAATTGTATACATTAAGGGAGGGGGGTAGAAGAAAGCCCACAAAGAAGAGAAAGTGTCGAGTTTCAAGCTTTTATTAGATACTTACTAGTACTAGGCAATGTACCAAGTAGTAGAGATATAAGAAAAGGGAAAAATACTATCCCTACTTTTAAAGAGATCACATTCTAACCTTTGTAATGGGAGAGGCAATATATAAATAAAAATGTAAGTTAAAGATATATACACAGTAGATGGGAGTAATCTTAGAGAAAATTGGTGGTATGGAGAGAGGTCAGAAGAAATGGACCTGGTAAAAGCTTCTTGTAGAAGGTGGGATTTGAATTGATCTTGAAAGAAGCTAGCAAATATAAGAGGTAAGAATGAGGAGGAAAAGCTTTTCAGGTATGAGGCACAGCCCAGTAATTATATAGAATGTATGAAGGGGGAGTAATGTATACAAAGACTAGAAAGGTAGAAAGGGGTCAGGTTGTGAAGGCCAGTTAATGTCAAAAATGAGGTTTTTACATTTGATCTTGAAAGTAATTGGGAACCACTGTAGTTTATTGAGTTGGAAGAAGGGGAGCAGAAAGGGGTAGTGAGATGTTAACACAGTCTTCCACTTCTGGAAACTTACTTTGGCAGTTGTATATAATCTGGACTGGACCAGGAAAAATCATGAGCTAGGGGAATCATTCAGGAGACTCCTACAATAATCTAGGCAAGAGTTGATCAGAGGAGAATTAGGGTAGGGGCTGTGCGATTAAAGAAAAGGGGAAAAGAGAACATATTCCTGGAATGTTGTAAAAGTAGAACTACACAATTTTAGCAACAGATTGGATATGTGGGGTGAGCATAAGTGAGTGGTTAAGGATGAAGACATAGTTGCAATCCTGGGTTACTGGCAGGATGATAGAACCTTTGACACTAGTAGGAAAATATGGAAGATCAGAGTGTTGGTGGTAGGGGAGAGAATGAGTTCTGTTTTAGATATATAAAGACTGAGATGCCCATGAGACATCTGGTTTTAGATTTCCAAAAAGCAGTTCATGATGTATGAGTGGAGCTCAGAAGAGAGCTTAAAGATATGTGGATCTGGGAATGATTTGTCATAGAGCTGATATGAATCCATAGGCATTGATGAGATCACCAAGGAAGACAGTTTAGAGCGAACAGAAAAGAGTCCAGGAGGAAGTACTGGAAAATACCCACAGTAAATGCATATAATGCGGATAAAGACCCAACAAAGGAAACCGGGAAGTAAACAAACAGGTAGAAGGAGAATCAGGCGGGGGAAAAAGTGTTACAAAAACTGAGAGTGGAGAAAATATCCAAGAAGAAAGGGTTATCAGCAGTGTCAAAGGCTGAAGATAGGCTTAAAAGGATGAAGACTGAGAGAAGGTAACTAGGACTAACAAATAAGAATATCACTCAGTTACCTTGAAGAGGGCAGTTTCAATTGAATGATGAGATTGGAATCCAGATTGAAAGGGAGTGAGAAGAAAGTATGAAAGTGGAGAAATGTAGAATGGATGGCTTTCTCAAGTGGTTTAACAATGAAGAAGAAATATCAAAAAATGAGTAGCAGGTATAGTTGAATCAAGTGAGTTTTTTTGTTTTTTGGTTTGGGTTTTTATTTGTTTTTTAAAAATGGAGGATATTTGGGTAGGCTTGTAGGTAGCAAGGCAAGAGCCATTACCTAGGTAGAACTAAAGGTTAGAAAGAGAGCAGGGGTAAGTAGGGATAATCTGCTGGAGAAGATAGTAGGGTATGATATAAGAGAGGCATGTAGGTGGGGTCTTTGCAAGGAGATTCACAAATCCTCTTCATTAAAGACTAAAATGAAGAAGTGATTAGAAGGAAAGATGTCTCAGTCATATGAGATAAGGAGATTGGTGGAAAAGAGAACCCAGAGAAACAGATCAGTGCAGTATCATGGAATCCAAAATAATGAAGACTATTTTTTAAAAAGACCATCAGACTGGTGATTTCTGAGCTGAAATTAAATAGATGAGAGTAGGAAGCAAGAAAAAAACTGCAATTTTTCCAATTTAGACATGAAACAAAGGAATAAAAGGAACAACCAAGAGAAATAAGAGAATATTACACAACAAAGAATACTACAGTTATAACAATCCTTAGTTGTGTGTATGCATGTAAAGGTGTGATTATACTTTTCAATGATAATATTCTGAGCTTCATATTTATACTTTTTCATTTACACATAAAATCTCAGTTTTGTATTATCTCTGGGAAAGTTTCAAAAATGAATAAATTGATGTAAAATGATAGCAATAATTTCCCTGAAAGTTTTTAGAAACAAATTATATTTTATTAAAAATGAATTCACTTCAATGAATACTTCTAAACAGTCTACGACATTAAAAAGTAAAAAAGTAACATGATCTCATACTCGTGCTTAAATGTCAAACTCAATTACTCACTGAAAGTTCACTTATACAATCACTTCACACTTTAAAAAAGTATTCATGCCAAGAAAAATACCAAAATACCTCATAAAAAAGCATTGGCCATTTTGTAAGAATTTATCTCTGTTCTTGTATCCTCAATTGAATAGACTGATTAAATCTCAGGTTTTACATGACATGCCATCAGTCTTGGGATACATAGCCAGATTTTTAAGAATCAAAATGAAAACCCTGAGGGTATTTTAGTTACTTTTGCTTCATATAAAAAAAAGGAAAGAAAAAGAATATCATCTGTTTTCACTAGATGCTAAAACTTAACCCTATTGTGTGGAGAGATTACTCTTAAAATTGATGAAAAGGAGCAAGTTAAAGGTCACATCCTATAATGCACTATAAAATTATATGATGAAATCCATCCTAAATACGAGCAGAGGCCAATAATCATCTTTGTTTGTGGACAAAAATGGAAAGATTTATTTTATGGTTGAAAAAGGTCAGAACATTTTTCAAGCCAAATCTACCACAAAGTGTCTGTAATTCTAATAAGAAGGTTTGTTGTGAAAAGTTGTAGCCTTGGGGCTTTTAGCCATCTTCACTGAATCCCATCACCAAGAAACTGATACAATCAATTGTGTGCAAAATCTTGAGAGCTAAAAAAATTTATTTTAAAAAATGTACCCTGAAAATAAAGTGGTTATATTTTTTTCTTATTAATAAACAAGTAAAGGTGAATAGGGAGGCAATCTTTTGAAATATTGATATAAACAATCTCTCTTCATTAAATTGAGATTTGCAAATCATGACTAGTAGTTGAGACAAAGTTGAGAATGGCGTTGAAATTGCCCTCCTACTTTATCCAAGACCTATTGACATCACAAATAGCTGAAGAAAATGTATATACTGCTATGAATTAGATGAGTGGTGATAAAGCAAGGGAAAGACCAGTTTCTTTATCTGTGGCAGAACTGACCTTATTTTTAAATTTAGTTATTTTTTGCTATAGTTTAAGTTCCAAGCTGTCTCCCTCCCTTCTCACCCTGTACTAGAGAAGACCACTATTTGATATAGATAGACAGCTCAACAGAGATAGATATCTGTGTCAAATAGTGGCATATATAGTTGCATGGCATATATAGTATGTGTGTATATATATATATATATGGGTATGTACATATATATGTGTGTATATATGTATATATGCAGATATAGATATATATAGATAGATACACATAAAGCTACACCACATTAACTTCCATTTATCAGTTATTTCTCTGGAACTTGATAAGCATCTTCCTTCAGGTCCTTTGTAGTGAGATTTGAGTATTTATAATACCCAGAATAACTCCATTGTTCTCAATTACTTCTTCAAACAATATTGCTGTTACTGTGTACAATATTCTCTTGATTCTGATCATTTCACTCTTCATTATTTTGCACAAATCATTTCAAGTGCCAATTTCTTTCCCAAAATGTTCTTTACCACACTGGAAGCTATTCTGTGATCTTGATGTCCTTTCCAGTGTCATTTTCTACAAAAAGTTCTTCTAAATAAATGCTTGTTGATTAATCAATCAAATTCTTCCTAATAGTGCTCGCTCCCTTCTGAAATTATTCATATTTACTCTGTATCCTCCAAGTCTATATGTAAGGTATCTTTTCCAGTAGAATATAAGTTCCTTAATGACTTGTTTCAGGCTTATGTTTTGTTTGTTTGGCTTTTGTCTTTGTAGTTCCAGTATATTCCTTGTGCATAGTAAGCCCTTAATAAATATAATTGTTAATTTCATTTTTAAGAGGTGGGATCTAGACCTGTGATTTCATTTATGTAGAAAACTCCTGGTGAGAAAACTAACAATGTAGATTGGCAACACTTATACAACTGAAGAGATCATCCTGGAGCACTGAAAGATTAAGTGACTTGCCCAACAATGGTCACAAAGCCAGTTATGTGTCAGAGGCTGCACTTAAACCCAACTTTCCAGATACTGAGTCCAGCTCTTTGACATATCCTCTTTCCTTTCTAATTATAAATAATAAATGCGTATTGAATTAGGTCTCAAACTCTATTGCCACCTTCTCTCTGTCAGATCTAGAGATTTTTATTTTTTCATGAATGGACACAGGTAAAGGGAAGTGAAGTTCCACTTTTTTTTCTGGAGGGGATAACCTTATAAATTGCTACAGGGTTTAACAAATTAAGTCAACATTTTCTTCCTCTGAGTGCCTGAAGACCTATCCCAAAACATCCTACTATTGCTCTAGGATTTGGAAAGAGCTCTAGATTTGGAATCAAAGGACCTGGATTCTAATTCTCCAATGTGCAGTTTGACCTTTTTGTGTGACCTTGGGCAAATCATGTCATCACTTTCATAAGTTTAGACTTCCCCATTTGTAAAATGAAGGAACTAGACTAGATGGTCTCATGTCCCTTCAACTCTAAAATCTTTGATCTGTTATGTCTTTTCCTTTTATATCTACCTCATCAGCTGCTAGACACTGACCGTCTCTCAAATGGGAGAATCCTACTGTCATTCTAGAAGAAAGGATCTCTGAGCCAGAGTAGGGAGCTTCACCAGATTCAGAGATAACTTAGGATTGGGGAGGGAGTATAAGTGTAAGATAGTGAGGGTGGAAAGTAAAGAGACAACTGATCAAGAAAAAAGATCAACAGACAAGAAAGCCAGAGAATATGACCTGACAGGAGGCAAGAAAATGAAAATGCCATGAGGTAGATGGTTGATTTGCCAAATGGGTCAGGGACTAGACTTTATTTGAATAAGTGGATATTAGTGCTGACAAGAAGTAGAACCAAATGGGCTTAGAAACTTACTTTTGCAGTTCACTAAAAAGAAAAACTAATAATTCAAATCAAGGAAGTCATTTACTGATCAAAAAAATGATCCAAGACATTTCTGAAGGATTCATGATGAAAAATGCTATCCACCTCAAAAGAGTTGAAGAACTCTAAGTGCAGATTAAAGTTATGTATTTTTAAATGTCATTTGTCTTGCTTTTCTCTTTTGCAACATAGCTAATATGGAAATATGCTTTGAATGATTTCACATGTATAATTGATAAGTTGTTTGCTTTCTCAGTGGGTTGGAGAGGAACTCGAGAGAGGAAGAGAATTCAAAATTCAATTTTTTAAAAAGAAATGAATGTTAAAAATAAATAATTTTTAAAGAAAATGAATCAACACACAAAAAGGAAAGCTATTCAAACAAAACAGGAAAAAATGGTTCATATAAATACAAGAGAAAAATTACACTCATATAAACAAAGTAAATTATGAGATAATTTGTAATGAGGAGATACCCCTGCCAACTGGCAGACAAAATCAGATATCAGTGTAAGAGGTATCTCAAAGAGTAACAAGCTTCTGGGGCTTTCTAGTCACAGTATGATTGTAATCTCTCTTCCTCACCATGTCTCCCCTTCCTCTCTCTCCCCACTTTCTTCCCCCCCTTTCCTTTCTTCCCCCTTCTCCTCTCCCCCCTACCTCTCCCATCTTTCCCTTTTTCTCTCCTTTCTTTTTGTCTTCCCTCCTCCCCGATTCCAGGACTCCAATGTGGGAAAGGGATGTGGAGGACAGGATGAGACACTTACTTTGTTCTTTGGGTATTTTTGGAGACTGTCACATGATTATCACATATGAACTAGGCAATAAGCATATCCAACTGTCTGGAATTGGGATCTCCTGAAATTCTGTTGACTTCTTGATCATTTAGGCTCTATTGGAGAAATTTCTCTGCCTCAACAATGCTAAAAAATAAAAATATTAAAAAATCCAGAGAGTCTAGGTAGTAAAATGGGAATTCTACCTTGGAATTTGACTGTGAACTATGATTAGAAGTGGCATATTCTTGGACAATTTACCTGACAGTGCTAGGAAGAGAATGATACTTTCTCGACGACTCACATAATGACTGAATTAAATACTAACAGTCAATGGATGCACAATCCTGCCAGAAAGTGGAAGAGTTGGTTCTACTCAAAAATACTACAAACTCATCTTCCACCCCCTGGAAATATAAAGGATTGGTTTCCTAGTCAGTCTTCTGAAATAAGAAGATATCCACAAATTGTTTTGACCACCATGAATTGATCTGGAATTAGTAATCAATCTTTTACTGCTTTAAATAAAACTGAAGCCGTACATAAGAGCAATAGCTTAAAATCAGAAAGATCATTCTTGAGGTCAGGACAATGTGAGATACAGGATAAAATACATGAAGAGTGTTTTAGTTTGGGGACTAAAGGATTTTTTCATAGACTCACACTACTCATGGTGGCAGAGAAGGTTATATGGATGATACCTACTTTGAGTAGAATTCTCTACCTAGACAATAGGCATTAGACTATATCAGGTGGGGAACCTGCAGCCTTGGGACCAAATGTGGTCCCTTAAGTCTTTGGGTGTGGCTTTTTGGCTGAGTCCAAGTTTTAAAGAACAAGTACTTTTATTAAGGGGATTCTATCTGTGAAGTTTGGATTCAGTCTAAGGGCTGTACTAAGGGCTGCCTACTCCTGGACTACAGCTATGAAATATCAAGCCAAATTGCTCCATTCTCCATCATGAAGTAGGCACCCACTAGGTGGGCTGGAAGAATACTGGAAGATCAACTACAACTTTAATAATTACTAAAGTGCAATGATAATTTAAATGGGAAGATCTTTCCCATTTATTAGTAGGTTCATGTGATTTTCCTGCATCACATGGAAGCCTGAGTTACAAGTCTGAGTCACAAGGAGTATGTAGTAGGAGGAGCTTGTTGAACAGGTGGCAAAGGAAGGGTGGCATAGAGCTGAGAGAAAATTGGTCTGAGACTGGTCAGAAGTGAAGGATGCAAGCAAGAAGGCAGTTGGCTAGTATGAGTGAAAGAACTTATTTGTAATTTTGTTTAAGGGAGTCTGTGATTTGTTTAAGGGTGCTGGTTTGTGAAAAGCTTAGCAGGGAGAAGACTTGGGGGTGATGTTGCCCTCTGCATTATTGTTGTGTATATGTTTTTGTTACTATGATGGATTTGGCTTTCCAATATCAAAATAAAAGTTTTGGTTGTGTCTTTCGTGTGGACAGTCTGTTGCATTTCATTTTTCAGAATTTTGCCAGGATATTCATGGCCACTGTAGGCACTGTGAATATCACATTGGCACTACAAATGATGAAAAGGATGGGATCACAAAATATCAGACCTCTATTTGGAGACAGAAAGGCAGAGAAGACAGAGGAAGAAACAGATGTCCCAGGGTGGGAGGATTTGCCTTATTTCTCCTTAGCAAGAGAAGGGGCCACAGGGTTCTGTGAAAACTGGGAACCTAGAGACTTAGAAAGATGTTTGCAGGGAATACCAACAGAACCATGGAAAGAAATGGCAGGGTTGTGTAGGAGAAGCTGGGTCTTGCTAACAAGCCATCAGATTATACGTAAAAGTAGAGATAAGCTGCTGGAGAAGAAAGTTCAGATGGAAAGGGAATTGGCTGGTTTGCCTGAGAGGCTTTTTATGCTGCAGCATTCAAACTCTCCTTTAGAAGAGCAAGCTGGAGGATCTCAAGTGGTAGAAGAAAAAGCTGTTGTTAATTTAGCTCCTGAAAAGAAGCAAAAAAGTAACAAGGGAAAGGATATGTGGGCAGTTGTTCAGACAGAAGCACAACAAAAGAATCAAGGGGACCACACAGTGTTTGGGAAGGCAATTGAGGATTTTACTCAGCAGGAGGTGACAAATATTTTGAGTTGTTTCACCCAAAGGATAGGAGAATTGTTGGTACCTTGGATGGTGAGAATCAGTGAAAAAGTTAAATTTCCTCCAGAGAGAAGAGTAAATAGCCAGTGGATTTAAAGTTAGAATAGATTGACAAGAAAATAATTTATTGCTCTATTGAGAGTGGGAATAGATTTTGGAAGAACAGATGGCATTCCAACTAATGAACTATATAAAATGTATTGAGGAAAGAAGCTTGGTATTAGATTGAGCAGGATGATGAGAGCTGCCCTTGCAGATCTTTCTGAATCATTGCATCTAAGTTCTTCATATCTGCAGGGAGGATGGGAGGTTGGCTAGGACCCAGCTCAGATTAAAGGAAGTATAATTTTAGCCAAAATGATGACCCCAAAACTGCAAATTAGAAAACAGTAGACAACAGTGAATGAGACTACGAGAATGGGTTCACGGATTCCAGAAGCATGTCTGACCCTTTATCTACCCTGCTTCTGGTTATTATCTCCTTGATTCTTTTTGGTTTTTTGTCTGTTCATCTTGTTTGTCAGATTTGTTTTCCATAGACTTAATACCCTCTACCTATAGATGCCTGATTCTTTAAGTTGGTTGTCACCCCTGGACCTGGCATCAACCAAGCTCTGGATGCCAGGTGAGGAACTGACCCCTAGAATGGGACCTCTTGAGGCAGAGATAGCTCTTCATTCAATTTCAGCAGGAAGTAGCTACAGAAGGAGAGACCTTCACCATTTACCCCAAGATTTTGGGCCCCATTTGTATGAGGAGGGAATGATGGGATGCCTGTCCTCAAGTCCCACCCTAATACTATGTTTTATGTGCTTATTTTGTGATCCTTGTTATATTGTCATAAAGTTCTTCTGACACCAGTTGCCTACAATAGTGTTTTATATGCTTATTTTCTGTTATCAATTTTCTGTTAACAATTCTGTTGATACCAGTTGCCCCACCAACCTATGTAATGAATACAAAAGATCTTGGGGCTAAATGTAATGGTAATTTCAATGAGAAGATCTTTCCCATTCATTAATAGGCCCATGTGACCTGTTTAAATCACATGGAAGCCTAGGTCACATGTGGTATGAGGAGTTTATTGAATGGGTGGAACAGAAAGGGTGGAGCAGAGCTGGGAGGAAGTGAGTGAGAGCAGTTAGGGCAGAAAGAGAGAGGACATAGTCAAACACACAACTAGACTTGTGAGTATTTGTTTGTTTGGGGGAAGGTCCCAGAAGGTGAGGGGTGAGACTTGGGAATGACTTTGTCCCCTGCAGTGCTAACGTGTATTGACTTCTTGGCTACTATGATGGATTTGACTTTCTGGTTTGGGGATTTGGCTTTCTGGTATCTGAATAATGTTTTTCTTCTTCCTTCTATATGGAGAGTCTGTTATACTTTCCAATTGAGAACTACGCCAGCACATTCACAGTCACCCACCAGTGCTGTGAATATTGCCTTGGCATAGATCGGCTGGAAGAGTACTGGAAGATCAACCACAACTTTAATAATTACTCAAGGAAGAATTCAATATGCACTAATTACTGAAGACTATGGCCATGTTCAATTGAGCTAAATCACCATGGATGGAGCAAACCCTTCAAGAGATAATTCGCCACAAAGTCTAGAAGAAGCTACTTTATTCTACAACATTCCTTTGATCCTGTTGAGGCTGACCTTGGATTTATTTGTAAAGTGGCATTAGGAGAAGGGTCAAAAGTATTAGAGCAGCTGAAGCATCTGCACAACACTGTCTAAAATGGGATTATTTACTGTGAATTAGAAGAAAAATGTAATCAAAGACCCTTTTACCCAGCCAATGGGGATTCTCTAGAAGTGAAAATCTAAAAACATTGGAATATACTTAACCAAATTAGAACAAGGTTCTATGGTTCTTAGTTCTTCTGATTTTCAATATTCTCTGCGGTCATAGCTCATGGCTTTCTTCCTGAGTGTTTCTATAACTACCATAATATTGATTCTTCTATGAACAAATCTTTATGATCCCTGAGGTTATCAACATAAACAGTCAGATATTTTTCTCTTCCCTTGTCCCCATATCCCAATTTCCTAGATGCAAGTCATAGACTTATGTAGAATTTAAATAGATAAAATCTAAAATAAAATATAGATAGAGATAAAATCGCACCAGTTGCCTTTGGCTTCCAATCATTTAGGAGCAGACTTGACTACCACAGCTATCCAGCCAGCTCTTTACACTAATTAAACATTATAGCCCAGTTGGGTTTTTTTTTAACTAAACAGCAAAGAAAAGTAACAGATGAAGGGTCTAAAGTCAAGTGGAAACTGTAGCACTCTGAAAGGAGATAGAAAACTACTCTTTGCAAAGAATTTATGACGTAAAGATTATTATCTATAATCAGGGACCAGATTTTCAAAGAAGTAAGAGTTCCTTCTGTCGAATAGAAGACAATATTTATTTACATTGTGTTAGCAGCTAGAACACTCATCAGTATATGAGGTTTAATTGATACAATATGTTGACTTTGGAAAATCTGCACATAGAGAAAAGGATGCTATTGCAAGATATATTTCTTTTTAAATTGATTATAGAAAAAGACAAAGGGTGTGTTCACATATCTTTTGAGTATCCAAGTAACAAAGAAAAGTGCTAAGAAAATTTTTCCTAAGTCCTTCAATATAAAATATGTATGCTGACCTTGGCAGTGACTATTTAGGAAACCCTAATGGAGGCCTGTGGAGTCTATCCAGTTTAACACGTGTTATCAATAACGTGAGAATGGCCAAATTGGCATTTCTAGATCCTGGCCTTGTAGTTATACTATTAAAAAAACTCACTCCAAACTTTGACTTTCTTGGTCTCAAGTTCACTCATTATGCATGTACCCTTCCAAAGTGAGACAGATGTCTCCAAAGTAAGTCAAATTATCTAACTATCTTAGTATCTAAGTATCTTCTGTAACTTAAACGAACAAATGATTATGCAACCATTCAATACATCATTATTTCTTGGCGGGGGAAAAATACTGTCTATGGCAGAAACATACTTAATCTATGTTACAATCCAGCTGGAAAATTATTCAAACGTTATGTTGATACCTTGTATGTAATGTAGACAAAACACAAAGAAAATTAAATTCCAATATCAGAAACACTAAATTTTAACTGGCTAGAACACAAGTGGTTTTGTTGCAATATATTTTTCTACTTGTCACTATTCTGAACTTGATATCTTTGAATATCTTACAAGCTCATTACCTAACTCATGTAACATTTATATAATATGACAATAAAAGTTAGTCATTTGGCAGTCAATGCATTTTACTAAAACTGGAGGGTTTGTGTACATTAAGACAGACGTGACTTTTTGAGGGCCTTTTGGAGCATTTTGTTGTGGCTATTTTTCGCTACCTTTTTTTCTTTAATTAATTATTTTTTTTATTTTTGACATCCACTTCCCCAAGACTTACAGTTTTGAAATTTTCTTTCCCTCTCTCCCCCCACAATGGCATGCCAACTGATATAGGCTCTACATATACATTCATATTAAATATATTTTCACATTAGTCATGTTGTAAAGAAGAATTAGTTTCTCTGCCTTTTATTTCTGTGTTTGCAACATACCTACTAGAAACTAGAAATAATTGACAAGTATAATAATGACGATGAGAACTCCAGAATATTAAAGGCATTACTTTGTAAACATAACGATTTGACAATTACTAGAACTTAGTTCAGTAGAAACCCTTTGAAAACTGGTATTGGTAGAGAAAACTGGTAAATACCCTATCAGATGGATAATGCTTGAATATGTCAGGGGCTCTATAATCTCATCAAGATAGGTGTTCCTTTATTAGTACAAATCAAACAAGCCATCTCACTCTGTGGGATTTCTATCCATTTTCTTCCATGAATCCTCTATAAAGGATGTACAATGTAGATCTTTCTTCAAGTATCTTAATATTTCATGGGAAATGACACTACATTTTGTGGTCCATCTATCATCCCTCATTTTACCACTTGATCAGTCTCCTTTTTTCTAATTGTGCCCAAATAATACTTTTTTGTAATATTTCCCTTACAAAGGTATAGATCATCATTGATAACATTATACACAAAGCAAGGATGTATAAATCTCTGCAGTCTACAAGTCTTTTAAATTTCAAAATAAGAATTAGATGGGTGGTATACCCTATAATTTCTCAGTCATAAAGAATGAGATAAATAGCAGGCCATATCTAACTTACATTTCTTTCCCCAAAAAAAGTTTTTGTTAATAAAAATGTGTATCCTGTTATTTTTGTCTCTATTAATAACTCAATTCAGTCATTTAAGTTGGATTATTAATGGTATCAATCCCTAAAAATGATCAAAAACACGCAATTGAATTCTGTTGGTCATTTATTTACATTGTTTAAACAAAGGATATGTAGTCAATCCATGCAATGAGCTTACTTCTAGTTAAAAAACAAAAACTCATGACAAAAGAACTTGTAAAAAGTAACGACACAGTAGTTAAATACGTGTTCTGTGATCTGGGTTCAATTCTGATTATGGTACTTATGGGTAGGCAGGCAAATCCCTTAATCTCTCAGTGTCCCAGGAAGCTCTTTTAACATAGTAATTCTCAAACTTTTGGTCTCAGAATCCATTTATACTCATAAAAATTATTGAGGACCCCCCCATAGCTTTGTTCATGTGGGTTATCTCTATAAATATTTAGGATAGAAATTCAAATGCCTTATTATTATTGTGAAAATAGGTTTTACTTTATGGTTGGTTGGTTGGTTGTTGTCCTTCATTCTTGAAGAGCGCCAAAATGACATCACCATGATAAACTCAAGTTTCAGTATGTCCAACTGTGGCTG
The DNA here is from genome assembly GCA_028658325.1 of Potorous gilbertii. NCBI lineage: Eukaryota > Metazoa > Chordata > Mammalia > Diprotodontia > Potoroidae > Potorous > Potorous gilbertii. The sequence goes on along the minus strand of CM053771.1, from coordinate 213,866,368 downwards.
ATCAGACCAATATGAGCTCAGAATGCTCTACCACAGATTGGGCACAGATAATCCCTGTCAACATTTGGGTGGATACTCCAAATTTGTGCATTCTACGTTTACTTTGTGCTGCCTCAATTCTGCTTTGCTCATAGAGCACAGCACCCTTTCTGATGTGAGCATACCATGCTGAGCAGTCCTGTGCCAGTATCTCCCATGTTGCACAGTCTAACCCAAAGTTCTTGAGAGAGACTTCAAGAGTATTCTTGTATCACTTCTTCTGACCACCATGTGATCACCTGCCCCATGTGACTTCCTTATAAAATAGTCTTTGCCAAGCACACATTTTACATTTGAACAACATGGCCAGCCCATTGAAGTTGCACTCTGTGAAGCATAGTTTGAATCCCTGGAAAGTATACTACCAAGGTAAGTGCACTTATCTACAGCATTCAAAACTTCTCCATTTGTTGTAACCACTGGTTCCTGTATGGATGGTGTGGTGGTGGCTGATGGAGCACCTGTGTTTTTTACGTGTTAATTATTAGGCCAAAATTAGCACAGGCAGAAGAGAATTGATCCATATTTTGTTGCATCTCAGTTTCAGAGGCTGCACTAAGTGCACAACCATCTGCAAACAGAAAATCATGCACCAACACTCCCTCCACTTTGGTCTTGACTTGCAGCTTTTTTAAATTGAAGAACTTATCATGAGTACAGTAGTTGACCTTTAATGCTAGAGTAGACTCAGACTGCCAGACTTGGCAAGGAGTCCTAGGGAGGAATGGAGTTGGAAACAGCAACAGCCATGGTCATTTATTGCTGAAGACTTGCGCATCGCATGACCTTCTCATCACCAACACTGTTTTCCATTTACCTAAACACAATAAAACTTCATGGATGCACCCTCGCAGCAAACACTGGCATCTAATAGACTATGTGAAGGAGAAGAGATTGACAAAATGTAAGAGTGACAAAGGCAATGTGTGATGTACAGTGCTGGACTGATCCTTTCCAAGCTAAATATTTGCATTCATCAAAAGTGCCACCCCCAAGGCAAAATGATTACCAGAAGAATTAATCTCAACAAAATTAGAGCTCTTCTCTGAGAGTGAACAGTTTATTGCAATTTGGAGGGAAAGTTGGGCCAATACACAGTTGGCAATAGTGGAGCTGAAAAGGAGTGGGCAGCTTTCAGGGATCTAGTGTACAGTACTGCATTTGTACATCTGGGTCAGAACACTCACAAACACCAAGACTGGTTTGATGAAAATGATAGGGAAAATTCAGAAGCTGCTAAATGAAAAACAAGAACTCCACAAGATTTACCAGAAGGATAGTTCATCCACCTTTAAGAAGGCAGCATCCATCCATTCATCAAAAGCAAGTACAATCAAAGTTTAGAGAGATGCAGGATTCCTGCCTCAGTAAAAAGGCAGATGAAATTCAGTTTTATGCCGATAGTAACAATTCAAAGCACTTTTATGATTCCCTCAAAGCTATTTATGGACCAAAACATCACAACTACTCAGTGCTGGTAGAGCCACATTGATTAGTGATAAGGACATGATCTTACAGAGATGGGCTGAACACTTTCATACTATTCTCAACAGACCAGCATCAATCAATGCTGAGGCCACTGACCATTTACCTCAGATTGAAGTCAATCCCTCCTTAGCTGAACTTCCAACTGAAGAAGAGGTTTTGAGGGCCATTAGGCTCCTTTTATGTGGCAAAGGTCCTGGTGCTGATTCTATTCCAGCTGGGATTTACAAGGTAGGGGGACTGTTGCTCATACAAAAACTGACTGAAATTTTCCAGGTTATGTGGTAAGAGGAGGTTATCCTCCAGGAGTTCAAGGATTCCTCCACTGTCCACCTCTATAAGGGTAAAGGGAATAGATTGATCTGTGCCAATCATGGGGGGGGGTGTCTCTCAGTCATTTCTGTCAAGATTCTTGGTAGAGTCCTCCTTAATAGGCTGATCCTTCACCTGGAAGATGGTCATATACCTGAGAGTATATGGCCCTTCAGAGAGGGCCAAGTAACAGTTGATATGGTATTTGCTGCCCAACAACTCTAGGAGAAATGCCAGGAACAGAACAGAAGTCCGTACACAACGTGTATAGATCTGATCAAGGCCTTTGACACTGTTAGTCATGAGGGCTTATGGAAAATTATTTCAAAATTTGGTTGCCCAGAGAAGTTCATCAGTATTGTACATCAATTTCATGATGACATGTTTTCCCAGGTTCTAGATAGTGGACAATGCTTTCGTGCCTTCCCAGTCACCAATGGAGTGAAACAAGGCTGTGTATTTGCTCCCATGCTTTTTAGCATGATGTTTTCAGCCATGTTGTCAAATGCTTTCAGTGAGGATGAACACAGCATCAAGGTCAACTACCTTACTGATAGAAATTCAAATGCCTTACTATTATTATGAAAATAGGTTTTACCTTATAGACCTTGACCATCTTCCCAGTACCCAGGCTAACAATTTAAATGAGTTCCTTGAATCCTCACCATCTCTGACCCCTCCATACCTAATCTGTTATCAAGAAGCCTGTTATTTTCACCTTTGTAACATCTCTCAAAGACTCCCCATTTTTCCCTCTGATACTGCCCACTACTTTGGGGTGGGCCTTCATCTCTTCATGCTTAGACTATTGCAATAGATTGCTGGTGGGCCTGCTTGCCCCAGGTCATTCTAATTCATACCCCACTGAAGCACCAAAAATGATTTGATCAGGTCACACACCTTCCTCACTCCCCAACCCCTCCCCACCTCACTCAAATTCCAGTGGCTAACTTTCTCCTGTAAGACCAAATTTCAAAATCTTCGGTTTGGCTTTAAAAGTCTTTCTTAACTTAATCTCCTCTATCTTTACAAATTTCTTATACCTCATTCCCTGTCACATACTCTTCAATCCAGTAAAACTAGCCTTTTTGCTATTCCATAAATAAGACACTTCTTCTCTCAGATTTGGGCACTTTCTCTGGGTGTGCCCCCCATGTCTAGGTTCACCCTCCTCATTTCCACCTCCTGGCTCCCTTGGTTTCTTTCATGTCCAAACTAAAATCTCATGTTCTACAGGAAGCTTTTTCCAGCCCCTCTTATTTCTAGTGCCTTCTCTCTTTTAGCCATTTCCTGTTTATCAAATATTGTGTGTGTGTGTGTGTGTGTGTGTGTGTGTGTGTGTGTGAATTATATATCTCTATTAGATTATGATCTCCTAAAGGGCAGGGATTCTCTTTTGTCTCTTTTTATATCCTAAGAATTTAGCACAACATTTGGTACATTAACTGGTCCTTAAGAATGTTTATTGGCTGTCTGACCAGGGAAAGTTGGTCAATCCAACAAGTTTTAGTTCTGTTATCTAATAACTGATATAATTACCTTTCAACTTCCTTTGCACTTTCACATCTTGAATTCACCAAAACATTCACACCCTGAAATACAGAAAAATAAGATTTTAGAACAAGGAAGAGAAAAAGGAAGAAATAATAAGCATTTGCTTCCTTCTCCTACTGGATTGAAATTTTTTTTCCCCATTCTTTATCTGCCTCCCTACAAAGTAACTCAGTCATTATTTGGGCTATTGTTCATCTCAAGATGGTAGAAAGTAGTAATTTTTTTCTCGCCTCTCCTGCCTGAAACTGCCTTCCAGATTCCTAGGGTCTTTGTTTTACCAGTGCTTCTCCAATGCTCTCTTCTCCATTCCTCCTCTAAGTAGCTTCTCCTGAGCTACTATGGGCCTTAAGTGTCTCCACTTGATCTCTCTCTCTCCACTATGCCCCTCCCTGAGTTTTCCTCAGGGCTGGGAAGAAACAAATCAGGATCATAGAAGGGTGGGGAACTATTTAGGGGAGCAGCCCAGCAGGGTGGAGTGGAGCAAAAAATTTCTTCAAAACACTCCAAATCCCATGATGTAGGCCAGTGGCTCCCAAAGACTACATCCAACACTGGTACATCATGTATGTTGTAAAGACAAGTCAAATTAACAAGTATTTTGTAAGTACTACTTTCACAGTTTACAAACCATAATTAGATATTACTATTGACCCAAAGTAAAAACAGGTATAGACTATGTCAAGTGACATTCACTTAAATTAGCAAGTGGAAAAAAGTTTGTACCAGTAAGGAAAGGGAAAAGTTAATTCTCCAATCCAGTCTTCATTTTATAATCTGCCTTTATAATCTCAATTGAGGAGACAAAATGAGCATATAGTGAAAGAAGTAACTAGAAAAGAATACCAGCCACCTTAACCACTGTGTTCAAACAAGTATTAGAATGTGTAAAGCAGTCATAACCACTAGTGGCTGCCTGCCTGTGGGTGATATTGCCAGGATCCAACTCAGTACACCAAACGCCACTCTACAACCTAAAATCAAAAGTCAGAATTTAATACATTTATCAAAAGGACACAAAAATATATAGGGTCTTTGAAATTAGAAGAACAAGCAAAAACCAACCTGAATTTTCAAAATCTAAAATCATTTTCATGAAAGCTCCACACGATGGTGTTCAAATTCTGGGAACCTCCTTGAATCTTTCCACTTAATCTGGACTTTCATACTCAAATCTGTTAACTCTTAACCTAGCCTGGCCCTCCATTTTCTGATACCTCCCAACTGCCTCCAGCTGTTTCTCACCCTTGATTACATCACTAGTTACCCCCATTTCATCAAGATCCTCCTTAGGCCCTCCTCCCAGACTACTAGACCACCTCTAGATATTTCCCATGGACTTTCTGTGTATAAGTTCCATCTTACCTCCATGAAGGGCTCAGATTCAGTCAAGTTCTAACTCTTTCTAGCTGAGATTCCATCTGGCCCACTTGTCAATACAAGCATCACAAATGACCGGGCTCCTTAAGAGTCAACCCAGTATGATGAACCTTTAATAAACTTTGTTTTAGAAGTCTTCAAGTGAATTCATTGGGCAGGACTCAGCATTGGTATTTTGGGGTCCCCAGAACCTCAGACCTCATGTGGTTTCCAAACCTCAACACACATACACATGAACTAAACTTCACAACTAAGCCTTGAACCTTGAAAATGAGTGATTTAAAAAAAAATTAGAAGAAAGTGATGAAGTTTTTCAGGTACAGACTGGGACACTCTCAATGTGTCCCTTTGGAAGATACTTCCAGTTTTAAAGCTCTCTTCAGATCAGTGTCTATTCAAATTTATATCCAAATTCAGTCAATAGTCATTTATTAAGAATCGCTATGTGCAAGCTCCATTTAATGGTTGACTTAGAGTGATTATCAACAGTAATAGTTTCTCTTTCTCAGCTTAATTTAGTTATTTTTTCTTTTGCTCATTAAAGGGGCCATTCCCTGACACTTCTTAAAGAGGCCTATTCACTGAATGGGCATTACCTTCCTCTAAGTGAGTACCTGAAAAGGCCTTAGCCTAAAAAGGCCTATCTGTTCACTGGATCCAGATGACTCTGGAGGAGAAGTGAGGCAAGGCTAGTGACCTTGCACAGCCCTCCCTCACTCAAAACAAAACCAAGTGCAAGTCATGTCATTATTTCTCTGACGGCATGGTCTTCTTCGAGAATAAAGGGCAAATACAACTATGTGCCAAGCACTGTGCTAAGCACTGAGAGTACAAAGGAAAGCAAAAGGGAGTCCTGGCCCTTGAGAAGCTCACAATGTAATGCGGGAGACTCCATGTAAACAATTATGTACAAACAAGCTATTGACAGAATAAATAGAAAGTAAGGAACAGAGCTGACACTAGAGCTCAGAAAGAGTAGGAAACACTAGGTGGTATTGTGGATAGAGTACAGGTCCTGGGGTCAGAAAGACTCATCCTCCTGAGTTCAAATCAGGCCTCAGATTCTTATTAGCTATGTGACTCTGGGCAAGTCACTTAAGCCCATGTGCCTCAGTTTCCTTTTCTGTAAAATGAGCTGAAGAAAGAAATCCCCCAATGGGCTCAAGACTGATTAAATAGTAACAACAAGAAAGGTTTCCTTTTTCCTTCTTAGGAGATAGGATTTTACCTGGGACTTGATGGAAGCCAGGGAAGCCTGGATATGGAGATGAGGGAAAATATCTCAGCCAGGGGGAGAGGCAGTAAAAATGCTGGGAGTCAAGAAAATGGAGCATCTCATTCCAGGAACAACAAGAAAGTCAGTATTATTGGATCAGTATACATGTGGAAGAAAGTGGAGAGGGACTAGGTAATGAAGGGTTTTCAAAGCTAAACAGAGGATTTTTGTGCTTGATCCTAGGGATGACTGAGGGCCACTAGAATTTATTGAGTAGGAGGTGAACTGTGCTTTAAGAAAATCTCTTTGGCAGCTGAATGGAAGATAGATTTGAATGAGGAAATATCTATGGGAGGCAAACCAAATAGCAGAATATTGCAATTGTCTAGGGATGAGTTGATGAGGGCCTATGCCCAGTATCAAAGGAGAGAAGGGGGCATGTTCAAGAGATGTTGCAAAGATGAAATCTATAGACCTTGGCCATGGATTAAATATAGGAGTTTAGAGAGAGTGAGCAGTCTAGAATGACAAATAGGTTGTGAGCCAGGGGGACTAAGATGGTGCCTCCCTCCACAATAATAGGGAATTTTGGGAGAGGAGGAAGGTTTAGGCAGAAAAATATTGTGTTCAGTTTAGAGCATGTTGAGTTTAAAGTGTCCACTGGACATCCAGGTCTAGATGTCTAGTAGACAAAGAAGCAAAACTGGAGTTTAGCAAAGAGGTTAGGACTGAATAAATAAATTTGAAAATCATCAGCATAAAGGTAATAATTCAATACATAGGAGTTGATAAGATCAAATGTAGAAGGAGAATAGTCATAGTCTTGGGACAGAGCCTTATGGAATACTGTAATACAAACATTTGTTCTTAAATTGTAAATATCCACCATGACTATGCAGTGAGATAATGTAGACTTATAAGGCTATTACTGGCAAGATGCCTTTTCTGTCTGTTGCCCTATAAAGCAAGTGGGTACTAGTCAGTAACTGCGGAGCCTTTAAAGTTGAACGCACAAGCTGGAATGCTGTGTGTGCCTTGATTGGCCCCTATCAAGGGAACCAGGCCCCATTGAGGCTTGAGGGGATTTAGGGGAAAGCTGTGCCTGTCTCAATTGACCCCATCAAGATGTAGGGGAAGTTGCTCCCCCTTCATACCAGCCCCTGTGAGAAGGGTGATTAGGGAATCCTGTAGGAGTTGGTCCTCCCATTATCAGCAACTCTTATTGAGAAGACTAGACTAGAATAAAGTTAAGCCTATTAACCCCTCTGAAACTGTTTTCCTGTCTTTTCTGTCCGACTAGATCAAGAGTGAAACTGTCTAGCAGCCTTCCTGTGTATTACCTGTCTTACAGAGAACCACTGTTAGTGGGCATGTTGATGAAGATCCAGTGAATGAGACTCAAAAGGAATGGTTAGATGGGTAAGAGAAGAATTAGGGGAGAGTAATATTCTGAAAATGAAGATAGAAAAGGAGTGAGTAACAATGCTGAAGACTGTAGAGAGGTCAAGAATAATGAGGATTGAGAAAATGCCATTGGATTTGGTGGTTAAGAGATCATTGGCAACTTTAGAGAGAGGTTTCCGTTAAAAATGAGGTAGGAAGCCAGTTTTAGAGAGCTGAAGGGTAAGAGTTAAGACAGGAGAGAGAAGAACCAATTGTAGATAGCTTTCTCAAAGAGCTTAGCAACAACAATAGGGGGCAGCTAGGTAGTGCAGTGGATAGAGCAGAAGTCAGGAGGACCTGAGTTCAAATCTCACCTCAGACACTTGACACTCACTTGTAACCTTGGGCAAGTCACTTAACCCCAATTACATCATCCTGGGTCATCTCCAGTCATCCTGATGAATATCTGGTCACTGGATTCAGATGGCTCTGGAGGAGAAGTGAGGCTGGTGACCTGCACAGCCCTCCCTCACTCAAAACAAAGTCAAGTGCAAGTCATGTCATTATTTCTCCAATGGCATGGTCTTCTTGGGCAACAAAGAACAAACACACATGTACAACAACAACAACAAAAATCCCCAGAAGATATGGCTAAACTAGCAGTCATTTTAGTATATTTTTAGTAAAAGGAAAGTTTATAGGAGTTTTCAATTTGGGTTTTTGGTTTTGTTGACATAAGCAACTAAAAACTAATATTTAATTTCCATATTAATGGTAAATAATTGAATTTTAGAATTAGAAGTGACCTCAGAGGTCATTTTGTCTAGCACCTGAATAAAGTATTCATCATTATCTATTCAATGATATCCTCTATAATTAGTCATTTAGTGCCTGCTCACAGACCTCAGTGACAGGAAATTTACCATTTCTTAAATAAATCCATTCCTTCTAAGGACAGATCTGTCAGTTCAAAAGTTCTTCCTTATATCAGGGAAATCCATTCTCACTTAATTTCTGCCTACTTGGTTCTTTTAAGGTTAATTTCAATTTTCTTACTTAAATCATGGAATACATGAACTTCAACATAGGTAGAGAAGTGGCACTATTTAAAGCTATAATTTGTGTCAATTAATTTCACTGAATAGCTGTTTCAAATTATCCTGGAGAAATTGACTATCTGAGATCTAATTAAGAGCTTCTCCATATGGTTGTGATTTGCTACGTAATTTTTCTGGAAACCAAAAATCTTTCAATTAACTTTGCATATACTAAATTTTGTTTTTATCTAAGAATGAAAGCTGAGGATTATGAAATCTAAGCAAAGTTATGTACAATAACACACTGAAATTAATTTGCAAAACAAATACACAGTTAAATGAAGTTATGTAAGAAGTCGATTGGTGCAATTTTGTTAGCAATAGTAACAGCAACCTTCTCTATATGCCCCTTATAAATTGCCAAGCTCCTTCTCTCCCATTGTGAGTTTTTCTTTACCTTCCTGAATAAACTCCACAGAAACCCAAGAGATGATATTGAGTACCCATAGAGAAAAGAAGTTTTTTATGACTATGCTATCTATAGTCACCCAAAGAAAATACTTCCATCTCATTTTCATCATAGTGGTAAATTATGTCTACAAATGTGATCAATTAGCATCATATGTCCACATCAATATAAACTAATTTTTTAAGAAAAGAAAACAAATAGTCAATGTGACAATCAGTGGTCCCAGAGTTATAACATCCTTTAATATTGGTTGAAATTTCAGACTGCATCTAATCTTCTTAGATCAGATATCTAATGTGGAATAGCACACAATCTTGTCATTCAAGTTAAGCAAACCATAACATAAGTTTGTTAATAAGAGAAACAAAACAAAACAAAAATCTTTTGAAGTCTTGGGATTTCAATGATCAATTGGAGCTGGGTTCATATGAAATGAATCAGTATATTGGTTAAGTTCAAAATCAGTGCCCTCTAGCCCCAATCTTTTCAACCCTGAGTGAATTCCTCTACAAGAGGAATAGGGGGTGGGGAGTGGCTGCTAAATCAAGCTGAGAACAAGCAGGTTTTGACTTCCATTATTTCATAACTTGGCTTCTCCAAAGTGAAGTTTTCCAAGGGTCATTTTTGTAATTAACACAGAGAGTCACAAAAGACAAAATTCAGGCCATTTGACTCATTCCACTCATGACTCAAAGAGCATATAAACTCAGGTTTCCAGAAGGAAAAAGTCAATTATACTCTACTGAAGTTCAAATTCGGTCTCAGTTGTTTGGATCTCTTCACAAACTGTGAAATGAGATCAAGGAACAGAGACATGGAATCATTGATAATATTTTTTTTCTAAATTGATGAAAGGCTTTGTCATTTATCTTATTTGAGAAGTACTTCAAAAACTAGGATCATCTGTGTTAATACAATAAAGCATGATTTTGATAAATCATTTCTAATTAGACTTTTAAAACAATAGGATGGAAAATAATAATTTTCTTCTTGTAAAATCAAGGCAGCATGATGCAGTGGAAAGAAACTCAGATCTGCTGTCAGAGGAACTCTGTTCAAATCTTACTCTTGCCACTTACTACCTGAGCAATCTTGAGCAAGTAACAAGTTTTCTGGACTTGAGTTTCCTCACCTGTAAAAACAAATGAAGATGATAAACTATGAAACCTCAGAAGTCCCTTCTAGCTCTAAATCTATGATCCTATAAAACAGTTGTTTTTTAAGATTCTAAGATACCAAAGTATCTAAAAGAAAATATTGCCTTGCTTAGCTTCTTAGCTTAATCTTTAGAACTTCTATGCTGAAAGAACTGAGTTGCTAAGACATTCATCATCTGATTGTGTCTAGATGATAGATGTAAGACAGATAAGCACAGTACACTTGAGGGCTGTAGCACAGGTTCACTCTTGATCTGATCAGACAGGAAAGACACTAAGAAGGAGTTAATGATCTTACTTTACTCTGGTCTAGTTTTCTCAGAAAAGGATTTCTGATAACAGGAGCACAAACTCCTACAACATTCCCTCATCACTCTTCTCACAGATGACCCTACATCTCAATGGAGTCCATCGAAAAAGGGAAAACTTGTACTTCCCCTAAATCCCCTCAAGCTTCAATGGGGACCAGTCGAGGCAAACACAGTTTCCCCCCAAGCCTTGATGGAGGTCAATCAAACACACACAGCATTCCAACTTGTGCACTCAACCCTAAGGCTCCCCCACCCAAGTCTCAACGGAGGCCAGTTGAGGCACACACAGCATTTCTGCGTTCAACTGGAAGGGTTCCCCATTTGCTGTCTAGTGACTACCAGTTTTGTAGACCAACAAACAAAGGGCATATTGCCAGCAATAGTCTCACAAGTTTACATCACCACATCCCTGTATCTCACTGCGCAGTCACAGTGCATGTTTATATTATTTATCATTATATAATGATGCACAAGCATGGTGGAAATGTTTTGAACCATAACTGTGGGAATTCATATCTAATACTTGGGAAGAGGAGATTGTTATGACTAGGGATCCTGGGAAACCAAGTTCTGAGAAATAATAACAAAAATTCTCTTTAGACACACTACAATTCACCTTACTTACACTATAATTCACCTTACTTACAATAACCAAATGGAAAATAAAACATTCCATAAATTATGCAGATATTTTATTGATGTAACAGTGAGAATCTGAAAACTACAGGTAGGGCCACATCTGTTTTTGGTCTCCATCTTGTACAAAGGGTTTAGCTGCCAGAAGAAGTCAATTAATAATTCTTTTTTTTTTAGGTTCAAGTCAAAGAGGAAGAGAAAATAGAGGTCTGAGAAATGCCTTCTCTATTGTATGCCTAATCAATATGCAGTTCTTATTGCAAAGGGATTAATGGAGGTGATTTTTATTGAACTTACTGCCACCGAAAATATCCATAAACCCATTCAATCTATCCAGCTATTCTTCAGATTCCTTTTCCTAGTGCTTTCCTTTCTCAGCTGTAATCTGGTTGCCATCTCCTTCATGAAGATAATTTCCTTTTCTTCTTTTGTGTCCTCTCTCTTTTCCCAGTTCATCAATTATTTTGATGTCTGCTTTAAAGATGAAATGCATCACAATGTTGCAAAAACAATCTCTTGTTAACCAGCATCCTCCTTTGTTTGTTTCAACAATCTCAAGTCCGTTGAGTGATTGTTAATAGACAAGGACATACAAATTCAATTAGGGACAGAGGGTTGCTGATTAAACCATAGCCTTTTGATATACAGTAATCAAAAGGAAGGGCAGTTTAGGTGGTGCAGTGGATAGAGCAGGAGTCAGGAGGACCTGAGTTCAAATCTCACCTCAAACACTTGACACGCACTAGCTGTGTGACCTTGGGCAAGTCACTTAACTGCAATTGCCTCATCCTGGGTCATCTGCAGTCATCCTGATGAATATCTGCACAGCCCTCACTCACTCAAAACAAAGTCAAGTGCAAGTCATGTCATTACTTCTCTGATGGCATGGTCTTCAGTAACAAAGGATGTACACACACACACACACACACACACACACAATCAAAAGGAAAAGGGGAAATAAGCAAGCAAAAAGTTTTATCTGTCAGGTTCATTATAATAAATTGCTTTCTGGGGAGGCTTTCAAACATCTGATATATTCATAATGTTGCCCCTAGAGAAGTTGTGGGCATATTTAACAGGTATTTCTCCTAATTTTGCCATGGCTCCTTTCAAGGAGAAGCTTTAAAAGCTCTTTGGTGAAAGCTGCCTAGATAGCTACTAGGTCACAAGAAATCTGTAAAGGACAGAATCGAGGATTTTCCAAAAAAAGAAATAAAACTTTCTTTAGAGGGAGAACTCAATTCTCATGTCTTCTTAGAAAAGAAGACCTAAGTGTAACCTGTGAAAGGAGGAACAAGAAATGGAAGTCTTAACTGATTCAGAAAACAAAAGAGCTGAGAAATGGAAAATTTTCAGAAACTTCTCATTGTCCTTTGGCAAACTATGTGATAAGAAAATTAGCATGTAATATCTGATATCATACTGTAACCCTGCTTTCTTATTAGTTCTTTTCATGTACTCTATGTTACAGCCAAATCAGCCTGCTAACTATTCTCTATTTATGATAATACATCTCTTTGCACAAGTTGTTCTCATGTCCACAAGTTGTTCTCATTTCCTCCTTTCCTCTGCTAAGTAAAATCTCCAGGTTTTTACAAGGCACAGTTGTTAACAATCTCTCCTTCTTACCCTTTATTGTTTTCTTGTTGATTCATTTCAGTTGTGTCCAACTTTCCGTGATCCCATTTAGGGTTTTCTTGGCAAAGATAATGGAGTGATTTACTCTTTCCTTCTCCAGCTCATTTTATAGATGAACTGAGGCAAACAGAGTTAAGTGACTTGCCCAGGGTCATGCAGCAAGTAACTGTGTGAGGCCACATTGAACTCATGAGGATGAATCTTTCTGATTCCAAGCCCAGTACTTCCATCCGTTGTGACACCTAGCTACCCTACTTTGTATATTTGTATGTAAGGGATAGATTTCCATCTTCCACCCCATCTCAATTAACAAGTTGTTCTATGCCCAGATACCTTTATCACATAAGAATAACTTTGAGTTACAGAATCAATCATTTGTATGTACACAAGATGGTCTATACCTTGAGATACAAGCCTATTTAATTTGGTCAAGAAGGGAAAAATCATGGGTCAGTCCAATAAGGTAACAGAAACTTTGGGGGCTTTAAATTGCAGAGGAATTTCACTTCTCAATCTAGTCTAGTGGTAAGAGCTTTCAGTTTGGGAGTTGCAGGGTTAGAATTGGAGGCAGGTGCCTGAGAGAATTGCCCATGGAATAAAAAGAACATTTTTTTTCTTCACCTTCTTACATCCATCCACTTTCTCCACTCCCTCCCCCACAATCTATTACTTTATTGGAGAGACTGGACTAGTAGCAGACAAAATCTCAAACCCAAAGCAGATAGAGACATATCAAAGATATGTCAAAGATAAAATGAGGATAAATATAGACAGACAAGAAAGTTTAAGAATAATCACCCATGGAAGGAAGTAGGTTTAAGGAATGAGACAACTCATGGTGGAGAGAAGTGTTGGCTATGAACTCAACAACAATAAATCTTTAGAGTCAAGGTGCCCACCCATCAGGGAGCTATACCTAGGGAGTATTTAATTAAGATTCTACAAAGGAGGAAATTAAAAACTAAACAGAAATTCTGAATTCCCCTTCTGCCAAATATGTGCTTCACTACCACTGTTTTCTATTAGAGTCCATGTTTCCCATTGACCTATATGTATAATTGTGGGAGACAGCGCACCGAGCTTTTGTTTAGTTTTGTTTTGTTTGGAGGAGGAGGAGATATGTTCTTTCTATACCATCCAAGCAAATATCTTATGTTAAAATCTAATTGTCTAGCTGGCAAATTTATAATGAGAAGTATACTCTTTGAGTCCTAAGAGCCACAGTATTAGTAATCCAGACCTACCCAACAGAATTCTGAGAAAGTAGTAGTTAGCCAATGCTCTGAGGGGGACCAACCCATGAGTAGCATTGGCACTTGGAAGTATATGTGCAGCACCACCTAGCGGGGATGCTACAATATAAACTCCTCCTCAGTCAAAGATATGCTCCTTGAGGGCAAGGACTATTTAATCTTTCCCTTGCTATCCCTAGGTCCTAACAGAATGCCGTCCACATAATAAGTACTTAATAAATATTCAATGAATTGTTCAATTGCAAACAAAAGGAACCTGAGTATGCAACCTAAATGAACGAACTATCTGGTCAGAATTCCCCTTTATCATGTAAATTTTAATTTCCAATTTCTCTCTCTTACTTACCCTCTATTTTTTTTTAAATAAGAAAACTGATGTTTTTCAGGAAATTTTGTTAATTTTTCTGAACTTTAAATGACTTTCAACAGGATGCAATGGCACTCTCCCTGCCCCACCCCCAAAGGCTTCACAATTAGCCTGCCATCAATTTAACCACAGCTGATTATGAAATGCAATTCATTGCTGATCAACAGAAAGAAGCATTTAAATTTTGTTGCATTTGTTGTTTTTAAAGAATTTCAGACACCAAATTACACTGTTCATAATATAACTTTAACAATGAATATGGGTGTTACTAACATTTCAAAATGATTGATTTATGTTCATGTTAACTACACAAATGACTAAGAAACAACATTTCCTATATATATTTATTTAACCACATTCAGAGGGAGCCCTTGTTTGTATGTTACTGAGAGCAAAACCAACTGGGGCACCTCAGAGGAACAATAGAAAGAATGAGACTCTTCCTTTAAAGATAATTTTCTCTCATCAGGAAATTAAATGTTTCTCCTGGCAGCAAGCAAAGTACACAGAGGAATGTAGGCCCACACGTATACCTCTTCAAAGCTAATTACATGAGAGGTTACCCAAGGTTCAGAATAAGGAGGAGGGTCACCCCAAGAAATTATTCAACTTTTAATCCAGCAAAGCTCATATAAAATGATTTTTATTAAGCTATTACATCCATTTTAGGTAACCCTTTTCTAACATTGCTACATAGAGGAAAAGAATAGCACTTTTTGAACAGGCTCTTTGTGTTATATCATTCCTTTGTATACTAAGCTGTTATATGCCAAGGAGGTCATGATTTGACCCATAGTGTATCTGAATCCATATAATAAGGAGCTATTATCTTTCAATGCCATTTACTGTACTAGATGGGTGATTTGAGAGGACAAACAGATTTTTTAAAAGGGCAACTAAAGTGATTTATGCAGCCCAAAAGGGACTATTGTTTTCAGAGGGCAGAAAGCACTCCCAACTCCTTCCTTCCCTTATGTAGAGAAGTCAATGGGTAACTGCTTCCTTGCCTTGTATACTAATACAACCTCCTTAATTAAAAGGTAGGTTTAGCTTGACCAGGAAGGAACCAGTCAGTCTGGCACCACAGAGACATCTAGTGGTCAAAATGAAAAGATGTATACAAATCAGGTCAAAGATGTTACTGAAGGAAGTTTGAAAATAAATGAATGAGCCACACAATCAGACACAACATAAAAACTACGTATGTAGTCTATCTTGCCAGAAATTAACAGCCTTTTGCCTATCATGGACACTTAGTTTAGGTTTGTCTAGCTTTTTTTTTTTTTGGAGACCTGTGATTTCATCAATCTTTGATTTGGTCGACCAAAAATCAAGTCATTTTTGATAGGGAAGTACTTTCCAGCAATGCAGACCAGCAATTTGTCTGAATCTCTATAGTCTTAGAATATTTCCTGGGGATACTGAGAGGTTATTCATGTTTGTATAGCTGATGTGTCCAAGGAAGAACTTAAAAACAGATCTTCCTGATACCAAGGTCAATCTTCTACCCACTATACCATATCACCTCTCTTCAGCAGCCTAACAGTGGAAGCTAAATTTCAAAACTTTTAATGTCTTTGCGAACAGAGAACCATATGGAATTTCTAATTCTATTTTAAAATCTCAGAAAGTTAAACTTGGAAAGAACCCCAAAGAAAATTTAACTCAACTCCTTTTTACAACAAGAAACCAGAGGTTCTCAGAAGTTGATATTTGCTTAATATTGTGTGGCTCATCTATTTCAGAACCATGTCATGACTCCAGGTATAGGCTTTCTCCCACTACTATCAACAATGTTAGTTTGTTATCTCAAATCTTTTATTCATAACAGAAATAAATTTCACTTAGTCAAGTTCTTTTAAGATTTACTATTCTCTAAGTTAACTGTTCTAGTCTTTTTCAGTCAGGAAATAATCCAAATAATAATATGATGTCTTACTCTTTCAAATGGAGAATTTCCCACTCTCACAAGCAACTCTCATTATATAAATTTTTATGTTGCTTCTACAAAAGGCAATTTTTTACATACATTAGACATTCATTGTTTATTGATGATAACATGATGGTATAAAAATTCTTCCTTTTATTTATAATTTTTGGGTAAATTTATAAAAAGACATTTCTCTATTTGAACAAATTCAATGTAATAAGTACCTTCATTATTTCATAAATTCCTAAACTAATCTCTGATACATAACTGCAAAGCATCAGCATTCTCTTGATAGAGATCTTATGCAGCAAGGGACCATATGGGATTGGTCTGGCAGATTTCTTGGGTAGCAATTCTGCTAATCAACCTGTGAGCTGCTGCCCATCTTTGCCAAGAGTTCTACAGAATAGAGACTTAATTTTCAGAAAAAGAGCAGTCCTAGATACCATAAAGTGGTATTCATTCTGTTCTGTGTACACATCACATTCTTGGAACATAAAAGTGACTGGTAAACAGCGGAGAAAGACTGGAAGGCTCAGGAAAACTAGTACTGTCAAATAAATCAGACAGAACAATGGGAATGATGACATAAACTGAAGTGTATCCAGTCTGGTATAGTCTTTCTCAATCTGCAGCTCACATAGTCTGAACCAATAGCTCTCTAGATGAGATGTAATGTGACTTGTCCTAGATTGTGAGTATTACTAGTTAAGTGCAGAGCACCAAAAATAGTTCATCCAATTCCCTGCACTCAGCAACGAATCACACTAAACTAAGATTGTAACAAGATAACACCACAAAAGAGAATATTGTGAAGAAAATTCCATTTGAGTATATCCTTTGAGCAAGCCAGTTGATGAAATACTAGTCTTGAGAAATCTGGTCATATCTTTCAACTTTTTTATATCAGTTTTTTTCATCTAAAAAATGAAAATATATCTACCCTGGAGTCCCCACCATGCATGATTAGGGATTTTTTGTTATCACACTTAATGTTTCAGAGTTCAATATGGTATGTAGGAATGATTTGGGAACACCCATTACTCTATAGTATTCACATAGTAGTTGTGAGCAAATAAGTCAAGAAGCCAGATCATTCTTTGTAACTAATCAACAATGTAAAAAGAGGGCAGATTGCAAGTGCAATGCAAAATTCTTGAGGGCAAAAATATTTGGTTACTTGATATGTATCCCTAGTGACTAACATAATGCCTTGGATATAGTATATGCTTACTGCATTTTTATTGCAGTGAATTGGATGCTTATGTTATTGTCCTATTCCCCTCTTTCTGATTATAAAGTGAACTGTGATGGTGAGTGATATATCTGTGTCATTTTAAAGAAGATTTTTCTGTCTAACTACATGTTCATTTCAGTACTTAGTAAATATGATACTGGAATCTCTTTCTGACTCTATTAACTGCAAAGCAGAATTAAGTATGGACTCCTAGAATTCATCTGAAGGAGCTGATTGCTGGAATAACAAATTCAAATTAAATGGTTTCCATTGAATACTTGCAGGGAAGTATTATGGTAAATCCTTTATTCATAGAGTTTAGTTGCTGAAAAGCTTCACAAAATAATGATGTGATGGCATGGAATCAGGACCTACCTTTGGAAATATGATTGAAGTAAGGATTTACCATAAACCTCAAATATCATTCCTATTTCTGACATCATCTTTTTCATTGCCAAATTGAAACGTCACCATAATACTTCCCTGGAATGTCACAAATGGAAACCATCTTATTTGAATTTGTTATTCAAGCAACCAACTTCTTCAGCTGAATTCTAAGGTAGTCTATACCTAACTCAACAGCTAATAATGTCAAAGTAAGATTCCAATGTCATATTTACAATTACACACTAAATACAAATATAGCAAGACCCCACAAGCCATGAGAGCTGTCCCCTGCATGTAGCATGGGGATGTCATTGTGTAGCTCAAAGGGAGGGAGAGTAGACATCTCTATCCTCTTTTCCCTCTACCTTTCTCTAAGTGGGACTTTAGTTCTTGCAAGGAGGGGAAGCAGAAAGTTGGGGCCAGAGGTCACTTTGCTCTCCTGAGAGAGGTGAGGTACTGTTCCTTTCTGATCTCTTAAATATTGTTAATCTAGGGGATGATGTTTTCAGATTTAGTACAACTTCTTATCATTGTTCATTTTGGGGAGAAACAGGATTCCAAGTTTTATATCTAAAATTTGACCCCTTTCCCACCAAATAACAGTTCCAAAAGGAACTCACATACTACTTAGCCAAGAAAAAAACATACATTTTACTAAATGGTTAGTGAAGCAGAAATCACAGAAGATATATAGAAGAGAATATATACTACTGAACCATATAAAATGAAGAAATCCTCCCTTTGGGATCAGGGTAACTCAGATCAACCAAGAGAGAGACTGAGGAGCTCTCTTCTCTCCAGCTCTCTTTCAACTCCACACAAACCCTGTTGCAGTGATCTCCACAAATAAGAGAATATCCATGCCAATGTGATTTGGGGGTGGGGTTATACAAGAAATTTAATATGTATTATAATCTATAGCTCATTTAATAAAAAAAAAAGTTTCATATTTTGTATAGCCCAGCACAATAGAGAAAGTGGGAGAAACTCTGTAAAGGTTCAAAAATCTAAGAGATGAGAGGGATCTCCAAAACCATTTCATCAGACTGACTCAAGCAAGAATCCCCTTTAAAAATACTCAACTATTGTTTATCCAGCCTTGACTTGCTTAGATATTTAGTAAGGGGAAACCCACTACTTCCTAAAGAGGCACATTCCCTGTTGTTTAGCTCATATAATTAGGAAGAGTGTTTTTGGTTTGGTTTTGTTTTTACAATTTAATACAATACAGAACACATTTATTAAAAGTATCTACTATCTTCAGGACACTGTAATGAGCAGTGAAGGAGAAACAGAGGTTAGATAAACATAACCCTTGTCCTCAAGGCTTTTAGAGGCTAAAAAAGATATATCATACCACAGCTGTAATATGCACTACTAAATGTTAAGTGCATTAAAGAGTTATAAAATAAAGTGCTGTAGGGGGCATAAGGGGAAAATCATTGCCATTTAGGGGACTTAGGGAAAATTTATTTGGAGGAATTTGCTAAGGTTGAAAAAAAAGACTAAAAATTCAATAGGTAAAGAGGGCGTAGGAGTACTCTAAGCATATGAAAAATAAGCTGAAAGGAACAAAGGAAGAGCACATGATGTGATACTTGACACAGAGCATATAGTTATCATAAAGAAACTTGCTCTCTTCCACTTCTTAGGAAAGCTTCAAGGGAAAGACTTATGATACAGGAAACTTTGTAAAGAGGTTATCCAGAATGGTGCTAAAGGACTCATGCTCTATTGAAAAATGTTTCTCCATCACAAAATCACTGAGCATATTTATATACATAAAATATTTGAAGGTCATACTATTTTCCTATTTTAGGTATAATTCAAAGTATATTGTTTTTCAGCACATTAGAGTTTGTACAGTTGCTTTTGTTACATATTCAAAGACAATAAGAACATCATTTCATGGGACAAATGGTCATCTTGCCAGGAAGTGTTCATGATTAGCATAAGCAAAAAGATTACCATGAAGATGGTAGTAGCTTATATACCAACATCTCTTGCAGAGAATTAGAAGGTAAACTGGAAGGCAGTTTGATAGAAATTAAGTTTAGACCAGTATTTATATCAAATTAACACAATGAGTTCAGAATAGATAAACAACTAGAGTAAACAAAATGTCATTCCATAAAGAAATTAGAAAAGTATCAGCGAGGGGAAGACTTCTTAGCCAAACAAGGCATAGAAATTATCACAAAAGATAAATAAATGATTTTGGTTACATGAAACTGAAGAGTTTTTGCACAAAATCAGTGCATTAAGGATGAAGAGGAAAAGGATTGATTAAGAAGAAATCTTTGTATGAAATATTTCTTAAAAGGATCTAATAGAAGACTGAGTGCCATTCTCCAATGGATAAGTTAGCAGTCAAAAGATATGAACAAACAGTGTTCAAAAGAACTACGCAATGTTATACTCATAAGAAAAATTTCTCCATATCAGAAATGATAAACACAAATTTAAACAATTCTAAGATTTTATCTTACAGCCAAAAAACCAGCAAAGATGACAAAAGATAGAAGTAGACAATAGTTGAGGACCTGGGGATAGAAAATGTGTTCTATATTAGCTGTTGGTGAAACATAAAATTTTTCAAAACATCCTAAAAAATTGAAATTATGTTAAAAAAAGGTATCATTGACCTAGAGTTAGACTCTAAATATATGCCCCAAAGAGATAAAAAACAAAAAGAAAAGTCCCAAATGTACTAAAAATTTTCTATAGTAGTACTTTTATGGTAAAAACAAACAGCAAAAAAAAAACCTCAGGGTCAGAGCCAAGCTAGTAGAGCAGAAAGATGGATCTGCTCTAACTCTTCCCTTATAGCCCATAAAATACCTGTAAAAAATGACTCTAAACAAATTCTAGAGCAGCAGAAGCCACAAAATGACAGTGAAACAGGTTTCCAGCCCAAGACAGCCTGGAAGACCAAAAAGAAGGGATTATCACACTAGGCTCAGAGAGGAGTACAGTCCAGCCTGTGCCACATGGCAAGGACAGGACTGGAGCAGGCTTCAGGGCACAGAGTCATGGGTAGCAGCTGCAGTTCCCAGATTTCTCAACCCACAAACGCCAAAGATAGCTTCAAAAGTCAGTGAGAAAACTCTTTCATGTTAGTGACAGGAGAGCACAGTCAGGTTCCAGCCCTGGCCCCAAGGTGGCAACAGCCATTGTGGCATCAGTGTCCACTTTTGGGGCCCTCAGTCTAAAGACCCTGGGGGAGTCGAGTGACTGCTCTGGTTCTCAGTCCTGAGTGGTGGTCCTGGGATGAGGAAGAGTTCTGGCATAGTGGAGCTGGTGGAGGCTCTGGGAAAGGAATCCTACTAGCAGACCCTGGGCAGAAAAGCGTGCTTGTGATTACTCCCAGACCAGAGTGCAGGTCAGGAGAGAAGTAAATTCCTTTCCCTTAGTTGTGCCATCTTGGAGGAACTAAGAATTTACTGGTCCCTAGAGTATACACTCCACTTGACAAAGGACTCAAAAGTCAAGTAACTAGCTGGGAAAATGCCCAAAAGAAGGGAAAAAATAAGGGTATACAAAGTTACTTTCTTGATGAAAAGGTATTTCTTCCATCCTTTTGGATGTGGAAGAACAAAGCATACCATCAGAGGAAGACATCAAAGTCAAGGCTTCTACATCCAAAACCTCCAGAAAAATATGCAATGGTCTCAGGCCATGGAAAAGTTCAAAAAGGATTTTGAAAATCAAGGAAGAGAGGTGGAGGAAAAACTTGGAAGAGAAATGAGAGCAATGCAAGAAAATCATGAAAAGCATGTCAGCAGCTTACTAAAGAAGACTCAAAAAAATGATGACAAAAATAACACCTTTAAAAATAGACTAACTCAAATGGCAAAAGAGGTCCAAAAAGTCAATAAGAAGAATTCTTTGAAATGCAGAATTGATGAAATGGGAAAGGAGATTCAAAAGCTCACTGAAGAAAATAGTTCTTTATAAATTAGAATGGAGCAGATGGAAGCTAATGACTTCATGAGAAACCAAGAAATTATAAAACAAAACCAAAAGAATGAAAGGATAGAAAAAAATGGGAAATATCTCATTGGAAAAACTGGCCTTGAAACAGATTAAGGAGAGATAATTTTAAAATTATTGGTCTACCAGAAAACAATGATCAAAAAAAGAGCCTAGAAATCATCTTCTAAGAAATTATCAAAGAAAACAGTGCTGATATTCTAGAACCAGAGGGTAAAATAGAAATGGAAAGAATCTACCAATCACCTCTTTAAAAAGATCCCGAAAGAAAAATTCCTAGGAATATTGTAGCCAAATTCCAGAGCTCCTAGATCAAGGAGAAAATATTACAAGCAGCCAGAAAGAAACAATTCAAGTATGGTAGAAACACAATCAGGATAGCACAGGATTTAGCAGCTTCTACACTAAGGGATCAAAGGGTTTGGAATATGATATTCCAGGGGTCAAAGGAGATAGGATTAAAACCAAGAATCACCTACCCAGAAAAACTGAGTATAATACTTCAGGGGAAAAATGGAACTTCAATGAAATAAAGGACTTCCAAGCATTCTTGTTGAAAAGACAAGAGCTGAATAGAAAATTTGACTTTCAAATACAAAAATCAAGAGAAGCACAAAAAGGTAAAAAGGAAAGAAAAGACTCAAGGGACTCATTAAAGTTGAACTGTTTACATTCCTACGTGGAAAGATGTTATTTGTAACTCTTAAGACCTTTTTCAGTATTAGGGTAGTTTGAGGGAATATGTAGGTGTATATGTATTTGTATTTCATATATGTGTAGGTATGTATATGTGTGTGTGTGCATGTGTGTATATACATAGACAGAGTACACAGGGTGAGCTGAATATGAAGGGAGAATGCCTAAAAAAAAATAAAATTTACTGTTGGATGGAATGTACTAGGAGTAAGAGAAAGGGAGAGGTAGAATGTAGTAAATCATCTCACATACAAGAGGAAAGAAAGAATTTCTCTACAATGGAGGGGAAAAGGGAGGGGGAGATGAAAGGAAACAATTGAATCTTACCCTCTTGGGATTTGACTCAAGGAGGGAATAACACACACTCAATTGGATATGGAAATCTGTTTTACCCCGCAGGAAGGCAAGGGGGCAAGGGATAGGAAAGGGAAGATAATGGAAGGGACAGCAAATTGAGGAAAGGAATAATCAGAAGCAAATACTATTGTGGGAGGACAGGTCAAGGGAGAGAATGGAATAAATGAAGGGCAGAATAGGACAGAGGGAAATGTGGTTAGTCTTTTGCAACATAAATATTATGGAAGTGCTTTGCATTGTTACACATGTATGACTTATATTAAATTGCTTGTTTTCTCAACAAGGGTGGGTGGGGAAGGAGGAAGAGAATATGGAACTCAAAACTTTCAGAACGAATGTTAAAAATTATTTTAGTGTGCACCTAGAAATTAAGCTATACAGGCAATAGAGTATA
Organism: Potorous gilbertii; assembly: GCA_028658325.1. Taxonomy (NCBI): domain Eukaryota; kingdom Metazoa; phylum Chordata; class Mammalia; order Diprotodontia; family Potoroidae; genus Potorous; species Potorous gilbertii. The sequence continues at coordinate 213,843,140 of CM053771.1, read as the reverse complement.
GAAGCCTATTTTGCTCTACAGAAAAAAAGAGGGGAAGGGAGATGGAAGAAGGGGGGGGGGTAATAGAAGGGAGGACAGAGTGAGGAAGGGGTAGATGGGGTGCATGGTGTCCTGGGGTAGGGGGTGGGGAGAGATGAGGAGAAAACTTTCAATTCAAATTTTTGTGGAAGTGAATGTTAAGAACTAAAAAATAAATAAATTATATATTAAAAATTAAATGAAAAATATTTTTTTAAAAAAGAACTAGATATTCATCCACTAGGAAATGGTTTAATAAATGTTCTATATGAATGTAATGGAATATTATATTGCACCATAATAAACTGTGAATATAAAAAATTCAGAAAAACCAGAGAAGACTTATATGAGATGAGGGCAAAATGAGCAGACTCTAAAAAATGATATGTATAATAGAGAACATAATAGAAGAAAGAAAGTTAAAAGATATTAAATGCTATATAATTAGAATGACCAAGGTTATCTAAGAGCAATGGAGGAAAAAAATACATATACCTATATAGTTCCATTTGTATTGGAGAGTTGGTAGATTATGAGTTTGGAACATTGTGCATACTGTCAAACACAGATTGTGGCTGATTTTGCTAAATTTCTTACTCTTTCTTTTTCAATATTATAAGATATCTCAATGAGCAGTGGATAGAAATAGAAAATTCAGAAATGCAAATGATGGAACAACAAAAGGCATCAATAAAATGTTTTTTACAGAACTTACACATCTCGATGTATACATTCATACTTTTGAAATGTTTCTGAAAATGATCTATGCATACAGGTTAGGTACACTTGAAGAAAACATAAGAAGAAAATAGGTAGGTATTCACTAATGATCTTCTGCAGTAAATCACATATTTGTAGTCATATATTTGATTGAAAAGTGTGATGAATTCAAAGATCAAATGCCTTTGATATTTGTTGATTTTAAAAAGAAACTTTCGATTTTAAAAGAAATCTTAAAAATTGTACACTAGCAAAATATCAAGATATGTTGACATACCTAAAAATTCCTTCATAAATTTAAAAGCAAAAATAGTTACTTCAATGCCCCTCTGACTATTATCAACTGAGACACAAAATGGGAAACATAATGTTGATTTTTATCAAATCTAGAAACACTGGAAAGCCTTCTAAACAAGATTTAAAATTACTCAAAGCAGTTGTCCAATAACTAATGCAAAAAAATTAAGTAGCTAAAGAATATCTATTGCGAAGACAATAGCAAGCATGAAGTTCATTATACAGTCCATTGAACTGGACTTTTAGGAATGGTATCTCAGACAGTATAGATGGAAAATTAGCTGGACCCATAATTAAATAAGACAAAGAGAGTGGAGTTGTTCATATTTGAAAAATTCCACAACACTTTCAATGATCCCAAGCTTTCTCTGAAGCTATTTTACGGCAATGTTTTCCCAAGTGAATTTATATTGCTTTGAATAAAATATTGTACTCTCCAAAATATCAAAATTAGCAAGGTCAGATCTCATATTATACTACAAAGTCACAATCATCAAAATAATCTGGTACTGGCTGACAAATAATGTAGTCAATCAATGGAATACATCAGGCACACAATATACAAAAGTGAATGACCACAGTAACTTAGTGTTTGGTAAACCTGAAGATCCAAGCTATTGGGACAAGAACTCACTATTCAACAACAACTGCTGAGAAAACTGGAAAGTAGTCTGACAGAAACTTGGCATGGGTCAACATCTTATAATGTATTCCAAAATAAGGTCAAAATAGGTTTGAGATTCAGAAATAAAGAGTGATATCGTAAGTAAGCTAAGGAGGGATGGAAAAAGTTACCCTTAAGATCTATGAATAAGGAAAAGAGTTCATGACCAAGTAAAAGAGAGAAGACTATAGGGAGTAAATTTTTGCACAAACATAACCAATGTCACCAAAATTAAAAGGAAAGCAAGAAACTGAAAGAAAATTTATATATCAAATTTCTCTGAAAAAGGTCTCTTTTTCCAAATGCATAGGAAACTGAACCAAGTTTATAAATAAAAGCCATTTCACAAATGGGAAAGGGTCAAAGGATATGAACAGACTTTTTCATAAAAAGAAATCTGTCATCGATAGTCACATTTTTAAAAAATGCACTAAATCACTTATAATTAAAGAAATACAAATTAAAATAGTTCTGAGCTACCACTTCACATGTATCAGATTGATTTACATTACCGAAAATAAAAACTGCAAACAGAACAGAAACAATTGTTGTTTACACTCACTCTGAGCTATCAAAACCCAAACAATGATGAAAAATTGTGAATATCTATATTAAAAACTTTATTATGTGTGCTTTTTAAAGTATTGAATAAATTTAATACAGCAGTCCTTGAGCTGTACAGCTTGTCTGTATCTCTTTCTAAACTTCTTCTGTTCTTTTCTCTGTATTTTTTTTAATGTTCCATCAAATTCACTAAGCAGGATACACCTTAGCTGCTACAGCACTAAGGCTCTATCATCCCTTATCTATCTTCCTTTATATGAATAACAGTGGATTTTAAAAAAAGATTTTTGTTTTTTATTCTAGAAACACCTCCCAATGAGGCAGGTGTGCGGTGCAGCTGATAGAGAATCAGCCCTAGAGTCAGAAGGACCTAAGCTCAAATCTGACCTCAGATACTTACGAGCTGTGTGACTCCAAGAAAGTTATTTAACCCTATTTGCCTCAGTTCCTCATCTATAATTTGAACTGGTAAAGGAAATGAAAACCATTCCAGGATCTTCACCAAGAAAAACCCACTGGAGTCATAGAGTCAGATACAACTGAAATGACTCAACAGCAGCAATGCTTCCCAATTTCTTTCCTTGCCATGTTCCATAGAACTTTTCTTTACAATAAATAAAAATAGTAAAGCAAAATGAAATGACACAGGCCAATAGAGTATTTATCATTCTGCCCCCATGGTCCATCTTCTCTCTACCTAAAAGAGAAACTTGCATTTCATCATAAGTTCTATAAAACCAAGATTGGCCATTGTCCTCAGTATAACTTCTGATATATTTTAGTATTTAAATTTACATGATTATAGCCAAAATAAATATTTTAACCTCATTTTGCTTTCTTCTATATCACTTCATGTATGCCTTCTTCTGTTTCTTTTCATTCTTCCTATTGTTTTCTCAAATTAAAATAATACTACATTATATTCACATGCTATTATTTGTTTAGCCAATTACAATTCTAAATCCATTGATTTAGTAACTTTTGTATTTAATAGTCTTAACCTTCAACAAAGTCTTCAACATCTCAGAGGATGATCAGCAGAATTCTCTTTATTTCCCTTTGGCTAAAGGAACTAGAGATGTGGGATACAATGGCCTAATGTGGGCTCAGAGTTATCAAGAGGAAAAAACCTAGTATCTTCTTCCTCTCCTCCCACTCACTCTTCTCCTTCCTTTCTCTTTTCTTTTCCTTCTCTCTCTTCCCTCCTTCTCTGCTTCTTCTTCCTTCCTTCTCTCCTTTCCTTCCTTCCTTCAAAACTGAGTTGCTAACTGCATAGTAATGCTGACACAGAGAGTACTTCAAGAATAAGTTCTGAATTTAAGAAACAAAATAAATTGAGCATTCATTTCTATATTTACTTAGTACACTTAAAGAAAATTATTGTGTATGAAACAACAGACTTCTATTATTTACAGGGTGGGTTTTTAAAAATGTGTTACTTAAATATATGTTTAGATAAAAATATAAATTTGATATATTTAACATGAATCTTTAAGCATATATTTTAATGGCCCTTTTTAAGTTTTAATTTTTTTGGCTGCCTATATTGCTCAAGTCTGAAAATGTTATTCTGTATCTTAGACCTGTCAACACTTTGTTAGTAAGTAGCGAGCATGTCTTGTCATTCCTTTGGAATTGTGGTTAGTCATTACATTAACCAGAGTTCTTAAGTCTTTCAAAGTTGATTTTTATTTACAATGTTGTTATTGTATAAATTTTCCTGTTTCTGCTCACTTTATTCTACATCAGTTCAAAGAGGTTTTCCCAAGTTTTCCAGAAACTGATCGTTTCTTATGTCACAATAATATTCCATTGCGGGGGGGGGGGGGGG
>CM053771.1:213802056-213838546 GCA_028658325.1 Potorous gilbertii | reverse complement strand
CCTATGTCTTTACCTGATGGTAAGCAGACCGGTTCATCGTCCGAGATGAATGGCAGAATCATCTTCTCAAGAAAATAACCATCTATGATCTTAGTTTTTTTCCCTTTTCTGGGCATTTTCCCAGCCAGTTACTTTACTTATGAGAGTCCTCTCCACCCCCCTGGCCTAGATCTGCCCAGCTAGTGCTTGGGGTCTGAGATTCAAATGCTGCCCCCCCAGCCTCAGGGCTTTTGGTGGCAGGCCTGACAGCTCTTCAATGGAAGCTTATCTGCTGATTCTCAGGTGGGGGCAGGGCCGCCTCTCAGGCTCAGTTCCCTCAGGGGGTTTATGCAGAGAACTTTTGTAATGGAGCTTTGGTTGAGCTCCAGCCTGCTCTGCCTGTAGCTGCCTCTGCCCCGCGGCCTCCCAGGGGGTCCGAGTCCTGGAGATCCCCCGCTCCCCTCTCAGCCTATCTCTCTCACTGACCTGTGCGTCTGTGGGTGGAGGGACCTTCGCAGCTGCCAGAGATTCAGGTCCGTGACGCCTGCTTGGGTCCGCTCGTTCCTCTCAGTGCCATGTGGCCGGGGCTGGGGGAGGGGAGGACTCCGCAGGGCAGGGCTCTGCTCCAGTCCGGGTGCCTTTGCGGTCGGTTTTTCAGGGCTCTCTGCAACGGAAATCTCCTTCACTGTGTTTCTGAGTGGCTTCCACTGTTCCAGAATTTGTCAGGAGTTCTTTTTACAGGAAATCTTTGGGCTGTGGGTTCGGACCTAGCATAGATGAGTCTTTCTACTCCGCCATCTTGGCTCCGCCCCCTGTAAAGGTAATTTAAATGGGAAAATCTTTTCCATTCATTAATACGTCTATGTGATCTGCTTCAATGATGTGGAAGTTTAAATCACTTGTGGTGGGAAGAGCTTGCTGAATGGGTGAAACAAGAAGGGTGGAGCAGAACTAAAATGAAGTTGGTCACGTTAGAGCTAAGAAGGACATAGGCAGGCACAGCTTAGGCTCCTGAGTGTTTGTTTGTGGGCAGGTCCTAATAGAGAGTTGGGGGTTGGGGGGGCAGAGAGGGAGGCTTGAGAATGGCTTTGGGGGGCAAAGTGATAACAAGTATTGACTTCTTGGTTACTATGAGGGCTTTGGTTTTCTAGTGTTTGAATAAATGTTTTTCTTCTGACTTCTATATGGAGAGTCTGTTATACTTTGCAATTCAGAACTACACTGGCACATTCATAGTCACCACCAGTGCTGTGAATATCGCCTTGGCCATACACCCAGGGTCCCATTGCTAATAAATGTCTCAGGCCATATTTGAATTCAAGTCCTCCTGCCTCCAGTAGTGGTTGCTCTATCCACCTAGCTGCCCCTGCTTATTTTCAAAAGAGAATTATCATCTAGTTTCTACATTACTGCTATTGCTATTGTTGTACCAGTACCTTCCAGAATAGAGAAACAAACAGTGCTTTTTCAACCATCCTTGAAAACATGATGTCAATAACATTTTCCTTGGCCCCTTATATTCTGATGAGATAAAATAAAATTAGGGTATACACAGCATGGTTTAGTGGAAAAAGTGTTTAAAATTAGAAGACCTGGTGATTTGCCCAAGACAAATGCCTTAGGCAAATCATTTCACTTTTATGGGACGCACTTTCTTCACCAGTACCATGGAATCCACGATCTCTAGGATATGTGGCAGCTTTAACATTCTATCATTTGTCCTAATGACTTTCAGAAATGTTTTGATGACTTAGGATGGGAAATGAGAATGACCAAACAGATAATCTCTTCTTTTATTCTTGACTGTAACACTTCAACACTGTTTACAACTTTAAAATATTTTGGATTTAATTCCATGAGCATTTTTTGTAAATGCATGCCCAAGATATTTGTTAAAAAGTTTGTATGTGAGTCTTTGTGTTTTACTGTCAATTCTAGCCCAACAGGGACCATTCTTGGTAATTTGGGCTAATCAATGTTTTGTTTTTTCCTCTTAAGGACAAGGTACTTGTTTTAAATAACATGGCCAGTTTCTAACTTGAAGTTTCATATTGGTAGAACATTGCTTGTAGGGAAAATTTGTGTTAGAAACATCAGTCTTTCTTCCTCCCCATCTTTATTGTCTGCTTTAAACAATTTTGGTGTCCTTGTTTTGAAAATGTCAGAGCACCAATGAAGTATGGTGGAAGTCTGATGTGTGACCATCGTGCTTTCTTTTGCTGTTCATTTTATAGAGTCCTACATTTTGAACACCTCTGTTCCCTGGTAGCACAGGCTGCCTTAAATCTTTGCTCAAAATAAATGATTCCACTTTGGAATACTGACTGTCATCAGGTTTATTCTTTATCATTTTACAGCTATTCCCACAGTTTCAAATTGCTTCAGTGTGTCATTACAAAATCCCTTCTGAATGCAGCTGATAGATTGTAATTGATGAAGCAGACACAGTAGTTTCCTGGAAAGAAGCTTGAACCAGAGGAACAAGGAGACTTCAATTCTAATCCAATCTTTGTCACTTGCTTTTTGATTGTGAACAAATCACTTACATTAGTTTCTCCATTTTTTAGAATCCTGTCCATTCTTTGAATAGACGCTGGGCAAAATGTCTATATCTTCCCCACCCCACCTCCAGGAAAACAATATGTTAATTTTTGCAATTGCCAGTGGCTTATAATTTCCTTTTAATATTTACTTCCATTTCCATATTAACAGATAAAGCTTCTTTCTTCAACATATATAATTGTAAATAGGGTATATAGGGTAAATAGGGTATATTTAATCATGTAGTGGTGTTGAGTGATGCTGCACTTTGAATCTGAAAACTTAGGTTTGAGCCCTGAGTCCAAGATTTATTAATATGGTCCGTGACTATCTTACTGGAACACAATTTATCTATAGGTAAAAATGATCATGATACTTGCATTCTTACATCACAGGATTGTCTTGAAGACAGTACTTTCTTAATTGAAAAGCACTAGTTAAATTGAGACACAGTTGTTTCTTAAAATACCTTCATGTAAGGATATATTTTGGTTTCAAAATTATATCTGGCATATCATATGTCATTTGTAATTTTTAGTAAAAATCAGAATTATTCTTAGATTTTTATGGTTATCACCCTTCAACTGTTTTAACAAAAACTAGGAAAGTTAAAGGAGAGGAGGAAAACTCAGATCGGTTATGGTATCACTTGTTAGGCGAATAGGAAAGATCAGTGATTTCACTAGCATAGTCAAAGAGTGTTGTCGGGCTTAAATGTCATAATGAATATAAAGTACTTCGTAGAGTGCTTAAGGCACTATATAAATGCCAGTTATTGTTTCACCTCTAGTCACCAGGCCTTCAGTTTGGTGATGATTTTATACTCTGAACCTTTTACCGTACTCCTACCAAGCTTAAGCAATGTTTATGAAGCAAATGAGAGTCTGCTGTTAAATGTTCAATAAATGGACTCTCAAGAAAACAATAACATTTTACTAAATCTAGACAACAAACAAAATGATACATCAAATCATGATCTGTAGTGATTGTCAATTTCTGGGGTGTAAAGGCTCACATTGAGGATTTAACAAAGAGTTCTTACAAGTTGGTGAGAGCTGGCTCTAAGACACTCCTGTAAAGGAAATTCCAAGATGAGGAAACTCTCTACTAAAAAGGTCAGAGCCTTCTCTAGAGCTTTTAGACTTAAAGAATTACATATAGCACTGAAAGCTTAAATAAATTGCCCAGGGTCACTATCACTTTGTGCCCAAGGTAGGATTTAAACCAAGTCTTCCTTTTTTTGACAATGGCTCTCCATGTGCAAATAACAGGCTGCCCTTTACAACTTTTTAGAACTTTGGGTCAAATAAGTTGAAATTCGTAAATGGAGTGAAGGTTTTAGATTTTCCATGAAACTTTCAGTTATCCACACTTCCTTCCCCTGTCTTTTAGCCTCAGAAATAATAAAGACAATTTCATATCCATTGTTTTCATTTCCTAGATCTTCTGATATCATCAGTTTGCTAGGTATGTATCACAGCCTTGCTGTATGACCAACACGGAGCTAGATATTGTCAAGAACACAACATGAAGAAGGCCTGGTCTGTGTATGCATTTGGCAGTGCAGCATGAAGAAATGTGTGGAACTATAATAAAGGGACCCTGTTAATCAGTGAGATCCTCTGTCCTCTGATTTTTTCAGTTTTCCTTGGCTTTCTGTTTGGCTTCTGTTTCTAACTCAGACTCTAACTTAATAGCACTGGCCTGTATTCCAAGTGCTGCCTTTACTATCTCCACTGATAGAGTGACCCTTCAATTGATCTTTAGTTATTAGCCTATGCCCTCTATGCTTAGCAGTGCTTGCTTCTCACCCATTCATCTGCTTCTTGTTTTAGTTTCATTTTCTTGGCATTCAGAGTTAGCAACTGTTCTTGGACTTCAAAGATTATTTGGTTACCCCTTTCCCAAACCAAAAATATCTAGATATTACAATCTCTCTCTCTCTCTGCCTCCCTCCCTCCTTTCTTTTTTCTCTCTCTCAGTGTCTCTCTCTGTGTGTATATTTCACACTTTATCTCTTTCTTGCTTCTTCCCACCCTGTAGACATGAAAAAGGAAATAAGCATTTATTAAGTACCGGGCTCTGAGCTAAGCACTCATTTGAGTCTCGTAACAGTTCTGAATGGCAGGTGCTATTGTTATCATACTCACTTTGCAGTTGAGGAAACTAAGGCAGGCAGGGGTTAAGTGTCTTTACCAGCATCATGCAGTTGGTGAGGGTCTGAGGTTGATTTGAACTCAAGTGTTCCTGAATTCAGGCTTAGTGCTCTTCCCATTGCTGCCCTAACAGAATAGGAAAATAGAAAATTCTATAAATGACACATTTTAACACTAAGTTATTTTTCAATTAGAATCTATGCTTTAGGGAAAAGAGCAGAAATGCATTTGATTGAAGTGAGGAAAAAAATCACTTATAAAATTTCATGAGCCTGCTTTTTTCTTGCAGAAAACAAAGATTACTCAGATGACTGCTTGGTGTAGTGGCTAAACAAAAATAGTAATATAGTTAATCTATAAAAAGAACTGCAGTCAAGAAAGCCACATTTTCTTATTGAGGGAATTGAAAGTCTATAATAATTATATGAAGTGAGCAATTGGATTCTCTACGGAAAGCTGAAGCACAGAGGGAAGAGGCTGTCCAACTGTCTCCCTGGCAGTGTACCCAGTGTGGCTTTGCACATTCCAACAACTCTTGCACTGATGGCTGACCTTACCCAGGATGCTCCAATTACAGTAGCTCCTGGTGGGGGGAAGAAGGGTGTCTAGTTATGTAAAGAATGTAATGCAACCAAAGACTCTCAATCCAAAGAGAAATACAAAACTATTCTACCACATTGTTGTCCTCATGGGAGTGTTTTTCCCCTTATTATGAAGTCAATGGAATATGAATGCTTTGCTACAGAAGTATAGAGTTCTCAGCTCCATTCGACTTTCTTCCAGAAGTAATTGGTCAACTGAGCAATTTAGTATTAGTTTTGAAGTTTGGAGCCCAGGCTTAAAAGCAATTACGCCATGAGTAATTAAAATGTGTCACTAATGTCAGTTATCTTTTGGTACATATGTCCTAGAAAAACATTAGTAAGTTGGAAAAAATTTGAGCTTTGAGAAACAAAATTTTATGGTCTCAAAGAAATTTGGAGCATGGTAGGTGTAGTACCAGAAAGGTAAATTATGTTTAGGAAAGGTGACACAGTAAGTTTTTATAATTTTAAAATATATATACATATATGTGTATGTATGTATATGTATATATATGTGTGTATATATATATATATATGTATGTATGTATATAAAACTTCACTATCCCATCCTGCATGACAAATAGTATTTTCAAAAGAAGATTGTAAACAATAAACAGAACTGGTCAATATATTGAAAAAGCATGAAAGCATACAATGTGCGATACCTCTGGACCTACCTTCTGCTAAGAAATGAGGTGAGAAGGTCTTTCAAATCTCTCCTGTGGGATCATGCTTTTTCTTTGTAACTTTGTATTTGGTTTTTTATCTCTGCAGGTCTGAAAATGTGGCGTTCATGTCACCTAAACCAAGAATAATTTGTCCTAAAAAGTGGAGAGGCAGGTAGGTAGTGGCAGTGGATAAAGAACAGGACTTGGCGTCAGAGACCTGAATTCAAATCTTGTCTCAGACATTTACTCGCTGTGTAACCCTGGGCAAGTCATTCAATCTCTTTTAGACTCAGTTTCCTCCTGGATAAAATAATGACAACAACAGCGCTCATATTACAGCATTATTGTATCAAATGAGATAAGATATTATATTTTTTTAGGAACTTTAAAGTACAATATAAATGCTAGATATAATTATTAGAAAGTTAAGTATTCATTTAGTGTGGAAGATAAAAGCTAAGCAGGTTGAGGTGCACTTAGTAATCTCTTCCTAATATTCCCTACTTGGGAAATCAAATTTAGATGAAAAGTCTGCTTGTTGAGTTCATGTAGGGAAAGTCTGCCCAGAGCAGGTCCTCCTGTTAGCTATTCAGTGCGCCTTTTCCCCTGCTCACTGTCCAATTTTTCTTTTCAGTTCCTATGATTACCAGTGTCCCTTTTCCTAGCTTCAGGAAGGGAGCTAATTATTGGTACTAATTTGTTTAAGAAATTATTAGGACGTAGATAATCATCAACAAACATGAACTTTTCTGTGTACAAATGAGACTAAAAAATATGCAATGCATATTTACCATGAATATTTTCATGTGACTTAAAAAATCTATTCAACTTAACATGGTAGTGCCATCATTACCCTGTTTATCTCTGTCACTTTCTGAACTTCCTTCTGCTCTTTTCTGAATATTTTTTAAATGTTTCTTGACTTTGTTTCTCTTTTTTTTTATCAGCCACGCTATTCTAACACTGCCCTTCCATATAAGGTTTTCCTCATAGCAAATATAGTCAGGCAAAACAAACTAGTGTTTTATTAGTCATAACTGAAAATGTACCTACCACCCATCACTTTTCTACTATGAGGCAGAGGATATGCTTCATTATCAGTAATATAGAGACCTAATTGGTTATTTCACTGTTGAGTTCGTAAGTTTTTCAATATTGTTTTCCTTTACAATGTTGTGATTTAGTTTCAATATTCAAGCAGGATAGTATAATTATTGACCGAGATAATATTAAAGAGTATTTATAGGTTTAGATATTAAGGCTTGGAAGAAACTCTAAGATCCACAAATCCACCATTTAATTTAAAAAATGAAGCAATTGAAGCCTAGAGAGTGTAAAAGATGTGCCAAAGATGTAAGGGTAAGTTTTAGGATTTGAACACAAGTCCTCTGACTCCAAAATTAGGATCTTGTCCACTATGCCACGCTACAACTGTATTTGGGAAAGGTGTTTTAGACTAACTGGATATGATTACATTTTGTACTTGAGGGAAGAGAATAGCTTTCCATTAGATTATTTTCTCGTCCCCCCCTTTTCCTTTCCCCTTTACATCCCCAGTATCTAGGAGAGACTTATATATAGTTGGTACTTAATAATTTTTTTTTGTTGAATCGAGCTTGACATTGTCAGTCTTGACACGTCATTTTCACGAGTCACGAAACTGATTATTAAAGTTAATTTTGAGCCAGTGAGAAGTTTCATAAAACTGCAGAGAAATAAAGCAAGAGGGTTTACTTCTTGAAAGAAATATGTGTCAGTATTTCATAAATTTCTTTTGGGCAATTAAAGGTTGTCTTTTTATTTGAGCAAATTAAGGCTAGGTTTGTTGAAAATTCAAAATATCTTGGCAATTACAAAACTTTATAAAACTACAATCAGCAATGAGCAGTTGCCTTTTTTCAAATCTTTATCAAAAAACCATTGCTAATATTTCTATCACACTCAAAACTTGCATACATTATTTGGGAAAAAAGATAAATGCACTTTGCAAGAGGATTATGTCAAAAAATAATAACTAATAACTATAGTCATTCATCAACTCATTAACTCATTCTGCATATATTTATTGACAGTCAATTCATGGAACTGTGTTCAGCACTGTTGACCATTTTTCTGTTTAGTTCTTTTGTAATAATATATTTATTGAAGACATTGATGTGCAGTTGTTAAAACAATATGCTATTTTATTCTATCATATGTGGACAGTTGGACAGTGGCTGTATGTTCTGTATAGTACCATAGATTTATTACATACTGACTTAGAAATACATCAAATGGTAGTCCAATGATAGTAAGCTATTCAGTCTTTTGGGGACAGGGGATTTTCTTCAACTTAGGAAATACTTGGTTTTCCTTTGCTTTAAATTTTCTTGAGCATTATTTTATCAGAGTTCAAAACTCTGAAGCACTGAAGACAAATTTTCAGAGAATGTTAAGTATAAAGAATAACTAGGTTGGGTCATATGATGGAAACTGATGCTACATAAAAAGATTATTTCTAAAAAGTAGAACCAAGAAAGCTTAGGGTGGGGAGAGGAGTCTTTAGGAGTATAGTGATGCTTATATCTTTTCAAAATCAGCCTTGAAGTTGGGCAAATCCTGATAAGAATCTCTGGCAAGTTGATTTGTTTATGAAATAAGTAATCACAAGACAAGATGGAATCTGGTAATTGCTCCACTAGGAATGTTCAGTGTTTGTATTATTATGAATAATTAGGGATTTCTTATTAAAGAAACCTCCAAAATAATTTTGGGGCATGCAAAAAATGCAAAGGACCTCAGTGGGGATTCCCAGTGAGTTGTCATTTTCAAATATCCTAACATGTATATGGACCTATCCATAACACATATTACATGTAGTTGACATAAATATTTGGTAAAATATCATTTTTCATTTGTTAACTATATCACATTGACTATTTTAAATTCGAAAATAATTTTTAGCAGAAAAATTACATTATTGGCCAGAATAGCCAATGAGGAATTTAATAGTTTTTGAAGTTTTTTCTAATAAAATTATCATAGTTCAGTTTTAACAGTCAGTGAAGTATTAGTTCTAGGAGTACATGATGGGGAGTCAGAAGTTCTGGGTTCAAGAACTACTTACTATACTTACTTACATATATACTTACATAGCACCATATACTGCTAGGTAAGGTCACTCAAGTTTCATCTCCTTCATGAAGTCTTTTATCTAGCTGAAATAACTTTGCTGTCCCATTTTCTTAGAGCATTTAGTCCAAGTCTCTCTTTTATTTCTATGTCACTAAATCTTACCTCAGTCCATGGCAGATTCAGTCAATAGAGTAAGTTACTTAGGGCTAAGACTTTGCCATGTTCCATGATGAGTGGAAAAGCATTTATTAAACCCCTCTAGTCACTATTCACCAGAGTGGTGTGGGATGCTAGTGAGGTAACCCCTTGCCCTCTAGGAAAGTACTTTCCAATGGGATTAGCAGTGGTGGGGATGGAATTAGTGGAAAGGGAGCTGTTGGTCAGAGAAATCACAAGAATAGTGAATGAAGTCAAAAGTAATCACTTGTTTCACCTGTTCCAGAAGGAATGGTCATATTGATTTGGTTACTATTGCCAGAGCCTGAGGTGAAAAATGGGATGGAGAAGGTAGGGGAGGGCTACTGTCATATGGGAGGATGCCGAGGGTAGATGAAAATGAAACCAAGACCAAACTAGTTAGATAGACAAATATGTTCATGAATTTGTAATCACTGACTCACCAAGCTGGAGAGCCCTCTTCCACGTCTCCGTAGCTGAATGGATTAAATCCTGGTAGGCCGGGAGAGATAGATAACCTTGAGAGGTCTGGTTTGGATAATATTATTTTAGGTAGAGAGAGGGGGCAACCACAGAGGTGGGGGTGCGTGTAAGTCTAGATGTGCTAGAGAGAGACTCTGGGAGACATGAACAGTGGTATTTTTCTGACTAACATCCTCTGACCATAAAGGGAACAGGGGACAATGAACTTGATGGTTATAATTATAATTTTAAGAATAATTACATATATACATATAAATTTGAAAGTGACTTTATAAATATCCATATTAGTAAAAATGTCATTAAAAAAACAAGCCCCCAAAGTAAACACTTCTAATTTTATTGAGGTACCACAGTCCCAACGGTGGGAAAGTCACTACCATTAAAAAGAACCCACCCACACTTCTGATTCCAGGTTTTTTCGTCTCTCACTGCCCATAGACCCATCTCCTTCCCTTCATTTCCACCCCAAGAAGGTTCCTAATAAATATGTAGAATCTAGGAAAAACAAAGCGCCACATTGGTCATGTCTGAGGATTCATATTTAGTTCTCCACATCTAGTCAGTAACCTTTATGCCAAGATGTAGAACAGGTGCGTTATCATCAGTCTTCTGAAGTCATGAATTAACACTTGATTTTTCTCACTCTCACTGACACAGACCAGTAATCTCAGCCTCCAGAGATGTTGAAACTGGAGAGTCTCTTGAGCTCCACAATTCTAAGCTACTGTGGCTTGTGCAGATCAGGTGTGCAAAACCAAGTTGGATATCAGTATGGTTAGTCCTTGGAATAGGGGAAGGCTGTGCCATCAGTTTGCCTAATGAGGAGTAAACTATCCCAGATCACAAATGGAGCAGATCAGAGTTTCAGGACAAATCAGTAATGGTCCCTGCTCTTCCAACCTAGATGAGATGGGGTGACCACTTTTTCAAAGTGATTCAAAAATATTTAAGGCAACCCCATTTTAGGAGAAGATATTTTTAAAGTGTCTATGTCACATGTGGATTATCTTATTCCAAAAGGATATAAATGCTCTGAGGGTAGGGCTTGTTCATTTTTACCTTTTTTATCCTCAGCACCTACCATTGTGCCTGGTCCAAGGTAGATGCTTAATAAATGTTTATTGGGTTAGATTTCTGGTACTTTTAGCAGTTCCTTACTCTTTTCCCCATTAATCTTCTAAAGGTATGTATTCAGAAAAATACCACTTTTAGCATAGGGTATTTTTCATCAGTCTTCTGTTCTGAAAGCTACTTTTTTGGAATAGATATTCAGGGAAAGCTTTTTTTTAAATTAATCATCACATCTGAGAACCATTTCCTATGGTCTAATTACTTAAGCCTAATATGTCTTGTTAATGTGTACTTTAAAATACCATATATATTTTTAAGTTTAGAAGACTTTTCTGAGATGACTTTGAGCTTAAGTTTATGAGGTATCTTTGCATAGGTAAGATGATATATAGTGAGCAGAGAAGGAAAAGACTTGTGTACTCAGAACTCTGCAAAGAATGGTGATAATCCTTATGCACAAAAGGTTATGGGAACAAAGATTTAGAGCTAGTAAGGACCTTAGAAGTCATTGCCTCCAACCTCTCCCCTTAATTTATAGATGAGGAAATTGAAGCACAAGAAGCTTATATACCTTGCCTATAGTCATACAACTGTGTTAAGCAGGCTTTGAAACCCATTCCTTTGAATCTAAGACCAGGGCCACTTGCCCTCTTGTAGTCTGACTCTTCTGCAGAAGAAAGATACACTCCTTTACAGCATTAGCAAATGTTTTGCTTCCTTTTTTTATTAGAATAATTCCTTTTTTACTATTTAGAATATAGGTTTTCTCTTATCTAAATACATGATTGACATAAGCAAATAACTTATCTAAATACATGATTGATATAAGCAAATAACTTCTTTAAAATTTATTTAAAGGCTTAGCATACTATGTAGTTTAAATGATCACATCTAACAATTCAAACAGAAAAAAAAACCAACAACAGATCGGTCTTAAGATACGTACCAATTTATTTCCCTGGATTAAGTTTGAGTGTTCACAGAGAAACACCCTTTACGCTGGAACATCTTTTCCTTCCTGCCCCACCCATGGATTGAGAATGATCCTATCAGATTTATTAGGACCTAGAATAGAAAGGAAGGATTTTCTTCCATGAAGGCTGGGACAGCTTGTCTAGTAGAAGCTAAAAATAAGGGTGATACCCTCAACTATACCACAAATTGGGGGTCTTTGCACACTGCTACACATAATTTTTTTCAGGATTATTTTTCTTTCCCATAGGTTATTCTGTTTCATAAAACAGAATTATGAATGTGAAGTCCTTGACAAAGCTTTTGATGACTAATGGTATTGGTTTTCCTGTTATACCATTTAAGTTTGTATATATAAATGCATATAATTAGTCAATAAGTGTTGTGCCCATTAGATGCCAATTACTCTGCCAGTAGCATGAAATTTGAAGAAAGTTTTTTAAAAAATCTCTGATCTCAAAGAGTTCACAATCTAATGGGGAAGGAGAATTTGCAAACAACTATGTACAAATTTTGTACATGATCAGTTGGAATTAACCAATAGAGAGAAGGCAGGAAATTAAGAAGGTTTAGGAAGAACTTCCTATAAAAGATTTGATTTTAGCTAGTATTTGTAGGAAGCCAGTGAAACCAACAGAGGGATGATGAAGAGGGAGAACATTCTAGGCATGAGAGACAACCAGTGAAAACACCCAGACAAGAAGTACAGTCTCTTGTCTGAGGAATACAGGGTACATGGTGAGTGCAGAGGGATGTAAGGTGCATGAAACCTGGGAAGGTGGTGGAGTGGATAGGTTGTATAAAGAATTGAACACCAAAAAGAGGATTTTATGTTTGATCCTAGCGGTGGTAGGGAGACACTGGTAGGGAATGGCAGGGAGAGGTGACATAGTCAGACTTGCAGAATGATGGTGGTAGGGAAGTGACATGGTCAGGCTTATTTTAAGAAGATTAATTTGATAGTCATCTAAAGTGGGAAGAGACTTGAAGCAGGGAGACCAACCAGAACCAGAAGGCAATTGCAATAGTCCAGGAGTGAGGTGATAAGGGCCTGTGCTAAGATGATAGCAGTGTCACAAAAAATGAAGGTGGTATTTACAAGAAATGTTATAAAAATCAAATTCACAGTCCTTGGCTACAGATTGGATTCAATGGGTGACTGACTAAGAAGATAGTGATGTCCTTCACAATAATAGAGGAATTTGGAAGGGAGAGGAGAGTTTTGGTGGAAAGATAATGAGTTTTTTTTTGTACTGCTGAATTTCAGATGTTTATAGGACATCCACTTTGAAGTATCTAATAGAAGGATGGAGATGAAAGATTGTAGTTAATCATGGAGGTTAGGATTGGATTAGTACTTGTGAGAATCAATAGTACAGAAATAAGTGAGTTCATGAGAGCTGATGAGATCACCAAGTAAAATGATAAGAGGAGAGGAAAAGAGGACCCAGGACAGAGGACTATATGTAGACTTTCACATTTAGTGGGCATGATGTGAATTGACAACCAGCGAAAGAGACTGAGAAGGAATGGCCAGAAAGATAGAAAAGTTTCAAAGCAAACAAACAAGAAATTAGGGAGAAGAGAGTATAAAGCAGAAGAGACAATATCAAAAGCTGCAGAAAGACCAAAAAGGATGATGATTGAAAAAAGGTCCTTAGATTTGTTGATTGAGCATTCATTGGTAACTTTGGAGAGAGCAGTTTCTGTTGAATGATAAGGAAGAGGGAAGATAAGAGGGAAGGAAATGAAAGCACCTATTGTTGAGGGCCTTCTCAAGGAATATAACCACAAAAGAATGGAGAATATGAGATGATAGCAGGGAGAGATGACTCAAGTGAGAGAATTTTGAGGACAAGAAAGATCTGATTGTTTTGTTAAATGATAGGGAAACAATTAGGACAAATTGAAGATTTGTAAGAGAGTTGAGATTGATAGGGTCTATAAGCTGCTAGTTAAAAATAGTATGGAATTGGATCACCTGTGCATGGAGAGGATTGCCTTGGCAAGGGGAAGAGTCAACTCTTTTTTAAAATAGTATTTTATTTTTTCTCTAAGTACATATCAAGAAAATTTGTAGCATTCATTGTTACAAGAATTTGAGTTCCAAATTTTTCTCCCTCTTTCCTCCCCTTTTCTGAAAATGGTATGCAGTTTGATATAGCTTATACTTTGTGCTATCAGGTAAAACATATTTCTTTATTCATCACAGTTGTGGAAGAAGAAACAGAACAAAAAAAAACAAAAGAAAGAATATAGCAAGTGAAAAAATATACTTCAATCTGCATTCACAGTCCATCAGTTCTTTATCTTGATATGGACAGTATTTTCCTTTGTGAGTCCTTTGTACTTGTCTTGGATAATTATGTTGCTGAGAAGAGCTGAGTGATTCATAAGATCATCACACAATGTTGCTGAGAGTATGTATAACGTTCTCCTGGTTCTGCTCATTTCACTTTTCATCAGTTCATACAAGACTTTTCAGATTTTTCTGAAATCCACCTGTTCACCATTTCTTATTGCACAATAGTATTCAATTGTATTCATATACCACAGCTTGTTCAGCCATTCCCCAATTGATGGACATTCCCTAAATTTCCAATATTTTACCACCATAGATATGACTGCTGAAAATATTTTTGCATCTTTGGTTCCTTTTTCCTTCTCCATGCTGTCTTTGGGATAGAATCCTAGTAGCAATAATGCTAAATCAAAAGGGAGGCACAGTTGGTTGCCCTTTGGGCATAGTTCTAAATTGCTCTCCAGAATGGTTGGATCAGTTCACAACTTCACCAAGAATGCATTAGT
The DNA here is from genome assembly GCA_028658325.1 of Potorous gilbertii. Lineage (NCBI taxonomy): Eukaryota > Metazoa > Chordata > Mammalia > Diprotodontia > Potoroidae > Potorous > Potorous gilbertii. Next base: position 213,823,993 of record CM053771.1, on the reverse strand, counting down.
GTTCCAATTTCCCAACATCCTCTCCAATATTTGTTATGTTCTTTTTTTCCATATTAGCCAATATGATGTGAAGTGGTATTTCAGAGTTGTTTTAATTTGCCTTTCCCTGATCAAAAATGAGTGCTATAAGCTTTTCTTATATACTTATAGCTTTTATTTCTTCATCTGAAAACTTTCTGTTCTTATTCTTTGACCCTTTATCATGTGAAGATGGCTTAAATTCTCATAAATTTGACTCAGTTCTCTATATATTTGAGAAATAAGGTCTTTATCAGAAACACTTTGGAAAACATCAATTCCCATATTTCTGTTTTCCTTCTAATCTTGGTTGCATTGTTTTTGTTTGTACAAAAGCTTTTTAATTTAGTATGATTGAAATGATCTATTCTATATTTCATAATATTATCTCTTGTTTGGTCATGAATTCTTTTTCTCCCCATGTCTGACAGAGAGACTATTCCTTGCTCTTCTAATTTGATTGTTTCATATCTATGACATTTTTTTTCAACAAGAGGTAGTTTCTTCCTTATCCCTTTTTACTTAGGTCTGCTTTTGCTTTTACTTTGTCTAAGATTAGAATTGCTTTACCTGCTTTTGTATTTTTGCTTCAGCTTTAGCATAGGACATTCTGTTCCAGCCTCTTACCTTTACTCTGTGTGTGTCCCTCTGTTTCATGTGTTTTTTTTATAAGGAACATATTGTAGGATTCTGGCTTTTGATCTATTCTGCTATCCTCTTCTGTTTTATGGGAGAGTTCAACCCATTCACATTCATAGTTATGGTTATTATCTATGTCTTTCCTTCTATTCTATACTTCCTCCTATCTGTTCTCTCTCTCCTTTCATCCTTTCCTACATCACCAGTATTTTGCTTCTGTCTGCCACCTCCCTGATCTGTCCTCTATTGCGTCAGTCCCCACCTCATCTCTTCAATTAATCTCCTCCCCACGTACTTCCCTGTCTGCTAAGATTAATTTCTATAGTCAATGAATTGTGTGTATTCTTCCTTCTTTGAGCCAATAATGATGATATTAAGGTTCAAATAATGTCCATTGCTCATTCTGCCATGTTCCTTTCCACTGTAATAGGTCTTTATCACCTTTTCATATGAGATAATTTAGCATGTTCTACCTTTCTCTTCCTTCTGCATCCATTGTACTCTTCTTTCTCACTCCTTAATTTTTCTGTCATGCCCTCAAATTCACCTTATACCCATACCCTCTGTCTATGTGTATTCCTTCTAGCTATAATGTTAGTGACACAATTTTTAAGAGTTATGAGTGTCATCTTCCTGTGCAGGAATGTAAATGGTTTAGCTTTATTGAATCCCTTCTGTTTTATTTTCCCTTTTTATGCTTTTTTCTTTTGGAGCTTGATAATGGAGGTCACATTATTGGTTTAGTTCTCATCTTCTCCCTACAAAGGTTTGAAATTTTTCTATTTTGTTGAACGACCACTTTTCCCCCTTTATGTATTATGCTTAATTTTGACAAGTAAGTGATTCTTGGTTGTAGTCCTAGTTTCTTTGCTCCCCAGAATATCATATTCCATGACCTCTGATCCTTTAGTGTTGCAGCTGTTATGTCCTGTTTAATCCTGATTATGACTTCCCAATATTTGAATTGTTTCTTTCTGGACACTTATAGTACTTTTTCCTTGACCTGATAGTTCTGAAATTTGGCTATAAATGTTCCTTGAGATTTTTCTTTTGGGATCTCCTTCCTGATGTGATTGGTGGCTTCTTTCAGTGCCTATCTTGCCTTCTGGTTCCAGGACAACAGGACAGTTTTCCTTGATAATTTCTTGAAAGCTGCCATCCAAGTCATTTTGATCATGTCTTTCAGATTGTGCAATGATTTTCTGATATTGTCTCCCCAGATCTATTTTCCAGGTTTGTTATTTATCCCATGAGTTTTTTTCTATCTTTTTCCATTTTTTTCTTTTGAATTTGATTGACTCATGATGTCTCATAGAGTCATTACCTTCTCCTTGCCCAATTCTAACTTTTAAGATGGTTTCCCTCACTTAGCTTTTACACTTTCTTTTCCATTTGACCAATTGTACTCTTTAAGAAATTGTTTCCTTAAGTGGATTTTTGCATCTCCTTTACCATTTGTCCAACTGTACTTTTTAAGCAGTTGTCCAAGCTGTTGACTCTTTTTTCATGATTCTCTTGCCTCACTCTCATGTCTTTTCCCATCTTTTCTTCTACCTCTATTACATGATTTTTAATCTTCTTTGAGCTCTTCCATGAATTCTTTCTGAGTTTGAAACCACTTCCCATTTTTCTTTGAGGTTTTGCTCATAGGTCTGTTGACATTGCTGTGCTCTTCTGAGTCTGTGTCTTGGTCTTCCATAGTAACATTGTATGGTCAGTTTCTTTCTTTGTTGCTTTTTGTTCCTCTTTTTTTTTTAAATTTGAGCTCTGCTCCCAGGATAGAAGGGCCACTGTCTCAGGTCTCTTGTGCTAGAGAAGATAAGGCCCTGGTTCAGGGGTGGGGAATCTGTGGCCTTGAGTTCACATATGTTATTTGAGGCCACATGTGGCCTTTTGACTGAGTCCAAGTTTTGTAGAACAAATCCTTTTATTAGGGGGATTTGTTCTGTGAAGTTTAGATTCAATCAAAAGGTCACACTTGAGGACCTAAAGGGCCACATGTGGCCTTATTACCACAGGTTGCTCTCCCCCGTGGTCCTGGCTATATTCCTGGTGCTACATTGGTGCTGCCCAGAGGTTCCTGGTGTACCCACTAGTTTGGTGTTGCATTAAAGGCGAGAGGTGGTGGTTGGCTGGTGCTGCTGGAGGCCTAGGCATCTAGTAACTTACTTGGTGTTGAGCTGGTATCCTAGTGGTGGTATCTGTCCTTTGCTGCAGCCTGGTGTTTCTGAAGCACATGGCAGTCTGGCCTTTGGAGACTGCCCGGGGCTATGCTGAAGCATATGTTGGTTCTCAGAGCTGGAGTCTGCCAGTTCCCCCTTCTATGCTAAGGCACAAGGGGATTTCCTGGTATTGGTGTTTTCTTGCTCTGCCACACTGGGGCTCAGGATCACCCACTGATTTGTTAAGGCAATATTTGCTGCTGGCTTGCTGAGAGGCTTCTTGTCCTAGATTGTTCTCCTCTCAAAGGATCGAAAAAGAAAAGTTGAAATGTAGAATGATAATTAAGATCAGAAAACATTATTGTCTTTTGGAAGAGAAATCATAAGGGACTTATTAAAGTTGAACTCTTTACATTCCTACATGGAAAGATAATATTTGTAACTCTTGAGACTTTTTTCAGCATTTGGGTAGTTGGAAGGATTATATCCATATACATAAAGGGCATAGGGTGAGTTGAATAGGAAGAGATGACATCTAAAAAAATAAAATTAAGGGATGAGAGAGAAATATATTGTGAGGAGAAAGGGAGAAATGGAATGGGGCAAATTATCTCCTGTAAAAGAAGGAAAAAAATTTTTTTTTAAGTGGAGGGAAAAGGGGGGATGTGTGAGGCAAAAAGTGGAGCTTACTCTCATCACATTTGGCTTAAGGAGGGCATAACATGCACTCAATTTGGTATGAAAATCTATCTGACACTATAGGAAAGGAGGCTAGAAGGGCCTAAGTGAGGTTTGGAGGGAATGATAGAAGGAAGGACAAATGGGAAGAGGGCGTAATTAGCAGTAAATACTTTTGGGAAGGGACAAGATCAAAAAAGAGAATAGAATAAATGGGGGGCAGAATAGGATGGTGGGAGATATAGTTAGACTTTCTCAACATGACTATTATGGAAGTCTTTTACATAACTACACAGGTATAGCGTATATTGAATTGAGTGCCTTCTCAGTGGGGATGGGTGAGGAGGGAGGAAGGGAGACAAGTTGGAACTCAAAGTTTTAGGAACGAATGTTGAGAATAGTTTTTGCATGCAACTGGGAAATAAGAAATACAGGTAGTGGGGTATAGGAATATATCTTGCCCTCCAAGAAAACAGAGAAGATGGGAATAAGGGAAGGGAGGGGTGTGATAGGAGAGAGGGCAGATTGGGGGAAGAGGGAATCAGAATGCATGGTGTTATGGAGTGGGTGGAGGAAGGGATGGGGAGATAATTTGGAACTTAAAATCTTGTGGAAATGAATATTAAAAACTAAAAATAAAGAAATAACTTTTAAAAATACTTAGCACTTAGCCGCTAGGTGGCACAGTGGATAGAGTGCTGGACCTGGAGTCAGGAAGATCTGAATAACTATTAAACCTCAGATGTTTATTAACTGTGTGATCCTGGTCCAGTCACATAATCTCTTTCTGCTTCAGTTTCCTCTTCTGTAAAATAGGAATAATAATACCTCCTATCTCCATGGCTGTTGTGAGGATGAAACGAGGTACTATTTGTAAGGTACCTTTCAAACCTTAAAATGCCATATAAAGGCTAGATTTTTATTTTTTATTTTTTATCATATTGCCTGTCAGATAATAGTCACTTAAATATTCTATTTATAATCTATCTAAAGAATTTGCAATCTATCTTTATTATTATTGAAGTCCAGATATTTCCATAATGCATCATGGCATCAGTCCTGTGCATAATAGCATTTTTATGAAATGCATATGTATGTATATATGTCTATGTGTATGTTATATAGACATGTGGAATATTTCATATCCTAATCCTCCACCAAGTGAAGGATTATTAACAGTTACAAGAAGATACATATTAACATTTATATGAAGACACCTTAACAATAGTGAAGACACTATTTATCATCATTTTTAAAGTTCTTGACTATTTAACTGAGACCATAGAGGAAAGAGAACAATAGCACTGGGCAGACAAGTACTTTCTGAATAAGAATGTGGTTTTAAAGGAAGAAAGGAAGTGAATAAATGTATGGAATGTGGCTGGTCTATAGAGTTCCTCCATAATTGGATAAATTTAATGAATTTCTTCATTCTCCAAGGGTTCTAAAGAGCAGGATAAAGAAACAGAGCTAATGGTAGAGAAAAATTAGATAGTTTATGAAGGGATTCCCTTAACCAAACTTTACAAATTTACCAGTTTGGACTCCAGTTCATAATAAATTTTGCTGAGGGAAAGTACACTATTTCAGATTTCTAGAATCTCAGTTGTACCATATTTCATATTCTCTGCTACAATGCTGACAGGATGTTTTGCATTTATTAATGAAAGATGGTCCTACTATCTTCTAAGACCCACTCACATTGTGACTATTGCTCTGGACAAGGTACTTATTTGGCAGTGCTATGTGGAACAGTATACAAATTTGTTATCGTTTTCCCTCTCTGGGGGAGAAGATAGCTTATGTATCCATTAGGAAAAAACAGATATTTAAGTTAATTCTTAGCAAAGTACATTTTGTCCTCATTCATAATTGTTTGGTTTGGGGCATATGAAGTTATGGGAAAAGTTAAACATTGGCTCAGTGACCCAGACAGCAGTCAGAATAAAAGATTACAATCTATTGTTCTTTCTATTCCACCCAGTTACATAATAGAACAGGATATCAGATATATATATATATATATATATATATATATATGTGTGTGTGTGTGTGTGTGTGTGTGTGTGTGTGTGTGTATGTATATATATACATATATATATACAGTGACTTTATTATGAAATACATTGACCTTTTTCTTTGTTAGTTTGAATTACTTGAGTTTCTCAGTATGTAAATAAGGAGCATTCATTTCTATTCAACCACATGAATCTGAATAAATAGGCACTGACAAATGAAAGAAAACTTCCATTGTATTTGAAATGTGTCACTAAGTCTAATTTCATCAGAATGTCCTTGTACCTGAAACCACAAATAGATCTTTGCAGTTAGTAATTAAAGGCTATGCCACTGGTTCTTTAGAAGATCAATTATTTTCAGTGCCATTCATGGCAATTTTCCACTTTTTGTTTGAAGTGGAGATTGTGCAGGGGAGTTACCATCTTTCTCAGTGGGCCATGTTGTGTAGGTTGAGTGGGGACTTTATGATTCTTCTTTTCATTTAAACCAGCAAAGAATAAACTAACAATAACGTTTCTAATTTTCTGAAGAAAAATATCTGAAGGTTTTTTTCTTTTTAAAGTATGCTGTCTTTGTTTTAATGCTTTCCCCTTTTTAGTCATACTAAATAATTGCATGATACTCTTTTCAATTAAATCAGCAAAGATTTAACTTCTAATGTGTCAATTAAAAAATTTCATGATGCATTCTATTAAGTTGACAGTTTGCTTCCAATATCTGAAAGAAAATTCTGAAGTGAATTTGTTTTTTGTATGGTCTTTGTTTTAAGATTTTGTCTATTTTGATCGTCCCCAATAGCAATTGTTTGTTGTTGCTGATTCTGATTTCGTTGACTGCCACTGTAAAATTCAAAGTAAGATGCTCAGTATATTCATGTTTTCTGGGATTTATAAATGGAAAAAAATGCTCTTTTTGTTTTTAGAGTGTTTAAAAGTGTATAAAATTTGTAACTTGTAGGCTGTCTTCCCTAAGTAAGTAATCTCAGTCATAATTGTAGGATCATAGATTTTGAACTGAAGAGACCTTAAAGGGAATCAGGTCAAGTCTACCTGTCATCTTTCACAACTGAGATAATTCATCTAAACCCAGCAAAGGAATAATTTGAACACAGGTCATCTGACTCCAAATCTAACTCCTTTCTCATAATGAAATATTTGAATGGAGGTTATGTATATTTTCATTTACATGATATCTGACCTGCCTCAAGAGGTGGCAAATTCCCTCCTATTAGAATTTTTTTTTTTAAAAAAGGCTTTATGAAATACTTGTTAAATGCTTTATAGTGGAAATTTCTTATGGTGTGAGTTAGGTCCCTGGCTGCATAAGTCCATTGTAATTCTAGAAATTATGTCATCCTTTGAAATAACATGGAGAAGAGGGGTCTGAAAAGTATGGAAGATTTTCTTTTCCAGTCTGTCAAGGTTGAAAGATATGCAACAAATTGTGACATAGAATATAATGAAAAAAATGAGAGCAAGGTGTAGGTGATTCTTACTTTTTTGACCAAATATCTATTAAATTTCTTTATACTATATGCATTTGATAATCTAAGTTCAAAGAATTTAAGAATCTGACAGGGTGCTAATGGTCATCATATCATAGTGGTCACTCAGGTACTAAACCGTGTGCCAGTTAATGTTCTAAATTCTGAGGATATAAAAAGATGCACATGTTCATGCCTTTAAGGAACTCATAATCTAATGGGAGGGATGACAATCAAATATATATATAATATATATATATAAGATAAAGGAAAAATAAGAAATGATTAATAGAAGGTGCTAGAATTAAGAAGTATTAAGAAAGGATTCTTTTTTTTATGGTTATACATGTCTTCAGTCCTGTATTTTATTCCACTTATTTTTTCCTAATTTATTCATTTATTTTTAGTTTTCAACATTCATTTCCACAAGATTTGGAGTTCCAAATTTTCTCCTCATCTCTCCCTTCCCCTACCCCAAGACAGTATGAATTCTGATTACCCCTTCTCTCCAATCTGCCCTCCTTTCTATCACACCCTTCCCTTCTCCCTATCCCCTCTATTTTCTTGAAGGACAATATAGATTTCTATACCCCATTGTCTGAATATCTTATTTCCCAGTTGCATGTAAAAACAATTTTTAACATTCGTTTTTAAAACCTTGAGTTCCAACTTCTCTCCATTCTTCCCTCCCCACCCATCCACACTGAGAAGGCAAGCAATTCAATATATGTTATACATGTGTAGTTATGCAAAAGACTTCCATAAAAGTCACGCTGTGAAATACTAACTATATTTCCTTCCATCCTGTCCTGCCCCCTATTTATTCTATTCTCTCTTTTGACTCTATCCCTCCTTAAAAGTATTTACTGCTAATTATATCCTCCTGCCTCCCTTCTATCATTCCCCCACCTCCTGCTTATCCCTTTCTCCCCTAATTTCATATAGTGTAAGATAGATTTTCATAGCAAATTGCTATGTGTGTTATTCCCTCCTTAAGTCAAATGTGATGAGAGTAAGGTTCACTTTTCCCCTCTTACCTCCTCTCTCTTCCCTTCCTTTGAAAAAGCTTTGTCTTGCCTCTTTTATGTGAGAGACAATTTGCCCCATTCTATTTCTCCCTGTATTCCTATTTTCCCAATAAATTTCTCTCTCACTCTTTGATTTTACATTTTTAGATATCATCCCTTCCTATTCAACTCACCCTGTGCCCTCTGTTTATATGCATATCATCCCTCCAAATCTCCTACTACTGAGAAAAGTCTCAAGAGTTATAAATATTATCTTTCCATGTAGGAATGTAAACAGTTCAACTTTATAAGTCCTTTATAATTTCTCTTTCCTGTTTACCTTTTAATGTTTCTTTTGAAGCTTGTTCTTGAAAATCAGATTTTCAATTCTTCTCTGGTCTTTTCATCAAGAATGCTTGAAAGTCCTCTATTTCATTGAATGACCATTTTTTCCCCTGAAGTATTATACTTAGTTTTGCTGGGTAGGTGATTATTGGTTTTAATCCTAGTTCCTTTAACTTCTGGAATATCATTTTCCAAGCCCTTTGATTCCTTAGTGTAGAAGCTGCTAGATCTTATGTTATTCTGATTGTATTTCCACAATACTGGAATTGTTTCTTTCTGGCTGCTTGCATTTTTTACTCCTTGACCTGAACTCTGGAATTTGACTCCAATATTCCTAGCAGTTTTCCTTTTGGAATCTCTTTCAGGAGACAATTAGTGGATTCTTTCAATATTTATTTTACCTTCTGATTCTAGAATATCAGGGCAGTTTTCCTTAATAATTTCTTGTAAGATGATGTCTAGGCTCTTTTTTTATCATGGTTTTCAGGTAGTCCCATAATTTTTTAAATTGTCTCTCCTGGGCCTATTTTTCCAGGTCAGTTGTTTTTCCAATGAGATATTTCACATTGTCCGCTATTTTTTCATTTCTTTGGTTTTATTTTATAATTTATTGATTTTTCATAAAGTCATTAGCTTCCATCTGCTCCATTCTAATCTTTAAGGAGTTATTTTCTTTAGTGAGCTTTTGAACCTCCTTTTCCATCTGACCAATTTAGCTTTTAGTGCATTCTTCTCTTCATTGACTTTTTAGACCTCTTGTGGTTTAGGTTGGTCTGTTTTTTAAAGTGTTATTTTCTTCAGTATTTTTGGGTCTCCTTTAGCAAAAAGTTGACTCTTTTTTTCATAATTTTCTTGCATCATTCTCATTTCTCTTCCCAGTTTCTGCTCTAGTTCTCTTACTTGATTTTCAAAATCCTTTTGAACTCTTCCATGGCCTGAGACCAATTCATACTTTTATTGAAAGCTTTGGATGAAGGAGCTTTGACTGTTGTCTTCAATTTGCATGTTTTGGACTTTCTTGTCACCAAAGTAAGATTCTATAGTCTGAGTCTTTTTTCATTTTTTCTCATTTCCCCAGACATTTGCTTCATTTTTGAGCTCTTTGTCAAGGTCACATTGGTGGTGGAATGGAGCATATATCAGAGTGGGGAGAAACTTGTGACCCATGAACAGATTATTGCAATAGTCCAGGTGTGAGGTGATGAGGACTTGCATGGGTGGCAGTGTCAAATATGAACATATTTGAGAGATGTTGCAAAGATGAAATCAACAGACCTTGGTAACAGATTGAATTTGGGAGAGGAAGTGGGAGGGATAGCTGAGAACTGAGGATGACACCAACATTGCAAGCCAGAGGGACTGGGAGGATGATGCTTTCTTCTATAGTAATAAGAAAAGTAGGAGCAGGGCAGTGTTTAGGGAAAAAGATCATGAGTTTAGTTTGGGAATGTGTTTAGTTTAAAATGTCTTCTTGAGATTCAGTTCCAGATGATTAAAAGACAGTTAAAAATGTGAAGTTGTAATTCAGCAGAGAAGTTAGGTAGATTTGAGAATCTTCAACATAGAGATGGTAATTAAATCCATGGGTGCTAATTAGATCAGCAAATGAATTAGTATAGAGGAAGAAGAGAAATGGGTCCAGGACCAAATCCTGTGGGACACCTATGATTTAAGATATGATCTGGATGAGGGCACAACAAAGAAGAATGAAAAGAAAGTCAGATAGACAGGAAAAGCACCACTAGAGAGTGGTTTTCCAAAAAAAATTGAGAGAAGAGATTATCAGGAAGGTGAATGATCAAACATGTCAAAAACTATGGAGTGATCAAGAGCAATGAGAACTGAGAGGAATTTTGGTGCAATGATGAAGCTGGGAGCCAGATTGTAAGTGATTAAGAAGAGAGTGAGAGCTGTTGGTGGAGTTGCGGACTCAGATAAGAATAAAAGATATTCCCCAGTTGATAAATTGTCAAAGCACATGAACAAGCAGTTTTCAGACAAAGAAATCAAAGCTATCTATAGACATATAAAAAAAGTTCTAAATCATTATGGATTAGAGAAGTGAAAATTAAAACAACTCTGAAGTACCTTGTCCCACCGATCGGATTGGTTGATATAACAACACAGGAAAATGACATGTTGGAGAAGTTGTAGGAGAATTGGGACACTAATGCACTGTTGGTGAAGGTGCGAACTGATCTAACCATTCTGGAGAGCAATTTGGAGCTATTACCAAAGGACAACCAACTCTTTGATCCAGCAAAACCACTACTGGGTCTCTATCCTGAAGAGATCATAACCAAGGGAAAAGGACCCACATTTTCAAAAATATTCATAGCAGCTCTTTGTGTGGTGGTGAATAATTGGAAATTGAAGGGGATGCCCATGAATTGGGGAATAGCTGAACATGTTGTGGTATACAAATGCAATGGGATACTATTGTGCTATAAGAAATGATGAGCAGATGGATTTCAGAAAAACCTGGAAAGATTTACATGAACTGACGCCATGTGAAATTAGCAGAACCAGGAGAACATTGCACATAGTCTCAACAACATTGTGTGACGATTGACTATGATTGACGTACACCTTCTCAGAAATACAATGATCTAAGACAAACCCAAAAAACTCATAAAGGAAAATACTATCCACACCCAGTGAAAGAGACAGAGTCTGAATGCAGATCGATGCATACTATTTTTGCTTTCTTTTTTTTTTCAGGATTTTTTCCCCTTTTGTTCTATTTCTTCTTTCACAGCATGAAAAATATATTTTACACGATTGTACATATATAACCTATATCAGATTGTTTGACATCTTAGGGAGAAGGGAATGAAAAAGGGAGACAACTTGAAACTCAAAATTTTATTTAAAATGAATGTTAAAAATTATTTTTACATGTAATTGGAAAAAATAAAATACTATTTCAAATCTCAAACTAAAAAACAAGAAGAGAGTGCCAGTAGAGAAAGTGGAGGCACCTACTGTAGATGTCCTTTCCTTGGAGTTTAGCCACAAAGGGCAGAAGAGGAATAAGAAGAAAGCAGAGATAGAAAGATCAAATGGAAGTTTTTTGAGGAAAGGGGAGACGTAGGTTTTTTTGTAGTCAGCAGAGAATGAATCAGTAAATACAAAGATTACAAATAAGTGATAGAATGGGAATGATGGAAGGGGATATCTGTTGGAGACTGGAGGAAATGGGATTAATTAAACAGGTAGAGGGGTTGGCTTTGGTAAGGAGTAAAGCCACTTCATCACATGAGAAAGGGGTGAAGGAAATAGTAGTAGAAGACATACAAGTGATATGTGATGAGGAATAGAGGAGAAGAGGGAACTCATGGCAAATGACCTTTGCAAGGTTCTGAGCTAAGATAGTAGGGAGAAAGAGGAGCCATAGGAGACTGGAGGAGAGAAGAAAATATATGGAAGAGCTGTTGTGGAAAATGAGATAGTGGATAAGAGAGATTTGACATTATTGTGTAGCAGCAGTAAGGACCCAGTGGATGTTGTACAGCATAAATTTGTAATTTTGTAACATAAATTTGTGGATAAGTGGGCCCAATCAGAAATGTTGTGTGATTTTCTCTACTTTCTTTCAACAGTAGGAGAAAAAGTAGAGGATGCTGGGAATCATCCAAGGCTAAGGCTTAGCAGAGCACAATCAGTGACATGATAAGAAGGCTAAAAACTGAAGAGAAGAGGGCATTGTAGAGTTGAATTGGTCCATTAAGGGGTCAAGTTGGGGAAAATAGAAAAGGATAGTTAGCAAAGGGAAGAAGTCTTTGGAAAGAACTGAGGGGTCAAAGAATTCTAGGTCATAGTGTGAATGAAAAGTAGGATTTGGTAAGGAAAAGCAGTGGGAAATAATGAAAATCAATAGATTATAGCCAGATAAAGAGAATTCAGAATTTTCAAAGAGCAGCTAGGTGGTACAGTGGATAGAGCACCAGTGCAGGAGCAGGAGAACCTGAGTTCTTGTCTCACCTCAGACACTTGACACTCACTAGCTGTGTGAACTTGGGCAAGTCACTTAACCCCAATTGCCTCATATTGGGTCATCTCCAGTCATCCTGAAGAATATGTGGTCACTAGATTCAGATGGCTCTAGAGAAGAAGTGAAGCTGGTGACCTGCACAGCCATCCTTCACTCAAAACAAAGTCAAGTGAAAGTCATGTCATTATTTCTCTGATGACATGATCTTTGGCAGTGAAGGATGAGCTCACCTGGAGGAAGGTGTGTATGTGCCTATGTTAAAGAGAGAGAGAAAGAGATTGAAGTAGGGTAGAGGAGTAGGTCGTATGAAGTAAGTAAGTAGTTTGAGGAATTTAGGGTTAGGGTACTTGAGTACAGTCATCTGGGCATAAAAGTGGAAATGAAGTGTGAGGGAGAAAAATGATGATACTCATTCCAGATACAACCCCCCAAAAAAGCAAGTATAACAAAGGAAGAATAAGTTTAGTGTAGAGGATCATTTCTTTTATCAATAGACAATGTCAGTAAATCACAGAAAAGTATATCCAATAAACATAGCATTAACAAAAGTCATACCATGAGATGCTTGCAAGAAAAGATGAGCACAGTCTAGTTGATGAATAAACTAAGGTAGCAATTTTAATGCAAGGCAGTAATTGTGACTTAATAATTTTCCCTGAGATTTAATGGGTTATGGATTATTACTATCTATGTAAAAGGTGGGTCTTATGCAAAGAGAAAAGAATAGAGAAAAGGGCAATTTGAATATATCAAGTCTTCTTTTATATGATGATATCCATAAATGGGAAAAGGAAAAGATAGTAGCAAGCATTTGGGTGGGAATCAATGGAGACCTCTCCACTCCACTTTTTTCCCAGATCATCTTTGCAATGGGCAATAAACTGAAATAAATTTCAATACGGTATTAAAGACAAGAGCTATTAATATGCCATAGCTCTTAGGCTTCTGAAAATTCCAGCCATGTTTTTGCTCCCCCTTATCTTTCTGAATTATTCCTTCTCTCCCTTCCTATAAAAATAAGGCATGTCCTACGGTTCTATATTGGGTTCCTGCTTTATTATGACAACACAGTGAATAGCATCAGGCTCTAGAGTTTAGAATAAGTTGAGGTTAAGGATGAATAAGAGACCAATTAATAAAAACATAAACCTTTTTTTGAAAGGGAACAAGAAGGACATAATTAAGAAATAAAGACTTGCTGTAGAAGCAAGGGACAATGATGCTGGATGACCAAGAGAAGGAAGAAATAACTATTCAATTTTTACTATATTTTTATTTTTACTGTTAAAGAAAGCAATATTCAGACTGGAAAAGACTGGGGAAAGTGTCTAACAAGGAGCTGGAATCCAAAATATATGAAGAGGATCTAAAGGACATGGCAGCCTTCTCTGAGTCAAGTGAATAGACACCTACCCCCTGAGTTTGATACATTCCAAGCATTTCTTGCCTCATCTAATGCCTGAGATTTCCTCTGTCCTTTTTCAGGCACTTTTAGAATGCACTTTCATAACATGATAAGAGTCAGTAGGCATCCCAATAATTTGTCTCATATTGTGAATTGTTGCTCCCATTTTGTCATATTCTTTAAAGTGTCAAGGCTTAGTTCAGATACATGGGGAACCTCTAATTTTTCCTAATCATCTTCTAAAACAGTACGTTTCCTCCCATTAAATAGTCTGCATTGTGTTATTCTGATTCTGCCTCTTGCTTTCACGTTGAGTTTTCTTATCTTTATCTCCATTTGTTTCCTTATGATACTGCAAAGCTCAGCTGTCTTGATTCCTTGAAAAAAAAATCAAAACAGCCCTGTTCTACTTTTTCTTTCACAAAAAGAATTTGGGGATGTTAACACATCTTATTATTCTGTAAGTTCCTTTCCTGGAGTTTAGTGATGTAATTTCTACCAACAATCGTGAGAATGAAATACATTTGTTTTATACTTTTGCTAGACATTTCAATAAATGGTTTGTATATAATTGTAAGAATAAATCCCATAGGGAATAATTACATTTTCCTCATGCCAAACAGTTTATAAGATTACAAAAGTTTAATTTAAATAATAAATACAAATACTGACACTGGAACTATATAGTGTTAGTATAATGGTAGAATACAAATGTTGTATCAATGATATCAAAAAGAATTTTTTTTTAAATAAAAGGAATAGACTATTTATTCCCTTGAAACTGGTCACCTTGAGAGACAAGACACATTTTACCAATGCCACCATTTCTGAAAGCATTTTTGGAAGTCTTTTTTTGAAACTGCCCATTTTTTGAAAGGCCATTCTTTTGAATAACCTAAATTTTTATCATCAACAATGCCAAATTTTCATTCTGTGAGTGTGGATTTGCTTCTTTGGATATAATTGAATGTTATTCGGAGCCATACCTGTTGAATACCATGGAGAGGGATCAAGGAATAATATCTTACTGGGGAGTTGGAATGGAGTAGGTTGCTATAGTATGAGACTGACTTTTATGTTTGATTCATGGCCTTAGTCTGAAGTTGTTCCTCAAAATAGTGAAAGTTCAAAAATTCGTTGAATAGTGATAGCAGCATCTGAATAAATACCAAGTCTCCTATGAAAGACGTAGTGAATGACTGGTGGTCTTAGAGGAAAGGTGACATGACTTCGTGTTTATTATGAAATAGAGGGGACTCTTATACAGGCATGGATTGAACCAGATGGGTGCTGAAATACCCTTCTACTCAGAAGTTCTGTGATTTTATGACAATTCTTGTTTGGATTTGTACATTAGGGCATATTTGCACTATTTTTTAAAAAAGAATAAATTTTTAAAAAATGAGTCACAGTATTTAATTGTTACACTTCGTACTTTGATCTCAGATTTCATCAAATGGCAATCTCCTCTCCCTTAATTCTAATTGTAACCAACCCTGTTTAATCTCTTAGTGGTTTGTTGTGGGCAACTCAATTAAATTTATTCAGTTCTCAACCTTCTCATGATGAACCTCATTTAATTCAGCAAGAGCAGTCCTTGAACAACAACAAAACAAAACAAAACACACACACCCAGCTTGATTAGCTTCCAGGGCCTAAATTTTACTAGTACCACCCAAAATAATATCCAGCCCAAGATGAAGTAATGGAGTCAAATTTTACTGGAATAGTTTTTAACCTGTAATTATAACCCTACAAGGAGATTTCTAGCTACTTAATTGAACTTATAGCTTCCTACCTATACTCATACTCTCTAATTCTGTGACCTGGATAGTCCAATGGAGTCGTCCCTGGGTCTCAGTTTCTTCATCAATAGAATGAGGAAGTTGAATTAAATGACTTTTGAGTTCCCTTCCAACTCTAAATTTGTGATGTTTTATTTTCTCCCTAACGAGGAATTGGAATTGTTATAATCTGGATATTTTAATTCTGACTCACAAGTTTACTAGATGTGTTACCTCATGCAAGTCACCCAAGCTCCCAGTCTTATTTTTCTCATTGTTCTAATGATAACAACTACCTTACAAGAGTTTTGTAAAACTCAGGTGAAATTACGTGTGTGTGTGTGTGTGTGTGTGTGTGTGTGTGTATACACACACATACATATATATGTATTTCATATAAATATATAAATACACATATATAAGTATATGTATATACATGCATGTATACATATATAATACTTTAAAAATCTTAAATTTCAACATAAATAGCTATTATAATTATTAAAGTATATCACTAAAACACTTTCTGATTCTAGTAATCCTATTCCTTCTGAGGAAATCTAAAGGTTATTTTGGTTCTTAAAAACCTCATTTCTTTTGTCACATATTCAAAATCACCAGCAATACAAATTTGACATCTTTTCTAAGCAGCTATTCACTGGTGCAGTAAAGAATGCTAAAAATAGAGGAGGCAGAACTAAAATGGTGGAGTTGACGTAAGGACCTGCCAGACCTCAAAATACCTGTAAAAAATGGCTAAACAAGTTCTTGAGCAGTAGAATCAACAAAATGATGTAGTGAAACAGATTTCCAGCCCAAGACAATCTGAAAGGCCCACAGGATGGGCCTATTGTATCAGGCTCAGGGGGGAGGGCAGCCCAGAGTGGGCTGCATGGGCACAGACAGGACTGAAAAAGTCACTGACAGTTGTGGTTGTTTCCAGACTTCTCAACCCACAAACACCAAAGACAGCTTCAAAGGTCAGTGGGAAAGCTCTCTCCAAGGAGCATGGTCCAGCCCCAGCCCCAGACTCAGGGCAGTGGTAACTGAAATGGACAGAGAAATTCACAGGCAAGAGTCAATTGGGAATTTTGAGAGTGTCTTTATTAGCCAGGCTGGTAGCTGCCTCATGGAAAATCCCAGAGGAGACAGCCCCAAACTAAGGTGTGTGTGTGTATTTTAAGCATTTCGGCACTTCTCAGTACAGCCTTGCGGTTTCACAACAAACATTTCTCACAGAACAATTCTTACAGGGGGGCCCAAGTTGCTACTATGAAAGGGGGCCTAACAGAAAGTAGTTGCCAGGAAGGGGGCCCAACAGAAAATGGTTATCAGGAAGGGGGGTGCCCAACAGAAAGTGGTTGCTTGGCAAAGGGGGTCCAACAGGAATAGTTCTGACAGGGGGGCCCAAGTTGCTACTAGGCAAGGAGGGCCCAACAGAAAGTGGCTGCTAGCAACTCAACAGATATTTTGCAACCCAAGGGGGAATAACGTTTTGACAGGGGCCCAACAGAATGCTGCTGCTAGGCAAGGTTACCCAACCTTGCCCAGCAACCTAACAGATATCTCTCAACCCAGGGGCCCCAGGGAGGAATAATGTCCACTTCATTAACTACTTCCCCAATGACAGTTGCTTCTGGAGATCTTAGCCTACAGATGGTGGGGTAATTGAGCAGCTTCTCTGGGTCACAGTCCTGGGAGGTGGTTCTGGGGCAAAGAAGAGCACTGGAATGGCAGAGCTGGTAGCAGGTATGGAAAGGGAATCCTACTCACAGTTCCAGGGCAGAAAAAGAATGCTTGTGGTTGCTCACAGACCAGAGTGAAGGCCAGAAGAGGAGTAAACACCTCTCCTTTGATGATATCACTTTGGAGGAACTGAATATTTACAGGCCCCCCGAGATATCTTTGAAAATAACTGCACAAAACCCCTATAGTTTGAGGCAGTACACCCTCCACTTAAAAAGCTCAAAAGTCAAGTAATTGACTGGGGAAATGACAAAAAAGGGGGAAAATAAAGCCTATAGAAGGTTACTTTCTTGGTGATAAGGTATTTTCCTTCAACTAGAAAGATCAAAACATACATCTAGAGGAAGACAGCAAGGTCAAAGCTCCTACATTCAAAGCCTCCAAGAAAAATATGAAATGATATCAGACGATGGAAGAGCTCAAAAAGGATTTTGAAAATCAAGTAAGAGATGTAGAGGAAAATTTGGGAAGAGAGAAGAGAGTGATGCAAGAAAATCATGAAAAACAACTTTAAAATTAGACAAACCAAATGGCATGAGGTCCAAAAAAACAATGAGGAGAAGAAACACTTAAAAAGCAGCATGGATCAAATAGAAAAAGAGGTCCAAAAGTGCACTGAAGAAAATAATTTCTTATTAGAATTAGAATAGAACAAATAGAAGCTATGACTTTATGAAAAATCAGGAAATTATGAAACAAAACCAAAAGAATAGAAAATAGAAGACAATATGAAATATCTCATTGGAAAAACAACTGACCTGGGAAATGGATCCAGGAGAGATAATTTTGAAATTATTGGATTATCTAAAAGCCACGATCAAAGAAAAAGCCTGACATATTTATAGCTTTTTTAGAGTCAGAGGGCATCACAACCATTTGGCCCAGGGCCTCAATAGAAAAAACAAAAGATACTTGGGACCCTTCTACAAAACAGCTCCCCTAATTAAGCTTCCCACAATGGGCAGGCCTATCAGTGGATGGGGAAGATCTTTAATCACATTAAAATAACTAGGAATATAAATACATACACTGTTTCTAGTTAAAAAAACTCTTGTTTCTGTGCTTTACTCCCTGTAAAGACTCTTGATTGATAAAGGTAAGATTCCATCAGAGTCACTTCATTATACTAAAGAAAAAACAGCAAAAGATCCTATTTTGATTGCCCATACATATATATATATATATATATATATATATATATATGTATGGGCAATCAAAATAGGATATATATAAGGATATATATGTGTGTGTGTGTGTTTATATGTATGTGTGTATGTATGTATATATGTGTGTGTGTGTGTGTGTGTGTATAGACATAGGGAGAGAGAGCACAGTGAACTGAATACGAAGGAAGGTTATCAAAAAAGTAAAATTAACTGTTGAGAGGAATGTACTGGGATAAAGAGAAAGGGAGAGGTAGAATGTAGCAAATCATCTCACATCAATGAGGCAAGAAAGAACTTTTACAATGAAGGGAAAGAGAGGAGAGGTGAGAGGGAATAAGTAAGCCTTATACTCATTGGATTTGACATAAGGAGGGAATGATACACACTCAGGTGGGTATGGGAATCAATCTTACCCTTTAGGAAGGCAGTGGGGAAGGGGATAGGAGAGGGAGGATAAAAGAAGGGATGACAGATTGGGAGAAGGGGTAATCAGAAGCAAACACTTCCTTGGCGGGGACAGAAAAAGGGAGAGAATGGAATAAATGGAGTGCAGGACAGCATAGAGGGAAATGTGGTTAGTCTTTCACAACATGACTGTTATGAAAGTGTTTTGCATTGTTACATATGTATGACCTATATTGAATTTCTTGCTTTCTCAATGAAGATGTGTAGGGAGGAAAGAAAGGAAAGAATGTGGAACTCAAACCTTTAAAAATGAATGTAAAAACATTGTTTTTGCATGCAACTGGGAAATAAGATGTACAGGCAATGGTATATGGAATTCTAATTTGCCCTGCAGGAAAATAGAGGGAAGGGGCAAAAAGAGAGGCAGATTGGGGAAGGGGGTGGTTGGGGTGCACACTGTCCTGGGATGGTGGAGGGGAGAGAGAGAGATGGAGAGAAAATTTGGAATTCAAAATCTTGTGGAATTGAATGTTGAAAACTGCAAGTAAATAAATTACATTGTATTAAAAAATGCTTAAAATAGAAATTTACCGCAGGCAAAATTTGTCTTCACTGAATAAAATCCATTTTAGAGGAAGAGAAATGATCTTTATTTTTCAATCACACCCAACTGAACATGTATCAACATCACTTCCACACTGTGCTCTCATCATATATATCTGTTTGTAGACACAGTTTAAGAGGAAAGGTCAAATCTGGAAAATCAGTAATCATTCATGTGAAGGGGCTTATTCCCAACAGACTTTTGAGTCCAGTTTAGACCATTTCTCACAATTCAGAGATTGACTATACCTATCAAATTTTAGTTTACACAGTAAGACTTTTCAGTCAGTTTAATTCTATGAATGATTATTTAGATTTGCTCAATGTATATCAAAACTTATACAATACAAGTTTCTTTTGAAAAATACTTAACAAACCAACTGAACTTATTGAATTTTAATACCTGTGTCTGTAAATAGTGAAGTTGTTTTTATAATTATACAAATTCTGCACTAATCGTCCTCCATATTACCCTTTCCCCAATCTCATCTTTGCAGTGGGCGATAAAACTGAATTAATTTGATTATAACATCAAAGACAAGAAATACTAATATGCCTTAGCTGATAAGTTTCTGAAATTTCCAACCACATTTTCTGCTCCCTCTTTATCTTTATCCACTGTTCCTGCTTTTTTTCTCCCTCCTATAAAAATAAGGCATATCCCCTACCCAGTCCTAGAACTCCTTCCTTTAACAGTCTCATCCATTCTCATGACTTCATCTTAAGCCTTCATTAAGATTTCCACATCTATATCACTAGCATCTTTCCTTTGAAGTCCCACATTGTCTTTTGGAAGTCCCGTATTGAACTCATGTTACTCCTAAACATGATACTCCTCCTTACTTCTCTGTGTCTATCAATGCTGATAGCACACTCTTATTGCCTAGTTTTGAACCGTTGGTGTAAGCTTTTACTTCCTGTTTCCTTCATCAGTCACCATAAACTAATATAGGCTCATATAGTTTTAAACTGGTATAACAGCATACACAGTGTAAACCAGGTGTATGAATAATACCTGACATATCATTGATTGGTTGGCCATTTAGTTGCTCTTGTGGTATGTGTATCTTGGACAGATACTCTTGATGAATAAAATGGACTCAGTTAATTAAGAGGAGGATATCAGGGTATTACATTTGAGATATTGCACAGTACCTTTAATGAAACTAAGTAGCTCTATGATAAAACTTTTCTCCATAGGGAAAAAGATGGAGAAAGAAAAATAATGGAGCTTAAGATTCTAATTCATATCTTTGACTGTTTTTTGTTTAGCTGGGATTATTTGGTTAGGAAAAGAAACTCTGGAGGGCAGAGCCAAGATGGCGGAGTAGAAAGACTCACATATGCTAGCTCCGAATCCACAGTGCATGGATTTCCTCTAAAAAGAACTCCCAACAAATTCTGGAACAGTGGAAGCCACTCAGCAACACAGTGAAGGAGATTTCCGTTCCAGAGAGCCCTGAAAAACTGATCCCAAAGGTCCATTGCACACTGGCGGGAGCAGAGCCCTCCCTTGCCCCAGCTGCACTGCACCGAGAGGAGCAAGCAGATCCAAGCAGGCTTCAGGGACAGAATCTCCAGCGGCCACGAAGGTCCCTCCACCCACAGACTCACAGGTCAGTGAGAGAGATGGGCTGAGAGGGAAGCAAGGTGTCTCTGGGACTCAGGCCCCCTTGGGAGGCAGCAGCAGAGGCAGCAGGCAGCCAGAGGCTCCCAGAGCAGGCAGGAGCTTTTATAAAAGGTCTCTGCATAAACCCCCTGAGGGAACTGAGCCTGGGAGGCTGCCCTGCCCCCACCTGAGAACCTGATTTAATCTTAGCCTGAATAGCAGCCAAGCCTGCCGCCAAAAGCCCCGAGGTTGGGGAGCAGCATTTGAATCTCAGACCCCAAGCACTAGCTGGGCAGACCTAGGCCAGGGGAGGAGAGGACTCTCAGAAGTCAAGTAACTGGCTGGGAAAATGCCCAGAAAAGGGAAAAAAATAAGACCATAGAAGGTTATTTCCTTGGGGAACAGATAATTCCAACCTTCCTCTCTGACAAAGAAGAAAACTGCTTACCATCAGGTAAAGACATAGGAGTCAAAGCCTCTGTATCCCAAACATCTAAAATAGATATACAATGGGCCCAGGCCTTGGAAGAGCTCAAAAAGGATTTTGAAAATCAAGTTAGACAGATAGGGGAAAAACTGGGAAAAGAAATGAGAGACAAGCAAGAAAAACGGGTCAATACCTTAATAAAGGAGACCCAAAAAAATACTGAAGAAAATAACACCTTGAAAAATAGACTAACTCAATTGGCAAAAGAGGTTCAAAAAGCCAATGAGGAGAAGAATGCTTTCAAAAGCAGAATTAGCCAAGTGGAAAAAGAGGTGCAAAAGCTCACTGAAGAAAATAGCTCTCTCAAAATTAGAATGGAACAGATGGAGGCTAATGACTTTCTGAGAAACCAAGAAATCACAAAACAAAACCAAAAGAATGACAAAA
>CM053771.1:213756332-213801556 GCA_028658325.1 Potorous gilbertii | reverse complement strand
CAAATGGGGAGAAAATTTTGGAACCCAAAATCTTGTGAAAATGAATGTAAAAAGTTAAATAAATAAATTTATAAAAAATAAATAAATTAAAAAGAAACTCTGGAAATCTTATAGACAAAAATGAACATTTTTATTTATTTCATTAAGAAAATTTCATACTATCCAGGGTTTTCTAAAAATTTTGATTTGTGGTAAAAAGTCTCTGTAGACAAATCAAATCCTTGGATCTTAGAGGTGCTACAATCTCATATATGAATCTTTTGCCAGTTCCTGCCTGTTAGTCACCAATCCTTTACATACTTCCTAGTTATAGTGAACTCATTACCTCTATAGGAAGTTTTTCAATTTTTGGACAATCAGAAAGCTTTTCTTTGAGAATTCCAAACATGCAGTAGAAAGAAAACTTGTCAAAGGACTTAGTCGCTCAATCCCTTCCAACTTCTAACAAAAGAATGGAGCTAGAAATCCCAACAGGTGAATGAATAATTAATATGGGGAAGTAGAGGGAGGAGAAGAGGGAAAGCCAAAAAAAAAAATCAAATGTGAATAATGTCTTAGATAAAAAAACAGTCATGAACAAAAGTGAAAAACTAGCCATCAAAATGAACCAGTATTTTGAATTTAAAATATCCTGAAGCATAATCAACAAAATAAAACATAATTTATTAATGTCAACAAACTGTTACAAATTGAAACTAGCTAAAATACCATAGGAAATATAAATTTAAATAAAAAGCATCTTGAAGGCAACAAAAAAGTTTCAGTATAAATACTTTTTTAAAAAATACATTTTTAAAGGCTATCATTAAAACAGAACAAGACAACCTGCTTATAAAAATCAAGAATATACAAAAGATATGCTAAACTTGAATACAAACATGGAAATGATAAGAAAGTTCTTATGGTCGAAGTCAGAAGTGATACTTTTCTGAAAATCAATACATCTCAACTGGAAACAGGTTTGACTTTCATCAGCAAAGATAATAGAACTAGAAGATAGTGCTCAGAGAAATTTATCAAGTTCTATTTGTGCCTTTAATTTTTTACATCACTGATATTTGCTGATAGACACTTTTACTGAACTCTCCCTTATAGCAAAGAGCCTAAGTGAAATCAAAGGAAAAAAATGCATCCAACAGCCTATTCTCTAATCTCTCTACCAAAAGAGGGATATGTGTTTTATGATGTTTCAAGGTGGTCATTGAAATTGATCTGAATTTGGCTCCAATTCAATATGTTTTTATCTGAATTTCAGTAACTTTGTATCCATTTTTTTCCTCCTGATTCTGCATGCTTTTGTATTAGTTCATACAACCTCTCTCTTATTTATTGGAGTATTGGAAAATTACACATTAATTTACAATTAAAAATTTCTTGAAAACCATTCCATCACATTCATATATCATAATTTATTCAGACATTTCTCAAACTGCAAACACCCATATTATTTCTAGGTTGGGGCTAACATAAGGGTTGCTACTAGGAATATTTTATGATATAAGGAACAAATTTTCTTCCAAAGGGAGAATGTAAAGAAAGAGGATTTTCTGAACATTTTTCATAGTAAGATCAACTGAAAATATAGATTGAAAAATTCACAGAATTGATAGAATTCACTGGATTCCTTCACAAAGAAATGTCAAATTCAACTCACCAAGACATGATATTGACAGCTCTAGAATTTAATTGGTCAGGATGGTATTTTGTAAGCAATCAGGAAAGAACAAAGTTTCATATATCAAGAGACCCTGAATTGAATTGTGCGGGATAATTTGCCCAGTACAAGGAAAGCATCAGATGGGAAATGATTTGCCAAAACTCGGAATTTACTCCTAATTCCTTTACCCATCTCATTTCAGCACTTGGGATGGAACTATGATTTAAACATTGGAGATATTTCCTTCTGTGGTGCAGATCACAATCCTTCCTTGCTTTCCCATCTTGTAAGACTCTTGACCATCTCTTTTGTGACCAGCACAGAGGCACACACAACATATTAGAGGCCTTTTGAACTTTTTAAACCTAATCCAATGTAGTCAAACAGTATTTTATTAAATATTTACCATGTACAAGAGAGTGTATGTATAAAATTTGGAAGCTGTATAATGCATTAGCAGAAAAAAAAGAGAAAAACTTCTACAAGAGACAGGACAAAACCTAGCCATAATGATGGGTAGATACTCAAAGGGAGAGAGGTAAAGATAAAGATGACTCAACATGTGAGGAGCAAGAGGTGCAGTTTGTGCAAAGATATTAAATTAGGAAATTGAGTAGCAAGTTAAAGGACCCAGAAGTAGGCTGAAATGGTTACAATGTACAAAGGGAAATGTAATGCAATTAACCTGGAAAGGCAGGCTTGAGACAAGTAGCAAAGGGATGTCAATGTCCAGACAATAAGTTTGTATTTTAGGTTTGAGATTTTTGAAGGTCATTGAAGGGTCTTGAGCTAAGTAATTGCATGGTCAGACTTAGGCTTTAGAAAGAAGATTTTATCAACTTTGTGGAGGAAAGGTTGGAGATATGAAATACTGGGGGCATGAGTAATAATTATGAAGCTATTTCAACAATCCAGACAAAGGCAAGGAGGACCTGAACTATGTTGGTGGTTATGTAAATGGATAAAAGAGTGCAGATGTGAGAAATGTGGTAGAGGTAAAATCAGTAAGATGACAGTAGTTCAATGTAAGGGTCAAGGGAGAAGAATTACATGTATCTCCTAGGCTGTAACTCTTGTTGACTAGAATAGTGGCACCTCCAATAGAAATGATGAAGTTTGGAGGAGGGATGTATTTACATGGAAAATTGGTGATTTTGGCCTTGGATGAACTTGAGGATGAACTTTGAACTTGAGGTATCTAAAGGGGCATCCAACTGGAATATGTCCTATAGGTATTTGGAAAGGCAGAACTGTAGCTCAGGAAAGTGACAAGGGCTCAATATATTCATCTGGCAATCATATACATAGGACAACAACTGTATCAGCAAGAGATGGTATATCAGTAAGAAAAAGAATACATTGGAGAAAGAGGTTGGGACAGAGGCTCAAGGAGGAAGTTATTATTAGGAGGCAGAATGTGGATGATGCTTCCGCAAAAGAGACTGATCAAGTTGCCAAAAGAACTAGAAGAGAGTAATGTCATGGAAATAAAGGAAGAAATATCTGGAAAGAGATTGTATGGTGATCAAAAGAATCAAAAGTGGTAGATGTATCAAAATGATGTCATTTTCTATTGCTTTGGGTCATCCTCTAGAAACTAAGACATAAAATGGTCTAAAGCAATATAGTAAAAGAAAAAAAATAGTGCTAAAAACATGTACTTTTTTATAAAGGGTCTTGGGTTTCATAACATCGTTGTGTAAGTTCTCAAATGCAGTTTACTCATCTTTTCTCCATGATTTCATTCAGTCTTTTTATCTATACAAAATATGTGTAAAAATAGATCTTGTCTGTGAATTTTCCATCAAAACATACTCCCATTTCATTCAATTTTTCATCCAATTTTTCCTATGTGAATAGTTAGGCCAAATTCTCTTTAGAAATAGCTATAAATATCACTTAGGATGACTTGAAATAATCTTGGTCTTCACAAAGGAGTCATGTAGGTGGTTCAATAGATAGAGCACTAGCTTTTGAGTCAGGAAGACCTGAGTTTAAATCTATCTTAGAAACTTAGTAGCCATGTGACCCTGGGAAAGTCACTTAACCTTTGTTTGCCTTAATCCACTGGAGAAGGAAATGTCAAACCACTCCGGTATCTTTGCCAAGAAAACCCTAAGGACAATATAGTTAATAAGATCATGGAGAGCTGGATACAACTGAACAACTGACCAACAACTCAGAAAATTACCAGATCATCTGTAAATTAATTTTTCCATCTATAGCTGGTGATCCATTTAGAGATTTCAAGAATTCCATATTACATCTCTATTTTCATTAACCCTTTACTGAAATTCAATATTGCCTTCAATTATGAATGAAATAAAACCCTATCATTATTCTGAGAAAGAGTACATTGGCTTCACCTGACTGCCAAGGGACTGACCACACCAAAAATGTTGAAAACCAATCTATACGGGACTGTGCTTTCATTCTCAATGTATGATGAACCTCTTTCATGTAGACGAGTATACATCTTCCTCTTTACAACTTTATTTGATAATAATAGAAAGTCATCAATTACATTTACTTGTTATCTCTTTGAAGGAATTTATAAGTTAATATAGTCCTTCAGGCCCCCTTATTAACTTTAAGATGACATTTTGCTTTACTGATTTGAATGCTTTTTTAGAGTTAAACAATAACGACCGAAGGATTTTCTATTTTCTGTGATTTTTTGTCTCTAACCTTTTGTATAGGATATAATTTATGAATGACTATCTATCTTCTCAGCAAGGGTACCCTCCATGTGCATGGATTATATCCTTATAAGGATTTGGGAGAGAGGGGCATTTGGGTGAGTGGGACATTTGGGTGAGTAATATCTTGCTAGTTCTCAATTACTTTTTGTTAGTAAAAACTCATAATTTTTTTCTCAAAGTCTTTAGTATTCTCTCTTCTCTTAGATATCTTGAAAATTCAGCCCTTAATAGAATCAAATTATATTGCCTCTAGCATGGACTTCCTCTGTGGAATACTTGATTTAATCCAGCTGCTTACTTTCATATTTCCTTTCTTTTTAGTGCCATTTGTAAGAGGCTGTTATGCTGAAGTCCAAATTCATGGGTTATGTTTGTTAATGAAGAAAAGTGATCTTAATAGAGGTATTCCATTTTTCATTATTTGCTGTCCTTCGCATTTCATCCTGAAATGTTCTTGGACTGATCTGACTAGATATCATAGTAAGCTTTTGGTTAAGAAATTTTCCTTCTATGGTTTCTGGCTATTTTTATAGGGTGACATTTCTTATGTTGTTCAACCATCCACTTATGTAATATTTTATAAGTGAGATTGGATTCTAAACTGGTATTGTCCTTGATTTCCATAGTTCTCCATTTAGCAAGAGGTCACTTATTTACTGGGTAAGGTATTTTCTAAGCTGTTTTGGCTTCCTCTTTGTGACAATAGACTTCAGTCAGTAAAGTTTCCTTAAGAAATGTGATAGTTTGTATGTCTTCTTTTTATCATTTCTTCTTTTTTGTGTGCTAATACCTTGACTTTCATTTTTGATTGTTTTTATTTTTTTAATAATTTTGTTATTGAGATTTTCTGTTTTATATCGAATGTATCTTCCCTTCTCCACTCCCAGAGAGCCATATCATAAGTAGCATATTTTGAGAGGAAAAAAAATTAGTACAACTGATCAATACACTGAAAAAGTCTGAAAATATGCAACTTGAAACATCTATGGACCTTTCATCTCCATAAATGTGTAGGTTAGGACTGTCTTCTCATATCTCTTCATTGAATCCCACTTGATCTTTATAATTTTGTTACATTTACTTATTTTTTGAGGGAGTTCATTGTTCTTTCCATTCTGTTATTGTAGTTACTTTGTATATTCTTTTCTAGGTTCTGCTAACTTCACTCTGTATCAGTTCATATAGATCTTTCCATGCTTCTATATATTCCTCAAAAACCTCATTTCTTCCATTATATTCATGTGTCACGGTTCATTTAGCCATTTCCCAATTGATATTTTCAGCTTAGATACTACCAAAAAAAGTAACAGATATTTTGGTGTATATGGAAAGTTTTTCCTTATTATGGATTTCTTGGATAACCTCAGCAATAGAATTTCTAATTCAAAGGGTATGGACATTTGGTCACTTTAGTTGCATAAGTCCAAATTGTGTTCCAAAATGGTTGTACTATTTCACAGCTGTACCAGCAGTGCATTAGTATGCCTATCTTTCTACAATCTTTCCAACATTGACTAAACATTTTTTGTCATTTTTGTCAATTTTGGGAGTGTGAGTTTAAAGCTAAAGGTTGTTTTCATTTGCATTTCTCCTGTTATCAGTGATTTGGAGCATTTTTTCTGTGGTTATGAGTACTTTACAGTTCTTCTTATGGAAACTTTGTTCATATCCTTTGGCCATTTACCTACTGAAGAATGACTCTAACTATAAATATGCGCACACATATGTGTATATGCACATATATGCATATATACATTAATTTATCTGTTTATTCATTCGCTCATTTATTTATTATTTACATGTCTTTTGTACATAACTCTTATCAGACAATTTTGATCAATTTGACCACTTTCCTTCTTATCTCAGCTGCAATAATGTTGTCTGTGCAGAAGCTTTCCACTTTAAAGTTCCCTTTTTTGAAGAAAGAGCATTATGTTCCTTTAGGTATTTTACTTTAATTTTTTTAAGGTGGACCTATTCCCACTAACTCTCTTCATTTCATCCCCAACCTCACTTGTTTTATTTTCCCCCAACTTCTCCCTTTAGCTTGTCCTGTAACTTGGTTTTTAAATTTCATTTTTATGCCCCTTTCCAAAAAGGATTTCTCTCACTCTCTTCATTATCTATCTACTCACTCTCTTTACTCTTTCAGACTCTCTTTTTCTGATTCATGGCTCCAAAATTATCTGGTCTCTCTCTTTTCCCTGCTATCTTCATGAAATCAAAGCTTCCAAGGTATCTATGCTAGGATCTCTCCTCTAGGTGCTTTCTGCCACTGTCTTATAGGATTTGCCCCATGGATTCCCCTTCTTCATTGAGCCTGACTTTTAGAACAAGAGCAATTACTGCAGGTGTCAGAGAGAACTTTGCCCCATGGTAAGACCCCTACCCCCAACATTCCTGATTAAACAGCTCCTCACTCATCCCCACCCTCTTTTGTTCATTTTTCCTCCTCCCTCCCCTTTGCCTAGAAGTTTCCTTTCTGTGTCCATACTCTTCCACTCCTCCAAGTACCAGTTGCTCCCAGACGTTCCAATTATACCCTCCCTTCCCAGGACAAACAGAATTCAAACACCAAATCCTCAGGCCTTATACAGTGTAAAGTCTTCATCTCCTTTTCTTGACCATTTCTCTTCAACCACAGAAACATTAATCAATGGAATCCCCTCTAATCTCTAAAGTAAGGCTTCTTTCTTTTCCTTCTTTTTCACTCTTTCTCCCTTCACCCTCTCCTACTTTTTTGAAGGCTCTTCTCTTTCTGAGATCACAGAAGTTGTTTTTTCACATTGTTAATAATTCTTTTGACCCCAACACATCACTCACTCCTCTGTAGCACCCTATTTCCTTGCCTTCCTTTATGTACCTTCCCATGTTGTAATGTAATCCCCTAAAAAAACAATAATAAAAATTCATCTGTAGCTGGTGATCATCAGGTTCTGTCCATAATGCCCCATTTGCCTCTTGACAGTTACTTCTATCAGATTTCTATCTTCATTTGTCTCCTTGTGTACATTTAGAAATCTCTTTTTGGTCTCTCTGTTGTTACTTCTTTGCTGTTACTATCCTTGCCAGCTGTGGATATTCACTCCTCTTGCTTTTTTGCTGTTTGGAGTGTTAAAGAAATAAGGTCTTTAGTTCTAGTTTTTATTTCTAAAAATGTTTCAGACTCTTTCTTATTATTGAATATCCATCTTTTGTTCCCTGTCTGAGTAAAATAAGATTTGCAGGATAGATCATCCAGGACTGTGTCCTGAACTCCACTACACTTCTGAATAAATTATTTCATTCTCTCTTTTTCTAATGGGTGCAGAATAATCTTGTGATATTGAAATATCTTTTCCCTGTTATTTGAATGTCTTTCTCTCAATGGCTTACAGAATCTGTTGTTTCTAAATTAAATATTAACTCTTATATGTCTACAAATTTGCAGTGTTTTTTTGTTCCTGAAGGTAATCTATGAAATCTTTCAATTAGAATTTCATTTTCTATATTTAGAAGTTCTGTGCAGTATGTTTCTATTATTTTCTTCATTACAGAGCTAAAGGCTTTTATCCTGTCATGTTCTTTTGCGAAACTCACGATCTTTTGCCTCTGTGCATTCTATCTTTGAGTTCAGTGTATTTTGCTCTCATAATGAGCATAATTTATTTTAATGTGTTTGTCTTTTGCTTCTATTCTTCTAGGTTGACTTTCACTTCTCTATATTTTCTTTCCCAATTAATTGTATTTTTTTTATTTCTTTGGTAAATATTGACTTTGCAGATTCAAGCTTTTCTATTCTGTTCATTTTTTTTTTGCTGTGTAGAACATAAATTCTGCTCTTACAATTCTCATTTCTCTTTTAAATCACCTAGTAATATAGCTTATTGTGGTTTCATGTTCTCTCATTCCACAGGGTTCTCAGTCTCATCGAATATTGGATCATTTTTCTTCATTTTGCAGTATTTATTCATAGATGCCTGAACTAGTTTAATAGATCTGGAGGCTATATTTCTTTCTGCTGTTGCAGTTGTGACTGTTAATTTATCTGTTTATATTCAAGGTCGTGGAGTTTTCTTCTTCCCAAAATCTTCAGTACTTTTAACTTTTATATTTTTTTCCCCTTCGCTCCTCAACACATAATTTGGTGACTTTGTGACTTGTCCTACTCCCTCTCTTCCTTAGTTCCCTGGCCTAGCACTGGCAGTTCAGAGGCTGCTTTCCCCATCATATGCAGTTCATAGCTTTATAGTACTAGTGTTTGGGTTTTTGTCCCAGGCAGCTTGCTGCACCTGTAGCATTATGGCCAAGCTGACTGTGGAATCCCAAGCAAACTTCAGCAACATGGAGTCATGATTTCCACAGCACTGGAAAGAGAAAAATGGGACTAAGGTACAGGGATTTGGTGTAAACCTGTCATGTCCTTGAGTCTGCTAGTGTGGACTTGCTACTGGTAGCATGAGAGGGGAGAGAGGTGCTTAGTGGACTCTGGGTTAGTGAGTATCAGTTCCTGGGATATTTTTTTTATTTGCCTTCTTTTGCATTTTGGGTGTCCTTGACCATAGAAACAAGCAAAGTAATTTTTGGTTTTGTGTTACTTTTTGGTGCTTAATTTCTGTTTTGGAGAATTTTCTCTCATGAGAGAAAATGTCTAGTCCATCATCTTTTTCACTAATAGCTTGATTAAATAGGACAGGTTGGAATATTTTAATTGAATAACAGATCTTACTGCTTTTATTTCTTTTAACTTGGATACTTAATCACTGGCCTAAAAAGTTAATAGTCTATCTATAGTTGATTCAGAAACGACTCACATATCTGTAATCATTTGTTTCTGAAGATAAGCAATTTAAGTTTTGTATCATTATTTGCTGCTTTCAAAATTGTTTTTCTTGGAGAAAGTATTCATCTCATCCAGTTCTGAGTCTTTGATATGGTCTGCCAGTTTGGTGCCTCTTTTGTTTCTTAGCCTAATTAACATTTTCCAACATACATTTTGCCATTCGCCCCACCTTCACTTTTGCATTTGTATTTTGCCAAGTAATAAAGGATGTGTTGGTTCATTTTGGTCAATTTCATCCCCATCTTACTTTCTCTTCTTCTGCCACAGATGTTGTACAACAGCAGTGATATTGATGGTGGTCTTTTGGAAGAAGGTTTATCATGAAATCTGAGATTAACTCTGCTTATCCTACAATGAAACCAAATCTATCAACTCTTTTGTTTGTTTCTTCAGAGAGAACTTGCCAATCATTCTTCTATTAAATGGGATTTAATTTTGTCTTCTATAGCATTCATAGTTGGAATGGCAAGACTGATATGATTCCATTCCTGCTACAATTTTTCAATATCTTCTTTGGTCATTGATCAGAATAATCATGATTTGAACACTAGCATTTCTTACTTATACTTAATCTTTAAACACAATTTTGACATTGTGTGACTCCCTCCCCTATCTCATTCATCTCCTTTACCCTGCCACTATCGTGAAAGAAGTTGGAGGGAACTACACAAAACTAAAAGCCATTTTATATACTTACTTCTTTTTAAGCTGAGTGCCTCCATATGTTCATTCAGTTTGCTTATGCTATAGATAGGTTTCTTTGGATTTTGAAGCTTCTTTACACAGCACCTACTAAGCATCGATATCAATGTCCCTTCCATTGCATGATCTGGTTACTCAGAGTGCAATCTCGGCATAAGCCACCAGACAGTGCTCTGAGCTTGGTCTATCAGGTCTAAGCCTTGGTCACACATGGAGAAATTTATACTGTTAGCCTAGACTTCTGCACATGTACTGGAAAGTTCTCCCTACTTCCTAGTGACAGCCAGTGTTTTTCTTAGATAATTCTAAGATTTAAAATATAAAATCATTACCATAAAATAGTTCATACATTTAACACAGGTCATATCCCATTAAAACTCATTTCTATTCTAATTCTAAATATCCAATAGGATAATATGCTCACATTAGAGATTTTTTTTTGCATAAACGTAGAAATGAGAAAATACAGGATTAAAGATCTTGGCTTCTCCATTCTCTAGTATTGATCTGAAAAAAAAGAAAAAAATCCTATTTTCTTCCTCTCCTTGAGAGATTACTCAGTTGAATCTTATTCCCAGAAATTTATTTTAAAACTATACTTTCAAAGATGTCTTTTGGATCTCATTTTGTTGTAAATCAAAATATTGATGAAAAATGTTAAAAAAAAAAAAGAAAAACAACAGAGATGAAGAACCCTGGAAAACTTCTTTGGAGAAATTCTAAGCTGAAATTGACACATTAATACTAACTTTTTGGTTCTAATAAAGTCAATGATGGCAAGGAATAAATAGTCTTTCTAGTATCCACTCCAATTATATAGACAATCAGAAGGTTCACTGTCAGGAGCTATTTTCATCTTTTCCCAGGGATGACTACTTGCTGTCTCCTTTGCATTTCTGTTTAGTACCTTGATGGAACATTCCTATTTTCTTTTTTGGCTAAGTTTTTTTTGGTACCTCTGGCATTCAGGAGACTGGGACCCTCCAAACCCAGACATCTAAGAGTAGGTGAGCCTTCAAATCAATGGGAAGATTGATACCTTTTTGACCCACTATAAGCTCTGTTTCTTTAATCTCTACCTGGAGGGTTTCTTATGGTATCCAGACGTGATTATAAAAACAAACAAACAGGTTTTTTAATCTCCCACTGTGACAAATTCCTTAGGTTAACATTTTGAGGAAGATCATTATCAGGTCCCTGCATTTTTTCTTCCTATCTAGCAAATTTTAGATAGAAAACTCTAGGAGAATGTGAAGAGAAAGACAGGTCTGTCTCATTTTGTTTCATAGGTTGAAATGGTCAAATAATTCATTACCAAGAGGTAATGTACCTCTGTGTACTTAGCTAGACTGGTCTTCAGGAGACATAGGCTGGTGTCAGGACCATTTTCTTAGGCTTTTCAGCTTAGTGAAATCTGCCAGACATTGTGTTCCACTGGCATGACTTCAAGAATCCAGGTTCATTCCATGTCACAATGAGAAATCAGGCTTTCACAGAGGTCTATCTAGCTATACTAGGAACAACATTTGAAGCTTACAAAAATATACTTTTTGCTTTCCAACATTTTTGAGTGATGCCATCATAAAAACAGAAAATAAAGCTTTGATATACAAATATGCCCAGATACTAATCTCTAGGCACTTACCAGTAGGGATATTTGATTTCCAAATTTGATCTTTCTACTTTAAAACTCAGAATCACTAAAAGAGTATTTGAGTGTAAATATTGCACAGAGTTAACAAAACAATAATTGAGGTTGGGGTAATACACAATTATCATGAGAACTGGAAGATCAGATTAATAAAGGGCCATTATATCTAAAAAGAATGGTTAGTGAGTATCTAAAAAATGAAGGGATAGTCACAAAAAGCCAAGTAGAAGAAGTTATGCCATTTTAAACTCCCCCTACATTTTTTGACAAAGTTATTATACTATTAGATTGATGGATGGTTTTCATCTTTTTTTTTCTTTCCAGTGCTCAGCATATTGCCTGGAGTATAAATAAATGCTTGTTGACTGACAAAGCATATTTTTTATCTGGATGTTATCAGAGCATTTGACCAAGTTTATCCTTCTAGTTTTGTAGGAAGATGGTTAGATATACTAGATAACTATATAATTTTAGGTGAATTTAAAACTGGTTGAATAGATAGATCAAAAAAACAATGGTTCAGCATTTAATTAGAAGGCCTTTAATGTAGTGTCCCTGGTTATCTATTTTTGATCCAGTGCTTTTTAATATTTTTATCAAAGACTTAAACAAACATTGTTGGCATAGTTGTAAACTTTTTAGATGAGGTAGAAACAGGAAAGATAGTTAACATACTGGGTGACAGAGACGGGATCAAAGAAAATACCTTGAAAAGTTAAATAAAATAAGATAAAATTCAAATGAAAAAATGCAAAGTCTTAAATTTGGATTAAAAAAATCAGCGTAAAAGGTGGGAGTAATGTAACTAGAAATGTGTTCACCTGAAAGCAAAAATGACCTTAGGGTTTTAATAGACTTTAATATGAATATGAATAAATAACTGAATATATCATCCAAGAAAGTGAATGTAATTTTGGGCTGTATTGAGAGAGACATAAAAGAAAATGCTATGCTCTATCTATATCAGGCCACCTCTGGAGTCCTATGTTTGGTACTCGGCATCACATTTCAACAGTGAAATCATACCAGTGAGGGTAAGAGGGGTATTTAAGTACTTTGATTTTATGCCATGTGTTGGTGGGTCAAAGGAATCTGGAATATTTTTAATGGAGAAGGCAAAGCTTAGAAGAGACAACGTGATCACCATCTTAAGTATTTGAACAGCTATCACATGAAAGAGAGGTTAGGTTTAGTCTTTTTTCTCTGTCAAGAAAAATAGTCTTCAAATGGAAAGGATAGGAAAAATGGTTAAAAAGGAGTTGGAACTTAAGTTAAATAAGGAGATATCAAGAAAAGGGAGAAGCAATGTACAGTAGTACATAGAGAGCAGGATTCAGAGTCAAGATGACTCAGGTTCAAGTCTGACTCTGATACTCAATAGGTGTGTGACCCAGGGCATATCGCAAACTCTCAATATCTACCTTCCCTTGCCTCTATCCTCTTTGGCTATGATGAAGATTACAAATTGCAGAATAGTTGTAAATTTTCTTTTATAGGGGAAATTTCCTTATGGGAGTTCACTAAATGGATGAAATCACAAATCTGAACCAAAAGCAAAAAATGAGTTGTAAAGTGGAGCACTAAGTTGCTTAACTGTTATCAATTAGTGCAAGTCACCAGGTCTGGAGTAACTAACAACTTCACTGGGTACTAAAAAGAATTGAGAAAGAAATGACAGGTATAATTGTCATAAGTGATCAAGGAAAATGACAGAATTGCCATGTAGAAGAGCAGAAAACCTTCTGATTTTCAAAAAGGGGTGAGAGGGCAAGAATAATGTCTGTAAGCAATAAACCAATTGTTTTAATTTTTCTTCCCTGCAATATTCTGAAACATTGAAGGGGAGAATCTGGTCAATAAAAATAGAAGTAGCATTCAAAGCTAGCCAGCATGGCTTTTTTTCCTTTAGGAAGCTGCAATCTTTTTATTAATTTATTTATTCTTAGTTTTCAAAATTCACTTCCACAAGATTTTGAGTTCTGAATTTTTCCCCCATCTCTTCCCTTCCATACCTCAAGATGGCCTGCAGTCGGATTACCCCTTCCCCAATCTGCCCTTCTTTCTATCACCATCCCTCTTATCCCTTCTCTTTTATTTTCCTGTAGGGCAACATAGATTTCTGTGCACCATTGGCTTTTTATCTTATTTCCAAGTTGCTGTAAAAACAGTTTTTAGTATTCATTTTTAAAACTTTGTGTTTCAAATTCTCCCCTTTCCTCCCTTCCCACCTACTCTCATTGAGAAGGCAAGCAATTCACTATAAGTTATACATGTGTAGTCACACAAAACACTTCCATAATAGTCATGTTGTGAAAGACTAACTATATTTCCCTCCATCCCATCCCATCCCCCATTTATTCTATTCTCTCCTTTGACCCTATCTTTCCTCAAAAATATTTGCCTCTGATTACATCCTCCCCCAATATGCTCTCTCTTCTATTGCCCTCCGTCCTATACCCTCCCTCCTACTTTCCTGTAGGATAAGATAGATTTCCATATCCAATTGAGTGTGTATATTATTTCTTCCTTAAGCCAAATTCAATGAGAATAAGGTTCATTCATCCCCTCCCCTCCCCCACTCTTCTCCTCCATTGTAAAAGCTTTTTCTTGCCTCTTTTATGTGAGATGGTTTACCTCATTCTACCTCTCCCTGTCTCCTCCTTCTCCCAGTACATTCCTTTATCACCCCTTAATTTTATTTTTTAGATATCATCCCTTCATATTCAATTTGCCCTGTGACCTCTTTATATCTATCATCCACCTATCTATTTATCTATCTATCTATCTATTCCTTCCACCTATCTTAATTCTGAGAAAGATCTCATGAGTTCTGCTCTAGAATTTGTCATTTTTTACAGGAATTTGGAGGGTTTGGGGGGAGAGCTCAAGCAAGTCACCCTGCCGTCTTGACTCAACCCTTCAACATGACTTTATTAAGAAAAATCATTCTAGATTAACTGTATTTTAATTTTTATAGAGATATTAGGCTGATAGATGAAGGAAGTACTATGTATAGAATATGAGTAGGTTTCAGAAAAACTTGGAAGTCTGGAAATAACTGCCTAGAATAGATGTAATAATATAAATCATTAAGTGGTTTTGGAAGAGATTTCATGAAGCATCCTCAAGTATAATAATTGATATGTACTTAATAATTTAGAATTAGATATCTAGGGAAGTGCCTCAGGGTACTTTATCTTTGGCCATTAAAATACATTTCTTGAATTATTTGAAGGACAGCTAATTTTCAGATGAAGAAATTAAAACTACCTATAGTTATATAAAAAGTGCTCTAAATTACTATTGATTCATGAAATGCAAATTAAAGCATCTCTGAAGTATCATATTATACCTATCAGATTGGTTAACATGACAAACAGGAAAATGATAAATATTGGAGAAGATGTGAGAAAATTGAAACACTAATGCATTGTTGGTAGAGTTGTGAACTGATCCAACTGTTCTGGAGAACAATTTGGAACTATACCCGAAGGGCTATAAAATCATGCATATCCTTTTGACCCAGTAATATCACTGCTAGGTCTATATCTCAAAGAGATCATAAAAATGGGGAAAAGACCCAAATGTGTTTATAGCAGCTCTTTTTGTGGTGGCCAAGAATTAGAAATTTGGGAGATGCAATTGGGGAATTGCTGAACAAGTTGTGATATGTGAATGTAATGGAATACTATTGTTCCATAATAAATGATGAACAGACTTCAGAAAAACCTGGAAAAACATACATGTACTGATGCTGAGTGAAGTGAGCAGAACCATTAGAACATTATTGTACATGGTTATAGCAGCATAACTTTGATAGATTTACCTCTTCTTAACAATGCAAAGTTCTAAGACAACTCCAAAAGACTTATGATGGAAAATGCTATCCACATCCAGAAAAAGAACTATAGAGTCTAAATGCAGATCCAGGCACATTGTTTGCTCTCTCTCTTTCTCTCTCTCTGTCTCTCTCTTTCTTCTTTCTCATAGTTCCTCCCATTGGTTCTAATTCTCCTTTACAACATGAATAATGTGAAAGTATGTTTAATATGTAGATCTTATATCACATTGCATGCCATCTTGGGGGGAGAGGAGGATTGGAGAGAAAAATTGAAACTCAAAATCTTATGGAAGTAAATGTTGAAAACTGAAATTAAATCAATACTTTTTTACAAAAATAATTCCAATAAAAAAGAAAAAACTGTATAGGCATTTAACATATAACAAAAAATTCAAATTATCCCTGGAAATCCAGCAGGACATTTATTACACCCACTACCACACACATACACACACACACACACACACACACACACACACGTACATACATGTGTGTGCACCAAATGTTATATATATTGCTATTATTTCTAAAAGCTCATGAATAAGAACTCTAACTCTTACCCCACCTACCAAGTAATACATGGCAGTAATGAATAAGATTAATTTGTTATATGAAGTGCTACTGAGAGAATCCCATCTGAGAGAAAGTTATAAAGAGGAAAAATTAATTCCACCATTGGCCTTGGTGTGAAATAGTCAAGGAAGGTGGCATAGTAGGATAATATAAGTAAAAGAGTAATTGAAATTTAAGACTTGAAATTTGTAGACAAACTTCATCATCCTGAAGTATTTGCTGTTTTCACTTTCAGGCAACAGCCCACTCAAAGTCCTCTCTGAGCACTGATTGACTAAATATAAGTGTATATATAGATATAGATACATTGATAAATAATGATATATACACATAAATCTTTTTTTTTGGTATGGGTGATACCTTTTGATTCGTATTTAAATTCGATTTAAGTGAGGCAGAGTTGCACGAAGTCATCAGCCTCACTCTCTCCTCCAGAGTGATCATAATCCAGTTGCAAGACAGAGTCAAGATGACTGGTGATGGCTCAGGACACAGTGGATGGCCTCGATGTCTTTGGTGTCTAACCAAGCTCTAAGCACTCCATATTGACCGTTTCAGCTGCCTTTCTGGCCCTTGGAACAAATTGTTCTCGTCTGCCCTTTCCACCAGAGGAAGTCTTCACATGATTGAGGTAGACACCCTGCTAACTCACCATGAGTTTGGGACCCCTTGGTTACCCTCAACCTGGTTTGGCTCATCTGCCAAAACAGTTTACTGGTGTGTGGCCTCTGCACGTGCTGCAGCTTTTTGGAGCACAGGTGAGAGTTGGGTGGTACAAGTGGACACCAAAGGTGGAAAGCAGCCCTGGAAAAGACTCTGCAGTCATCACACCAAAGGTACTGGTCCTTCCTAAACGCACTCTACACCCCACACATACATATATGTTTGTATATATGTATGTGTGCATATATGTACATACATATACATGTGGACATATATGGTATACATTGGTATATTTATGGTATACGTAGTGCTGAGCTAGATGACTTACAAAGCAGATTTTAAAAAGCTAATTGCTGCTTTCTGGGAGAATGTGATGTTCTGTGATTACTGGACAAAATGATCAAATAACATTTTACAAATTTACAAATGACCTAATATAAATCCCATTCTGAATAGGAATCTCCATTACCCAGGGCCTCTCTCTGTTTTCATAGGGTCATGGGCAGGATCTCAGGGACCTTTTAATCCAACCTCATTTTCTTCAATTGACCATTGACCATGGTTACATGGTTACTGAATAACAGAATCAAGATTATAAACTATGTTTTTAATAACTGGAAGTCATTACATACCAGGAAAAAAGAAAGTATGTCTTATATTTCAGGTAATACGGGGTTACTGAAGATTTCTGAGCTCAATAGTTACATAGCTTAGGAAGATTTTTTTCTGGAAGTTTTTCTAAGGATAAATTAGAAAAGAATGAATCCACTGCTCTGACTGACTGCCACAATGAGAACTAATAATGAAAAGAAGGTATAGATTTGCCTATTCTTATTTTCCTTTCTTTTCTTTTCCTGCCAAAGATAATTATCTTTGAAAAGGAAAGGTCCATTTACATGCCATAAGTTAAGAGAGAGTGAGAGTACCTAGTTGCCCTTTATGAATTCTTGTCATCTTATCTAGATGTGTTCTATTCTAGGACACTGATAGAAATGGCAGATGTTGTTGCCTAGTCACTGCAATTGAAGGGATATGTAAAATAGGTGAGATACTAAAGGACTAAGGAAGGGCACATGTTTCAGTTTTCCAAAAGGGGAAAGAATGAAACCTATGAACTATAGTATCCAGTGACCTTAATGCTTTTCTGAACATGAATCTAGAATGCATTATTTAAGGGAAGGTTAGTGAGTATCTAAAAAAGGACTTGATGATCCTAAAGAACCAATATAGCTTCATCAAGAAAAGTTGATTATATACTTACCTTAGTTCCACTGTTAATAGTTACTAGACTGCTACTAGGGAATAATAGGATGTATAAATTTTAGAGAAAAAAATTTGAAAATCTCTAATACCATATATGTGGTCAGGATGAAGAGATGTGGACTAGGTCAATGGTGTCAAATTCAAAAAGAAATGGGGAAACCATATATAAGAATCCCTAT
This sequence comes from Potorous gilbertii, assembly GCA_028658325.1. NCBI lineage: Eukaryota > Metazoa > Chordata > Mammalia > Diprotodontia > Potoroidae > Potorous > Potorous gilbertii. Next base: position 213,783,503 of record CM053771.1, on the reverse strand, counting down.
TTATCTTATTGAACACTTCCCAATTACATTTTAATTTGGCTCAGGTTGCTCTAGGAGTGTTATGGGCTGTAGTGTGTGTGCTTGATATGTGATTATACATGATAGGTGGTAACACAATGAGATGGAATTAGAACTAGTTGAAGAACCAAGAAGACACAAAGTTCTGGGCAACATAACCAATATAGTGTAATATCAGTCCATGTCAATTTGACTGATACATAAAACATAATCAATGTTTATAGTAATTGTGTACATAGAAGTATAGTTATAAAATAGCTCATGTTTATGGTTTCAGTTGTTTTTTTGGTTTGAAAATCCTTTTCATTTTCACTAAAAGGTTATTAATGGGACTATTTTAGTGGAAATAATGAGACTGAATATGCTTCATTCTTTTTTTAATCTTGAATCATTTAGATTGCTTTGAGTTAACATCAATTCTAAGGTCTGGTTCTGTTCAGCTAATTTTGATATTATTTTTAATTAGGTGAAATGCAAAGAATTCAGAGAATGTAATCACCAGAACCCACAAAATATCAGAGGTGAGAGGCGATTAGTAAATTCAAAAGTAACATATGCTGTATCTCATTATACTCAGTTTTTTTTCCTGTAACTCTAAAATAACATAACTCAAAAAACCCCATACATTTCTTAAATTACCACCTGCCACTGGAAGACCTGACTTTTTAGTACTATGTCTCTAGTTTCAAATGAGATAATATATGTTAAGAATTTTGCAAACCTTAAAGCAAAATTATTCCATAAAAAATTCCATAACAGAGACTAGAAAGAAAGTATTATCTCTATTGTCTATCCATCTATCTTTTTACCGGCACATAGGTGACACAGTAGATAGAGTAATTTGGAGTCAGGAAGACATGAATGCTAATGCTGCCTCAAACTTACTTAGCTGTGTGAACTTAAACAAGTCACTTAACGTAGCAACTTCATTTTCCCTCATCTGTAAAATAGAAGCAGTAACATCTACTTTAAAGAGTTATTGTGGGGATTAAATGACATCTTTGTAAATCTTGAAGTGCTATCTAAAGTTATGTGGGTAGGGCAAAAGACTTTGTCTTTATAGCCTGAACCTTTTCTGAATTCTGAACATTATCAGTCCTCTGTGAGTTACTAATGAAATGTACTGACTTTATATTTAACTTCTCCAACTATCCGTGGCAGCTAAAGAGTACTAAGTAACATGTTTCCTTCTAACGTACCACTTGAGTTGAGAATTCCAGTTTTAATCTATTAAATATCAAAATTAATCCATTAAATATTAGTAAAGTCTAATTTTCTTGTTTTCTTAGAAAGAAAAGAAATATAGATAGTTCTTCTCTGCATTGTATTTTCTTAAGCTTTAATACATCTCATTTTGGATACCTCTACACTAGATGACAGTCATGATTCAAAACACACTTGACAGGATAGATTTAACAGTGGGAAAAATCTACTAAGATGAATCAAATTGGTATTGTCATTTGAGTCATGTCCAACTCTTTGTGACTCCATTTGGGATGGCAAAGATACTGAAATGCTTTGCTATTTCCTTCTCCACCTCACATTACAGATGAGGAAACTGAGGCAAACAGGTTGAAGTGACTTGCCTGGCTCTCACACCTAGTAAGTGCCTGTCACTGGAGTGGAACTCATGAATATGATTATTCCTGACTTCAGGTCTATCATTCTATCCACTGCTCCACCAGCTGCCCCAAATGAATCAAATAAGGATCGGTAAATACAATTTTATAAAAATCAACTTCACAAGTAGATGAAAGGAGGACATGGCTGGCTTCTTCTGAAAAGGATCTGGGATTTTTTAGTGGACTATTGGATTGAAATGAGTCAACAATGTGAAATGGTGCTCCATCTGTGAGGGAAAAAAATAGTAAAGAAAGTTTATGCAATTTCTTTGAGGCAGCATTCAAGGAGAGCAAAACTCTTCCTGAGCTACTTGAAGGAAGGAACTATTTCACTTTTGTATTTAAGATTTCAGCACACAGTTCCTGAAAGACAGCAGATGCTTGAAAAACACTCTTTCAATTCATGTACAGATACACTAAGCTAGATACCATAAAGACTAGTTATAATTTGGTAAGTCAAAAAGCAGAAGACATACTCAGAAAGGCAAGTCATCATTGCCTCAAATATCCATATACAAATGGACAAAGTATGGGCAGAAAGCAAGGTGAACTACAGATGCTCACACAAAGAAGCACATTTGACTCCACAGGTATCACTGAGACTTGGGATGGGACGCTTGACTGGAATGCTTACTCAAAAGTTACAGAAAAGCAAAACACAGGTGGAAGATGGAATATCGAGGTTATATTGTCGTCATATGAGCAGTGTTTTGGAAGCCATTAGGGATGGGGAAGTAAGGATGGAGAAAATGGAAAGAGTATTTAAAAGAGGGAAATGGTCAATGGTTTCAAATGTGGCATAAAGGTCAAGATGGAAAAGGCCTAGAAAAGTTCAGCAGATTGATAATCATATCTGGAAATGAAAAATCAATAGAATACCAGTTTAAGAAGTTAAATTTCAAGGGACTGAGAACTGAGTAGGTGCTGAGCAAATGATATTCACAAAAACACAGGTAATTCACAAAGCATGAATATTTCATTTATTTCATGTCAAAGAACATTTTTTGCCTACCATTTGTAAAGCACTGCCAGGTTTTGCAGGATATAAAGAAAGACTCTGTGCTAATTCTTATCTCAAAGGCCAAACAAGCTAATAGGGGCAGGGAGAAAACATATACATAAATAAATGTGATAGAAGGTAAAGTGTTAATTGTAACAGAGAAGAGGACCAGGAATACTGCTAGAAGAAATCCTAAAAAGATATCACTTTTAGCTGGAATGAGGTTCATGGAGGAGGTTTGTGTGAACTGGGCATTGAAATATGAGATGAACTTCAACTTGTGGAATAGAATGAGTTGAGAGAGACAGAATTCAACTCAAGATTGGGGAATGATGCGAGTCAAGTCTTAGAGATAACAGAGGGCAGGACAAGATCCCACAGTAGTCCCTGGAGTCTCCTAGATAGAGCAGACACCAAGTGAGGACAACCTTTTCGTCTCTTCCCTAGAATGAACAGATGTCTTGGAGGGCTGAGCTATAGTAGATACTGATATTTTGTTTCACCATAAAGGGTCACGGGTTCTGCCATTTCTCATGCCAGTGCACTCTTAGGACTTCTGGGTTTTTCCAGCTGAACTGATAGAAATGGTCTTTCATTTCAACTGAACACTCTTGTGTGTTGCCTTCCTCAATTAGCATATAGAGTCTTTGAGAGGAGGGATTATCTCACTTTCTGTCTGTATCCCCAGCATTTAGTATATAAATTTTGGCTTAGCAAATGTAGACTGCATTAAGGAGTAGTTTGGGGAAGTTGGGAAGGTAGGTCAGAGACAGAATATGGGTAGACTTGGATTAGGAATTTATTCTATAGGCAATTGAGGATGAGAGAGGTGTGGGCCACCTTACGATTATAGGATACTGTGATCATATCCATGAGAGGACACAAAATATCATTCTTAGTCATGTAAGAGAGTGGAAATGACATGATTCAGAATGACGATAGATGCATTCAGATCCAAACTTTATTATTTATTAGTTGGGTGACCTTGGAATTTGACCTGTCTGAACTTCAATTCCTTCATCTGCAAAAGTGGAATGACAATGCTTGTCTTTCTTCAATCGAAGTATTATTTTGAGGAAAACTTAAACTTATATAAGTGAGTTATTCTTCTTATTATATTTGATGGGATATGTTTATGTATGTATATATATATACACACACATATGTATGTATATATACATAGGTGTGTATATATATGAATATATGTATATATTTATATCATAAACACTGGAACCTCAACTGATTTTTTTCAGATCTTGGTTATCTTATAGAGTGAGCTTTGGTCTTTTTCTATCTTATCAGCATTTGTCACGAGTCTTTGTATCATAACATGTCAACTCAAACACAAAAAAATTAATAAACTGTCTCCCTCCCTCATCTCCTGATGAAATTTTGCCAACCACAATCATTCATTATTTCAGAGTTTACCCTACAATGTTAGACTACATCCTGATCATTTTTCCCCTTTCCTAATATTGTTTTCTCATGGGACTTCACCCAAATGCCTCAGTCCCAGCCTATTTCCTTGCTGTAGGGCTTTGATGCTTCAAAAATCCTTTTGGCCATACCACTGATCATTGTTTACTGATATGGTAGCCACAAGTGATTACCCTTTCCCTCGGCTTCAAGAAAAAACTATGGATAGCAGACACTGTCTGCAATCTAAAAACAAAATGGAAAACAAGAAACAGGAATCTGGCATGAGAAGAGACCATGTATAATCATTCCATTGAATGGAGAGCTCCTTTCTCTCTGTCTGTGGGACTCGGCATTAACCATGTTATTTTTTTCTCTCAGATTGAAGAGTAATTAAAAAAAAAAGAGATGAAGGAAACCAAGGTTCATTTTTCTCTACCACTAAGACCATGTCTATAAACATGAAATTAATTGACTATATTATAGCTGATTTGTTTCTTTTTGTCATCTTTAAAAGGTAATTGATATCCAATGCTTTGTTACACTGAGAAAGCTTTAGTTAGGCTTCAGTATAATTTACCTGTTGTCAACCATTTCTTTCTCTGGATCTGAGTTTCCTGCTTTATAAAATGGTATGGGGATATTTGGACAATTTTATCTTTATAGTTCCCTGTAATGCGAACCTTCAGTAGTTTGATGGAAACCCATTATACCATTTTCGTAGCTACCAACAATATGTCCATTCTAAATGGCACTTAAATGATTATGTCAACCTGGATAACCAGATATAACAGAAACCAGAGTTATGGGCACTCTGCCCCATTTGTACAGGACCTTCTGATGTAAATCAGAATTTTTAGTAGTCCATTGTATACTCTTGTGTATACTGCAACTTTTCAACTTTTAATTTACTTGTATCTTGATTCTGAAACTGTGATCCACAGGCCAGTAAAAATTGTAATTTGCATAGGAATGGCTGTGATCAGATGATCTGTGGGTAGCTCAGCTGGAACACATTTTCACTTATGTTTTGATCAGGTACCATTATATTTTTGGAATAAGAGGAAATGGGACTTGAAATGGCTGATCTTAGTGCTGTGGGAGAAGGCAGATCACTTCCCTTTTGTGCACAAGTAAGACTTTGTGAGTCATCAAAGTCATAGGGTCCTGACCTGGACCTTCTTCTCTTTTACCTCCAGAATGGAGGTGTCAAATACATATCCTTCAGGGTACATCTGAAACCAGATTGAAATATAGTTGAGAAATACAATAGAACATAGAAACATAGAAAATGTTAATATATGTGTTTCTCTAAGTCAATATGTGGCCCACAGGGATTCTTATGTATTTTTAGTAGCCCTGGAGCTATTGCCATAAGTTGTTTTGCTTGATGTTGTCATCAGCTCCTATGTATTCAATTATCTCTATATTGATGATTCTCAAATCTACTTACCCAGTTCTACCTTCTCATTAATCTCTAATCTCACATCTCGACCTGCCTACTGAACTTCTTTTAAACCAGACATCTTAAACTCAACATATCCGAAATTGAACTCATCTTTTTTCCTGAAACTATCCCCTATTCCTAATTTACATATTACTATCAATTTTAACACTATCCTTTCAGTAATTTAGACTCACAATCTAGATATCATCCTCTGCTCGTCACTCTCACTTCGTCTAGCCAATATTTTGACAAAGTCTGTTGATTCATAATATTTCTTACATATTCCCTCCTTTCTCCTCTGACATTGCTGCAGTCCCTTATCATCTTACCCCTGGACCATTGCAATGTTCTGCTGGTTGGTTTCTCTGGCATAAGTTTGTCCTCAGGTCACCCACCTACACCTATTTGTTAAATTCCAAAAAGTCTCTATAAGCTCTAGAATCTATATTGATAATACATTTTTGCTTATTGCTAATGTAATTTTCCTTCTTAATAGGAAGATTTTCCCCATCCATTAATGGGTCCATGTGATCTGCTTAAGTCACGTGGAAGCCTGAGTCACATGAACCTAAGTTACATGAAACAGGAAGGGGTGGAGCAGGAAGGGTGGAATAGGAAGAGGCTAAGCTTGAGTAGAGCTGAGAGGAAGTTGATCAGAATCAATCAGAACTGGGAAAGGCCGCTGACTGACATGAGTAACAGAACTGGTTTGTGATTTGTTTAAGGGAACTGGTTTGTGGGAAGTCTAACAGAGGAAAGACTTGGGGATGGTGGTGCAGTCTGAATTGTTATTGTGTATAAACATTTTTGTTACTATGATGGATTTGGCTTTCTAGTGTTGGGAATTGACTTTCTGGTGTCTGAATAAATGTTTTGGTTCTGTCATACATGTTGAGAGTTCGCTGTATTTTGTGATTCAGAATTGCACTGGCATATTTATGGCTGCCATAGGCACTATGGATATCGCATTGCTGCTATAGGATCAAATATAAAAATCTTCTGTCATTCAAATCCCTTCATAACCTGCCTCCCCAACGTTTCTAATATCTCACACCTGCTGGTGTTCTGTTGACAGCCTCTTTGCTATTCATCTAACCAGAAACTCCATTTCCTGACTCTGAGCATTTTCTTTTAAAAAATATTTATTTTAAACATTCTTTTCTTTTTAAATCTTGAGTTCCCAATTAACTCCCTCCCTCCCTCCCAATCCTCTCCCACTTAATTAAAAGGCAGTCAAAATGATATCAGTTATACATGTGAAATCATGCAAAACATATTTCCATATTAACCATATCACAAAAAAGCAAGATAAAGTGAGAAAATTATGCTTCAATTTGCTTTCAGAGCTCATCAGTTTTCTTTCTGGAGGTAGATAACATTTTTTTCCCATCATGACATCTTTGGAAGTGTCTTGAATCATTTTATTGAGCAGAGTAACTATAGCATTGCTGTTACCGTGAACAATCTCCTGGTTCTTTATTCATATAGGCATTGCCATATTTTTTTCCCCTTGAAACTACTCCCCTTGTCATTTCTTACCACACAATAGTATTCTATCACAATTATATGCTGCAACTTGTTCAATTATTCCACAGTTGATGAGTATTCCTTCAGTCCAATTTTTCACCAGCACAAAATGAGCTGCTATTTCATATATATATTTGTACATATCAGTCCTTTTTAATGATATGACTGTGTCAAAGGGTAATCAAAGTTTTCTACCCTTTGGACACAGTTCCAAATTATTCTGCAGAATGGTTGGACCACTTTATCATTCTACCAATAGTTTGTCTACTATATTCCCTCTTCCCCTCCAGCATTTATCATTTATGAAAGGTATGATATGACTTGAGTTGTTTTAAATCTTATTTCTCTGATCAGAAGTGATTCAGAACATTTTTTCACATCACTATAGTTTTGAATTCTTCTAAAATTGCTTGTTCAAATTTTTTAACCATTTTTCAATTGGGGATTGACTTATTAAAAAATATAACTTTGATTCAGTTCCATATATATTTGAGAAATGACACTGTTACCAGAGAAATTTGTCCTTGTTTTTTTATATTACTCCATTGTTTATGCTACCTTTTAGCAAATTGTAGTTTCACATCTTCTCTATTAATTAAATATATTTTTGCTTTTGCTTTGTTTGAGATCATGATTGCTACTCCTGCCCTTTTGACTTCAGCTGAAGCAAACAGATTCTGTGCCAGTGCTATATTATTATTGTGTTGTCTTTTAGATTCAGATGTGTTTCTTGTAAACAGCTTATTGTTGGATTCTGGTTTCTGATTTATTTTGCTCTCTGCTTCCATTTTATGGGTGAGCTGATCCCATTCACATTCAGTTATTTTGCTAACTTGGTGTTTCCCTCTATGCTAGTTGTTTTTTAACGTTTATCCTTCTCTGTTTTTATCGTGTCCTTCCTCAAAAATGTTTTGATTGTGAATGTTACTTCCTTAATCTTCCCTACCTTTTATCATTTACCCTCCCCCCATATCACTCATCCCATTCCCCTCTTATTTCTCTATTGGTTAAGATAGATTTCTATATCCAACTAAGAATGTATGTGTGTTTGTGTATTCTTTCCACATTCTACTTTTAAACAACTCCAATTGGGATTAGGATGAAGTCCAAGCATTGCCCACCACACCCCAGTTTCCTCCTCTACCATAAAACTTCTTCCTTTGAAGTCTCTTTTACATGAGAAAACTTTCCCCATTGTACCTCTTCCTTGCCTCTTCTTAAAGTGCATCCCTCATTCTCGCCTATTCACTTTTTTAAAGATCGCCTCAACATAAGTGACTCACATGCATAGCCATTGCTATGTAGACTCCTTCTAACTGCCCCAAAATGATATAATTCTTAGGAGTTACATGTATCATCTTACCATATAGGAATGTAAACTGTTTAACTCATAATTGCTCTTTCATGTTTACCTTTTATATTTCTCCTGAGTTTTGTGTCTAAAGGTCAGATTTTCAGCTTTGCTCTTTTCATCAGGTATGCTTAAAAGTCCTCCATTTCGTTAAATATCTATGTTTCCTATGAAGGATTATATTCAGTTTTGGTGCATAGGTTATCCTTAGTTTCCCTTTTAGAATATTGTGTTTGAAGCCCTCCAATCCTTTAATGTAAATCTTGTGTGATCCTGATTGTGACACCACAATATTTGAATTGTTTCTTTCTGGATGCTTGAAGTATTTTCTCCTTGACCTGGAAGTCCTGGAATTTAGTTATAACATTCCTGGAAGTTTTCATTTTGGAATCTCTTTCAGTAGGTGATCAGTGTATTCTTTCAATTTCTATTTTGTCCTTTGGATCTCAGGTACCGGGGCAGTTTTCCTTGATATGTTCTTGAAAGATGATGTCTAGGCTTTTTTTAAAAAAAATCATGGCTTTCAGGTCATCCAATAATTCTTAAATTATTCCTTTTTGATATATTTTCAAGGCCTTTTTTCTGGTAAATTTTTTATATTTTCTTCTTGTTTTTTTTTCTTCTCATTCTTTTGACTTTATTATTCTTTATTCATTAGCTTCCACTCCCCAGTTCTAATTTTTTTGAGCGGGGAGGTAAAGTAATTGAAGTTAAGTGACTTGCCCAAAGTTACACAGCCAATAAGTGTCAAGTATCTGAAGCTGGATGTAAACTCAGGTCCTCATGACGCCAGGGTCAGTGCTCTATTCACCGTACAATCTAGTTGCCACTGCCCAGGTCTAATTTTTAAGGAATTATTTTCTTCAGTAATTTTTTGCATCTCTTTTACTATTTGGTCTATTATGTTTTTAAAGTAATATTTTCTTCAGCATTTTTGTGCTTCTTTTATCAAGCTCTCTTTTTTCTCTATCAAGCTCTCTCTTAATTCTCTTTTCATAATTTTCTTGCATAATTCTCATTTCTTTTCCAATTTTTCTTCTACCATTCTTATCTATATCTTTAAGGTTTCCAGGAATTCTCCTTGGGCTTTGGCTTAATTAGCACTTTTTTCTTTGGTTTTGCCTTTAATATGTGTACAATCACCAGTATAGAAGAATGGTCTTGAGGAAAATGTCAGCCCTCAGTGTCTCATTTTCCCAGAAGGAAAGAGGGGAGAAGGGAAGGAAAGGAAATAAGCATTTATGTAGACTCTAATCCCTACTAGGCAATATACTAATTGCTTTGCAATGATTATTTCTTTTAATCCTCACAACAACCCTGGGGATATGTTCTGTTATTATACCTATTTTGCAATTGAGGAAACTGAGGAAAACAGAGGTCAAGTGACTTTCCCAAGGTCACATAACTAGGAAGTATCATGTAAACTCAAAAAGATAAATCTTCCTGACTCTAGGCCTGGAACTCTATCCACGACACTGTCTGGCTGCCACCACTCTATCTAGCTGCCTCATTTGATCTTCACAATAACCCTGCAGACTAGGTACTCTTATTATCTGGACTTTTCTCATAAACTGGAGGAAACAATGATACAGACAGACTGCTTTTAAGGATGAAATAAATAGGATCAAAGAATTTTTATTCTTTTTAAATATGTGCCTCCAAAATAGATTCTAATTAATTACTTAAGAAACTCTGTGTACTAAAGTATCTTGTTTGAGGCAATCATACAATGAAAGCTATTTCCATATGTGCTTTATACTGTAATTTTAGGCTTGTATATTAGCTAGAGTTTATTGTTAAAGATAAGGATAACTACTGGGACTATGATTTCATTGGAGTAGCGAGATCTTCATTGAAGAAACTTTCCCTCAATTCCATTTGGCACCTTGTCTGCAATTTAGAGTCTTAGTTGGATATAGCATTGAAATGTAATTGACTTACATAGGGACATTGTATATTTCACAGGTTACAAGACTAGTCCTATAGCCACCATGCCATGGTGCCTCTCCTCACATAATTAAGAAATATATTATGAGATGTTTTGCCACAGATAATGGGGAAGCTAGTTGGGGAAGTGGAGAGAGCACTGGGCTTGGAATCAGGAAGACTCATCTTCCTTAGTTCATACCTGACCTCAGAAATTGATTAGCTGGGTGACCTTGGCAAGCCATTTAACTCTTTCCTTTAGTTCCTCATTAGTAAAGAGAGATGGAGAAGTAAATGACAAACCACTCCAGAATTTTGCCAAAAGCAAAAAACCAAAACCAAAATGATGTAATAAGGTGTTGGACATGAATGAAAGAAATGAACAACAAACCACAAATGACACTAACAACCGCAACAATAACAACAAACATGTATAAGGAGATTTGAAGTTTACGGAAGCCTTTTACACATGTTATCTCACTTGATCTTTGTAATAATCCAATTAGGCAGGTATTATCATTGCCATCTCCATTTTAGAGATGAGGAAATTTAGACTGCAAGAAGTTAAATGACTTGCCCAGGGTTACACAATTATTTAATCTGTGAAGTGAGATTTAAATTGGAGTCTTCCTTGTTCCAGGGCCAATATTCTGTCCTCTATGGTCTAAATTAGTCTGAGGAATATAATACAGTTTTTTCCAGCTGAAAGAACCTCCACAATTACCTAGATTTATATAAGAATCTTGTAACTTCTTAGTCTCAAATTGTTTCTCTTATACAAATGTTGATGCATTTAAATTATCCCTTGCCTATTACTTACAAAACTGCTAGTTGTAAAGATAATATACAACTTTTGACTTTTAACTGTGCTTCAGTTTGTTTTACTAGGAGAGACAGGATGGGATAGTGAAAAGAGTCCTAGATTTGAAGTTGCAACACCTAGAATAGAGCAGGGCACCACCATCCTTTTAGTCACCCTACCTTAAAATCTAAGTGTCCAACTCAACTACTCCCACCCTTTTCTCCTGCCCGTCTATATTCTTGTAAATGTGTCCTTGCCATAATGTAAAAATTTCTGTGAGGTATTGCACTTTGCTTGCTAATATTTTATTTAAAATGTCTGCATTAATATTCATTAGGAATATTGGTTTGTAGTTTCCCTTCTCTTCTTTGATTGTCTCTAGGTATTTTTTCCAATTTATTTATTTATTTTTAGTTTTCAGCATTCATTTCCGCAAGATCTTCAGTTTCAAATTTTCTCCCCATTTCTCCACTCCCCCCATCTGAAAACACCATGCTTTCTGTTACATCTTATCCCAATCTACCCTCCTGTCTATCATACCCCTCCCTTCCCTTATCCTCTTCTTCTCTTTCGTCCTGTAGGGCAAGATAGATTTCTATACACCATTACCTGTATTTCTTATTTCCCAGTTGCATGCAAACACAATTCTCAGCATTCATTCCTAAACTTTTGAGTTCCAACTTCTCCTTTTTCTCCCTCCCCACCCATCCCCACTGAGAAGGAAAACAATTCAATATAGGCTATATATGTGTAGTTTTGCAAAAGACTTCCATAATAGTCATGTTGTGAAAGACTACCTATATTTTCCTCCATCCTAACATGCCCCCCATTTATTCTATTCTCTCTTTTGACTTTATCCCTCCCCAAAAGTGTTTACTTCTAATTACCCCCTCTTCTCATTTGCCCTCCCTTCTATCATTCCCCGCACACCCCACTTATCCCTTCTCCCCTACTTTCCTGTAGTGTAAGATAGATTCTCATACCAAATTGTGTGTTATTCCCTCCTTAAGTCAAATGTGATGAGAGTAAGCTTCACTTTTTCTCTTTTATCTCCCCATTTCCCCTCCATTGAAAAAGCTTTTTCTTGCCTTTTTTATGAGGGATAATTTACCCCATTCGATTTCTCCTTTCTCCTCCAAATATAATTCTCTCACCCCTTAATTTTTTTTTTTAGTTATCTTCTCTTCTTATTCAACTCACCCTGTGCCTTCTGTGTATGTATGGATATATATGTGCGTGTGTGTGTGTGTGTGTGTGTATTATATATATACATATATGAGTGTGTATGTGTGTATATATGTGTGTGTATAATTCCTCCAACTACCCAAATATTGAGAAAAGTTTCAAAAGTTACAAATATTATATTTCCATGTAGGATTGTAAGCAGTTCAACTTTATTAAGTCCCTTAGGATTTCTCTTTCCTATTTACCTTTTCTTGCTTCTCTTGAGACTTGTGTTTGAAAGTCAAATTTTCTATTCAGCTCTGGTCTTTTCATCAAGAATTCTTGAAAGTCCTCTATTTCATTGAAAGACCATTTTTTCCTTTGAAATATTATACTCAGTTTTGCTGTGTAGGTGATTCTTAGTTTCAGTCCTAGTTCCTTTGACTTCTGGAATATCATATTTCAAGCACTTAGATCCCTTACCGTAGAAGCTGCTAGATCTTGTGTTATTCTGATTGTATTTCCACAATACTCAAATTGTTTCTTTCTGGCTGCTTGCAATGTTTTCTCCTTGACCTGGAAACTCTGGAATTTGCCTACAATATTCCTAGGAGTTTTTCTTTTTGCATCTCTTTCAGGAAGTGATCGGTGAATTCTTTCAATATTTATTTTACCCTCTGGTTCCGGAATATCAGGACAATATTCCTTGATAATTTCATGAAGATGAAAAAGCTCTTTTTTTTTATCATGGCTTTCAAGTTGTCCCATAATTTTTAAATTGTCTCTCCTGAGATCTATTATCCAGTTCAGTTGCTTTTCCAATGACATATTTCACATTGTCTTCTATTTTTTCATTCTTTTGTTTTTGTTTTGTAATTTCTCATAAAGTTTCTCATAAAGTCATTAGCTTTCATCTGCTCCATTCTAATTTCACTGAGCTTTTGAACCTCCTTTTCCATTTGACTAATTCTGTTCTTTAACATGTTCTTCCCTTCATTGACTTTTTGGGCCTCCTTTGCCATTTGAGTTAGTTTATTTTTAAAGGTGTTAATTTCTTCAGTATTTTTGGGGGGTCTCCTCTAGCAAATTGTTGACTTGCTTCTCATGATTTTCTTGCATCTCCCTCATTCTCTTCCCAATTTTTCCTCCACCTCTCTTGCTTGATTTTCAAAATCCTTTTTGAGCTCTTCCATGGCCTGAGACCATTGCATATTTATTTTGGAAGTTTTGGATGAAGAAGCCTTGACTTTTTGGTCTTTCTCTGAAGACCTAAATTGTTCCTCCTCACCTGAAAGGATAGAAGAAAATACCTACTCACCAAGAAAGTAAGTTTCTATTGTCTTATTCTTTTTCCTTTTTCGGGCCATTTTCCCAGTTAGTTACTTGACTTTTTAGTTCTTAGTCAAGGGAAGGGTATACTCTGGGGACCTGTAATTTCCTCCAAGGTGGCACAGTCAAGGGAGAGGAGTTTATTCCTCTCCTGGTCTGCTCTCTGGTCTGTGAGCAGGATTCTCTCTCCAGAGACTCCAGTAGCTCCACCATGTCAGCACTGTTCCTCACCCCAGGGCTACTACTCAGGGTTGAGATCCAGATCAGGTGCTCAATTCCCCCAGGGGCTTTAGACCAAATCTCCAACAATGGAAGCTGCAGCTGCCTGGGACCCAGGCTGGACTGCTGTGTTCCCTTCTCATTCAAGTGAAAGGGCTTTTTCACTGATCTTTGATGCTGCCTTTGGTATTTGTGAGTTGAGGAATCTGGGACCCACAGCTGCTGCTAGGGACACCTTGAAGACTGCTCCAGTCCTGCCCTTGCTGCAGTGTGGCCCAGACTCTGATGTGTTGTGATCAACCTTTTCTGTCAGCCTTCCAGGTTGCCTTCGGTTGGAAATCTCTTTCATTCTGTTGTTTGGTGACTTCTGTTTCTCTAGAATTTTTTCAAGTCATTTTTTACAGGTATTTTATGAATTGTGGGAGGAGAGTTTCTAGAGGTGTGTCATTCTACTCCATCATCTTGGCTCCACCTAGATATTTTTTTTCTGAAAGGATTTGTCAGAACTACTTATTCCCCTCCCCTCAACCTTCTCAGACAGAGTACTTTATTTAGCTTTGGAATTAATGTTTCTATAAATGTTTGATAGAAGTCACTTTAAATTCATTTGAATAGGTTTTGTGATTCCCCCTTCTTTTGGGAGTTCATTTATAGCTTTTTCATTCTAATTTTCTTTTTCTAATATAAAGTATATATAGGTAATGTAAAGGTAATATAAGTACCTTTTCCTGTTTTGTTATCTTCACATTTCATTTTTTGTATATGTGAATTTCAATTAGGTTGTCATTTAATTGGGCAAAATAGATCCTGATAATTTATTTTATTTCCTCTACATTGGTGTAATGGTAATTTAAATGGGAAATTCTTCCAATTCATTAACAGGTCCATGTAACCTGCTTAAATCACATGGAATGTGAAGTTACATGTGGTGAGAGGAGCTTGCTGTACAGGTGGAAAAGGAAGGATAGAACAGAACTAACAGGAATTTGGTCAGGCTAGTCAGAGCTGGGAAAGACAGAGGCAAGCAGGTAGAGCTAGGTTCTTGAGTGTTTGTGGGAAGGCCCCAGCTTGGCAGGGGGTGAGGAGGGGGAGTGGCTTGGAAATGCCTTTGTCCTCTGCAGTACTAATATGTACTGACTTCTTGGTTACTATGATGGATTTGGCTCTCTGGTGTTGGGGTTTGGCCTTCTTGTATCTGAATAAATGTTTTTCTTCCGCCTTCTATATGAAGAGTTTGTTATACTTTGCAATTCCAAATTACCCTGGCATATTCATAATCACTGCCAGTGCTGGGAATATTGCCTGGGCAATACAATTGGTCATAAATTCCCCTTTTTCATTTTGTACATTAGTAATTTGGTCTTTTTAATACATAATTGATTTATTTTCAGTTTACAGCATTCACTTCCACAAGATTTTGAATTCTATGTTTTCTCCTCATCTTGCCCCACCTCCCAAACCAGGACACACCCTATCCACCCCTTTCCCCAGTCTGTTTTCCTGTCTATCATCCTCCCCCACTTCTCGTATCACCTTCCATTCTATTTTCCTGTAATGCAAGAATGATTTCTATACCTCATTGCCTGTACATCTTATTTCCCAGTTACATGCAGAAACAACGTTTAACATTCATTTTTAAAACTTTGAGTTCCATATTCTCTCCCTACATCCTTCCCCATCAATCCTCATTGAGAAAGTAAGCAATTTGATATAGTTCATATTTGTGTAGTAATGCAAAACACTTCCATAATGATCATGTTGTGAAAGACTAATCACGTTCCCTCTATCCTGGCCTGCCCTTCATTTACTCCATTCTCTCCCTTGACCTGACCCCTCACAGAATTGTTTGCTTCTGATTACCCCTTCCCCCAATCTGCTGGTCCTTCTATTATTCTTCCTTTTCTATCCCTTTCCCCCCTGCTTTCCTATAGGATCAGTTAGGTTTCCATACCCAATTGACTGTGTGTTATTTCCTCATGAAGCCAAATCCAATGAGAGTAAGCCTCATTTGTTACCTCTCACTTACTCTCTCTTCCGCTTCATTGTAAAAGCTCATTTTTGCCTTTTATGTGAGATGATTTGCTGCATTCTGCCTCTCCCTTTCTCTCTCTCCTAATACATTCCTCTTGGCAGTTAATTTTATATTTTAGTTAGTCTCCTTTTATATTCAGCTCACCTTGTGCCCTATATGTGTGTGTGTCTATATATGTGTATATATTATATTATATACACATATACATACCTATACATATATAATACACACACACACACACACACACACACATATATATATATATATATATATATATATATAATTTTTTTTCCCCTGTAACTACCCTAATACTGAGTTAAAAATATCAACCTTCTATGTAGGAATGTAAACATTTCAACTTTAATGAGTCTCATGGATTCTCTTTCTTGTTTACCTTTTCATATTTCTCTTGATTCTTATATTTGAAAGTCAAATTTTCTATTCAGCTTAGGTCTTTTCATCAAGTATGCTTGTAGTCCTCTATTTCATTGAAATTCCATTTTTTCCCCTGAAGTATTATATTCAGTTTTACTGGGTAGGTGATTCTTAGTTTTTGTCCTATCTCCTTTGACCTCAGGAATATCATATTCCAAGCCCTTTCATCCCTTAGTGTAGAAGCTGCTAAATCCTGTGTTATCGTGATTCTATTTTCACAATACTTGAATTGTTTCTGGCTGTTTGTAATATTTTCTTCTTCAGCTGGAATCTCTGGGATTTGGCTGCAACATTCCTGGGAGTTTTCATTTTGGTATCTCTTTCAGGAGGTGATCAGTGGATTCTTTCCATTTCTATTTTACCCTCTGGTTCTAGAATATCAGGGCAGTTTTCTTTGATAATTTCTTGGAAGATGATGTCTCAGATCTATTTTGATCATGGTTTTTAGGTAGACCAATAATTTTTAAATT
Organism: Potorous gilbertii; assembly: GCA_028658325.1. Classification (NCBI taxonomy): domain Eukaryota; kingdom Metazoa; phylum Chordata; class Mammalia; order Diprotodontia; family Potoroidae; genus Potorous; species Potorous gilbertii. The sequence goes on along the minus strand of CM053771.1, from coordinate 213,766,745 downwards.
ATACCTCCAGGATCTATTTCCAGGTCAGTTATTTTTCCAGTGAGATATTTCACATTGTCTTCTATTTTTTCATTCTTTTGATTTTGCTTTTTCATTTCTTGATTTCTCATAAAGTCATTAGCTTCCATCTGTTCCATTCTAATTTTTAAAAACTATTTTCTTCAATGAGCATTTGGGCCTCTTATTCCATTTGGCTCATTCTGATTTTTAAAGCACTCTTCTTCTCATTGGTTTTTTTGGACTGCTTTTGCCATTTGGGTTATTCTATTTTTAAAGGTATCACTTTCTTCAGCATTTTTGGCATCTCCTTTAGTAAACTGTTGACTAGCTTTTCATCATTTTCTTGCATCACTCTCATTTCTCTTCCCAATTTTTCCTCTACTTCTCTTACTTGATTCTCAAAATTCTTTTTGAGCTCTTCCATTACCTGAGAGAATATCATAGCTATTTTGGAGCCTTTGGATGTGGGAGACTTGACCTCACTGTCTTCCTCCAGTTGCATGCTTTCATCTTCCTCCAGTTGTATGTTCCGATCTTCCTAATCCAAAAAGACAGAAGAAAATGCCTTTTCACCAAGTAAATAATCTTCTGTAATTTTATTGTTTTCCCTCTTTTGGACATTTTAGCAATCAGTTACTTGACTTTTTTAAGTGGAGGATATATTACCCCAAGTTTCAGAGGTTTTGTGTAGCTGTTTGCAGAGATATCTCTAGGAACCTGTAAGTTCTCAGTTCCTCCAAAGTACTATAATCAAGGGAGAGGTGTTTACTCCTGTCCTGGCCTGCTCTCTGGTCTATGAGCAACCACAAGCACTTTTTCTGCCCTGGAACTACGAGTAGGATTCATTCTCCTTAGGCACCAGCTCCACCATGCCAACTCTCCTTCTTACCCCAGAACTATCACCAGATCAGTCAGTTGATTCCTCCACTTTCTATAGGATATGAGCTGCAGAAACAGCCACCACAGAGGCAGCAGCAGCTGCTCGTTCCCTGACCCTAGGGCTCCCCTCTCACCCAGGTGAGATGGCTTTCTCACTGACCTTTGAAGCTGTTTTTGGCATTTATGGATTGAGAAGTCTCTGGTTTTCTTCTTTTTTTTTTTTTAAATCAAATTAGTTAGTGGTTTATCTATTTTACTTTTTTTGCCAGAAAATCCTTCTAACTTTATTGATTAATCGAATTATTTCTAGCTTCTTTTCAATTTATCTCTTCTTTGATTTTCAGAATTTCTATTTTAATATTTAATTCAGAATTTTTACACGTTGATTTTCTATGTATTTTTTTTTAGGTTTCATGACCAATATGTTGACCTGTTCTTTTTCTCTTTTGTTTATGATAGTTGTGAGGGATAAAAATTTCCCCCAAGTACATTTTTGGCTACTTCCCAAATTTTTGGAATCCTTTTTTTCATTGTTGCCATTATCTTTGCTGAAACTATTGATTGTTTCTATGATTTGTTCCTTAACACATTCATTCTTTAGGATTAATTTACCTATTCTCCAATTGATATTTAATCTTCAAAGACATTTTATTGAGTATGCTTTTATTGCATTATGATCTGTAAAAGTATGTTTATTATTTCTTCTCTTCTTCATTAATTTGCAAATTTTTTATAACCTAATACTTGTTAAGGTTTTGTCAAGGTGCCATGCATGGGTACAAAATATTTATTCTTCTTTCTATTCCCACTCAGTATTCCTCAGAGAGGTACCATATTAGACTTTCTTAAAGTCCTGTTTACGTCCTTCATTTCTTGATAATTTTTTTTGTTAGATTTATCTTGGCTTGAAAGGGTAATTTGAGACCTCCCTCTATTATTATTTTGTTGTCCCTTTTCATTGGAATTTATTTAACTTTTCCTTTAGGAATTTAATGCTATGCTGTATGGTACATATATATTTGATATTGATATTAATTCACTGTATGTGGTACCTTTCACCAAAATGTATTACAAATTTTTGTCATTTAGTTAATCTTTCTTTGATATTTTTTGCTGTTGCTTTGTCTGAGATCATCATTGCTAAGTCTTCCACTTCTATCTCAACTGAAGCATAGTAGATTTTACTTTACCCCTTTACTTTGAAAATGTGTTCATCTTATTCTTTTAAGTATGTTTCTTTTGAACAACATATTGTATGTATGCATCATGCTGAGGGAGCGTGTTGTATATTCTTCCTTTCTTTGCCTATTTAAGATGAGAATTAATTTCAAATCAAAGTGCTACCTACTCCCCAACCTTTCCTTCTTGTTGTATAGACTTCTACTTATATATTTCAGTTATATGAGCTTATTTTTCATGTTCTTCCTCCCCCTTTCCCTCCAAGTGTATTCATTTTTACCCTCCTTAAGGAAAAGAAAGGGAAGGGAAGGGAATAGAAGAGGAAAGGAAATAACATTTGCATAGCACCCAGTAATTGATAGGCACTTACTTAAGCACTTTGAAAATATTTTATCATTTGATTCTCACAACACTACAAGCCAGGCACTATTATTATTCCCCATTTTATAGTTCAGGAAACTGAGGCAAACACAAGTTAAGTGACTTGTTGAGGATCACACGTTTAGTAAATATTGCAGGCTGAGTTTGAACTCAGGCTTTCCTGATCTCAGGACCAGCACCCTATACCTTGTACTACCTAGCTGCTTCCAGCAAGGAGTTGGGATTGTTTGGAAAGAATAAGATTGTGAACCAGTTTCAAAACTCCTTGAGGAAGAAGAAAGAATGATGTGAGGGACAGTACACAACTGCCACCAGTGTCTGGATAGGCTGAACATGATGAAATATCTGATTGGAGTAAACCTCAAAGTAGAAGAGGCTGTTGAATGATGGTTGGAACGAGATAGCTATGAGATAAAAATAAGGAGAAAGAGAATATCTACTTTTTCTCTCTATGCAGTGTGTCAGGGATCATGAGTTCAAGAACTGGAGAGCATTACTAGGGATACAATGTCTTCTGAGATGAGCAAAGTTTCCATAATTTTAAGGAGAAAATGCTTGAGAAGAACTGATCCGTTATGAAGGAAATTTGTAAATACTAAGTATGGAGATTTCAGAAAGCACAATTGAAAGGCAGTTTAAAAAGAGTACTATAGATACATAGGAGTGATAGTGTTGACATGGATTGGTATAAGGGAACTTTGGTCTAAAAACTCAAACTGTGTATCACAATTGTGAATCGCAAGAATTCTGAATTAGCCATAGAGGAACTGTATATGGTTATACCCTTCACAATAGCATTGCAATTATTGATTTGGTTGTTGAACTCAAAGCAGGAAGTAAAATAGAATGGAGTAGGAGGCTGCTTAATAGTAGAGTGGATGTTGAGTCCCTGGTCTTACTTAATAAGTAATATAGGAGTAGATGGAAAACAAATACCTATTAAAGAAAATTTACATATTTACCCACTAAAGCACACACAGACACAGAGACTCAAATATAGGAGAGATTGGTGAAGTTACATAGTTGTCTGGCTTTTTTTTCCAATAACAGTTGTAACCAATTAAAATAATATTAAAATATACTCTTATGGGAGAAACAATTGCACTCTTTAATCCAGCAAATAAAATTCTGGCTAGGATAAGGCAAACTGTTCCTCATTCAGGGCTTCTAGTGTCCAGTTATTCTTGATCAGACCGAGGATGAGGAGGTCTTTGTTATCTGCCTCTGGGCATTGTACCCTAAATTTCAAAGATGTCCTAATTTTTTTAGCTTTTTTTTTCTTGGCCATGAGCTCCATGGGCAGGGTGGGAAAGGATAATCTGAAAAGATGAAATCAATGTGTCAGCCCAGTGTGTCAGCCCAAACTTCCCTAATTCTTTCTTATCATCAGTGATGATTTCTGTCATTTCTGGGGTCTGTAATGGGTCTTTGATTTTAAATTCCATGTCCTCCTGAAATAGATGGGAGAAGTTAAAGCTGTATAGACAGGAGTTAAGATTTTTATGGACTCAGTGCAGCTGGGGATAGTTAGAAGTAATCATGGGTCAGATTAAAAGACAGTGGGAATCTCTGGGTGGGGCAAACGTCTATGTTTTCCAGATGGTTTCTGCAGCCTAGCCCTAGCCTGTCATATTTAAAGTCTAATGATGACCATGAATAAAAGAAATCAAAACTCACCAAAAACCATTGATCTCAGAGCATGTGAAAATATATTTTCTTAAGTTCCTAAAGTCAATCATCATGTCCCTACCCATTTTAGGGATCATTTTTACTACTAAGTCTGCAGGTTACTGGGAAGAATGTTGGATTTGGAGTCAGAAGATCTGACAGAGTTTGAATCCTAGCTCTTCCATCAGCTTTATGATGCAGCAGAAATCACATAACTTCCTTGATATGGACTTGTCTATATAGCTCTGAAATTTGATTATTTTTGCAGTCTTAGTTTAAAGAAGAAAAGAACAAGATGATAGAAATCTTTTCTACCAGCATTATTGCTTTGTCCAGATAACTGGTCTTCTAGTCCATTCCTGAATAGACCTCTGGCCAATGAATAGAATCTTCTCTCCAAATGCGCACTGGACATATTACTGTTCTGCCATGATCTCTTGCGCCGCCCCCCCCCAAAAAAAAACCCTGCCAAAGATGTTAGGAGACTAAAGGAATGAAGAGCAAGCAGAACTTATGAATGGTACCTCTGATCTAGGATAGCATACTAGTTTCAAACACTCTTTATCTTTACATGGTAGTAAGGAGAAGACAGGACAGAAAATTGAAATACTCTCTCCCTGGATGGTCTCATGACTCTATGAGCTCAGGTTATAATTGATGCCAAAAGTGTAATATCAGAGCCAAAATAATGTCAGCTCATTTGCCAGATCTATGAGAAACCGGGGGCCCAAAACAAGCTTAAAGTGCTGTTATAAATTGTCAAAAAAAAAAATTTATTGGTTGATAATCAAAGTCTAACAGAGACCAGAAGAAGTCTTTACAAAAAGAATATGTAGAGTAAAGTAAGGAGCATATATCTTTATCCCAGGGGATAGAATGTTTGAGAGTCCAAAAGATCTGAGTTCAAATCTTGCCTCAGGCAATTACTCTTTGTGTGACCCTAGGCATGTCACCTTCCCTCTTTGGGCCTCAGTTTCCTCAAAATGAGGATATAAGAGCACCTGTTCTGTTGGGTTATTGTGAGGATCAAATGAGATAATACATGTGAAGTACTTAGCATTGTGTCAGACCATAGTATATGCTATAGAAATGCCTATTCCCTTCTCCCCTAATGAGGAGAAGCTATGCCTACATGATGATATGCCAATCTCTAAAAAATAGTTTTCTATAATAATAGTTAATTTTTATATGGAGCTTTAAAATTGAAAACTTGTGAAATATGAACTCTTATTATCCTCATTTACATATGGGGAAACTGAAGTCCAAGGAGAGAAAATGACTTGCCTAAAGTCATACAGTTATATATTGAAAGAACAAGAAGACCACCCCCCACCTTGCTAATCAAGTGCTTTTCATTACAGAACACTCTGCTCTTTCCTTTTCATTTGTTCCTTCAAAGCAGCCAACTGCTGTCCTAGGTATTCTAAAACAGATTTATCATTGAGAACTATAATTGAAAAATATGAGAGGGGAAACATAATAACAGATTAAGAGACAAAAAGTTACTTCCATAAATCTTTTCAGTAACTCCCAGTCTGAAGATTTAATATGTGCTCTTTGCAACCCCTCTTCTAGACCCTTTGGCCGAACCCCAGCTTCTACATCCTATTCCCTGATCCAACCACTCTAGAGGATGTCCCAGAGCTCAATCTGGAGCCAATATATTCAGTTAGCAGAACTGTAGGTGTTTCAGTTATTTAAAATCCACTATCTCAGTCCTGCACTTTCAATTTGGAAGCTCCCTACTGAGACAGTTCCCCTCAATCTTAAGGTAAGATCTTCTCTATCTCCTGGATCTATCCCAGGAGGGAGGAAGCCATATCTGCCTGATTTCCTGGAACAAGGGAAAATACTTTCTTCCTAGTCTGTTACTAGAATTCCCCAGACTTTGTATTTTAAACTCAATGAAAGCCATTTTTATTTATGTGGTTCTTAGCGATATGGTTACCCAGTTTAATAATGACCATTGAAGTGACTTTATTGAACCCAAAGAATGAAGAGTTGGTAAAGTTTGATGGATGATGCTTAACAGTTCAGAGTATTATTACCTTAGATGAAATTATCCTAGATTCAATAGAGGAATTCATAAAAACAAGTAGCAAAGTTCTTGTCCGTGATGGAAGGATAGAATTATAGAATTGGAGCTGGAATGGAACACAGAGTCAGGAAAACTTTGATTTCAATCGTGCCACAGATAATTAATAGTTGAACCACCCTGGGAAATCATTTAACTTTTCTAGACCTCATTTTCCTCTCCTAAAAAATGAGTTTATACTTAATGACTTTGGAGGTCCTTGTTAATGCTAAATCTATGATCCTTAGCCAAATGTTGTCTGATCTATTGCTCTCCTCTCCTACATTAATGACAAGATGTTGCCAGTCTATGAGAAACACCTCCTATGAAAATGAACATATACACACTTCAGGCAATTTATTCCATTTTTGAATGTCTCTAACTTTAATTTGTCAGTGTAATTCCCAGACCTGACTACAATCTGGTCAGAGATAATTACATGGTTGAACCACTTTCTAGATTTGGACATTAGTAAATCATACTTTTATTCCTGCAACAGTACCTTGCATTGGTTTTAAAGAGTTATAAACAACTGAGACAAGATTCAAATCTATATCTGTACCCCTCATTTTCAGAGCTGTTTCACAATACAATCCCAGTGCCTGATTCTGATACATTAAAGTATTTGATTGGTGAGCTATAAAGGTTGAAGTTCGAACAGAGTTGTTTAGGTAGGAACTTTGGGGAAATTATAATAGAAAACAGAACACTTTGGGGAGTATCAATCAAAGAACAAAAAAGCTCTTTAGAAGAAAACTATTAGTCATAGAATAATTCCTGGTTATCAGCAGGCTTGGAAAAGGATTTTACATGTGAACAGCATGAAAATACCTATTCTGCAATAATCAGCAAGCTTTTATTGTGTCTACTATGTGCTATGAGCTTTTAGTAAAAGAAAAGTAAAATAAGACTTGCCCTCAAGGAGCTTACATTCTCCTGAGGGAGTATGATATGTCCATGTATAAGCAGATGGAGGATACATACACAAAATTCAAAGTAATTTTTAAGAGGATACTATTAACTGGGAGAATAGGAGAAGACCTCTTAAGAAGATAGATCTTGAGCCTTGAAGAAAGCTTGGGATTCTGAGAGGCAGTAGGAACATTCCAGACTTGGGAATAGTCATGTAAAGATATAGAGGTAGGACATGTAATTCTTGAGAATAACAAATAGGTCAGTTTTGTTTCTGTGGTTCTTAGCCATGTGGTTACCCAGTTTAATAGTGACTTTATTGAACCCAAAGAATAAAGAGTTGGTAAAATTTGATGAATGATCCTTAACTGTTCAGAGTATTACTATCTTAGTTGCAATTATATTAGACGTAATAGAGGAATTTATAAAAAACAAGTAGCAAAGTTCTTGTCCATGATGGAAAAAAATATTACTGCTTGAGAGTTTTCGGGAGATTAAACGAAAGTAGAAGACAACATGGATGGGTGGGCAATGTGCAGGGACAAGCAGAGGTTTTCAATTGTATATCTGGATTTGGAAGTGGTTGTGGTTATAATTCTTCACAAAGGGAAGAGGTGTTGGCTGAAATAACCTCACATGGTCTAAAGGTCCCTAGACTTTGAGTCATGTATAGTCAATATAGCCCTATATAAAGATTATAGTATAAGTTCAAAAGACCTGATACTGAGAGACTGTGATCAGCTCAACATGAGTAATTAGGGTGACATGAAGCCTAAAAACCCCAAGTAAACCCCCAAATCTAAATGTGACATTGGATTGAATTGAAAGGAGCAAAATGTTCCAATGAGAGAAGATACTGTGCTCTGGCCAGACAATATGAGACAACTTTGAGGATGGAAGAATGGTAGATGTCTTCAAGAATTGGTTTCTTCCAGAAAACCAAGTCAAGTCAATAAGCAGTAATTGCTGCCAGGCACTGTACTAAGCACTAGGAATACATAGAAGGGCAAAAAAACAGTACCTGCCTTCGTGGAACTTACAAAGTAAGAGGGAAACAATATTCAAACCTCTACATATAAACAAGGTATAAATGAAGAAAATCTCAGAGGGAAGGCTTAGAATTAAGGATTCTTACTTAAGGGGAGATTTTAGTTGAGACCTAAAGGAAGCCATGGAAGCCAGGAAGCAGGAAGGAGAATTCTAGGTATGGGAGAAAACCAGCGAAAATTCATAAAATTGGAAAAGGGATTGACTTGTGCAAAGAATAACTAGGCATGGCATTATTAGCACTTAGAGAAGTCAATTACAACAGTGGAATTGACTGCTTTAAGTGGAAATGACTCCTTTTCATTGATAATTCACCTTGTTGACCACTAGTTGTTTATCTTGGAGAGAGGTTCCCTTGATAGGTTCATATTTAGCAAGTTGCTCTCTAAGGTTGTTTTTACCTTGAATTTCCTATGATTTTATGATTCTGTTTCTATCATATATATGAAATGATACATATATCATATTGTACTTATTCAGGAGCCAGCTCAAACTAGCAATTCAGAGCAGATTGCAAATTTTTCAGTGTAAATATTTACAATTTGGAACTCCACAACTGCTACATCAAGGCTTGATTTTTTGACTTGATTCTCTAGGCTTAAGAAAGTGATGGATAAAATGTGAATAATGTAAATTAAACTTAAAATTATATCATGCATACGTACCCCCCCCAGAGAGTTAGTTGTTAAACATTTGCAAACATGCAAGATTTTGTTAAACCTAAACTTCAATGGATCATGTTTACATCCTTACAGAGAATTCCCAAAATGATGAGATCAGAGATGCATTTGAATATTTAGTAAATTCTGATTCAAGGCAATATGATACATGAAGGATAACATGCTAACTTTGGAGTCAGGAAGATCTGAAGTTTAGATTCCTCTGACATTTAACTACTTGTATGACTCTAAGCAAGTCAAATAACTTCTACATGTCTCACATACTCCCTTGTATTTATTTACTACATCATAAGCTATTCATTAAGGGAGTTACCCTAGAAATCACAGATCTGTTCTCTGATTAATGACTGAAACAACATCTTATGAAAGTTATTAGCCATTCCTATTTCCTGATAATTTTTTTCCATTTTCTGTAGCATGAGGTGATGTTAACAGTTTTAGATCTTGTTGCCAGGGATGAATCTAAAGTTATCACATTCCACAATGAGGTTATTAGAATACAAATGTGTGGTAGAAAACTTTGTAAGGACCCCAGTAGGGCCCATTCAAGAATATTAAATGTAATGACCTCTTTTGAGAAGATTAATGTCTCCCATCACCATGTTCAAATTCAGGGTCACATGATCCTTGGGAAAATTGTAATTCATACCACAAAACAGATGTGATGGAGAGTATCAAGGACAGGGAACTGGTGAGATATTCTCTGCTTTATACTATGCCACCTAGTACCCTACCCATCTTAGAATAGTTCTTAGGACAGCTTGTATGAGACTTTTCTTAATAGTATAGGCAATGTGGGGGGCTGAGCCAAGATAGCGGAGAAGAAAGACTCACCCATGCTAGCTCCGAACCCACAGCCCATGAATTTCCTCTAAAAAGAACTCCTGACAAATTCTGGAACAGTGGAAGCTGTGCAGAAACACAGTGAAGGAGATTTCTGTTGCAGAGAGCCCTGAAAAACTGACCACAAAGGGCCATCGAGCCCCGGACGGGAGCGGAGCCCTGTCCTGCCCTGCCCCGGCTGGGCGGCACTGGGAGGAGCGAGCAGATCCAAGCAGGCTTCAGGGACCATAATCTCCTGTGGCTGCGAAGGTCCCTCCACCCACAGACTCACAGGTCAGTGAGAGAGATGGGCTGAGAGGAGAGCGGGGTATCTCCGGGACTTGGACCCCCTCGGGAGGCAGCCACTGTGGCAGAGGCAGAGGCAGAGGCACCTCGGCCAGAGGATCCCAGAGCAGGCAGGAGCTCAGCAGCAGCTCCATTACAAAAGGTCTCTGCATAAACCCCCTGAGGAAACTGAGCCTGAGAGGCGGCCCTGCCCCCACCTGTGCACCAGCAGATAAGCTTCCATTGAATAGCAATCAGGCCTGCCACCAAAATCCCTGAGGCTGGGGAGTAGCATTTGAATCTCAGACCCCAAGCACTAGCTAGGCAGATCTAGGCCAGGGGGTGGAGAGGACTCTCAGAAGTCAAGTAACTGGCTGGGAAAATGCCCAGAAAAGGGAAAAAAACTAAGGCCATAGAAGGTTATTTTCTTGAGAAGATGATTCCGCCATTCCTCTCTGACAACGAAGAGCTCTGCTTACCATCAGG
>CM053771.1:213732946-213755832 GCA_028658325.1 Potorous gilbertii | reverse complement strand
AAATCCACAATCATTTTGGTATGAAAACCTATCTTACAATACAGGAAATTGGGGGAGAAGGAGATAAGCAGGGTGGGGGGGGGATGATGGAAGGGAGGGCAATGGAAGGAGGGAGCAATTTGAAGTCAGCACTCGGGTAGGGACAGGATCAAAAGAGAGAGTAGCAACAATGGGGGGCAGGATAGGATGGAGGGATTATAGTTAGTCTTACACAACATGACTATTATGGAAGTCATTTGCAAAACTACACAGATATGGCCTATATTGAATTGCCTGCCTTCCCAAAGGGAATGGGTGGGGAGGGAGGGATGGGAAGAAGCTGGAACTTAAAGTTTTAGGAACAACTGTTGAGTATTGTTCTTGCTACTAGGAAATAAGAAATACAGGTAATGGGGAATAGAAAGTTATCTGGCCCTACAGGACAAAAGAGAAGATGGGATAAGGGAAGGGAGGGATGAAAGAAGAGAGGGCACATTGGTCATATGGGTAATTAGAATGTCCAGTGTATTGGGGAGGGGGGGACAACTGGGGAGAAAGTTTTGGAACCCAAAATCTTGTGAAAATGAATGTAAAAAGTTAAATAAATGTACTTAAAAAAATAGTATAGGCAATGTGAATAACTGAAGTCCATGGAGATCATTAATAAACACCAAGGAAAGAATTATGCATATGGTCAAGACAAAATCACCTTTTTTACAGAAAAGGTTATTTTTAGCATTTGTTTTGAAAATTTTGAGTTCCAAATTTTCTCCATCCCTCAAGCACCTTGCTATCAATTGATCAGGTAAGCAATATAATTCGCATCATACATGTGGAGTCATGCAAAACCTATTTCCTACTGTTGCAAAAACAGAACAAAGCAAGACTGAAAAAAATCTACATTCAGAGTTCACCAATTCTCTTTCTGCAGGTGATTGCTTTTTTTCATCATGAGTCCTTTGGAATTGTTCAGAATTATTTTATCGATCACAGAAGCTAATCTTTAACAGTTGCTTATCATCACAGTCCCTTAGTTTTCTACTCACTTCACTTTGGATCAGTTCATAAAAGCCTTTCTAGCTTTTTTCTGAACTCCTTCCACTCATTATTTCTTGTAGCACAATAGTATTCCCTCACAATCATATGCCACAATTTATTCAACCATTTTCCAATTGAGGGCTACCTCCTCAATTTTTAATTCTTTACCACCACAAAAAGAGCTGCTATACATATTTTTGTACAGATAAGTCCCTTTCTCTTTTCTTTTATCTCTTTGGAATATAGGTCTGGAAGTTGTATTGCTGGATCAAGGAATATGCGGGGTGATATAGCCCTTTTGGCATAGTTCTAGATTGTTTTACAGAATGGTTGGACCAGTTCACAACCACACCAACAGAAAATAAATATCTCTATTTTTCCACATTATGCAGAATTTGTCATTTTCCTCTTTCTTATTAGCCAATCTGAGAGGTGTGAGGTGATATCTCAGAGTTGTCTTAATTTGTATTTTTCTAATTATTGATTTAGAACATTTTATGTGAATATTGATAGTTATGATTTATTTTTCTGAAAACTGCCTATTCATATCTTCTGACCATTTATCATTTGGGGAATGACCTTTATCTTTATAAATTTGTTCCCTATATATTTGAGAAATGAAGCCTTTATCACCAAGAGAAACTTGATGTAAGAAAAAAAAATTTCGCCCAATTCCTTGCTTTCCTTCTAATTTAGCAGCATTGATTTTTTTTTTGTGAAAAATCATTTTATGTAATCAAATTTATTTATTTTACCTCCAGAGATCCTTTCTATCTCTTGCTTGTGTTTAAAATCTTCCCTTATCCATAGAACTGACAGGTAATTTTTTCTATGCTCCCCTAATTTGCTTTTTGGTTTTTTTTTTGCCTAAATTATGGACAGGCATACCTTGTTTTATTTCACTTTGCCTTATTGTGCTTTGCGGATATTGCAGGGGTTTTTTTGTTTTGTTTTGTTTTTTTACAAATTGAACTGTCTGTGGCAAACCCTGCATCAATCAAATCTTTCAGTGCCATTTTTCCAATAGCATGTGCTCACATCATGTCTCTGTGTCACATTTTGGTGATTCTTACAATATTTCGATTTTCTCATTATTATTATACCATTTATGATGAACTGTGATCATTGGTCTGCAATATTACTAATGTAATTTTTTTGAGACACCACAAACTGTGCCCATATAAGACAATGAACTTTAATAAATGTTGTATGTGTTCTAACTGTTCTACTAACTAGCTAACCCCATCTCTCCCTTTCCCTGAGACACAACAGTATTGAAATTACACCATTTAACAACCCTACAATGGCCTCTAACTGATCAAGTGAAGGGAAGAGTCAACCAGTATGGAAAACTTCATTGTCCCATTTAAAGAAATTGCCATAGTCACTCCAGCTGTCAGCAATCAAGACCCAGATCAGTTAGTAGCCTTCAATATTGAAACAAGACTGTCGACCAGCAGAGAGATAACAATCCACTGAAGGCTCAGATGATCATTAGCATTTTTAACAATAATTTAACAAAATATGTGAAAATATATTAATTTAAAGTATTTTAATTAAGGTATATACATTCTGAGACATAATACTACATAATTATAGATTACATAATTAATAGTCATAGTATAAATGAATCTTTAATATACACAATTCAACTTTAGTAAGTCCCTTATGATTTCTCTTTGCTGTTTACCTTTTTATACTTGAGAGCTTGGAATTTTCTGACCTACTCTGCCATCTTCCCAGCATCCTCTCTAGTTCTAGAGATTTTTAAAAAGTAAAACACAGAAATAATTTTGTTTCCTGTTTCACATGGTAATTCCTTCAATTTCTTTCTTTTTGATTATTGATACAGCTAGTATATCTAACTCTATAAAAAATAGCAGTGGTGATAATGGATATCCTTGCTTTATCCTTGGTCTTATTGGAAAGACCTCTAATTTGTCTCCATTATATATAATACTCCTTTCTAGTGCGAGATATACTACTTACATTATTAAGGAAAGGGCCCTTTATTCCTATAAAATGAGTAGTACTTTTACCTATTAGTCCTTGTGAATTTGTAGTACTGGAGAGGCCGATATTAGAATTTGGCTGTTATAATTAGGAAATCACATTTTTCACTCTCTGGTTTCACATAAATACACACATATATATGTGTACATGCACATCTACATCTGTATGCAAAAATATATGAGCACATCTATACACAAACATACATAGGCATTTATGTACATGGATACATATAAATATATGTGAGTGTGAGACTGTGCAGTCTGCTGGTTTCAGCAGCAAGATATGATATAGCAATATCCTATACCACAAGTGTAGAGTCTGTTGTAATTGGCTCAATTCACTGCAACGTGTCTGACTGAATATAAAAATGAACTTTCAGTGATTTTTATTTCTGTATTTTAATCTTTTTTAGAAATATAAAAAAATTAATCAGTTAACAAGAGTATTTTGAGAGTATTATGTATTAGATATTAGGAATAAAAAGACAAAAGTACAACAGTCCCTCCTTTCCATTATAGCAGGAGACATTATACGCATATAAACGAGTGATTTTTTTTGAAATATATATATCTGTATATGAATGAAAGGCAGTTTTGGGTAAGGGGGCACTAATATTTTAGGTGATCAGGAAAGGCTTCATATAGGATGTAATACTTGAACTAGTCTTGAAAGAATCAATGGATTCCAAAACTGAGATTCTGTAGGAATGCAATCCACTTAAGGAGGAGTAGAGGTAAGATCATTGTTCATTGGTTGTCCCTCTTTCTTGAAGAGGACCAAAATAACATCACTATGCTGGAGTCAAATGTCATTGTGTCCAACTGTGGCTGATCAGATCAATACAAGCTTGGAATGCTCTACCACAGGTCTGGTGCAAATAATTTCTGTGAACATTTAGGGTCAAATTTTCTCTAAGTTTTCACATCTTGTATGTCCTTTGAGCTGTTTCAATTCTAGTTTGCTTATAGAGAACAGCACTTTCTCTGATGTGGGAATGCTATGCTGAGTGAACTTGTGCCAGTGTTTTCTATGCCACACAATCAATTTCAAAATTCTTAAGAGAGACCTTGAGAGTGTCCTTGTATTGCTTCTTCTGGCCACCGTATGAATGCTTACCCTGTGTGAGTTCTCCATAAAAGTGTTTTTGGCAGGCATATGTTTTGCATTCATATAATGTGGCCAGCCCATCAGAGTTGTGCTCTCTGAACCATTTTGAATGCTTGGCAGTGTAGTTCAAGAAAGGACCTCAGTGTCTAGTATCTTATCCTGCCAGGTGATCTTCGAAATCTTCCTAAGACAATTCAAATGGAAGCAATTCAGTGTCCTAACAAGGCACAGATATACTGTACAGGTTTCACAGTCATAAAATAATGAGGTTAGCACAGTTGGAAATACTGGAGCAGAAAAAAAGTGGGCAGCTTTCAGAGATTTGGTGTACAGCATTGCATTTGCTCATCTGGATCAGAACACTTGGAAATATCAAGACTGCTTTGATAAAAGTGATAGGGAAATTCAGAAGCTGTTAAATGAAAAATGAGAACTTCACAAAGTTTATCAGCAGGACAATTCATCCATCTCTAAGAAGGCAGCATCTAATTCCATAAAGGTAAGGTACAAGCACAGCTTATAGAGATGCAGGATTCTTGGCTCAGCAAGAAGACAGATGAAATTCAATTTTATGCTGATAGTTATAATCTAAAATGCTTCTGTGATGCCCTGAAGGCTATTTATGGGACAAAAATGTATGGTGCATCTCAAATACTCAGTGTTGATGGAGCCCCATTGATTAGTGATAAGTATATGGTCCTAGAGAGATGTGCTGAACACTTCCATTCACTTCTCAACACATCATGATCAATCAGCGACTGAAGCCATTGACCATTTATCTCATGTTTGAGTCAATCCCTCCCTAGGTGAAGTTGCAAATGAAGAAGAGGTTTGAGTGCCATTAGTCTCCTTTCATGTGGCAAAGCACCTGGTATTGATTCTATTCCAACTGAGATTTACAAGGTAAGGGGTCCATTGCTCATACAAAAACTAACTGAAATTTTCCAGGTTATTTGGTAAGAGTAGGTTATCCCCCAGGAGTTCAAGGATGCCTCCATTGTCCATTCCTATAAAGGTAAAAGAATTAAATTGTCCTGTGAAAATCACATGAGGAGTCTCTTTTTTGGTCATCACTGGCAAGATTCTTGACAGAGTCTTCCTTAACGGATGGTCCTTCATTCATTGTTCATTACAAACTGTTGGAAAAACTAGAGTAATATATGACAGATTCAAAAGTATATGAATTCATACAATATACTACAGAATAAAAATTCTGTGTCAATCAATGATATAAATATTCTTTAAAAAACACTTTGATACTTTAATATATCTGTGACTTCATTGATGCCTGCTCCCTCCAATGATGCAAATTGCAACCCATGGATGCCTCTTCATGCTATATAATTCTTTTTTTCACACCAGTCCTTCACGGTAGATATTCCTTTAACGTTTAACAAAGCATATGTGTCAATAAAGCATGCAGGCTTTCCATCAGATATATTTCCTTGTTGCTATCTAATCATCGCAGGTACTTTCCCAATTACATATTTCTCTGTTGATATTTCTCCCATTCAGGTTTTCAATAGTAACATGTACTTATACTCACCAAGCATCTCTTTTTTTAATTTTTGAGTGATATACCCTGGGGAAGTTTGATTAACCCTGCTTGCCTCAGTTTTCTCATTTGTAAAATGATCTGGAGAAGGAAATGGCAAATCACTTTAGTACCTTTGCCAAGAAAACTCCAAATGGGGTCATGAAGAGTCAGACATGATGGAATGACTGAAGAACAACAACTTTAATAATTTGGCTATTTTGGTCAACTATAACTCCTGTCCATGAGTGTGGGATCGTTATGGGGCAGCACAGTATAGTGAAGAGAAAACTAGATTTAAATTTTAAAAATCTGTCTTCAATTCTCAGATGAGTCTCTTTATACTTGCATGAGTTTGAACAACTCAAATGTTTTTGAGCTATGTTTTTCATGTGTAAAATGAGAGGGTTGGACTAGATTTTCTCTATGGCACCTCCTAAATATAAATCACTGATCCTCTGATCCCTGGGAGTATGGTCATAATAAACAGTAGAAAATAAATGAAAATGGAATCATATAATAAGAATGGTCTGCAAACATATAAACGTAGAGGATGTCACCATCAACTGTGAATTCTGCTTCTATCTGGACCTTATATAGGATATCTTCCATGACAAACGTTCATGAGCAGATATTTTCTTCTGTTTGCTTCTCTTGATTTTAAACATTAGAGTTTAATCTCTTAAGTTGCATCTTCAAAGGAATTTTATATGACATTTATAGTATTTATATAACCCTTTAAGGTTTGCAAAGCTCTTTATAGATACTATCTCATTTAATCATGACAATAACCTTGAGAGGTAAGATGCTATTACTATCCCAATTTTACAGATGTGGAAAGTGAGTTAGAGGTTAAGTGACTTGCCTAAGGTCACAGAGCAATGAAGTCTCAGACTGGTTTTGAAGTCTTATTCCTGACCCTTGGTCCATCTCTCTATCTGCTGTGCTACCTGCTTCTTGTGCAACCTAGCTGCCTGTTAATATGTGCATAAAAGCTCTTATTGGGGAGAAAACAAGCAAATTTTTAAGCCTTCTCTTTTTTTCCCTTTCAGAGTTAATTTTTTTTTTCTAATTCACAATTAACAAACTGATAAAATTTAGTTAATTTCATTTTAAAGACTTTTTGGGTGCTCACCTTGGCTGATTGTTTTTCATGGCATATAGACATGAGGCATCTGCATAGTGTTCAGGTCATTGAGAATCTTTTGCTTTTGGAATATGAGCCATATATTCCAACATACTCTGCAGCCTCCTCATTAGTGCCTAGCTTTGCATTGGAATCACCAAGTATCAACATTTTTGGCAATTTATTTGTGAGTATTTTGTCAAGTCCTTTAAAGATATTTCTTCCCTCTTCCTTCTCTACAACAGATGTTGGCCCATGGTTACTATTCTCTTATTTATGATGTATTGGCTTATGCTCACTGTCAGCCCTACAAGATGAAATGAATAGTGGCTTATGAAATGAAGAGTCTTACTACTTTTTGGCATATGATAAAGCCAACTCGTCTTTCTAGGAAGAATCCATGAGACATCCTTTCATTTAATAGTCACTCTTCTGGTTTTGTTTGTCACATGAATGCCATTGTCGATGGAATTTAGTGCTTTGAAAAGCATTCATTGTCACCAGATAAGGATTCTATATTTATAATAGCTCTAATTAATTTAATATCTATAGATAGTGTAAAAACCATGGTTGCTAGCACTTTGCCCTCCTCCCCCACCTATTTGCCACTTTCCTACCAGTACTTTCGCACCATAACCCACTAGTAATGAAGTTACATCTTTAGCTTTTTTGTTTCTTGGATAATAGATTCATTCTATTGCTGTGATTCTACTCAAAGTTCTAGCACAGTGAAGTTTCCAGGGCTTGTGTTCCTCTGACCTAGGTTTTGAGAACCCAGCGTCAGTTCTGTACCAAACGAATTTTGTTAGGGCTTTCTGAAGGGCTGTGAATACATCTAGAAATGTTGTGACATGTCCTACGTATAAGACATTGAAACAAATTTCTGATAAGATTCATTTTCAAATACTCAAAAGTTATGGATAGGAATGAAAGAAGCAGAACTTGTCAATAATCATCTAAAGTAGAAGTTATTAACCTATGATCCTTGAACTTTTTTATAAAATAATTGATAACTATTTAAGAAATTTATTTCCTTTGCAATCATATATTTTGTTTTATGCAATTTAATTGTCTTAGAAGAGATCTGTAGGTCTCATTAGGCTGCCAAAGAGATGATACATAATACAAAAAAGGTTAAGAATCTCTGACTTTAAAATATTTTAAAAACTCTCTTAATAACCTGGAAAGCAAAAATTAAAATGACCCCAAGATAGCACTTTATAGACATTGAATTGTCAAAAATAGGTTAAAAACTACATATTTGGAAAGTTAGTCATGTGCCTGGTATATCTTTTTCAAAAACCAGGGAGTCATCATCTCATCAATCAGTCCAGTGGCATCCATTCAGTGGCAGCCCATGAAGATCCTGACCCTAGCTCCACCCAGAAAAGTACAAACTGTCCTATAGTTTGTAATGAGGCTCAGAATTAAACTGTAATAACCTTTGTCAATTGTGAACTGCGTTAAGCTGCTCATCTACTACTAAACTTCCCACCCACTTTTACTCCTCCCTTTTTACAACTTCATTTTAAGTTTCTTTGTAGTGTTTTACAGTAAATCCCCTTTAGATTGTCTAAAAGTACTGTTATCTAGCTTGAAGGGTGGGGAGCAGTTAAGGAAACACCTGTGTTCTTCTCTCTTAAGAGGATCTGAGGCAGAAGAAACTCCCGGGAAGCTTGGGAAACTCAGAGGGGCTTCACAGAGCTGAGCTTTGGGCTGCTAGGAAGCAGAAATGATTCACAGGATGCAGGAAGCATGCTGCACTCTCTAGTTCCATAACTACATTTTTAAAAGTAAGCATTTTTTGAAACTTATTTATAGTGTTTTTAAATTCTATATTCAGTGTCCAAAACTGACTGATGAGAATCCTTCAAATGTGGGATTCAATGGTCTTTAAAAAAAAAAAAGTTTGCTGCTCTTGTACAATGAATAAGCTCCACAGTTATTCAAGCTTGAAGTATAGAGAATCGAAAAGTCAAGCAAAAGAATTAAATAAACAGTTGCCTAGCTTTTTTCAAAGGATGCTTTTTGTCCTTCCTCTAAAGATGAAAACTTTGTGTATAGTTTTAAATTAGATCACAAATAGTACTGAACAATCCAGAACCATACATTTAATGAGTGAGTCATTTTCTTGTCTGGAGCTCCAGGGCTAAATTCATCAGTCAGCTCTGGAAAAAAAATATTGCCCTTTAGTTTGCTGAATGGAGATCTTGGTTCTGGAGGTATGCACGAGGTGCTAATGGGAGAATGTGTAGACTATTATCAGGGGGAAAAAGTTACAGTCAAATGTGTCAGCCAAAAACTTAAAAAAAGGTCTCAGCCAGATGTCATAGTAGAATGAGCTTCTGTTGCAAGTGTTGTTCAAGAATGTAGTAGACAGATATCATGGGAAATGGGAAGACTGTATTCTAAATGGTGTACCAGTTTGACTTGATGACCCCCAAGGGCTTTTCTGTTCTTGTATGGGAATGTGCTCCTGTTCTCTTTCTTTAAGGAAGTTCTCTAGCATTTTGTTGTAACAGTAAGATATTGGAGGCTCAACTCAGGATCAAAGGAAAGACAAAGAAAGATGCTTCTTTATAATATGTACATAATTTTGTACTCTTTCCTAAATACTCTTCCAATTATGCATGACCTCTTACTGTTTTATTTTACCTTAAAACCTGCTACTAGCCATGTGTTATGATTGTTGAACTGAGCGTGTTTTTGTGAGTTTATGTATGAGAAAATGAAACCGTGTTCTGAGTCAGTCATTAGGGAGTCAACAAGGAAAAGGAAGCTGAAGAGAGAATGGAGTATGAAATTAAAGTGCATGAATATGGTAGAGAAAGTTTAGAGTACAGCCAGGGTACTCTCCTTAAATGAAAGTTCTGGGAGGAACCAACTAATCAGAAGGAGTGGTGGGCAGTAAAGTTTCCTAAACCAACAGAAGAGTTTTAATCCAATTATATTAAAAATCTTCTACCACCCCCAAACCTTGCTTAATATGATACAAGTAGATTCCTAGCATAATCATTAAGTACCATAGAGGTAAGAGGCCACATGTAGCATTACGGTTAATTGTTGATAGTCATGAGTAACAACACATAGTGTAATTGTCTTATGTGAGTGTTAATGTTTAAATATTGCATTTCAGATAGTTTGGCATAGGAAAAAAAGTAGTGTGCATTCAGTAACAAGACAATTTCCATTAAATAATTGTAGCTAAGCAATTATATCTTACACTTAAACCCCACTAAATGTACTGGTAAATCTGAAACGGTTACTAAATCCATGGACATTAAAAGTTATACTAGCAGTTTTCTTTATGTTACTTACTAATTACCTATTAAGTGAAACCTCATTAAGTACAGTTTTAGTGTATATTCTCCCACTATTACAAACCCTTTGGGGGATTCTCAATGTAACCAGACTTTCCCATAGCTTCCTAACATGATGTAGAAACATTCGCCCGGATTTGGAGGCAGATAACCTGGATTTGAATACATGTTGTGATGCTTATCATGTGTGTGGTCCTGGACAAGTCTTTTGGTTTCTGTGTACCTCAGGTTCCTGATCTGGGAGATTTGGATAATGATATTGATATTACCTACTTAATGGGGCAGGGGTGTGGGGAAATGTGAGGAAAATGATTCATAAACCTTAGTAGACTGAGCTGGTCTTAATTATGTGACCTCGGGAAAGTATTTTGGCCTCATAGTGCCCTAGGTAATTCTCAAATACTTCATCAGTCAAAAATCATGTATTAAACACCTATTGTGTGCCAGGCATTGTGACACAAAGGTAGACAAAAGGCAGTCTCTGTGCCTTTTGTGTCTGATGGAGGAGACAAAATGTAACTAGCTGTGTACAAACAAGCTACACTCTTGATTAATAAGAAATTATCAACGAATTATGGAAAAAAATGTTAATGCACTGATACAAGTTCATCTTCATGATGGATGACATCACAGGTCTAGTCGTCAGGTAGGTGGCATAGTGGATAGAGTGCTGGACCTAGAATCAGGAAGATTTGAGTTCAAATCCAGTCCCTGACACTTACCACTTGTGTCAGCCCAGAAAAGTAATTTAGCCACTATTGAGCTCAGTTTCCTCATCTGTAAATGGGTATAATAATACCCCTAACTCCCAGAGTTGTTGTGAGAATCAAATGAGATAATAGGTGTTAAATACTTAGCACAGTGCCAGGCTCATGGTAAGTATTATATATTCCCTTCCCTCCTTCAATAAAAAAGGGGGGAGGGGGAAAGGACTACACAAAGATACATTATTCTAATTGACTCCCATAAGTGCTACAATGGATAGAGACCTGAGTTCAAATGTGCCCTCAGATATATACTAGCTGTGTAACCTTGGATGTCACTTAATCTCTTTTTTTAACTTGTTTCCTCATCCGTAAAATAGGAATAATATCTAGCTACTAGGATTGTTGTAAAGCTCAAATGAGATAACATATGTACAGTGGTTTGTAAACCATGAGGCACTAACTACATAAATGCCAGCTATTATATAAGTACTATCTATTATTCTTGGGGGTTAGGAAAGAGAAAATAGATGGCTAGCTATAATGTGATTTAAAGGGCGTGTAAGTGACCATGTTTCCCCACCTCCCTCACTTGAAATTTTTATTGCTAGGGTAACTTCTTTGCATTCAGTAAGTTGAAGATCACTTTTAAAAATGGCACAAATATCCTGAGCTTTCTTCAATCATTCCATTAGCCCAGATTTAGCTCTGGTTTGGCTACTTGAGAAATTATAGAGAGTTTATAATTAGAGAGTGAAGTATAAGATAAGCAAGTGTCACTGAGGCAAGAGGAGGTGTGGGGCATGATGGCTTTGGTAAGGATAGAGTTAGATGCCTGACAAAAAGTCTCAAAAGTGCAGAAAGCATTGAAAGTGGTCCTATGATACCAATTGTTTTAAGATAGTTAGGAACTCTCAGTATGCTATGGGATAATACTAACTTTATTTTTATGCTTGGCTTCAAAACCAGCCAGTTTTAGCCTTGTTTCCTATTCTTCCACCCATTCCCTCTGCATTTCCCATCTACTCTATGAAACTTAACTGACTAGTTAAAAAATAATTACAAAAAATTCTGACCTTTTAGAATGCTTTAAGGTTTATAATATTCCATTTGCTAATTTCTTATTGTTTTACTATATCATTAAATGGTATTCCCAACTACTTGTACAACATAGAGATATTTACATGTTTTAATTATTTCTTCATTGTTTGTGCATTTGCTTATCTCAATAGCTCTGCCTAGATTACTACTGTCTTAGATTTTTAAGTGATGTATATGAAAATACATATAATATGTATTATATTACATAATATAAAATATTATATTTTATCATATATAAAATAAGGAAATAATAAATACTTTTAGGAAGACAGAGAGGGATTTTTCCTAAAGGAAATTTTACCTGAGGCTCTTTTTCCCAAAGAGATGAGTCCACTTCCATATAACCCTCAGTCCATTTTACCGGATTTAATATTTCCTGTATCTTGCTCATCATCCATCTGGAAAGATAAAACATCTGTCTAACCAACATCAGGCACCGATAGAGCATCTGAATAGGCTATTATTATTTAGATGTTCCCCAGCCTAAAATATATTTTAAAAACAATTGTGTAACAAAAACAAACCTACTGTGGCCATTGTGAAATGATACAACTGCATCATTTTTTTAAAAGAACACTCTATAATATTACACATGAACACATCTTCCTAGGGGAAGTTTTTCTTTTGAACTTTGGTGTTGTAACATACGGTCCTCTCCAGAGACTAATAAAAAATATAATCACAGTGGTCTTTTTATTCTGAGTTTGTTTACAAATGATAAAAATTGTTTTCAATATTTTAAATTGCTGAAAGATACATAATATCTTTTGTTGTAATCTGGATGAAGGCGTTAAAACTTACAATCAGTCAATGCCACAAAACAAAAATCTTGAAGCATTTTTTTTAAACAGTGACATAAAATCAAGTTGCTAGTCTCATGATTCTCTTTTCTCCTTCCTTTATGTATTTCCTTCTACTTTATGACTGGACATTGGGAAAATGTAAACATTTCTGTTAAAATTTTTGCAAAACAGAGCACCACTTTCTTTTTAAATATTGTTGAGTGCAGTTATTTTTTAGCTCTAACATTATATTTTTTTAAAGCACATTGAATCTTAATTTTGAAAGGGATTGATCTGAAAAGAGAAAAAAATTAAATTTTCTTTCATGCCAACATTTTTCTGATGACAGAGGTTACTGATATTACTTTAAAAATCTTTTAGAGGTAGGAAAAATACAAAATTTGCACAGGTCATGATAAAACTAGACACACAAAAACCTATTCTATGCATTCAGCATTATTTTTAGAGTTTTGATCTGGCTTGACCTTAAAATTATTTCTAAAATCCTTTAAAATGTGCATCTAAACAAGAACATCACCTTTTACAACAAACATAAACACTGTCCCCACTGAAAGGTTATTTCTTTTTTGTGCTTTTTTGAGGCAAAAGTTCACAAACAGCATGACTCTCCCATCTGTTTTCAAGTTCTTGACCATCTCAATAAAGAACAAGTCCATTTTCCCTTGGAGAAGTGAAAAATTCTGGTAAGATTCAAGAAGATTTTATTGTGGGCCATAGAAAGAAATTGGGTAGATAACATAAATCGCATTACTCTGATTCAACACATAATAAGGTATGTCCTTTGAAATAGTACGTCCATCAAAATAGGTGGTAAATTATGTATACGTATATTACTGAAGCAAGTAATTGAAGTCTTTCCATTATCACAGAATATTGGACTAAAATTATTTTTAAAAAGTAACATAACAGTCTTACTGTAGTGTATCATAAATATTCAATTACCATATTTGTATTTTTACAGATACTGCTTATTCTATATATTTTTCTATTTTTGCAGTGGAAATACTCTATTTTTTTTTCAGGGCTTACTTTTATTCCATTGTTTATGAATACCAGGATATGAATCACTCTAAAAATAGCTTTTCTCCAGTATAAAGTGTCAGAACAAAAATAGTCTGTTGTTCAGGAAAGTCTAAAGACCTTGTATGAGTTCTCAAAAAAAAAAAAAAACTACTGACCTTACAAAGTGGCAAAGCCTTCTACTCTGTATGTATTTTTTCCTTTTATTTTGAATAATTATCTATCACAATACCTTGAGGACTTCATAACATTTATTAATGGATTATAATGACATTATGGTTATATAATGTTCAATAATGCCTTTGATATTGATGATAAAGCATTTCCTCTTGTCACTTTTTGATGTTAAAATGTTTTGATTAGAACAATGAATATGTACTAATTGTGTCTCCCAAATGAAATTTTTACTATCCAGAATTCTAGAGGGTGGTGCAGAAGCACATTTTTTCCCATAACCACTGAGTATGCTGTAAAACTTTAAATCATAACATATAGTGAGTTTTCTATAAAATGGAATGATAATCTGATAGGCAGAAAACAAAGAAATGAAAAATAAAAATGAAATCATGGAAAGGTAAATGAAGCACAATTTACTTTTCAGAATTGTTTTGCTTTTAACTGGACTATGTATAATTTTACATTATAAAAAGAGACTTTTTAATATTCTCTTATGATCAATGACATTCTTTTGAGATACTATCTGTGAACTCACATGGACCTCCTTCCCCCCATAGAATTACTCATTGTAAATCTTGTAGGAGACTGAGCGTGACTGCAAAGGGATGCTGTGATGATTACTTTTTTTAAAATGGTTTCTCAACTATTCATCCTTTATTGAAATTTATGTGTGAATCTCTCTTAAATGAGCACCATATTTTCACCGAGTTGAAATTACTAGCAAAGAAAAGTATATTAACTACCAGTCATCAACAAGTGTCTCCAAACTATTTTTGAAAAATTTTTGTCCCCTTTGATTCACTTTAAAACTCCCTAAAGTCATTATAGTTAAGATGTTGCATTAATATTAAAACAATAATTCATATTATTGAATACCAACATATTGGCAAAACAGGAGGAACTTCTGCAAAACTCCCTAGATTTGTTGGAGTTTAAACTTTATAAAACACTCCTTGAAGGCTCATCAATTCATTCTCCATTAGCTTCTCTTTCCCTCCCCTTCTCAAGGGAGTTTCCTTTCATTAATTCCCATCAGTGCACAGTGACATGAAAAAACAAAGAACTTTCCTCAGGGGTGGGCCAAACACTGTTATATATTAAAAGAACTGAAGGTTTCCCCTGCTCCCTTTTCTTTGCCAAGGGTGATGAATATTCATTAAGCTAGGGAAACAGCCAGCTGCAAATCTTTGCAAGGTGCCCTAGTTCCAAAGTCAAAGTTAAAAAATAAAATAAAGTAAAACCTTTTTTATGGGTACATATCATGAAGGATAAAGAATATGTACCACTGAAAATACTCTTAGGAAGAAGCTCTCTGGATTTTCATCATAGCACCAATAAAGGATATCAGAGATGTCTAATCTCATTTTACTGATGAGGAAACTGGATCTCAGAGAGTAGAAGTCACTTGTTTAAGGTCACACAGTAGCAGAGCCAGGATTTAAACCTAAGAACTCTGAGCCTGCAGCTAATAAAACACAGTTCTTTCACTTTAGGAATGCTTTCGTTTTTGTTAACTCAATCATCACACTTTCCAAAAACACAATATTGGATAGCACATGTGCTTGAAAGACATAAGCATAAATATCATAAGTACATACTATCACCCAAGAGCCTTTTTTATTCCTGAAATTTTAGGGGCATATGATAAATTATTTGGGTTTAAATTATGAGAATGCAAAGCTTAGAAAGTTTTCAGTCATATGGTTGGATGCTAGTATCAAATAAGGACATCTTATCTGTAAGGGTTTGTAAAGAGTTTTGGACTTTTTTCAGATATTAATTAAATTCACCAGCTGTTATTTTTAAGTTGTCTAATATGTGCAAGTTATTGTGCCTTATAAAGTTTCTTGAATATTAAGCACATATTATCAAATAATGTTTGGGTGAATTTTGTTAAATGATTCATTATTCTTTAGCTTGTTTCCTTTGAAAGGACGTATATATAATCCAAGTTCCAAAGCCCTAAACTTTGGCTTGGACCAGATCTGTTCTAAGAGCTAACACTCAAATTCATTAATTTTTGATGCTTCCATTCAGTTTACTTTATGCAGTCTAAATATAGCTCATGTCTAGGTCTATGCCTCACGGATGTGCTGGAGCTAGTTCAAACTCAGCTGAAAGCTGATGGTTAAGTTTTCAGTGTAAACATTTAAACCTTGAAATTCTACAAATGCTACAAAAATGGAGATTGATTTATTGTTTTGTTTGATTTTCTAAACTTAAATTGATGGCAAAATGTTAATTCACATTAAATCTAAAAGTGTATCATATGTATTTTTTCCAGAGAGCTGGTTGTTATATATTTACCAGCATATCCCTTACACAGATGTAGGTAAAAGAGATCTCTCAGATCCTGTGCAAGCAGGAAAGGTAACAATTGTATATCAAGTACAAGGCAATATACTTGATGGTACTAATCAGAAAATCACTTTCTTATTGGAACTATCTGAATAACTCAGAGTAACAGATTGAAAATTCCATGTCCTTTGCTCCTCCAAATTGTCTTTTTTTTCCCTGTCACTTATTCAGCTTCAGGGACCACATCAACTGTTTTCTTATCTCACCAAAAGATTTGCTGCTCAGATTACTCTTCTTTCTCAGTAGAAGGCTGATGTTCCTAAATGCTCACCCCTCAAATCCTGTGGTTTCCCCTTTTCGTAGCTACCATGTGACTGAAAGTATGTATACCTTTCCCAGTCTCTCTCTAGGAAGTATCCATACTCTAATGTGCTAACTGTTGCCATGTCTTAGGCAGAGAAGCTGTCATCTCTGGGAGAATTGTTCACATGGTTTCACTTCTTCAAGAAAGTCACATTCGTTCTTCTGAGCCTTACCTCATTAATGGTGTCTTCCCAGGACATTGGTCACATGCTAACTGCTGATAGGTACCAAGTAATGTGTCTATACTTTCTATAGGAAGACTAAAATTAAAAATCTAAACAAAGTCTCACTATCTTGTAGGTTCATCATGTCCCTTTGGTAACTCTTTTGATGACATTGAGATTTTAAAATTAAGTAGAAAATTTAGCAGCTTTTTTAAAAGCACAAGATAGTGCTATGGAAATGAAGGTGAAAAAGAAGATAATTCTTAACTCAAGAAGCTTACGATCCAACAACAAATACTGATAAAATGTGAACACATATAACAATCTAGCAGAGACTACCATGTTTCCACTCTCTGAAGGCCAACTATGTTACATATCAGCTTTCCCTATCAGGGTTCTCTTACCTATCTATACCTTTAAAAGAGATGAAGGTGGGGGTAGGCTCTCTATAAATGCCTCCAGCCCTACCTGATTTTGTTCCCTCTGGTATAGTGGGTAGTCCTAGGAGTTCCAGTTTCATTTAACCACTAAAAACCACATTAACTTTTACAGGTACATATTTATTTCAGAAGGTATAATCACAAATGTTCACACTTACCTCCCCAAACACCTAAGTTGTATAATCTTTCTCCTTCCTCCCTACACCACTTAAGTCTTTGTGGAGGGAAAGGGGACAAGATTAATACTTTAGTTCATTCTGAATAGAACACAGTCCCAATTCCAAATTTTAAATCCCCTTTTGACTTGGTTCATAGGCACGTTGGCTTCTCAGATCTTCTCAGCTTGTTATCTGTACCTTTCCACTTTAGAACCCGGGCTCCATGTCTTGGACCCCTGGGTCCAATTAAGATAACCTCCTTTACCTGAACCTGCAGATAAATTATGCAGAATAGAAACAACAGCCTTAGACCCATTCCTCAGAGTGAGAAATAAAGGAAAGGGAAGCCAAGTCTATCCCTTCTTCGGTTCAATTCGTGCTGCCCATGCTGTTAATAAACTGGGATCTCTACCCTTTGAACACAGCATGAAAGAGTAACCCAAAAGAATGAAACAGAAAGGATAAAAAAGCATAGACAAAAAAGAGAGAACTCAGTTTTGCCAGTTTTAAAGACTCAGATAGTCAATCAAAGGAGGTTAACTCCATTCACATGGGAAGATAAAGAGGCCTCCATGTTGGGCAATCTAGACATGCTTCAAAGGGGGCCTCCATGTTAGTCAACCTGGGCATCCCCAGAAATACCCAAGTTGCATAAATAATACATACCAGAATAATATATATATTAAAGATGTTCAATAGAATTAATAGATTCCAGCAAATAGGGATGACATAAGACTGAAGGGATCAATCAAAGCTACATGGAAGAGGCAAATCTCTCAGATGGCACTTGAAAGGTGGCGGCAATCTCAATTCACAAGGTGGGCAGAAAGGTTAAAATGTTATATGAATTTGATTTGTCATTATTGGTAATGTTATTAATGGATGTGTGAGAGATAATATTTGCAAAAACATGGAGCTGGGAGATAGATCTAAATTAGAAATAAAAACAAATAGCATGGTTTGACTGAACTATAATGTATGCAAAGAAGAAGTATAGTAGTTTTACAGCCATGTTGTTGAAACCCTTGAATTCCAATGTAGGTATGAGGGAGAAAATTCAAAGTGGCAAACTGAGAATTAATGCAAAGAAAAATTTATTAACCCTTAGAATTATCTTAAAGTAGAATAAATTTCCTCAGTTGGCAGCAGTTTCCCCCTTTACTCAAGGTCTTCAAGCAAAATCTGGGTGACCATCTGATTAATTAGAGTTTTTTGTTAACTAGTATTTATTTTATCTTCCTTGTACCTACTTAGTTATCAATATTCTACCAATTGTCTTCTCTTTTGTTGATATTAACATGGTGTGAGATTCTTTTCCCCCACATCTTTACCACCTTTCCCTATTTCCCATATGTTATGAACTGATCCCTCAGCACCTTTACATTTGTGTCAACTCTAGTACAGACTTTTCTCTTGGTGTTTTTGACCTTATTAAGTTACTTTCCCTATGTTTAGTGCCAGTTCTGACTTCTCTATAAACAGATCTAAGAATGTGATGTTAGAGTAGTGGCTCTATTTTCCTTGTGAAAGTAGTTTGATCTTAAAATCTGAGAATATTTTCCATTTTTCTTCTGTTTGTTGTACTTTTTCCATTCTCATCCATGATTCCCCTTGGGATGATATCGATTAGTTGAATCTCTCATCAAGATTTCTTTAAATTGGTTTTGCTCTCTCTTGTTTTCTGTACTTTATAGCACTATAACCTTCCACTATTTTTCTCCATAGGATTTTACAAATAGACATATATTTCAAATCAACATTTGCTTAATTGAATTGAATGGAATAGAAGGTTTAGGGACTTCTATACTTAAAGGTTAGAAGGAAAAAAGAAGAAATATAAAAGGAGATCAGAGTGGTTGAAAAAAATGGAAGGAGAACCAGCAGTGTCAAAGAAGGTGCAGATGTAAAGTGTACATATACACATAAATACATATAGGGAATAGTTAAATTGATTAAATAAGCATTTAAAGTCTTTATGATGTGGAAGGGGTCTATCAAAGATTCCATTAAAATGAACAAGTATATAGACTGAGAGAAAGTTGTAAAAGCTCAACAATGAGAATATAATTAGTGACTTCTGGAGAGCTTAGTTTCAATAAAAGATGGGCATGGGACCAAATTGCAAGGAATGAGGAGTGAATAGGTAGAGAGGAAATGGAAGTAACAAATATTGATAGAGCAAGATCCCAGAAGGGCAGGGAGGGGTAGAATCAAGTGACTGACAAGGAACAGGACCATCCCATCCTCTGAGACAAGAGTTCTTAGCTTCCAAAGAGTCATGCCGTGGACTTTGGGGAGAGGTCCATAATTCTGATATGAAAAAATTATTTTAATATAATTAATGTTCTTCGTAATCATAAGCCTTTTGTTTTATGCATATAATACCATTATTCTGAGAAGGGATCAAAAGAATTCATTCACCCGACTGACAAAGGTGTCCATCACATACAACACACATACTCACACGCATACAAATACATACACATACACACAGGAAAAGTAGAAGAAGAAGGGAAGATGAAGTTTTGAAGTACAGAGAATGAGTGCATACATAAATGAATGAATAGCATTTATTAAGCTATTGCTATGTGGCACAGGAGATAACAAATACAAAAGCAAAGTCAAGTTTATCATTAAGGAGTTTAATACAGTAGAGAAAGAGGAAAAAGTAAGCATTTATTAATTGCCATCTATATGCCAGGAATTATGTTGATGGGGATTACAACATGCTTTGAGAAGGAGTGGCCAGGGAGGGTACTTTGGTAAGGAAAATTATTGAGATGATGAATGGTATCATAAAGGATCAGCTTGACATACCCCATCCAGGAACAATGACAGAGTTTATTTGAAGGTAGCATGTGCCGAAGAAAACCACACCATCAGAGAAATGGTGACATAACTTGCACTTGACTTTGTTTTGAGTGAGGGAGGGCTGTGCTCTGTGATTCTTTCCTATGTCTTTTTGTAAATACTCCATCGTCACCATCCTCACTTCTCCAGAGCCATCTGAATCCAGTGACCAGATATTCATCAGGATGACTGGAGATGACTCAGGATGAGGCAATTGGGGTTAAGTGACTTGCCTAAGGTCACACAGTGAGTGTCAGGTGTCTGAGGTGAGATTTGAACTCAGGTCCTCCTGACTACTACACTGATGCTCTATCCACTGCACCACCTAACTGCCCCAATTTGAAGGTAGTGACTGGTTTCTGAAATAGTTGTCGTTCCTCTAGGGCATGTTCTCTGGTATGGCTTGAGACACCTTTTGGCAATGGGTGGAGGATATAGCCAGAGAGGAAGAAGATTGTTCTTGTTTTAAGGCTTCTCAGTAAAGCAGGAGGCAAGGGGTTGAGGATGTCCTTAACCATATGTTTAAAAAGTTGAGGAATATATGAATTAAGCCTTTGCAAATTTTTATCTTCTTCATCTTTCTTTAATGAAATATGTAATTAAATTCGAAAGTATTTTTGTCCTTGCACCTATTACATGCTATGCTATTTTTCTTCCACTCTGAGTTCTCACATTTTGTAGTAAGACATTATTTTAAAAAAATCATTGTATAGTTTCATGATTAAAGTACAGTTGCTATGTTTTTAATTGCTGCTTAATTTCCTTACCAGGATATTTGTCTCAACCCAACCATACACATTTGAAAGAAAGTTCCAAAATCAATACCACAATCTTTTTATTTGGACCAGCATCCCATGTTAGTGTTCACACTTAATTTTTAAAAACTGCTAAATTTTGTTGTGTTTTTATTACAATTTTTTCATCTTTCCTCCCCCAAATCCTGTAAGATAGATCATTTAATTTCATTCCATAAGTATTATTAGCTACCTGCTATGTGCAAGGTACAATGCTGGCTAATGCAGAGTAACAACAAAAAGGAAAATTAGTTTCATAGAACTTACATTCTTCTGATATACAAACAAACTTTTATATAAAGATTCAATAATTTGAGGACGGGGAGAAAATGAATAACTAACTCCAGCATCAGGATGAATTCACCTTAACAGGTGGCATCTGAGCAGAGTCATGAAGAAAGCTAGGGATTCTGTGAGGAAGACTTGAGAAGGGAATGTTTTCCATAGAAAGGTGGAGAGCATCAGCTCCACCTTACAGATGAGGAAACGGAGATTCAGAGAGATTAAATGACAAGTTTTTATAGTCATAAAGCTGTGAGATTTGAACCTAAGTCTTTTTCCAGTCAAATTTTTCTACTATAGAACATGGCCACTTTCAATCACATTAAATACACTTTTGACTTGACATGGGTAATAGCTGACTTTAGTTTCATAGAATTTTCTCTTCAGAGTGCTGGCAGGTTGCTGTAAGTATTGACTGTGACGTATTGATCCTTTATCTTTTATCCACTGAACAATCAAGCCATTCTTAACACACCAACAGGGAAAATGTCATTAATGAAAATTTAGAAAAAATTATATTCAAGTTGTCATGAGTCCAACTGGAAGATTTAGAACTACAATAGAAATGCAATTATATGATAATATAAGGTACTAGTATCATTATCATCTA
Source organism: Potorous gilbertii (assembly GCA_028658325.1). Taxonomy (NCBI): domain Eukaryota; kingdom Metazoa; phylum Chordata; class Mammalia; order Diprotodontia; family Potoroidae; genus Potorous; species Potorous gilbertii. The sequence goes on along the minus strand of CM053771.1, from coordinate 213,733,951 downwards.
CCAGTCTTTAAAGATTGTTACTTAAGCTAATCAGGAAAACTTCCATCGAAGATCTTTATTAGTAATTTAAAGATGAAAACGTCTTTTCACTTCAGCAGTTCAATTGTCAAAATTGTAGAAAAATAAATTTTAAAAAGATATATTTTATTCAAACTGGAGGAGAATGTGCTGACCTGACCACTTAGCATGGAATTTTAGCCATGACACCTGCAGGCTGTCTGATTTACAAAATAATGGAAATAATCAATGTACTATATACCGATCGAAGCTTATTTATTCTTACTTTGATGCCTTGATGGATATGTAATGAGGCATCTATGTTGTGCAGTGGATAAAATACTTGGCCTGAAATCAGGAAGATCTGAGTTCAAATCCTGTCTCAGGTACTTACTAGCTGTGTGATCCTGGACAAATCATTTAATCTGTTTCATCTGTAAAATGGAGGTAATTCTCACAGCTACATCACATAGTAATTGTCAGGATTAAACTGTGTGTATATAGATACACACACATATATACATATATACACACAAACACACATATATACATATATAACTTTACAAACCTTAAATGTTCTATATAAATCCTGGCTATTATTATGATTGCCATCATCATCATCATCATCATCACCATCATCATCATCATCATCTTCATCATCATCATCATCATCATCACCATCATCATCATCATCTTCATCATCATCATCATCACCATCATCATCTTCATCATCATCGTCATCACCATCATCATCATCATCGTCATCACCATCATCATCATCACCATCATCATCATCACCATCATCATCATCACCATCATCATCATCACCATCATCATCATCACCATCATCATCATCACCATCATCATCATCACCATCATCATCATCGTCATCATCATCGTCGTCATCATCATCGTCGTCATCATCATCGTCATCACCATCATCGTCATCACCATCATCATCATCACCATCATCATCATCACCATCATCATCATCACCATCATCATCAT
>CM053771.1:213671811-213732446 GCA_028658325.1 Potorous gilbertii | reverse complement strand
ATTTTCCCTGCCAGTTACTTGATTTCTGAGAGTCCTCTCACCCCCCTGGCCTAGATCTGCCCAGCAAGTGCTTGGGGTCTGGGATTCAAATGCTGCTCCCCAGCCTCAGGGCTTTTGGCGGCAGGCCTGACTGCTCTTCAATGGGGGCTTATCTGCTGGTTCTCAGGTGGGGGCAGGGCTGCCTCTCAGGCTCAGTTCCCTCAGGGGGTTTATGCAGAGATCTTTTGTAATGGGGCTGGGGTGGAGCTCCTGCCTGAGCGGCCTCTGCCTCTGCAGCAGCGGCCGCAGCCTCCCGAGGGGGTCCGAGTCCCGGAGATACCCTGCTCCCCTCTCAGCCCGTCTCTCTCACTGACCTGTGCATCTGTGGGTGGAGGGACCTTCGTGGCCGCCCGGAGATTCAGGTCCCTGACGCCTGCTGAGCTCTGCTGGCTCCTCTCAGTGCCGCGTGGCCGGGCAGAGCTCCACAGCCGGGGCTGGGGGAGGGGAGCGCTCTGCCGGGCAGGACTTCGCTCCCGTCCGGGTACCTTTGCGGTCGGTTTTTCAGGGCTCTCTGCAGCAGAAATCTCTTTCACTGTGTTGTTGCGTGGCTTCCACTGTTCCAGAATTTGTCAGGAGTTCTTTTTACAGGAAATTTATGGGCTGTGGATTCGGAGCTAGCAAATGTGAGTCTTTCTACTCCGCCATCTTGGCTCCGCCCCCTCTACAATTGATTCTTTAGAATTAGTTATTTAGTTTCAGATTAATTTTTTGGTTTATCTTTCCATGCCCTTTTCATACATATAATTTTTATTGCATTATGGTCTGAGAAGGATGCACTGACTATCTCTGTCTTTCTGCACTGGATTGTGAGGTTTTTATGGCCCAGTACGTGGTCAACTTTTGTACAATTTTGTACAACTTTTGTATATGTGCCATGTACCACTGAGAAAAAGGTATGTTCTTTTTTATCCTCATTCAATTTTCTCCAGAGATCTATCATATCTACATTATCCAGAGTTTTATTCATCTCCTTTACTTTTTTTCTTGTTTATTTTGAGGTTAGATTTATCAAGTTCAGAGAGGGGGAGGTTGAGGTCTCCCACTAGTATAGTTTTGCTGTCTGTTTCTTCCTGTAACTTCCTTAACTTCTCCTCTAAGAATTTGGATGCTGCACCACTTGGAGCAAATATGTTAGCAATGATATTGCTTCTATGGTGCCTTGTATCAGGATGCAGTTTCCTTCCTTATCTCTTTTGATTAAATCTATTTCTGCTTTTGCTTCATCTGAGGTTTGGATTGCTACCCCTGTTTTTTTTACATCAGCTGAAGCACAATATATTTTACTCCAACCTTTTACCTTTACCCTGTGTGTTTCCTCATGTTTCAATTGTATTTATTGTAAACAACATATTGTTGGATTATGTTTTTTAATCCATTCAGCTGTTTGCCTCCATTTTATGGGAGAGTTCACTGTTATGATAACCACCTGTCTTTCCCTCCATCTTATTTGTCCCTGTTTATGCTTTTAGTTCTCCTTTTTCCCTTACCCTTCACAATAGTTTTAATTTTTGACCAAGACCCTCATTCTTCTCTCCCTTCTTTCAGCCCCCCTCCCTTTTACTCCTTTTCCCTTACTACTTCTTCCCTACCTTTTAGTCTTCCCTCCCTTTTTCCTCCTACTGCCTATAGAGTTAGTCAGATTTCTGTGTTTAACTGAATGTGTTATTCCCTCCTAAAACTAAATCAGATGAGTATAAATCTCAAATGATGCTCATCTCCCTCACCTCTTTCCATGTAGTGCAATGTTTTGTGCCTCTTCCTGTGATGTAATTTACCTTTTTCTGCCTCTTCTTCACATCTGTCATTACTCTCCCTTTGCACCCTTAAATCATATTTTGATCATCACATCATTTAATTTATACCCACTCCCTCTATGTATATCCCTTTTAAGTATCATAAAATGTGTGCAGTTCTCAAGATTAACAAGTATCATCTTCCCATATAGGGTTGTAAACAGCCAATATTGAATAACAAATTTTTCCCCCTGTTTACCTTTTTAAGCCTCTCTTCAGACTTATGTTTGAAGATCAAATTTTTTGTTGAGCTCTGGCCTGTTCATCAGAAAGGTCTGGAAATCCCTCATTTCATTGAATGTCCATCTTCTTGCCTGAAATATTATGCTTAATTTTGTTGGGCAATTGATCCTTGGTTGTAGTCCAAACTCCTTTGCCTTTCAGAATATCATATTCTCTTTACAATCTTTTAATGTAGAGTCCATCTGTCTAATTAGAATTTCTCTATGACTTCTGATTGTTGTAAGGTTTAAAGAGGACCCACCTTTTCTCCATATAAATATATGTTATTTATCCCTTTTTGATCTCTTAAGATTTTTTATTAATGTTTGCCATTTTATGTTGCTCTTGACTTCTGTTTTTGCATTTCAAAGTTGCCATTTAATTTTAGTCTTGCAATCAGAACTCTTCAAAAGTCTTCTCTTTCATTAAAGATCTATTTTTTTCCCTTTGGGATTATACTCTGTTGTTTAAGATTTTTGTTGTTGTTGTTGTAAACTTACATCCTTTACCTTCTGTGATATTGTATTCTGAGTTCTCTGTACCTGTAGAATGGTTAATTTTTAAATAATGTGTGAATTTGCTGTGGCTCCTTTGTGATTTTTTTCCCTGTCTGGCTATTGTAGTTTTTCTTTGACCTGGAAGCTCCAAATTTTGACTATAATTTTCTTTGAAGTTGTTTTAGGGTTTCTTTCAGAAAGAGACTAATGGATTCTTTCTATTTCAACATTCCTTTCTGGTTCTAGCAGTTTAGACTCTTTTGGTCATTGTTTTTAGATAGTCAAATGATCTTTAAAAATTTTCTCCTCTGTTTTTCAGGTCAGTTGATTTTGCTGTGAAACACTCTACATTTTCTTTTATTTTTCAGACCTTTGATTTTATTGAGTTATTTCTCTTTGTTTCATGAAGTCATTAATTTCTATTTGGCCTATTCTAATGTTCTTGGTGTATGTTACATAGGCAAGGTTTCCTTCCCCTTGTGCCAAACTGTTAATTCCTTTTTCTAATTTTTTTTTATAAATTTCATTTCTTTCCCACTTTTTCTATATTGCTTTCATTTCATTTATATAAACATTTTAAAACTCCTTTTAAACTCTTGCTTCATTTCTCCCAGGAAGAGATAAAATTGAATGTGTGTTCAAGATGTGCTTTTCTTTGAGACTTTGTTTGTGAGTGTATTGGAATATTTCTATTCTCAATTTTGGTCTTGAGTATCTCTGTCATCAAAATAGCTTTTTATGGTTGGATTCTAATTTTTTTGTTTGGTTTTTCATTCTTTCAGCCTACTTCCTAAGTTTTGACATCATATTATGGTCATGTTGTATGTACTTGTAGAGGTAATGCTTGGGCTACTCTGTTGCTACTTTCTTGGTTTATTGGGTATTACGTTATTTATTCCAAGATCTCGGAGGCTGGTCAGGCTGGAAACCTACAGTCTTTCAGCTTTCCCAAAATAGTCTAATACAATTACTGAAAGTTGGTCTGAATTCTTTAAATTTCTTACCCAGGTTTGAGTTTGATCAACAGACTCATGGGCTTTCCTCCTTTGGGGTTTAAATAGACTGCGGCAGACCTCCACCACAGTCAGAAGACTGGAAAGCTCTGTTCTTTCAGAGTGACAGGATTGAAAGCTTCCCTTTTTCTGAGATTACTGCTTTGGCTATTCCTCTTCAAGCTTCAGAGTATGATAGAAGTTGAAACTGGGACCATGTTCCACTCCTGGAGTCAGAGCCACAAGGCTACTATTTGTCTCTGAATTTGTCCCTCACTCTAGTATACAGCATCACTTAGAAAAGATAAGAAAACCCCAAACCAAATGAACCACATAACCCAGTATTTAGTAAAACTGAAATTCTAAATTACTTTAGGGAAAGTTTTCATATTTGACAAGAACCACACATCAAAATAAGTTTTAAAATACGCGTACATTATCATGTGACTTAACATTAGAAAGAGAGAGAGAAACTGACAGATCTAAGTATTCAACAGTTGCACAAAAGAAACATTTTAGCATGAGCAAAATCAATGCAAATGATATAAGGAGAGGAAAAAGAAAAAATCTTTATATCAAATATGACATATCTGATTTAAGTAACATTTTTTAAATTGAGGTTTGAAAAAAAAACAGCCTGATTGTTAACTGGCTTTGGAAATACCAAGTTCAAATCCTATATCTGATACTTACTAATTGTGTGGTCATTAGTAAATCCATTAAGTTCTCTAGGTCTAAGGGTTCTTCCTTATATCTAAAACTAGGACAAAAAATTACCTCTAGCCCCAAACCACCTTATAGTTTGGAGAGGATCAAATGGAATAGCTTTACAAACTATAATGTGCTACATAAAAAAGTCATTGTTAAGTATCTAGGATCCACAAAGAATCACACGTATCCTTCTTTTGAGCAGTGGGGTCTATAGATGCTTTGGATCAATGATAACGATTGATGATCATTAACATTTATGTAGCACCCACTATCTGCTAAAAAGCTTTACAATTATTACCTCATTTGATCCTCACAACAACCATGGGAGGTAGGAGTTGTTATCCCATTTTACAGTTGGGAGAAAATGAAGTAACCAAGAGGTAAGTGACTTATCCAGGGACACACTGCTAGTAAATGTCTGAGGCTGGCTTTGAACTGCCATCTCTCTTGACTTGGGACCCAGCATTCTATTCACTGTACTACTTAGCAGCCCAAATTCAACTAATGAATCAATAAATCAGGATGGATACATAAATATAACAAATTAGCTGATATTTTCCTTATGCGTTAGAGCAATGGGGACCAATTGAAATTACATCCTTTGTAGGAAACTTTTGCAAACCCTCTTAATTCTAGTGCCTTCTCTCTGTTAATCATTTCCTATTTATCCTTTATGCAACTTGCTTTGTATATATTTGTTTCCATATTGTTTTCCTCGTTAGATGGAAGCTCCTCGAGGGCAGAAACTGTATTTTGCCTGTCTTTGCATCCTTAGCTCCTTAGCTCTTAGTACATCACCTGGTACATAGCAGACACTTAAAGAATGTTTATTTACTGATTGGTGATAGGAGAATAATTCTTTCTGAATCTTGTTTGAGCTACATATAAGACTGCATCTTGGGGTGAAGTTTTGCAAAGTTGCTAGAGGTTTGTAAAGGAATGTCTACCAAAGAGATCAGCCTGTAATTAGTGCATAATAAAATATTTCCCATTTTAGTGGTGGGGGTAAACTACATTTGGAATCCATTTTAAAGGAAGTACATCTAGCAAGTTACTTAGGATAAATTATTTGGCTAAGATTAACCTCCCCCCAACACACACACACACATCCACACGCTTAGAAAAGGTTTTAAAAAAGATACTTGAATAACTAATGTTTTTAAGCAAAAAAAATCATCGAATTAATTTGTCAGTGAGTATACAAAAGTCCCCCTTTGCTTGATCTTTTCTACTAAACTAACTGCATTTTTGACTGAACTAAGTAGATGTTTGGGCACTGTATAGAAACAGCTTTTTGACACAGATGTGGCTATCATATCTTTGTCTATCAGAGGTTGTTATCTCAGAGAAATAGAAATGGAAACAGAGACAGAGACTGACAGACTGAAAAATATAGGGAGAGACAGAGAAGAGCAGAAAGACAGAATCACAGAAAGACAGAGAAATAGTAACAAAGACAGACAAACTGCAATTGAGACAAAGGGAGTCAAAAATATACAGAGAGACAGAGACAGGGTGGGAGAGAGAGAGTGAGGGAGAGATGGGGAGAGAGAGTGAGAGAAAGGAGAGAGACAGAGAGAGACAAACAGAGAGAAAGAAAAAAAGAAAGAGAGTTTTCTAAATGGTGCTTATATTTAAGAATTTTCTTAGCGCTTATCCTTAAGTATTTGCACATTCTGGAGTCTTATCATATGGATTAGAATGAAATTTTGAGAATGAAGGGAATACAACTTTCATTTCTCATTCATTCTGGAGAAGAGGCTGTGTTGAAAGTCAGAAAGTGTTTCACACTAGATGGCAGCAAAAGACCACTCATATCAAATACTACACTATGCTATAAAGGTCTGTGATTGGTGACTAAAATGGAAAAATTTTATACATTCACACTTAAATAATGGATTCATTATGACATGCATTTATGATTGTGTAGCCATCTCATCTTGTTATCAAGCATATACTTTTCTATAAAAAGAAAGTGAATTTAAGTTAAACACAAAAATATTAGCATATTTCCCCCCATTTTGTCAGGTTTTTTTAAAAACATGATTTCTGTTTAAAATAGTCGTATAATTTAAAAATAATTTAATCATTACAGCCTTTCCATATTATAACAACTGGTTTACTGTTTAGTAATTATATTTCAAATGTTCATTTATTCACAAGTTAACATAATTATATAATTGAAATATTTCCTTCTGTGAAATTAATATTTAGAGAATTATGGCATTCCAGAGCTGAAAAGGACCTTAGGAATCTTTCACAGCACTATTTGCTAAATATCATAGATAGCACCAGAAACGAAATCAGACATCCTGTGTTCAAATCCTCATGCTTTTACCTAGAATCATATGAATTTAGAACTGGAAGAATAATATTATTTGTAAGACCTTGAACCAAGTCACTTCACAACTTAAGCTTCAGTTTCTCTCATCCATAAAGTGAAGAGAATGGACCAGATGAGCTTACTAACCCCTTCACTAGCAAAATCATCCTATGGTCTTGGAATTTTAGTGGGAGTTCAATGATCCTAGTTCTGGTGTTATTCATGATAATCAGTGTCTAAAAAAAGTAAATTTCAAAGTACACAACAAAGGACATCCAAAATTGAACAAGCTATCCAAAAAGAATATATTTAGATCATCACAGGAAGAAAATAAAATATTTTTAAAAATAACTTTCAGGGACAGGGATGGTACAATTTGCCACAAAAGATCACATTATTGTCTTAGAACATCTGCGTTCAGGAGAGTCATTCCATAGCCAACATTGCTCTCTTATGCAAATATGAAGCTTTTCATCACATGCACAGCTTTGCAATTTAGACTGGAATTATCTTATTTTCACATGCCCACACCATTTAGATTGGTCCTACTCTTATTGAATATAATTGTCACTTCCTGTTCTAGCCACAGTCACCCTCCTTCTAGGCCTACCCAACTATTGGAATGCACTTGGCTTCCTGTTACAAATACCCTGAGTTCCCCCGCAGACACAAGTTCCCATCAGAACTGAACAAAAGATGACTGAAGGGCTAGGCAGATTGCGGTCATTTCGTTTTAGATCTCTTGTTGAATTCTCTCAATTCACTGGCAGATTTCTGTAGACCCTGGTTAGAAGGAACAGTCTAATTTGCATCATGATGCAAACTGTCAACCTAGGACATAGTATAAACACAGTATTTTCTTCAGAAACACATCAAAATTTTGGATGGTTATTTAATATCTTCACCTTCAAATATTTTTAGAAGGCTACTAAATGACTTTAAAGAGTTATTATGAATCCCATTAGGCTGATTGCTGGATTATGTACTTAATTACACTGAAAAGATGGTGCATTTAGCTAAACAATTAGTTGAATATTCTAAAAGGACTGTCTAAGTTTCAGCAGTCCTGCAACTGAATAAAAACTTTTCCGTAGACTGTCAATCTGACCTTCAGAGGAATAACTTGAAAGGAACTTGGATAAAAAATTTAAAGGCCCTTTAAGAAAACTTTATTCAGCAAAGAAATAAAAGTAGAATCTCAAACATTTTGTTTCTGGAAAAAGTACTGATATATTTTAAACATAAAATGGTATGATTTTGAGTTAATAAATTTCTTCCCATAGAATTTTAGAAGATGATATGCAATTTAATATATGTGGGGAGCTCCCAGTTTGGAAATTTCCTTCACCAATGCAGACAACAGATCTGTAACTTACTATCACTTGCCACACAGTACTAGTAAAAATGATAATTCATTGATGGCAATATTGTAAAATAAATACAATATTACAGTATTGTAAGCTTCTTGAGGGTAAACTGTTTAATTATTGTCTTGATATCCCAACACTGAGGAAAACATCTTATTGATAAGAAATGTTTAATAAATGTTTATCCAATTGAATTCAACTAATGCTATATCAATGCAAGACCACAACAACTGCTCTATTCAGTAAATTCAGTAGTCAAAATATTTCACACAAAGTACTGTTCTTGACTCCAACCCCACATGACTAGGCACTAGTCAAAGAGAAATCTAGCAGAATTTCTTACAAATATTCTTGAAATAAGTAATCTACTTGTGTCAGATTACTAATACCTTATCATTCTTTCTCTGAGAATGTAATTTTGTATTGTTGTCCATATTTTAAGATGCTTACCACTGTGAGTAATTGTGGCAGAGAAAACTACTATATATAGTTAGGCTCTTTCCATAAGAATCATAACTCTCATCTGAATAGAAAGCTGCTTTTGTAGATAGATATCTACATGAGTGCACACACTTGAAAGAACTCGTACATGATTGTCCATATATCCTACATGTAATATACACATATTTCTCTAAAATCACATATGTACACATATATGTATGTGTTTATGTGTTTATATACGTATGACTCCATATGTCATTTAACCTCTTTCAGCTTCAATTTCCTCATTTGTAACGTGGATATAATAATGTTACATAACTCAGAAGTTGTTGTGAGGATCAAATGACCTTGACGTACTACATAAAATTAGCTTATTTATTATTAAAGATTGAAGAAACTACACCATAATTAAAAAGGGTGCTGGACTTAGAGTCTGGAAGCTCAGTTTCAGCGTTTAGTGCTGAAATAAACTAGTTATATGACCCCACACAAGTTAATCTTTCTGAACTTAAATTTCTTCACAGGCAACACGGGTGTAATAAGAAAATAGCTAGCATTTATATAATATTTTCAAAGTTTTTAAAATGCTTACAGGATTTGAATGAATACAGGTCTTCCTGACTGTGAGTCCAGTGTGCTCTATCCACTGTACCTGTCTCATGTTATCCATCTTTCAAATTGGTTGTAGGAAAAGTACGTTGTAAATTTCCTAATGCTCTACAAATGTGAGTTATGATTACTAGGTTTGCAGTTCAAATTGTTACTTGCATTATTGGCAACTATATCATCAGCCATGGCTAGTTAGATGCTTTTTCTCTTCCAGGAATCATCCCATCTCTGGATGATATCTTTCCCTCCACTTTTTCTTCACTTCACAGTTTGTACCTTGGGCTCAGTTTGTCTTTAAAAGAATTTCTTTTATCCATTTTGTTGAAATCATTTTATAGCCTGAAATCAGATATCTGGTTGTAATCTACATGTGACTCCTTAGTAGAACTGTGTCACAGACAATGCTGTTTTGTTGCTAATTGTGGAAAATGTGCAAGAACATGGTTATTAGATTCGCTTTTTGACATCCAGCAAACTTATAGATGACATTTAGAAAACTCTTCATTAATCTGAATGAAATATCATTTCATCTTAAAATTCTATTAGTCAAATTTATGGTTGTAGAGTCTTACCAATAAATAGAAAACTAAACTAGAAAACTCCTTAGAATTTTACTATAGAGAACTACATATATGATAGAGGCAGGGTTGTTCTGGAACCAACTCATACTGGCTTGCAAGAGCCAAATGTTAAATTTTCAGTGTGAGTGTTTGCACTCAGCAAACGCTGTAAATCAAGCATGATTTACTGTTTTGTGGATTGCCTACACTTAAGAAAGTCAGAAAGAAAATAATAAATGCAGCATAAAGTATTTAAAACTACTGTGTAAATTAGCAATACAGCATATAACATGTTTCAAAGGGAAGACTATAAAGGCAAAATTTCTCTGACTCTATTTGGAAATCATGATCTAGGGTATTAATATATTATCAGAATTCATATGGGGTTGGAGTTGAATTACAGAATTAGTATAGAGGAATGCAGCTAATCTTTCTTCACTTCCCGGTAATATTTGTATTAGGCACTGGTTTGTTTTCTACCCCTTCTAGAAACTTAAAAGTGTGAGGTGTGTGTGTGTGTGTGTGTGTGTGTGTGTGTGTGTGTGTGTGTGACTGTGTGTGTGTGTTTTCCTGTAGATCCAGTTATTCAATCTTTACTAGCACTTTCTTGGGTGTAGAGGAAAAAGGCACAAGAAGACTGAGGTTTCAATGAGTGTTCCACTCTTCGTTTCTCTGTAAAAGCATGTTACTTTACCTCCTTGAAGGCCATTTTCAGATGGATAATCCCTGCCAACCTCATAGGCAAGTTGTTTGAATCAAATGAGACTTTTGTTTGTAAAAGAATTTTGTAAACTGTAATGTCTTCCCACCCCAAAAGAAGATTTTTTAAATGATATCTTTCCATTATTTCTTTCCTTTTTCATGTCCTGAAGAAATGCTACTTTTATTCAATTGCCCAACCCATGGATGCAAAGGATGTCAAAGCCAGAAGAAACCTTTGTTATCATTTAGTCCAATTGCCTCTTTTATAGACAGAAGAATAGGAAGCCATGAGAAGTTACATAATTTCTTCACTGGAAACTGGAATGAGAACCCATATCTTTGGATCCCATGGTGTTTTTATCCTAATAGAAAATTCTTCCCAATTCTACGTATAAAGTCTAACCAACAAGTTCCATGGCCACTCTCTGTGGAGTCTGTAACTATATCCTCTTTCCCCTAGAGATTGAAAGGCTGCTTTCATGAGAACTTGCTTTGCTTGCTGTGGTTGTCCCCTAACAGACAAATGGAGAACAGCAGAACTAACCATTTGTTCCTAAATATCACACTCTAAAAGCTCCCCTTTAGAACATGTGCTATTTTTCAATGCTCAAAACTGTTGTGATTCAGTTTCTAATAGTTACCTCTTCCATGACTTAGAATTTTTAGGGATCATTGTATGCCCAACTTCTTATATGTACTTTCTTTTATATATTTAGCTCCATTAAGATGAACTATGTTTATACATGCATATGTGTGAATTAACTTGGGTCAAAAGATCGTAAGAGTTGGAGCTGCTGTTGACACTGTACAAGATTCATTTCAGTTCCTTGTATATAGATTCCTGGGCATCTTTTAGCAATTCAGTTCTTCATGATTTATGTGCAGTGACTGATGTTTCACAGGATGCCATCTATCTAAGACACATGGTATTTAAAATTCTTGAATTGTCCCTAATTTTGGAAAGCTCACCTAGCCCTCAGTTCTTGCCATCTCAAATTACATTAGGACAAATCTACCACTCCAATCTTAAAATGGCCTGTTCTTCATCTTTGAACTTAACTAAATTCATAGAATAGGACTTTTAGAAATCCTCTAGTTCAATCACTTTTATTTTATAAAGACTATGAAATGAAAAAAGAAAAACTAAGGCTCAATAAGTTCAAGTCATTTTCAAGTTCCAGTAATTACAATGACATGAATGTTCTGACTCACAGATTTAACATATTTTCCATTTATAGCCACATTTTTTTTTCTGGAATTTTTTAATGTTTACAAAATATCTGGGAAAATTGTTTTACTTTTTGATAAAGCTTTTTAAAAATACACTTAAGAAAATTCTGGATAAATGAATCAAATGTTGAGAATGCTGGATTCAAATCAAAGCAATATTTTCTTTAGGCAAAATTAGATATTCTAATTTTAAAATATATCTAAAAACTATTGATATACTGTTGTATTGTAGAATCTATTAATTAAGAAAATGGTGGTCTAATGAATAAGATACTTCCTGAGAGTGGATCTTTTCCCACTAAAGTTTTTTCATTTTTTTAAACTACATTTCATATATTAATCAAATATTTACATGTATTTAACCAACATTTAGAGACTAAGAACCCATAATCAGGTTTGGGCTGAATTCATATAATACCAACTACTTCAATGCAAATGAAAACCTATATTCTGGCTACAAAACTTTTAGTCAAATCAATTGGAAATACCTTGGATGATTGATTGACTTTTTCACTTTTCACCAGCATGTTTGATGTAAAGTCGTATAAACAAAGACAAGTAAGAAAGAGAGAAAGAAATAAAAGTTCTCTACCACTTGCCCTCTTTCCATTTTGTTCTGATTTATTTAGTTGTAAGTTTAAGCAACATGACATTTTTATTTATAGTTATTTTGGGGAGGTGATGATATATTAATTCAAACATAGAGCTACTGATAAGCATAGATTTCAGCCCCAGATTCCCTAGGCCTACCTTCACATTTTCTCTAGCTAAAGATTTCCATGGAGGCTTGAACTGTGGAAAATGTAAGCCATCTGTAATACTTTGACACAAAGATCCATAAGGTCAGGAGCTGAGTCTGTCATTTGTGTATACCCCATGCGGTTAGGGAACTGCCCTGGCACCTGTGAGCACTCAGTAACTGCTTGTTAACTGACTGATAAATTCAGTCTGGTGTTTAGAGAAAGTATACTATTTGCAAACTATCCATCCTCTAAATTATTTAAAACTAATTCCTTTTAAACTAGTCATAAATATAGAATGTTTCAAAGGGAAGATCATAAAGGCAAAATTTCTCTGGCTCTCTCTATAAAGCATGGTCTGGGACATGCATGTATTATCAGAATTCACATGGGCTGGAGTCAGATTACAGAATTACTATAGAGGAATGCAGCTAATCTTTCTTATTGTTCGCTTCGGAGTTAAATCTGAGTTAAGACACTGGTTTATTTTCTCGCCTTTCTGGAAACTCTTTAAAGTGTTGTAATTCCCATGGTGAGCATTCATAGTGATAGGCACATGCCTAATTCAGCTCCTTTCAATACAGTATTATTTTCAGATCAACTTCACTCAAGTCTGATGTATCTGCTTGACAAGTCCTAACAGAACACAGGGAAGATGCAAACCAGCCGGTCTTTACTGGTAACAATATATTCATGACTTTAAGAAGTGTTTCTGCTCAGGCTGCTTCTTGCTCCTGCCTGAGAAGAGAGGAGCACAGCTTTCCTGGGGTGTGCTATTTGAGTAAGAAAGTAATCTAACACTAAATGCAGGCGGGGTCAGAGTGATGTAACAGGAAGCTCTGATGTTTCCCTTCTGCTGCAGATCACTTACAATCTGACAACACTTCCAATTCTACTCAGAACAAGCCCTCTCACCACAGTAGAGCTGTGGAACCCCTTCCATTAAGATCACCAGGCTCTGATAACTGGATTACACCCAGACTGCAGGATCAAATTGCAAGTCTTTTGCTGTTTCCCCACCTTGCCTGAGGGGGAGAATCTCTTCTGCAGAATCTCAGAAAAATCAAATTGCATCAAAGACTATTTTACAAAAAATTCCTCAGGAACTGTGCTGGGTGAGTACACATTAAAGCATATCTAAGAATTGTAAATGATACTGTCATTTGACTTGAGATTGTTTCGTGAGCTTCAGTTACTGGCATTGGGAGAAGCTGGAAACATTCTCATTTATTTGTGTATGTTAGATAAGCTATAGAGTGCGACCAAAAGTAGAAATCTTGTTAAAGACTCCTATAATTTAGACTAGTATTCCAGATTTTGGGGGGATCAAGAAATAAAAGTTGAATGACTTGAAAGGAGCTCCTCTGGGAATAGATCTCCAAAACTAGCTATGGGTAATGCTATATTTTCTTATAGTCCAAATATTTAAAAACAAGCTTTATTCTTGCCAGCTGGAAAATATTAAAGCAATTGTTTCAGAAAAAAAGGTCTCTAAACTCTCTCAGTACAATTGGGACTTTTAGGAAAGAGGAAGGATAAATGAAAAACTCCATCAGCTCTCTAGTCCTGAGATCTCCTCTCACTGGCACTGTTATTGAACAGGCAATTAAGGGCCAAAATACTAGCTTTCCATTGATCCCATTTGTTTCTACTTGCAGTTTACCTCAACTTATATATATCTTCTTTACCAGTTCTAATATCATCAAAATTCATTTTTGTCTGTTTTCGAGCTATCCCTTTATAAAACTCCAAATATTTGCATTAGAGTAGATTATAAAGTGGGATTCTTGGTGGAAAGTCATTGAAAGATTAGAAAATGGGCCAGGAGAGAATATACTTTAACCTCTGATGTTAATTCATAGCAAATACAGTATTTCCTGCTATTGTGCTTCTTATAGTCTGCTGACTTACTTGTTTCTCTGTGCATGTGTTTTGGGAGGGGTTGAGGGAAATGAAGGTATGGGCATATTCAGAAAAAGAAAAAAATACATACATATATATATATGTACACACACATAAAAGGGAGGTACTATTGATTAATAAGAATTTAAATAAGTACATACAGAATAACTACTAGGTCCACATTCACTACTGGTTATGGTGAGAATTAATTTTCTGAGTGAATTAATGATAGTTCAGACAAGACAAATCATCCTAATGAATTCAACAATTTGATATTGATATAATTTGTAAGTAAAGAGAATTCATTGATTGTTAAATACTATTATTTATTTTTGGGAAATTAAATATCAAAGTTGTGCTTGATTGATGTTGAAGATGACACTATTGATCAAAACAGGTTTTGATTTCAATGACATTATGCCTCTTTTTTTTTTTTGCTTCCATTTTGGGCATCCTGGACTTAATCACCATAATTTTAACACATTACAAGGGACTACTTTGTCATCCGGTATAATTCCCTGGCAGTTTTGCCCTGGATATTCAGTACCACAGATGCTTCTAAATAACTTTTCCCAAGAGTACAGCTACATGATTTTCTTGCTCTTAATTTATGTATTACTTATACATAGATTCTTTGACCATGAGAGATACACAAATTTTTTTAAAAATGGCAGGACAGGGAGATTCTTGGTTACTTTTGAAAGTCTCTTAAAGACAGGCATGGGAATTAGGAAGGACATAGTTGAAATCATACATATTTTAGTTTTCATTTTGCTTAGAATAGATCATAAAAAATTTATATCTAAGAATACTTAAAGATTATATCCCTGTCTTTGGGAAGTTGTGTTTAACAAAATATTTCATATTATAACAATAAAGAGTGAAGACATGGATTAAAAAGTAACAAATACCTAATTAATTGTTGGGACGGGGGAAAGTATCTAATATTATTTTCACTAAATATCTATAAATTGAAATGACATAAATTTGATCTCTAAAAATAACCATACAAAAAGAACTAAGCAATACTGATCTTCTAGAGCTAAAGATTGAAGCAAGAATTAAAATAACTTGGACTACACACATATGCTTGTGCATATACATACATACACATATACACTGATCTAAAATTGTTTCCTTTAAAAATCAATAACTTGCCTAAATCCATGCATGATTGTGATACTGAGGTAATTATTTTACTTTCCCAAATATATTTTTTTCTCATGCTATCTTCCGCATTGACTGCGTGGAGTCATCATGTATGCCTAAGCTAGGTTTATACATGTACAATAAAATGGAAAATTAAGGCAGTGCAATGATATGGATGGTTTAAGTCAAAATCAAAACAAACCAAAACAAACCTGTCACCTAAAATATTTAAACTATTAAATAAAAATGTATTATTGAGATAATTGCTCAACTTTTCCTTCATTTTCCAATATATTTCTTGACTTGTGAAAATGCTGGGATTTGTTTATTCTATTTCTCAACTGCACTATCCTGATAAAAAACAGTGATGCTAAGTAAAATGCAGAAGATAAAAAGCACATTGTTTTATATCTATTAACTTGAATTAGTTTTGGAGTAACAGAAAATGATATAAACTTGAATTGTAAGCATGTAAACTCTAATCCATAATTTCAAAAACATCTTTTATTTGACTAGCCCAAATTACTTGTCCCAATATGGCCATTTTTAGAGCATATTCACTTTGCAGTTTTCCCAACAGAAGATTCCTCAGCTTCTGTTAAGGTATATTGAAGGTTACCAAAAGTTCTAGAATAACATTATTCAGTGTTGTGTAATAATTTCACTTGAGCAAATAAATTTACTATTAAATTTTGAAGAGTTGCATCATTATTCTCAAGATGAGTAGACTTTTCCGTGAAAAACAAATCTATATTTAATAGCAAATTATATATCCCACATTACTGTCACATTATTTACTAAAGAATTCCTTGATTACCTAACCATAGTTAAAGTCAATAAACCAAAATTTAGAGTGTCCATTGGATTTACCATTTTGCTATAAAAAATGTCAAGGAGAATTAAAGTTTGATCATAATTCGGTCTTTAAGAATGCTCCTAGGACTTAATTGGAAACTTCCCAAAAGCAACTTTGAAGGAAATAAAGTGGCATAGGCAATAAACTAAAGGACTGATTCCAATTCGGTATTTATTATTCATTTTGGCAAACTAATTTGCTTCCTGGGGAATGCAACAACCATTGTGTAAATGCAAGTGTATTTTTAGCAGCTTGGGAGAGAATTGGTGATACTTACTGAAAGCATGCAGTTGATACCTTTTCATATATTAGCTAACAAAGACAAGCTAATATCCTGATGATGCGTCTAAAATCTTGAATTTTCTTTTTCACATTTTGACCACAATTTTCTAAAGATTTTAAGGTTAAAAAAATTCAGTTTCCTAGGAAGTTGTTTTCAGTGAAGGCATTTTGAAGATATTTCCAGGCACTACTTCTATCCTTTATCTAATCTTTGTTTAGGAGAATAAGAAACTCCCCTGCCAGTTAAGATAAACTGTTCCATTATAAACTGGTGTGAAAGCTTCTCTTAGTGACTAAAGGTGGTAGTGTATTCCCTTACTAATATTACATAACCAGAACCAAACTTGCAGTCAGTATTAAAAAGTGAAGAATTTGTGCAGTAAAATAAACTTTCCTTAAGTCTGGTATCAGTTTCCTTAGAGTACATTGAATGTTTCTGTTTTTCCAGAAAAACTCTCATTGCTACCTTAGTATGTCCCTGCTATTCCACATCAGGCAGAAATAACCTATCTCCTTTAGTGCTGTCGTATTGGGTTAATATCTAAAAGTATTCTGCTGAACTTTAGGAAGCAAGAATCACTAGAAACAAGTTATATCTATACACCTATGAATCTGAAGTATAATTGAAAAGTTTTTCATTTAGTTCATTTAAGTGAAAAACCTATTTCCATAATCCCCTTCCCCACTCTCTCCTTAATGGCAATATTTAGGCTCATTTTATCCGTATTATTTTTCTCAATCTCTGCATTTGTTTGCCTTCCTATGTTTGAGTGTGGTGTGTGTAGTATGGTGTTGGTGGTGGTCATGGTTGGGGGGGAGTATAGTTTTAATGGTTATTTAGGAAAGTAATTGAAATAATTTGATAGGATTTTGTGTAGTTAAAATTCCAATGGTCCTTTAGGTCCTAGAACAATAAGATGTTCATATTAATTATCATCAGTCTCTGTGTTACAAATGTAAGGAGTTGGAAATAGTAAAAAAAAAAAAAAGATGTTTACAGTCTACTAAAACTATAATATGAAACAGTTCTCAATATAGATCTGTCTCCAAATACAGAAACATGTATCTATACAGATAGTATCTATATACAGAAAATGCATACAGATGTAGAATATATAAATATATGGATCTATAGTTATAGGTCACTATATAAATCTTTGTAAATTTGATCTGTATCTATAAAAACAGATGTATGTATCTGTATTTAGTTACATGACATAGAAGTAATGATATGTACAAATTATCTCTTTGTACTCAATTAGAATGGTGGAAGTAATTGTAAAAAAACTAAATTAGCTTACATTCATTAATCAGTCTGTATTTCTGCTAAACACTTAAGATTTTTAAGTAATTCTGTAAATACTTTTGCTAGCTTTTTGTAAAATTGCTGAAGCAATGATAGTCACAAACAAAAAAGGAATTACTTTCTATAACCTTAAGGAAAACATTTCTTATAATATTGTTGCATTTATGGAAAGAGAATACCTAATGAACCAACATTTTCTACTTTTCTACAATTTCTAAGAACTAATTTCAGGGCAGGTATATGCAAAACTAACCTTAGGTCTATGGGTCAGAGAATCTGATGGAATTATAAACATGTATCATTGCTTTTGTGCGTGAAATGGTGTTCTAAAGTACAGAAAGAGTAAGTGTAGTTACCAGAAATTCATAAACCATTGCTAGAGAGAGTCTGCATAGGTAAGCAATTAAGATGCATACTTTAGCCTCTGTTTCCATCATTTGAATACAAGCTAAATATCTGAGATAATCAAATAGTTGATTCACATAACTCATAAGTGCTCATTTAAAGCTGAGTCTTCATTAGCTATACAAGGTGGAATAGTAAAACAACAATCCAGGTAATTCTGGCCCAAATGAGGGACAAGACTTTGCTCAACTGGATACAGTAGTTTTTTAATATTTTCTGTAGAAATTATCTTTGAATGTGAAGTGTCTTTGCCAGCAAAATCTTGACTTTGTTTTCCCCAGCCCCTAGCATAGTGCTTTATATATAGGAGATACTTATGAAGTACTGGTCAGATTGTTGTTGGATTCAAGGGTAACACCCTCCATAATATTCTAAAGCCATTCTCCATAACCATTACAATTCCCATCTTTTTTGACTCTTCTCAGTCCACTTTCACAATTAAAGGAAACATCCAGATATTCAATGTAAGAAGTGGGGAATTTACAAAGGAAATTAAGAATTATCCAATCCTTTTAAAATGGAGAAACAGTTCTTACTGAAGGCAAATGGATAAAATAAATTGCCTCCTAGGTACCATGTCTACAACCCATGTCAAAATCTATTTACAATTCAGTGGGGATATTTATAGTATTTTAAGTAATCTAGTAAAAATCATTAACTTTTATACAAATTGGGAGGAAATGGTATTATATTTCTTCTGGCTTTATTTCATCTAGGAAATTGTCACTTGGTAGGCTTAAAAAGTGATTTCTTTGATAAAAATTTTGCTTAATCATCTTGCCAGTTAATAGGGCAGAGGAGTTGTCAGGATGACAAAGTGGTCCTTTGGAGTTAATGCTGGGCAGAGGATTCCCTTCTTCAGTGACATTTGTTCATGTTTTTTTTTTTTTGTAAATCCTGCTGTTGATGGGAGGGGTGTTGGGGCGGGGAGACTCAGTGTACTTGGGGCCATCCTCTATATCCCTTGCATTTCCCGTAACTTACTATAGCACAGGAGTGGTTCATCAGCATGATTTCTGTGGGTACTTTTAGGTAGGAAAATCAACATAGTTCCACAGTTCAACCAAATTTGAGCCTACTCTCTAGCATTGCACATATTTAATAAAAAGTTAACTTTGCCTCTTCAAATTTTGTAAAAGAAAAGGAAAACACCTCAAAAATTCCTCCAAAGACCTTCATGGTACTATTTAAAATTCATGATGTTTATGATCACAATGGTGAATAAGATGTTTATTTTAATCAAGCAGGATTATTTAAGGTATAAGTTGATGTAAAATTAGAAATGAAAAACCTGAAGGAACTGCAAGAAACAGTATGCTGGCAAGTATAGCTTTTCAATCTTTTGAAAGAGTTAAAGGAAATTCCCTAGGTGTGTAACAAATGACTAAAAACATCCAGTGTGAGGAGAGCCAAAACATTTTATTTAGTGTGAAAATAAAATGGAACTCAATGTGGCACAAGTTTATAAGGGATATTGGAGTTTTACAGCTGGGCAAACCCTTGTTTTAATGACAGATTGTTAACACCTACTTTGAGCTCTATGATTAAGTGCTATTTTGAAGTGCATTTTCTTTCCAGGAGTAAGTATTTGAGATAATGTGTTTGGAAGGGAACCAGTTATATAAAAGCAATAAGATATTGGGCTAGTATATCACAGTAAAAGTTGTGAGATTGAAGTAAACTGTAATAAAAATGATAAAATTTGTTTTTAAGCAAAGAATATTCTATCCTATATTAGCTGGCTTATTTGTAGAAACTGATGCAATTGACTATAAATATATGATTTGAGAAGGTAACTATTCTTTAAAATAATCACAAAGTCAATATTTATCTTTCCCATTTTTATTCTGATTCTTTTTACATATTACTTTAGAACCTTTGACTGCAGAAAATACAGTAACATGTTTTGAAATTAGCATTATGGAGAAAAAAGAAATATGCTCACATGTATGTTTATGTGTTTCTGTATGTATGCGCATACATACAATTTATAAGCAGACAAAAATTAAAACAGTTGAATAGAAAACTCAGATTAAAATATAACCAGAGAAGATCTCAATGGCTGGGGCAATTTGGGAGGTCTCATAATACAGTACTCAGAGTTCATTATTTTTAGATGATAGAGTTTAGCTTGCTGTTGTAATATGATATAAAGTATTTTCCTAGAAAATCTGAAACATCCTTGTCAAGATAAGAAAATGATGATGCAGGTGGTAAATATTCAGAATTTTAAGACTTTAAATTTTAATGGATTGTTTTACTTACTGATTTTATTTATATCCCATAAGAAAAACTAGCATACTTGGATAATAATATACTATAGTTGACTTTTAAAAGGAAGGACCTGGGTTCCAGTCCTGTTTGATATTTACTAGCTCTGCAAACCTTACTTTGGTATTTTGGGAGTCTTAGTTTCCTCATCTATAAATGAGAGGGTTGTACTAGGCATTCTCAAAGTTCTCTTCCAGCTCCTAAACTTGTGGGATTAAAACCAATATATTCTATTCAATAGAAAAAATAAATAATTCCCCAAAACCTTCCTCAAAGGTCCCACTGTCCATTATTTTAATCATCCCAACAATTTTCCTCTAAAGATTCATTAGATCAGTTTCTCAGTAATGTTTTAGACAAATTAATCCATAGGATTCTGATTAATTCAGACTGCTCAAAGGTACTATGTGCTTATACTGTGTAAAATAAAAAGATAGTCCCTGCTCTTGAAGAGAATGGGGCAGCATGGTTTTGAAGTCCAGAAAGTCAGGAACAGGTCTGTAAAGAGAATGTGTCTTGCCCAGTTCATGTATGGTTTGTTTCTTAAACATATCAAAATATAATCATCTTTTACAAGAGCACTACATTTCTAGTGCATACAGTGCTCAAATATCCTTCTTGTGGGTTTATGACTAGCTAGTTCTTTCACATTCACCTTCTTTATTGTACTAGATTCTTTTACGTTGTCTATGTGTGTGTATCAAAGTGAACTGTCTTCTAAGTTTATTCTTCCAAACTATCAAAATTATTTTGAACTGAATTTCTCTCTTCTAGAGTCAGGGTTCATGTGTGTGTGTGTGTGTGTGTGTGTGTGTGTGTGTGTGTGTGTATGTGTGTGTGTCTTGGACTCTTTTAACTATCCAGTTAAGTCTGTGAATCCTCAGAATTTTAAAATGCATAAAATTAAATACAAAGAATTGTAAAGTAACCAATCATGCCGAAATAATTTTGTTTTGTTTTAACCACCCACGTTCATGAAATCTATCCATAGACGCATTGGTTAAAAACTTCTGTTTCTGACTAAAAGGAAGCACAAATTTATTGACTTTAAGGCTTTCCCATCCCCTATTCAAAAATGATCCTATCCATGTATCCATGTACCTAGGTCCCCTGATTTATTAAGAACCAGAGCTGATATGTTGATAACATTAGCAAAAGTAGCATATATCAAGCAGTTAATGATGCTAGTTCATTTCAGAATTTAAATTGGATAACTTTGATCATATCTAAAAATGAACGTTATCTATTAAAAATTAAATTCAGCTCTTCCTTATTCAATGGTTGGCTGTCTAGCTAGTCACAATCCTTGACACAGTTCTATGAAGAAGGCACTAAATGTATCTCCATGACCATTTTAAGACAAACTAAGAATCAGAAAGGATGCATGATTTGCTCAAGTAAGTGTATGAGATGAGATTTGAACACACATTTTTCTTATTTCTAGTTCCGTTCTTTTTCCATTATACTACATTGCTTCTGTGCCTTCAATTTATCTTCTGCTTTACCTGTCACAGTCTATCCTAATGCTGCTAAGAGGCATAGGAATAATTTAATTAGGCTTCACTGAATAGCTAGCTAATATTTACATAGCACTATTATTTGTCAGCAAAGTGGTGAACATATGTTAGAGCATTAGATCCTCATAATTAATCTGTGAGGTAGGTGCTGTTTTACAGAGAGGGCAACTGAATGTAAGAGAGGTTAGGTGTCATGCCAAAGATTGCATAGCTAGTATCTGAGGCAGGTTTGGGACTCCAGTCTTCCTTTCTCCAAGTCCAGCACTCCCCACTGCACCATCTAGCTGGTGCTATGTATTACTCTGCCAAAACTAAATTCTGACTTGTACTCTTCATGCCTTTTTGAGTTTATAACTTTTCTGAAAACTTAATCTGAGACAAAGCAATTTAGCTTCCTTTGTAGATCTTGTTAAAAAAACATTGACGGGAGATTTAAATTATTGGCCAAAATAAGGATCTGGAATTAACTGGATTTGCTCTAATGATGACATATATACTTCTCTCCATTTCTATGGAAAATTGAATATTAGTTTTCCTTGATATGGGATATAGATATTTCTATACAGTAGCTATCTGAAGCTGAAATGCAAGGATCAATATAAGAAAAATTGGTCAGTCCTAGGGAGAAAATATTTATAATGCTAATTACTATTGCATTATACTTAGCCCAGATTATAATCTCTTCAATCTAAATGTAGATACATATAACATTTCTTAAATATTACAGAGAAATGATAATATATTAATATTAATATCAATATCTGCTAATATGTTAATATTTATATTTCTGATATGTTAATATTTATATTTCTGATATATAATCAAATACATTATCATATATCATCAAACAAATTATCAAATAACTATATTTTCAGTGGTAGAATCATGATTCTGGTTTCAGTGAATTCTAAGAAGTGACCTTTCAAAATAGGGGAAGTGAGAAGTTTGCTCAGTAATTTAACTAAGAATGTAGAAGCCTTCCCCTACATAGCAGAACAATGGCTGAAACTGGCAAGGAATACTTGTTGAAACTGGCAGACTTACCAACTTTTTCCTTTCTACAAAAACTTTAAGTCCATTCTTACTGCCTTTCTTGACAGAACTGCTAAGGGGTCTACAGACATCAAAAGAATTTACTTGTGACCTATGAATGTTAGCAAGCCAATTTTTTTTTAAAAAAGTGTTCATGCAACATAATAGAAATTGAACTGTTTTGTCATTAGAACCATGTCTTGTCTTATTCGATGTAATGAGTTATATATTTGCCTCCTTATAATTTACCAAATTGCTTGGTATGCAATTATCTAAAAATACAGGACATTTGAAAGAAGTGTGAAAAGTACTTAAATATAGAATTAATCTGATAGATTATCAACTATTAATAGCAGTTTTTACAGTAATATATTTTAAAAATACTTTTTATCCACAAAAATGAGAAAAGAAGTTTAAGAAAAATTTCTTTATAAATGCTCTCAATCACAATAAACCGTTCAGCATCAGTTCCCTTTTGTGCCTGAGTAATTTTTAAAACTGAGATCCTAATAGGAAGGAAAGAACATGAGTTATAAAGATAGGAATCAGGATATATAACTTCTATTTTAGGCTCTACCTAAAATAAATTGTATAGTCTTAGATCAATAATTTTACCTCTTGAGGCTTGGTTCTCTCATCTTTAAAATGAGAGGGTTGAATACAGTGAACTAGGGAAAACTTTTGGCAATAATGCTCAAAATGCAGGCTGGCTAACCTTGTTGAAACATTCATTGTCCTTGGATTTAAGGGGAGCTTGAAGAGGCTGAACATGATGTGACTAATAACTCCTCTTCCTCCTTTTCTGCAGCACCAGCAGGTGTGAACAGAAATTCTACCAGCATCTATCTATGCATGTATGGGGGTTAAGTTGGCTTGTGAAATGGTTGTTCTCTTAATAGGTCCACAATCACCATTTGTTCATAATTTCAGAAATGGAATTTTGAATATGTATTTGCTATGAGTGTGCCAATAATTGACTTAGAGACATTCTTTCCCAAAAGTAGTCTATGGTGGAGTAATCTATCCCTCATAAAAAGTAGGTAAAATGATACAATTGCCTTTTTGTTGTTCTTGTGGTACTTATAGATAAAATATGTGCAGTTATCCATGTAGTTAATTGTCTTACTATTTAAAGTGTATCTTCACCTTGTTGGGGAAGTTACCAAAAAAAATTTTAATTTCATGATAAAAAAAATAAACTGAGAGTGTTGGAGAGGCATCATGATACAGTAACAACAGGTCTTACAGAGAGGAAGACTGGGTTCAAGTCCCATTTCTGACCTGTACTGGCTAGATGACCAGGATGTCAATTAATCAGTTGGTCTCTCCAGTCCACTTTCTAACTTGTAGTTAAATTGTAGAGAAACTATGGGTCTGGATGTATAGAATGCTTCTTCCGGATGATCTCTATACCAATGAAGACACAGGTCTAGTAAAAAAAAATTATGAAGTTAGAAAAGATGATTTTTAACATCTTTTCCAGCGTTAATAGTCTATACATCTCTTCATTGAAAGCATTCATTAAAGTGGAGATCACGTTAATTTATAGACCTTTTCTCTTTAAAAATAGAATGCATTCTATCCTGTTAAGAATTATCCTGCTTCTTTGCCCAGAGATGTATTTAGATATTTTTCTTCCCAAAGAGAAGTACTGAGGTGGGACATTGTCCTTATATCATCCTTAATCTCAAAACTGGTCATAATATTCAAAAAGAGGAAGTGAAAAAAGTAAACCTGTAAAACTGTCCTTTGTTCCATTAATGGTGCTACCATATCACTTTTTCTAATGTAAAATTAAGGATCATGATCATGAGCAGCAAATGTATTTGAGTAAAATAGTCAATAATTTGTCCAAAATAAACAGCGTCCAACTTAAAATATTCACATGCCCTCCTCTATCTACTGGCCCTCCTTACTTTTAACCTTCTCTCACCCCAAATATTCTGGCTTCTGTCAAGATGGAAAATTACCAAAAGCCATGCACCGTAAATAAAACTATTATTATATAAACTTAAATTATATAAATAATAAATGATAAATCCCTTAAAAGGGTATCTCAACATTTAAATTATTTTTCCCAAAATACATGTTAGTGCTTAGTCTCCATTTGAATTATTTCTGGCATGTTGGTACTCAGAAAACACTACTACTCTAGTTGGCTTCCTAAAAAAAACCCTAAAGTGTATTCCCTAAACAACCTTACTCAGAAACATTGGTACTTTCTGGTCTATTTTACCCAATTAGCTATGAAAAAAAGGCTCGTTTCAATTCTGGAATAGCTGAGAAATGGGTAAAAGACAGTACTTATGGAAATGCTATAAAGTTGAAAAATTTGATTTTTCCTAAAGGAGTTGACAAGAGTATTTTATGTTTAAGAATGACTACTTAGAGTGCAGAGGTCTCTCTTCATAGAGACCATGAAATTTCAACATTAAAGGAGAGCTTTGAAGCCATTTAGTTAACCTATACCTCAATAGGAATGCTTTTTACAACAAGTATTCATCCAGCCTTTGCTTATAGCCTTCAAGTAAAGAGAAACTTGCCTCTCTCTGGGTCAGTCCATTCCAGTTTTGTTGTGTTGTTCAGTTGTTTTAGTCTTGTCCAACTTTTCATGACCCCATTTGGGGTTTTCTTGGCAAAAGATACTGTAGTGATTTGCTATTTCCTTCTTGAACTCATTTTATAGATGAGGAAACTGAGGTAAAAGAGTTAAGTGACTTGCCCAGGGTCATACAGCTAGGAAATGTCTGAGATCAGAGTTGAGCTCAGGAAGAAGAGTATTCCTGATGACAAGTCCAGTCCTCTATCTACCTAGCCACCTACCTGCCTGCCTTTATTCCAATTTTACATATATCTGATTATTAAGATTTTTTTCATATAGCAAATATAACTTTATCTCTTTCTGTTGCCCCTAGTTCTGCCCTCTGGGACCAAACATAATTCAAATAATTGAACACAGCTATCATATCCCCCATAAATCTCTTCTCCAACATCTTCATTTGTTTCAATTGATTTTCATTGGGTAAGATTTCAAACATCACATTAGTGGCCCCTGCCTGGATGATCTCTGTCATACCAATATATCCCCTAAAATGTAAAGACAAGTCTGAAAATAATACTCCAAATGTGGTCTGACTGGGACAGTGAGGATTATGCCTGTGTTGCCTTAGGCTGGGTTCATTTGGATGAGTACCAAGTGAGATGAATTTGTAGTTCCTGTTAACTGTTTTAATGCTTAGAAAAAGGTTGTACCAAGAAATTTACATTCACTCTTTTCTAAATACAGATATATTGCCACATATAGGTAAAAAAATATTTACTGCCTTGAAACATACTCACTGTCCGTACATAAGGAGATCTTTCAAATATCCTCCATATATCTCCTATGATCTGAAAACAATTATTCCCCTGAGATAGCCTTTGCTTAAGCTTTTGTTTTTCCCAAAGAAAACAAGACACAATTTTAATGTTAAGAATTTTCATCACTCTCTTTATTAGAAATAAAGTAATTCAGTTTTCTAGTTGAGGAAAATTGGAAATAATTAGTCATTCTAAAGATATGTTTTCTGCTTTTCTAAATATAAGGCATTAAAAAAGCTATATGTTAAAATTTTGTAACTTTTGCAGAAATAAAAGAAGTCACAAACCATTATATCTTAGGAATCAAGAGACTTTGAAACCAAGAGCAAAAACATTTGACAGTATTAATTTTCCAAGATCTGGATGAATCCCAGCTAGTTCAGATCTTCTACTGGGAATCTGAAGATCAAAATTACATTCAGAGACTGCTGTGACTACCTAGAAAAAAAAATCCACATAATATCACATATGTAGCTTTGTATATCTTACTCCTAGTTTGTCTCTTCACTTAATCAGAAACTAAAGCATAGTGGTTTCACATGATTTAGCACCCTTCCTTAGGTGTCATATCTGGGTATTGTAGACAGTCCTTGGAATGTCTAACCTCAGTCAACAAGCTAGTCATCAGGTATTTATTAAACATGATGTGTAAGGCACTGTTCTAAGTACTATGTGTTAGGCTCTGAAGATACAAATCTATAAAAAAGAAAGACAGTAAGTGCTCTCAAAGAGTTTGTATCCTAATGGGAGAAGAATATGTTAAAGGGAACTGAAAAACTGAGGGGAAGTTACCATGGTGCCAGTCAAGAGAGCCGGAACCAGGAGAGGAATGAAAAAAGGCTGGCCTGAGACCCTCCCCAAAATGAAGGCCCCAGGAGGAACTCACCAATGGGAGTTCCAGGGACAGTGCATTGTTCCAGGGTGAGAAGTGCTGAGGAAAGCTCCAACGTGAACAGGAAGCAAAAGCTGATGAAATCTGGAGAATAGGAATCAAGAGAGGAATATCTAAACATGTTAGCAATAATTTATAATAACAATGACAACATATAACATTTACTTATCACTTTGAGGTTGGCAAATATTGCACATGGTATCATATTTCATCCACACAACAATCCTATGAATAGGTATAATCATTTTCCGTTTATAAATGGGACAACTGAATCTGAAAAGAAGTAAATTGACTTGCTCAGGGTCATACAAATAATATCTTATGTAGGTTTTGAGCTCCCTCCTTTCTGATTCCAAATACAGTACTCCATTGTGTCACATTAATCATCGTAGGTCTCCTCCTTGTACCAAGGGCATGGAGACACATACACATCAATGTCTGGAACAGTCTAGAGTATGGCATAGGTATCTGAGATAAACATGTAGATATTTCTAATAATAATTCTGAGTTAAACAGAATTCAAATATTCATTTTTTTGCTGGTGCATAATTAATCACATGTCTATTTGGTTGACCTATATGAGAACCCACCAACAATGACATTTTATTTAATTTTTACCATAATTTTCCTATGGCTTGGCTGTGAAATGCTAGAAAATGACTAACCTCACCAACACTCCAGTAAAACAAAGCCAGGTTTCAAGTTAGATTGGCCCACTTTAAAGCCCACCACATCACCACTCTCAATTATGGTAGATTTTCAGGGTTTTTAAGGGTTCTGGCTCAGCAACACACTTCCCAAAGTTATGGAAAATGAATTAAGCTTATCCTTAGAAGTCAGATGCTTTCAGTTTGTCACTAGATACACACGATATTTTTTAATGCTTTGATATTTATTATGAAGTATCTTCCTATAATGTTAAAGGAGGACCAACTCTTTCCTTTCCTGCTATGTATTTTAACTCTGAATTGAAGGAATTTATTTGTTAGTTGCATGAACATGCAGTAATGGTGCTAATTAATTCATATTTATCCTTTTGAAAATAATTACACTTTCCTGAATATAAACCACAGTTCTGAAGTGTCTCCTACACCCCTCAAATTGATAGGGTTGGTTTGTTGTGCTTTGTCTTTCTTTTTCAACCACTGTGGTTTACACAAAAGGGGATCATAGAGTTTAGAGCTAGAATGCTACCTCTAGGGATGACCTCCCTTCCTTTTTCTTTGCCTGATGGCCCACCTTGGGAAGCTCAAGAGTTATACACAAGTTCCTTGAGTTACCTGCAAGGCTTCAATGAGATGAGAATCACCTGCTCTTCTTCCTTCTGGTGAGATATAGGACCTTTAGGCCTTATCATCTGCCCTGTCACTGATTGCTAATGTCCTCCAAGACTTAACCATTTGCCCTGCCTTTATCCCCTGCACACTCCCTCCACTGTCATCTGACTTACCAATGCAAATCTAAGGATTTGTAGAACTCTCAACCTTTAACCTTTATAAATTTCAGGCTTTTACATCTCCCCTGTAGTTCAACATGTTCTTAGGTGTTGTCTCCCCAAATTACAACATGAACTCCTTGAAAGCAAGGACATTTGGCTTTTTCTATTTGTATCCCAAAATTTAGCATCTGGCTTGGCACATGGGATTGAATAAATCCTTTTTCATCCATTCATTTGTCATCCAACTAAGCCCCTTGATTTTGGGAGACACAACTAGAAAGATGGGAAGACTTTTACTCATAGTCACATACGGAATAAGTATCAGAGTTAGAATTCCAACGTTGAGCCTCTGGTTCTAAAGTTAATAGTTTTTTTTCCATTATGCTATAATATACTTAATGCTTGGGAAAATTGCATCATAACAATAAAGATAAATACATTTTATTTTTTAATTTTCCAGAATTTCTCACTTTGACATTATGGAAATATATTGTAATTTAGAAATAAACATCAGGTTCACCTATATCCAATGGTGATTTACTTCCTTTATGTTTCATCTCTTCTTCTTCAAGGTTCTGATTTACTTCCTTAAGTTTAATCTCAGTTATTTCTCCCAAATTTATCTGCTACAAAAACCACACTGTACTTCCTCAAATCCGTTTCTTTTTTGTGGTTTCAGGGTTTGCCTCTAGTGTGGTTGGTTTATGTTTTGTTCATCAATGGCTTTGAGCAATGCCTCTTAAAGAAAATTAACTCATTCTTTTGGTTTCACTGTAAGCTCTTAAAGAGATTCTTTTTGGCCCTATAGTATTTACATTTTACTTTCTTCCTAGAGAAAAATGTTAAGCCTATAGTATCTTAATGTATGCATAGATATAAGATTATAAGATTAAAAGCCATAAAAATATTCATTAAGAGGAAAGAAGAGCTCTGTACAGATAGACATATGATCAAACAGCAGGCATGTATTAAGCATTCATTATATTTGATACAGTATACTTCCAGCACTGTTCAAGGTGCTGGACAGCTTCACATACTCTCAAGCAGCTTACAAGCCTTTATATCATTAAGACTCTCCCTTTAAAACATATTCTAAAAATGTCAAACCTCCTCATTAAGTGAATGCCAAGAGCAATCAGTGTGTTAAACCATATAGTGCTAGAGCTGGAGAGCTATTTTAAACTCTTAATCAAACATTTACTTGCTCACAACCTGATTTTTTCCAATAGTCAACTTAATTAATTTCATACCCTGATGAAATGTCACAGCTCATGATAATTTTCCAAGGTTTAAAAAAGAAATGTTATGGGTATTTGAAATTAGTTTCGGGGGAAAAAAGGGTTTTTGTTTTGTTTTTGCATAATTCTTAACCTAAACACAAACTCATTCTAAGATTTTTGTCTTGGCCACAACTAATTGCCTTATTTTCTGCTTTCAACAAAGTATGAATTAAACAGGTAAAAAGAATGACTTACAACTTTTCCACCCATCATTGAAACTGATATCCCTAAATATATATACTTTGAAACTTCTCAAGATCATGTATATACATTGATAATAATTTGAGGGTGGTCAATTTATTCTTTAATGGTATATGTAATACTATAATAAATAGCAGGATAGCTTTGTAGCCCAGTAATATTCTATCTGAAAACCATTACAAATGAGAAGAGAAAATAATTGAAGTGTACGAAGGGAGCAAGTATGGTAAAGTAAAAACTGTGGTGGATTTGGAATTAGAGAAGTGAGATTTGAATTCTTGCTCAAGTCAATGACCCTCTTTGACCCTTAGCTTCCTCTTATGCAAAATGAGAGGGTTGGGTGAGGAAGGAAGTACGGATTTATTAAGTACTTGTTATGCAGCAGGCACTGCGCAAAGTGCTTTACAAATATTTTCTCATTTGGTGCTCACAATATCCCTGGGAAGCTATTATGGTCCCCATTCTATAGATAAAGAAACTGAGGCTGGGAAATGTTGAGTGACTTGCCCACAGCCACACAGCTAATAAGTATTTGAGGTCAGATCTAAACTCTGATCTTCCTGATTCAGGGCTCAGTGGTCTTACCAGGGCACCACCTGCCTGTCTCACAGACTTACCTCTGTGGTCCCTTCTAACACAATGATCCTTTGCTTTAAAAATATGCTGTAATCTCACCTGATTTCATAAATCCTTAACAGTGTTTGCAGTCTCTGTGGACCATTTCTTAATACAGTCAGTAGATAAGAACCATGATTTCAAAGTGTTAATAAATAGCTAATTTTTTTTAAAGAAAAATATAAGAGAATGACAAAAACAAATTCTTCAATAATGTAGATGATCAATCTCTTATTGAAAAGGAAAAAATAATTCTGGTACTTTCCAATATCTCACTACTGACTTCTGCTTAGTTCCTTATATCAACTCCATTACAAGATATAATACTCACTGGAATCAGAGTTAGAGGATTTGGATCCCAAATCTAGACTTTGCACTTAAGTCAGCAAGTAGGTATGATCTTGGGGAAGTTATTTGACTTCCCTATGTCACAGTTTCCCCAATTGTAAGAAGAAAATTTTGAAGTGGATGTGGCCTAACTCATCAATTGGGTTGACTTTCAAATGTGCTTGTGTCATGGAACCCTCTGGTAATGTGATGTAAACCCCTTCTCAGAATAATATTTGAAATAATTTTAAAAATAAAAAGGTAAAAGTTTTAAATAATTTAAATTAAATTAAATATTTTAAATAATTAAATAAATATATTAAATAAATATTTATATTTAAAGAATAATATTTTAAATGATTAACTATATAATATTACAATCTTTCAATGAGATAATCATAAAGTCAATGATATGATAGTATAATATGCTATCAATATACATCTCTTTATATTTCTCTTATCTCTCATCTGTTTGACAACTTCATGGACTGAAGGTTGCAAAACTCTGAATATACTGTTTTTATTCCTCCCTCTAATGGTCCAATCTGCTTGCTTCTGTTCTTTCATAAGCTAGTTTCTGAAAACTATTTATGTTTATTAATTCTCTCCATTTATA
This sequence comes from Potorous gilbertii, assembly GCA_028658325.1. Lineage (NCBI taxonomy): Eukaryota > Metazoa > Chordata > Mammalia > Diprotodontia > Potoroidae > Potorous > Potorous gilbertii. The sequence continues at coordinate 213,700,771 of CM053771.1, read as the reverse complement.
CATTTCAATTATTATATTTTTCTTCTCCTTTGTAATGGTGTTCAGATAGAATACTACTGGGTTAAATAAGGTATCCTGCTATTTATTATAATATTATGTACATTATTAAATAAGTTGGTAAATTACCATCATCAAATTATTCTTATAATATATAATCTTGAGAATCATATTTATATTAGGAAGCAAAATGGATTAACAGAATTAAATTGCATTTAATCATTGAGTGCTAGAAATGTCTAGCACTGATTGTAGAAGGAACTGCCTACCTCTACGTAGATGCGTCAAAACTTCATGTGAATCATGGTCATGTTAGGAACATGCAATGGATGGGGCCAAAGAGAATCTGGGAAAGAGGACCTGACCACACACAATGGGTCTTAAAACTCCAAAGCACCTATGAAACTGGCATGTGTGAAAGTGGACACCATATTTTATCTAATTCAAACTTTTCTTTTTGCTGGCACTGAAGCTTGAACACTGACTCCATACTGCCCCTCTTGGCTCCCCCTTAGACTTATTGGGATTCCTGGTAGATCTTATTTTTGTTTCGGACACTGACTCTGATTTCTGCTTCTCCAGATTCTCAATTTTGCTCATTTTCTTTGAACCGTTCACCTCTCCCTGCACAAATTATCCTTTTTTCCCCGACTCTGCAAGCTGGAGGAGGATCAAAGGAAGGTAGTAAAGCAACTTGATTTGGTTGACAGGAGATGTGGGTTCAAATCTTGTTTAGATAAGTTGTGTGATCATGTTTAACCTCTTTGTAGTGCAGGATGTGGGAGTGTTGATTGGTAAGGAAGGCCAGAGTTTAGATGCTGCCTCAGAACCTTACTAGCTGTGTCATCCTGGGGAAGGGACTCAACTTACCAGTTTCTTCTTCTGTAAAATAGAAATAATAATAGCACTACTTCATAGGACTATGAGGAACAAATAAAATAACATGTTTATACTTTGCAGGGCTAAAAGTTCTGTGTAAATGCTGGCTTTTTTATTGTTAATAGCAATTTTATTAATCATAATATATAATATTTGTTATATATCATAGAATAAGAATTGTTAAGTCATTATATATTACATCATATTAAATAACATATGGAATACATTATATTAAACTGTAATTCATCATAATATCTTCTTTCCTAATTTGGAAAATGGGGATAAGTGTAGCATGCAACCTTCGAGTGAGGGGTAAGTGAGATAATACATGTAATATGATTTTTAAATTTTCAAGTGCAAAGCGTTTCATTTTATAATCAGTCAATACTGATTTGAGCTAGCCTGTGCAAACAAAAAACCAAAACAAACAAAACCCTCTCCCTGCCGCAAAAAATTAATAATAATATTGAGTTGTGTTCGTGTCCTTTTGGGTTTTTGAGAAGAAATGGTAAAGGTGATGGCCTCCCTAATATCATTTAATTTCTTATAGGGGCATAAATTTACCACGAGAAGTTTCCTTAGATGTCAACCCCCCTGTCTTACAGGAGAGAAACTGAGGTGAAGGAGGTGAAATACCCTGCCTAAAGTCCCACAAGTAGTAAATGGTATTAAGTGGATTTGAACTCAGGTCTTTTCATTCCAGATCCAAGGTTCTTTTCCTGGAATCACAATTTCTATCTTCTCCATCATCATGGACCTACTCTCAAGAACTACATCTATCACTGGAGAAATAAACTGGCTCAATACTATTTCCAAGCAATGAGTAGCCTTCATTTCCTATGGAAAAATGAAATTGCAAGAATTTCATAGATAGTGGTTAATGGATATATTTTAAAAATAAATAAAACCTCACAGTAGCTTTTCACCAAGTCCTTTGAAGGGAATAAAGTTGAACATTGGACACAGCTGTTTCAAGTAGAGCTTCTATAAAATAATTTTGTATTATTTAGTAGGCTTTCTTAAGTTAGTTTTCATATTCCTTTTTGTATTGCACAGAGGACTCTTCTTGGTATTCAAAAGGGATTGAGGGTTATCAACTTTATAAAGCTAGCCTTCCACTTAGAAAGAAATTGTAATGGTAATTTAAAATGCGGAGATCTTTCTCATTCACTATAGGCCCACATGACTAGCCTGGGTCAAATGAGTCTGAGTCACATGGAGCCTGTGGTGGAAGGAGTTTGTTAAATAAGTAGAACAGGAAAGGTGGAGCAGAAAGGGGCAGAGGTGAAGCAGAGCTGAGAAGAATTTAGTCTTGAGAGCAGTCAGAGCTAGGAAGGACACAGGCAGCTGCTTAGCATGAGTGAAGAAGAGATTGTGATTTTGTTGAGGAGAGCCTGCTTGTGATTTGTTTAATGTAACTGGTTTGTGGGAATCCTAGAAGGGGGAAGTTTGGGGATGGTGTTGTTCTCTCTATTGTTATTGTGTATAGCTTTTTGTTACTATGATGGATTTGACTTTCTGGTGTCTGAATAAATGTTTTGGTTCTGTCTTCCATGTGAAGAGTTTGTTGTATTGCATGGTTCAGAATTGTGCCCGGATATTCCTAGCCATAGGTGCTGTGAATATTGCATTGGAGCTATAGATATTAAATAAGTATGCCTCTCAAAGAATCATTTTTATTTTACATTAAAAAAATAGTTTTTTCTAGTATATTCCTTGCTACTGTAATATTGAAACACATAGGCATCTCAACTTGCCTATACTGAAGTGCTAAAAGAAATCCAAACATATGCATGTGTATTACTTATTTATAAACCTGGAGAGCAAGGAAAGAGGAAAAGTTGTCTGATAAACTAAAACATATAATTAGGTCTCTCTGCCAACAAATTTGATTGCAATGATAGTCATTAACACAAGTTTCTGAGTAGCATTAGTGCTTCTATTAGAATGTAATATACTATTGGCACCTATTCAGATTTTAAATAACAATCCTAGATAGTGCAAAGCAGTACATTGAGGGCTAACCTTGAAGTTTAAAAGTTTAAAAAAGTGTGGTCAAGTTTTGCCTCAGAGGCATACTACCTGTGTGTCCCTGGGTAACTCATTTAACTCTTCGAGTTTGCCCCTAGGAAACACTCTTGGGATCTGATAAATCTAACAAGATTGCCAGTTTTCAGAGGGGGCATTTAGATTTTTCATACTGGGAGTTTCCTATCCTGGTGAGATCACAGAAGAAAGAGAAGAAAAAAGAGACAGGAAGAAAATGAAAAGAAATCTAACAAAGTATCATCTGTGTAGTATATATGACATCCTTTAGGGTAAAAAATAGACATATAAAATTATGATAGTTGGCAGTATCCTTAGTATTGTTTTTTAAAATTTTAAAAGGGTGGGTTAGATTTAAAAATAAGGGAAGCACATCTAAATAGTGTCTTACTAGAGAGTGAAGCAAAGATAGTGAGCCGTAGTACACATACTATATGCTATTTTTAAATTCTAATTTATGTAATGAGAGGATAGCTTGCAAATGGTATAACACAGCTCAGTAACTCCTTAGTTCTTTGATAATTTGTAGTCATTTTTTCCCCCCAGGCCATGCTATAAGGCACAGATCAAGACCAGAGCTTTTGACCTCTTGGAAACTTTATCATTTCTGTGCTATATATTTTCTGTGCTCAGAAACCTTTGCACAATGTATTATATATGAGTTTTCCATTTCTTAGAATGCATTTTCCTTGGAACAAGGCTCAAAAATTCCAAGTACTCACTTATCTCTGGAAACTAGAATTGTTTCCATCCTGATCATATGGATATGAAATGGCATCAGATGCCATTTCACAGGTGTATAATCTTGCTTCATTTAAGATTCAATGAGAATGTTATAGTGCACAGACAGAATCCCTCACTTTGGGTCTTAGTTCCACAACTATCTCTCTCCTCATGTGTTTGATCTCATCGGCATGTGTGTGTAAGATATATCTATATCTAGACACATATATGTATATACATATATATGTAAACATGTATATACACATATATGTAAACACAAATGTGTGTGTATATAGGAAGGAAGACATTAACTAATTATCTGTATTTTACATGGAGAGAGGACAGCAAAAAAGAAAATGGCCTTAAATTCCAGCATATGTTCTATCAAACAGCTCATTGACTACAAAATGTGATTGAATGTTAGAGTGGGTTATAAAATCTCTTTTCTTGCATATCTTAAATAAAATGGTGAAGATCCAGCAGTTTGGATAACTGAGGCATAGCCAAGCCTAAAGTTCTGTGGAGCAACAAAGCTATCCGAGGTTCTTTCCAATTCTGGGATGATGTAGCTTTGAGCAGACCACTCTGTCCAGCTTCTATTTTGTGTTTTATTAACCTGACCACATGCTTGCCAGATGTGAAAGCAGAGAAAAGAAGGAGCATAATACCTATGGGCACGGTAAGCTCTGTAGGGAATACAATTCTGCTCTTCATTATCTCAGTTAATAATGATAAGGATAGCTGATATTTACATAATGCTTTCCATAAATCACCTCCTTGCCTCTCCCCAAGAAGCTGAGATGCAGCACATCTATTCTGTGACAATGTAAAGATAAGGATACTGAAGCACTGAGAAGTTCAATGACTTGATCAACATTAGACTGCTTCTAAGTGACAGAACTAAGTTTCAAACCTAGTTCCTAAGTCCAAATTCAGTGCTTTTTCCACTGTCACAGTTGCCTTGTAATATGTCACCATAAAATAACAATTGCCAGACTTCTTTCCTGAATAGGAGTAGAACTAGCTATCTCTTTTACTCCCTCAGTTCATAATGTATCTTTCTCTTTGCTGGTCTCCTTGCTCTACAATGTTATTCTTTTGAGGATTCCCAAAGATCTGAATATTGTGTCTGTTTCAACCTTTTCTAAAGATAATGAAGCCAATGGTTAGAGTCCATGACAAGTTGGTTGTTGCATAAAATGTCTAGAATATTTTTGGCTTTCCTAATATGTTATATGATAATCTGGGTCAAAATTAAGTCATTACAAAGTATTTTAGATGGTTGAAACTTAAAGAGAGATTTAATTTTGTTTCAAAAGAGACTCAATACCCACATAAGTTTAAAACTAAACTCTAGCTGAATCAAACCAATGAAGAGCCATCAGTAAACGACCTAATGTATAGTGCTTTGAAGCCATGTTTTAATTTGTGGGAGAAGTGTAAAATAAGTAAAATATTGTATCATCATTGGGATGTTAATATAAGGCAGTGGATAAAGCAGTGGACAAAGCCGTGGACCTGTAGTCAGTAAGACCTGTATTCAAATCTTGCCTCAGACATACATTGGTTATGTGACCATGGTAAGTCACTTCTGTTTCTCTCTGTTTTCTCAACTGTAAAATGCGAATAATGATAGGACCTAATTTGAAAGATTATTGTGAGTATCAAATGAGACAATAATTATAGAAAGCATTTAGTACAGTGGCTGGTACATAGTAGGTACTAATAAATACTTATTGCCATTCTTTCCCCTGATCACTCCAACTCTTCATGATAGGGATTTTCAGGATAATTTTCATTGGAAGATATCTGAGTATTAGAAATGACTCATTAATTTTCATATCATCCCTACAAACATCATTAACTTAGGTGCTAAGCTAAACATAAATATTTACAGGAGCAAGTGGATGATAAATGAAGGTGATCAGGAGCTTTAATAGGATTCTAAGAGACCTATTAGGAAGGAGTTTGTTCCAGAAACAGGGGACACCCATGCAAAGAAAGAGAGATGGGAGGTGGAGTCTCATTGGCCAGCGTATAGCATGCATGAAGGAAAACAATATGTAATAAACCTGGAAAAGTTGTCTGGAGACATATGGTAAAAGACTTTGAATACCAAGCTGAGAACTTTATATTCTTGTCTAGAGGTAATTGGGAGCCATTGTGTTTTAGGTTTTTCTAGAGGTAATTGGGAGCCATTGTGTTTTAGGTTTTTTGACCAGGGGAGTAGATTTGCATGGTCAGGACAATATCAATTTAATCACATTGTGGAAGATGGTTTGGAAAGGAGGTAGATGAGTCAGAAATATCAGTTAAGAGTTATTGTAATAGTTCAGAGGTGATGATGAAATGATATTAGACCCCAAACTGGGTGATAGCCGCATGGAAGAGATAAGGGAATGGATTTGAAATTAGATGAGGTGTAAAATTTTTACTTTGAAATAGGCATGACAGAGAATAAAAGGTAAGGATTTTATGGTTTTGACTTTTGGTGACAAGATGTAGGGAGACTCAACAGAAATGGAAAGTTAAGAAGAATACATTATAGATAGATTTGGGGAGGAGGGGGGGAAGATAAGGAGCTCTCTTTTGAAAATGTATTGAAGATGCTTATGGGACATCAAGTGAAACATGTCCAATAGGCAATAGGTTGTAGGGGGCTGAAGTTCAATTCTAGGGATTGATTTAAAGGTTGGGGAGTCATTTGCTACAAACCCATCGTTGAGAGTGTATAGAGAGGAGGTTTCCTTAAAAAAAAGTTATTAATACCAGATTAGAGATTAAAGGACAAAGGCAGCTGATAATGATGATTAACAGTAAGCTAGAATTTATAAAGAACTTTAAGTATGCAAAGTGCTTTACACAAATAATTGCATTTGTTCCTTTCAGCAATTCTGGGAGATGAATACAGTTATAATCCCATTTTATAGATGAAGAAATCAAGAATTTTGTTACTTGCCCAGAATAATACAGCTAGGGTCTGAGGCAGGATTTGAATTCAGATCTTCCTAGTTCCAAGTCTGTATCTCTACTGTATCTCCTAAAGTTAAAAGAAAACCTGGATGAAAATCTTACCCTTGGTTTTTTAAACTTTGTTTTTAGTGTTCTTTTGTACCATTGTAATTACCCCCACTGTCCCTCCCCTGGCAGAAAGCAATTCTAAAAAAGGGATAAAGGAGGGAAAACCAGCCTAGCTGACCAATGCATCTAAAAAGTCTGAAAATACGTGCTATGAATGACTTCTGTGGATCTCCCATCTCTGTAAAGGGGTGGGGAGTATCTTCTTGTATCTCTTCATTTCAACTATGCATATATATTTTTTTTATAATTTTGCAGCATTCACTTTTTAATTTTTTTAAAGAAATTATTATTTTTGTCACTTTTTCCTAAGTTCCAAATTCTCTTCCTTTATTTAGCCCCTGTGCCATTCATTGAGAAGTCGAGAAATATATCAGTCATATACGTGAAATCATCCAAAATATATTTCCATATTAGACATGATGAAAAAAATGATACTTCAGTTTGCACTCAGAATTCTTCAATTCTCACTCTGAAAGTCTATAGCATTTTTTATCATGTGTCCCTTGGAATTCTATTGGATAATTATATTCATAAGAATAGTTAAGTCTCACAGTTGATCAGCTTTACAACACTGATGTTACTGTGGCCAGTGTTCCACTGGTTCTGCTCACTCCACTTTGTATCAATTCATATAGGTCTTTTGAGGTTTTCTGAATCAGCCCCTTCTTCATTTCTTATAGCATAATAATATTCCATCACAATCAAGTAGACCACAACTTCTTCAACCATTCTCCAATTGATGAGTATGCCCTTGATTTCCAATTCTTTTCTGCCACAAAAAGAACTGCTATAATTTTATACATATAGACCCTTTTAACTTTTCTTGGGTCTCTGGTATTGCTGAGTCAAAGGGTAAGAACAGTTTTATAGCCCTTTGGACATAGTTCCAAGTTGTTTAGTTTGGATTAGTTACTAACTCCACTAACAGTGCATTAGTGTTCATATTTTTCTATTACCCCTTCCTCCCTCATTTATCATTTTCTATTTCTTACATGTTTGGTTATACCTGACAGGTGTAAAGTGGTACCTTAGTTTTGTTTTAATTTTCATTTCTCTAATCACGAGTGATTTAGAACTTTTTTTATATGATTATAGATAAGATTGATTTCTTCATCTGAAAACAGCTGTTCATATCTTTTGAACATTTGTCAATGAGAGAATGTCTTTTATTTTTATAAATTTGATTTAGTTTCCTATATATTTGAGAAATGAGACCTCTATCAGAGAAACTTGTTATAAAAAGTGTGATGTTACTTCATTGTCTGTGGTGCCTTTTAGCAAGATTAATTATTTTTTTTTTGCTTTTACTTTGTCTGAGATTATGATTGCTATCTCTGACTTTTCTACCTCAGCTGAAGCAAAATAGATTGTGTTCCAGCCCCTTATTTTAATTCAGTTTGTGTCTTTCTTTTTCAAGTGTGTTTCTTATAAACAACACATTGCTAGTTAATGTTTCTAATCCATTCTAGTGCTTGGGTGCTTCTGTTTTATACATATTATCATCCCCTTTGTAATGAGGGTGACTAACTGTCGATTTCCCTTAATCTCATTTTCTTGTTTCTCTCTTTTTAACTAGTCCCTTTTCTTAATCCATCTTCCCTTTTATCATCCCACCCATTTCTCTTAGCATCTTCTTCTATTGGCCTTTTGAGTAAGATAGATTTCTGTAACTAGCAGTGTGTGTGTGTGTGTGTGTGTGTGTGTGTGTGTGTGTGTGTGTATTCTTCCTTCTTTGAGCTCATTCATATAAGTGAGACAAAAGCATGGCCCATAACTCCCTTTCGTTTTCCCCTCTACTGTACAAGCTCTTCCTTGTGCATCTCTCTTACTAGAGATAATTTCCCCCATTCCCTTTCTGCCTTATCTCAGTGCATCATTTCTCTTTCTCTCCTTTCATTTTGTTTCAGATCATTGATCATAGCCAACTCATAGCATTGTTCTCTGTGTATACTCTAACAGCCCTAATAATGATAAAGTTCTTAGGAATTATATATATCATCTTCTATATAGGAATGTAAACAGTTTAGTCTTAAGACCCTTAGGATTTCTTTTTTCATATTTACCTTTTTCTATTTCTCTTGAATCTTGTAATTGAATGTCACATTTTCTCTTTAACGATGATCTTTTTTGTCAGGTATGTGTGGAAGTTATTTCATTATATTACATTTTTTCCCCTGAAGGATTATATTCAGTTTTCTTGGATAGGTTATTTGTAGTTGTAATCCTGTGACCTTTGCCTTCAGAGTATCATATCCCAAGCCCTCCATTCCTCTTACATGGAAGTTGCTCAATCTTGCACAGTCCCTGACTGTGGTTCCACGTTTTTTGAATAGTTTTTTTCTGGTTGCTTTGCAATATTTTTTTCTTAACCTGAGAGCTCTGGAATTTGACTTTAATAGTCCTGGGAGTTTTCATTTTGAGATCTCTTTCAGGAAGTGATCAGTGAATGCTTTCAAATTCTTTTACCCTCTATTCCTAAGATATCAAGGAAATTTTCCTTTGTAATTTCTTGAAATATGATTTCTAGAGTCTTTCTTTGATTATGACTTTCAGGTAGTGAAACAGTTCTTAAATTATCTATCTTCAATTTATTTTCTAGGTCAGTTGTTTTTTCAGTGAGATATTTATACTTCTCTTTCCCCCCATTCTTTTAATACTGTTCTATTTGCTCTCTCATGGAATCATTAGCTTCTAATTCCCTAATTCTAAGGAATTTTTTTGTGTGAGTTTTTATAACATTTTTTCCCCATTTGGTAAATTCTACTTTTTAAGGAGTTCTTTCCTTTAGTGCATTTTTGAGTCTTTGTTATCATTTGGCCAGTTCTCTTTGTCAAAGTGCTACTTTTTTCAATATTTTTTGTGTGTCTTTTACCAACCTGTCAATTCTCTTTTCATATTTCTCTTGCATCCCTCTCATTTCTTTTTCCAATTTTCTTCTACCACTCTTATCTTTCTCTTTAACTCTTCAAGAAATTCTTGTTGGGGTTGTATCAATTTTTTTTTTTATTGGGACTTTGCTTGTAACTATTTTTACATTCTTGGCTTCTTCTAAATTTGCTTCGTGATCTTTCTCATCTCCATAATAGCTTTTAATGGTTGTGTTTTTGCTTTTGTGTGCTCATTTTTCCAGCCACTTTTTAGCTTTGAGCTTCATATTAAAGTGGAGCTCTGTTCACCAAGGGGTGAAGCAGCACTGATCCAAATTTCAGAATTTTTCATGGTGCTGTTTTCAGAGTTAGTTTTGTGAGTTTATAAGTTTTTTATGTTTCCAAGGTGGTGTGATCCAATGAGAGTTGTGGTCACTGCTCTTCTAGTCTGTGCTCTAATCTTTAGCTAGAAAAGGTCCCATTCTTTTGTAGCTACAAGTGCTAAGCCTTCCTTTTTGGCACTGAAACTGTTCCCTCGTGACCGACCACAATTGCTCCTCTCCACCCTTGAACTGTGACCCAGAATTATATATGGGCAATGAAGTTGCCAAACAGCACTAGGTCCTTCTCTCAGTGTCAGCTGAAGGTCCCCTGCAACCTTTTTGTGACGAGTTGTCCAATTTTCTTATAACCTCTGCATTGAGGGCTTTTGCTGCTGCTTCTGCTGCTTCTGTAATGGGGGCAGTAGCCACCCTTCAAGGCCCACAGCTGGTGGTGTTGCCATGTTAGCTCTAAGCTGACTTCTACCTTAATGTGATAGACCTCTATTTCTGACATCTTAATTTGTCTTAGACTGGAAAAACGTTTTATCTTGACCTTTTATCAGCTAAGCTGCTCCAGAATTCAATTAACACATTATTTTAAAGTTGTTTGGAGAGCAATGTTGGAAGATTTGGCTGGGTTTTTGCTCCTACTCCTCAATCTTGGCTCATGTAGCATTAACTTTAAAAAATTTTTGTGGTTCTATTTACATCATTGTAGTCATGTGTATATTGTTTGGTATCAGTTCATATACATTTTTACATGTATCTTGTATTTATCACATTCATCATTCCTTATAACACAGTAATATTCTATTACTGACCACAATTTGCTTTGCCATTCAATTATTTAGTTATCAATATTAAAATTCATTTCTTGCTCCTGACATTTATTGACTTTGAGACCGTGGATAGTGAGTTTAACTGCTGCATATTCCAAGCAGCTTCCCAGTGAATCAGAGATGGGTTGTAATATGTACCAATGGAAAGAGTTACCGTACACTGGGAGTTCTGACAAACTGAGGCTGACAAAATCACTGATGTTTAATGAATTTTCATGAATAGATGGAGGAAGCCAACTTACTTGGTTCATGAATTTCTAATGACAAAAATTGTCATTGTAGGAGAATAAAGTCAAGAATAGAATTCTTCCATTGCAGTGCACTTTGATAGATACTAAAGCATTCTTTCTAATTTTTATTCTTAAAAATGTTTTATTTTATTTTTCTCAATTACATGTAAACACATTAACATTCATTTAAAATAATTTTGAGTTCATTAACATTCATTTTTAAATAATTTTTGAGTTCCAAAGTCCCTTCTTCCCTTTTTCTTCTCACCTTCCTTGAGAAGGCAGGCATTCTGACATAGATTATATATGTGTAGCATTGCAAAACATATTTCCATATTATCTATATTGTAAAAGAAACACAGACCATAAAGAAAAAATATATGCTTGGATCTACATTCAGATTCCATCAGTTCTTTTATTTTCTGGAGTAGGATAGCATTTTTTCATTATAAGGCTCTTCAGAATTATTATTTCATTGTATTACTGAGAATAGCTAAGTCTAAGGGTGGGATTCATTCTGTAAAGTTTGGATTCAGTCAAAAGGTTTCACTTAAGGACCTAGAAGGCCACATGACCTTAAGACAGCAGGTTCCTCACCCTTGGCTAAGCCGTTCACAGTTGATCATCATATAATATTGTTGTTACTATATACAATAATCTCCTGACTTTGTTCATTTCACTTTGCATCAGTTCATAAAAGTCTTCCCAGGTTTTTCTGAAGCATCCTGCTCATCATTTCTTAAAGCACATTAGTATTCTGTCACAATCATATAACACAACTTGTTCAGCCATTCTCCAATTGATGGGCATTCCTTCAATTTCTGATTCTTTGCTACTACCAAAAGAGCTGCTATAAATATTTCTGTACACAATTCCTTTTTCTTTGATCTCTTTGTGGTATTACTGAGTCAAAGGGTATGCACATTTTTGTTGCTCTTTGGGCATAATTCCAATTTGCTCTCCAAAATGATTGGATCAGTTCACAATTCCCACAAAGAGTGAGTGAATAAGTATCCCAATTTTTTTCACATCCCTTTTAACATTTGTCATTTTCTTTTTCTATAATATTAGCCAATCTGATGGGTATGGATATGAAGTGATACCTCAGGATAGTTTTAATTCAAATTTCTCTAGTCAGTGCTAATTTAGAGCATTTTTACAATATTACTCTAGATGGCTTTGGTTTCTTCTTCTGAGAACTACCTGTTCATATCTTCTGACTGTCTAAGGCATCTTTCAAATTACTCTGAAAATTCATTTGACTCACAAGAATATAACATAGATTATGGAATTTCCATGGTCTATATCTAAACATGGAGCTAACTTCTCTTCCAAGCTATTCCTATCTCCTTCTGTTTGCCATATTAATAGACTAAGAGAAGATGATATACATATGCTTGTGGGTAACACAATCATCTGTCCTACAAACATTAATGAACTTTTGTCTCCCTTTCAAAACACTGCAAGAGATAGTATCATTTCTTAATCTTTTATGTCTCATTCATTACCAAGCTCAGTGTAATGCAGATAGTTATGAAGTCAATGAATACTCATTGTACAAATGCACTCCTTCTAATCTGATGAAGCTATACCTCCAGTACTGTTTAGTGTACTTCATAAATTTTTATGCCAGACTATTATTAGTCTTTAAAGAATCCTAAAGCATGTGGTCACTTTCTATAGAGCAGAGCTACATGAGACTATTCACATGAAATTGAAATCACTGTCAATAACACATAGGCTTTTATTGTTTAAAGAACTGGGACTAAGTCTGGAAGATCTTTAAAGTTTCTTTATCTCAGTATGTTATGTCATAGTGCTTTTAAAACTTGCATCTAAGAACGGATCATTTAATTTAAAAAGGAAAGCCAGGAGACTTAAAGTTTCTAATTTATATCTGGTATCTTTTCTAGCATTAAAATAGTTAATAGTGCTGCAACTTCTGTGACCATAATTAGAAGTTAAAGAGGAAGTTAACACCCCTCTTCACTCTATTGTTTAATCTTTCCCACAAAGAATTAATAAATCATCCATTTATCAATGGCTTTTGGAAAGGGCTATCAAACAGAAGGTCCATAAATATCTGATTCTTCAATGAAAGTTTAGATAATGTAGAGCACTCCAAAGGTGATTCTTAGTCTGAGACTTCATGGCTACTTGTGAACTGATTCAAAGCATCAAAGTTTTATATTTTGAAATAAGCATTGTGGATGACCTTTCATTTAGAATTTCATATATTTTTAAATATTAAATTTGAAAGGAAACCCCATACCAAAGCACAAGGAGAGGGCACAGGGCTGACTGTGTTCTCCCCTATACTCTCTCTGAAGGCTTGGCTCCAGTGGGGAGATCTAGGAATACTGGGTGGTACAGAGGCAGGTATCCTAGCATGTTTTAATACACAGGAGGAAGAAGGGAAGAAAGACACACTTTTCTTGCAATTCAAGGTGTTTAGGAATAGAAGTAACAATCTGGGCAGGAAATGAGCTCCCGTCACTAGAAATGAAGACTCAATGACCAGATGTTATAGATTCAGTAAAGAGGATACCTGCTTAGAGACTAGAGGGGTCTTGCCTGTACTTCAGAATCCTTTCCATCTCTTAAGATTCTGTAATTCTCTGGAGTATGCTGTCTGGGGAAGGCACAAGCTCCAAGACCTGGACACATTCAAGTTCAGGCTGAATACCAGTTGTCAAGATTGCTGTAGAGGAAATGGAGTAAACTTGATGTCTTTAGAGGACCTTCCCAACTCTGGAGAATGAGCAGAACTGACTGCCTTCAGGGTTTGGGGGAAATCTAATTTTACGACTGATCTATTAAGACAATTAACCAATGAACAAAGACATCTGTAACAAAAATAATAATAAATAATGATGATGATGATGATGATAAATACCCTGCCCTTTATATACACAGAGATCAAGCTATTTATTCCCATTTAATAATGTGACGAGTTTTTTTTTAAGAGTAGGATAAATTTGCAATGAACCTCTATTCACTTAACTGATTTTTCTTCCTAAAAAAGCTTTGAGAGACAGATGTGTGGGATCAGTCACATTTAGTTGCCATAGAACAAAAGGAAGCTGACCAATCTGTAAAGAACTAGAATGTGGGACTTTGACCCCATTAGCACCTCGTTTTTCTACTTATCTGACTAATGAAGTGGAATTTAGCATTCAGCCACTTTAATTGCTGAAAGATTAAGGCTGTACCTCTATGCCCTGGCTGTCCCATTAGGTATCACAATCTATTGATCAACATTTGCCATTTGCATACATACTGAAAAGAGGTGGAAGAGATTCAGCCTTCTCACTTCTGTGTCCAGAGATATGAAGATACACACAGAGGTTATATAGGACTATCAGAAAATAAAACTCCAAACCCATTTAAATTGATTGTTTCTTCAACTACATTATATAGCTCTTCCTCTCTCTGTATATGTACACATGTACACACATACATACACACATATTATGTATATATATGCACACAGATATACATATGTGTATATTTTATATGTGTGTATATATTATATATACATATACACATATGTGCATGTGTGTATATATGTATATGTATATATCATATACATACTCATAAAGCCTCTGAATAACATTTAAGGCCTTTTCCTTGTTAGGTATTTTAGACTCAAGACCCTCCATATTTTTCTATTTCCTATATTATTTTACTTTTCATTCCCCAATATCATAACATTCCTTTCTTCTTGTCACTCTCACCTGAGAAAGTATTCATTTTCCTTTTCTTTAAAATATCTTTTAAACTTTATTCTTCTCATTCACCATTTATCTTCCTATCTCCATGTTGGTGCATTTTTGTAAACCAAGTTCATTTTCTTAAGGAGTAAAAATTTTACACCCACACATTAGAACTGTGCACACTGATTCCTCTGCAGTGATATGAGCACTGAACTTGAAGCCAGAAGATCTGGGTTCCCATTTTGCTTCTGGAAAGTCCTTCATTAGGTGAAAGTGAGCATTATTTAACTTCTGCTTCTCACTTTGGATTTTATTTTTACATATTAAACAAGGACAACACAAATTCCATGCCTGCCCATAACTTTTCCAAGGGAATTTTAAGCTGGATGAAGGCGGGGAAAGGGTTGTTATTTTAATACGTATGTTCTTTATTCTCTTTAGTAGGATCTGCCATCCTAGTAGATCTTTTGGAGAGGGGCAGTAGTAAGATAACACTTTAGGGTTTGCAAAGCCACTTGATACATTTTAAGTCATCTGATCCTTATAATACTTTTGAGGGCTAACTGAAGTTAAGGACTTGTCTAGTAAATAGGTATCTGAGGAAGGATTAGAACTCAATTCTTCCTAACTCCAAGTTCAGTGCTCCATTCAATGAACCATCTAGCTAATTTGTGACCCACATATATAGTCTGAGTCATATACTGATTCAAACCATTAAGTCTATGGAGCTTGAAATATTATTATTTTTTTTCCCTTTAGATATCCAAAATTGCACAGGCACGTGGGATGAGTAATCCTTTGGCTAGGCAGTTCCTGCTTTGGAGAGATTCTCCTCTTAGATAAAATTTCTTGGTGCAGAGGGCAAGGTAAAAATGACAGAGTGGTGAGGAGTGTTCTCTGAAAAAAATTCTAGAAGATACTGAGACCCAATGATGTTGAATATCCTCCCAAGTTACAAAGTAAGCAATAATTGGCAGAGTTAAGTTTTGAACCCAGGTCCTTTGATTCCAGATCAAGTATTCCTTCTACCATACTACTTTCTAGCCAATGTTGAAAAACAAGAAGAATTAAGTCAGTCATATGAATGTCTTGTCTCCATGATGCTCACCATCTAAATGCTAAGAACAAAGCCTAGAAGATACTTCCAAATGTCCAGATGTTTGGCAGGGAGGAGATAAGCCATCTGGAAGAACAACTAACTTTTCACTTCCCATCTTCATGTTTCAGTTTCATCTAGATGCAACTTCAAAATAAAAAATAAAAACAGAGTGAATCTACAGACTTGCTTGGGTTAACTAATTTTTGGCAGATCTATTTGCCAACGTTGTTGAGTCATGGTCTTATTTCCCCTATAAAACAAGGGTCTGTTTCTCATTGGCAGCAAATCTTCTGCATCAGCATTTTGGATGCTACAAGTATTTGCTCTTGGTTTTCCTTTGTTTTATTATATCCAACCATGGTCTGAGAAAACAAAGGACATAGACCCCAAGCAGGAAGTGCTTTGTGAAAATACAGTAAATGAGTGTCCTTCCTACAGAAGCCACTCCTTTTGTTTCTTAATTTGTCTTAGACATTTCTCCAAATAATTTCCATGTAAATTAGTCATATTTGATGGGAGTCAGGAAATGGAATATGTTTCTGTTTGTGTGTAAAAGAACAAGGAGAAAAATATTTTAAAAAACTGGCCCAAGGTAGGGGATATAAGGATAGGTGAGAAGAAGTAGAAATAGTAGAAAATCACTGTCTGCTATGTAACAAGAAACGCTGGGTAAAAATAGGGTTAATTGAACCATCAGTAAGCACTCTAACTGATACAGTGAAGTAAAACAGAGTGGGAGGAGACTAGGGAAATGATGCAAGGCAACTGTATTATGACAAATATATTTTTAAAGAATAATTATATTATTTAAAGAATAAGCAATGAGAAGAAAATTGGACTTAGCTGTCTGATTACAAAATTCATGAAGATGACTGAAGTCTTCTGTGGTTTCATAGAAAGTTTTGACTTAACCAAATACACACTTGGGACCCTTGCTACTATTTTGTATTCATCAGGAAGAGGAAAGACTTTGTCAAAATTGATATGGTTCTTGAGAGGCTACAAGATAGGGTAGAAAAAGAATCCGGAAGTCTACAAAAGACCTTGGGAAATACAAATAAAGGTGAATGGAACAATAGTAAATTATCATAGTGTGACATGACAAGACTTTTTTTTTTAAACAGGCAATTCCTATACAATGAAAAGATAAACAAGCAGTAACCACCAGAATCTAACAGAGGGGAAATATCCCCTTCCCTGATATTTGGCCAAGATTACATGGAGAAATGGAAAGAGTACTGAATTTGGAGGTAGTAGAGACAGATAGAGAGAGTCGATATTTATAAGTATTTGTAATTGGTTATCTTTGGTTGAGTTACAGAAAAATGGATATTAGTTATCTTTGAAAATTTGAATTTGTGAAATTTTGTACACATACCAACAAATATGCCCAATCAAGTTGAATGATTTCATCATGCTTAGTACAAATGGTATCTGGCAATCGACCTATCTACAAAAAGGTTGCTTTCTCTGAAGTTTCTTCTATAATGACACTTTTTAAAAAATTATATGATTTTGTTTTACTTCCTTTTAAATGATTTTCAGGATGAGTTTGAATCTATCACAAAAAGTGATATTCAAAGCCAACCACTAATGACCATGCTGTAGACCCATATTTTCACCTTTTTCCTTTTCAACTTTTTGATTCTTTTATTTTGACTGACAAACTTTGTGTTTCATTAGAAAAGTTAGTTTTGTGTCAGAAAGACCTAACAGAGCAGGATTTGCCATATCACAGGGTCTGTCTATGCAAAATACTTTACAAACTTTAAAATGTCATATAAATGACAGTTATAAAATTTACCATCACTATGTGCCTCACAGAGGCAGCTACAGGTAGTTCAGGGGATAGAGTGCCAGGCCAGGCATCAAAAGGTCCTGAGTTCATATCTGATCTCAGACACTTACTAGTTATGTAAGCCTGTCTCAGATTCCTTAACTATAAAAAAAAATGTAAAATGGAGATGATCTCCCTCACAGGGTTGTTAGGAGGATCGAATGAAATAGTTGTAAAAAGTGCTTAGCACAGTGCCTGGTACATACTAGGTTCCATATAAATGCTTATTCTCTTCCCTTCTCTCCCTTATTGTGAGACTGAACCTCAGATTTAATGGTATTACAAATTCCTGAATAGGGAAGTGTGCCCTAGGGTGAGGTAGCCCCTCCTCTGCAACTTAAATTCTAAAAGAATTGTCTAGGGGTCTAAGAGGATACACAGCTTACCCAGGCTCACACAGTCAGCATGTACAAGAGACAGGATTTGAATCCAAGACTTTCTGGTTCTGAGAACAATCATGTCTTCATTTATCTATTGTTATAATCATTCTTATCTAGCATATGACACCCGGAATTGAAATAATATTCCATATATAAGAATAAAATTAAAAGGAAATGTATTATATATAATAGATATAAAGGAAATAAGTAAATGTAAAATATAAAAGAAAAATCATTCCAGTATATGTACCATAGACATTACAGACTCTTCTGGGTCACATTTACAACATTCTTTCTTCACACTAAGAGACAGTTGCAAATGATTTGAGATTATTTAGTCATTATGCTAAAGATATGAAATTTCTAAAGAGGAGTATTTAGAAAAGTACTTCATTAATTACATTGCTTCTGATACTATCCACTGGGAGGAAATTTAAAGGAACATGCTTAGTTTGAACATAGCATGTTCAAAAAGGAAGTGTGTTTGTCAGCAAATAGTAAGTTATTCAGAGTAAAAGAATTTATTTTATGTGTCTGTATGCTAGAACAGCTGGTTGGGGAAAGCCTACACATCTGAAAGTTAAACGTAGGTTTCCATCAAAAAATATTATCTTTTTACTCTAGTTTTAAAGTTAGATTTCTCTTAGTATATTTTAGCAGAGTCAATAAATATGATTTTAGATTAGAAAGTCATTTGATTTCTGTATGAGCCATTAATAATATTGTAAATTCAAATGAGGTTTTGTTTTTGCATTTATTACTTTTGTTGGTGATGTAGTCATTCCAAATCTTTTTGGTTATGTCATTATGAAATTTTTTAAGAGTATAATTTTTCATTTATTAAATGTTTACTTGAATATGGATGTTCATAACAAATATAATGTATCCTCAGCTAAAGCATATTTCATGTAGTTGTGGCACAATTTTAGAGATGATATAAAATTTGTCTTTCCTAATAATGTCACATTCTATAGCCTCCAAGGGTACCTGGAATGCCCACTATTTGAGTTACTCCTTTAGACTGAGGCACTAAATCCAGAAGGTCTCTGTTGATATACATACTCCCTGGAAAAAAATAACACTAACATAGGAGGATTCAGTCGCATGAATTAATTAGTTTATTAGTTACTTATTTGACACCTGGGCATTCAGGGATTAAAAATTACACCAGGTTAAATTTTGATATGAATAAGTTCTGACAGAAAGCTAGAGCTAGTTGCTATCCTAGAAGTTAGAAATATCTGAGGACAACTCAGAACACTTAACCAGCTGAGTGACCCTGGGCAAGTCACTTCATCTCTGCCTGCCTCAATTTCTCCAAATGTAAAATGGAAATAATTATAGCATCTATCTCTTACTATTGTTTTCATAATCTTAAACAAGATATTTGTAAAGCATTTAGCACACAAAAATTATGAGAAAGGCCAGAAAAAAATAGGATGGGACTGTGGAGCTAAATAGCATTTTTGTGGAGAGGCAGATGGTTGTAAAGCATGGAAGTATTAACAAAAACAAGCATTTATTAAGTGACTTCTGTGTGCTACACTAAATGCTAAGTGCTTGAGTTACAAAGAAAAAAGGCAAGGGGAATGATCCCTGCTCCCAAGGAGCTGTAGTTCTAATACATATAATTGACATTTATAGATATATAATATGAATAAGTAGTAATAGTATATTAATAACAATAGATCTTAATTAAGCCAAACATATAATTCACATTGTGGGTAGCTTCAATTTTTGTATATATGATACTTATTCATGAAATTTAACCTCTTTTATTAAATTTTTAGCCTGCTTAAACTATAGTGTATTTCAACTCATTTTATGTATGTATTATATATCAACAGGAACAGAGAGAGATAGAGAGCTTTAAGTTTTTCAAGGTCATTTACATATATCATCTCACTGATTCCCACCACTCTGTAACATAGGTGCTATTATTTCTATTTTACAGATGAGAAAATTGAATCTGAGAGGGGTTAAATGACTTACCCAGGGACATATTAGCCAATAAGTGGTTGAGGTGAGATTTGAATTGAGAACTAATTCATAGTCAGTGTTACCATAATTCCCTCCCTAAAATCATACCTATATATACACACACAATACATATATACATACACATTCACACACATATACAGTTATATACATATGTACACTTGTACATATATAATACACATATGAAGACTCTATACATATATGGAATCTATTATTAGTCTTCCCTATAAAACCAATAGAAATGTATCAATATAATCAGCTATTTTTCTTCTGTGCGAGAGAGTATTGTTATTTTAGGGTAATAACATTGGTTCCTCCAAAGAATTTCACA
Organism: Potorous gilbertii; assembly: GCA_028658325.1. Lineage (NCBI taxonomy): Eukaryota > Metazoa > Chordata > Mammalia > Diprotodontia > Potoroidae > Potorous > Potorous gilbertii. The sequence continues at coordinate 213,680,425 of CM053771.1, read as the reverse complement.
TTTCGAATTTGAAATATAATGGAAATACACATTCCAGTTTTAATTATTTTACACACAATTATTAAGTACAATGATTAAGTTAAACTCAAGGGAAAATGTTCTTCTGCCTAATTAAATTTTCACTGATTAATCTAATTAGTTAAATGGTGAATTAACAGATCCAAATTACATACATATAGCACATACTTGGTATGCATATGCTCTTCTGAAAATTATTTAATTATTTTAACCTTGTGTCTTGAATGTGGATAAGCATGAACAAAGAATAACTTTTCTAGTTCATATGAACTTTAAAATCATTTATGAATAGGAGAGAGGGAGTAAGGTAATCACAGAAGTTCTAGTATTATAGTCAGGTTAAGGGAGGGAGTTCCATTCTCCTGAACTGAGTTAGTACAAGGAAAGTCAGAATTTAATTACAAGTGAAAAGTAGGTGTTAACTAACTTGCCTAGAGTCATATGTGAGTAACTTCTTGAAGAAATTTCTTTGAGAGGATGATAGAGCATTGGTGAGGAATGATACCACAGAGGAAACATCTTGAGTTTGGCTGAGAGAATCAGTCATGTCCTTTGGACTTAATTTTTTTTAATGTAAATTAAAAATAAGAAAAAAAATTTCAGCAAGTTATTCCTCAGTTGAGGCATCTGGAGTTGGCATTGCATAGTGAGGAAGTGAGGGAGAAAAGGACTTTCTCCCTCCCCACTCTCTCAACACCCACCTCCGCCCCCCATCCCAGCCCCCTGTCACTATCAAAGATATAGTAGCTAGGGGTGGGAGGGAAGAGAGGGGTCACATGACTAGTACTGTGACCAAGTTTTGGGTCTCTGACTGTAAAGAAAGCCTTCTAGTTCTCTGTCATGACAGTGCATTTAGCTGAGAGCGGAGACAGGCACATGACAGACATGGATATGGATAAAGAGAGACGTTCTCTTAAAAGAGGAAATAGCTTCAAGGAGTAGGATCCCTCACAGCAGGAAAGAGCTAGCAATGCAGTCAAGAAAAGAGCAGATCCAGGCAGCCTAGATGAGTAACCTGCCACATCCAAGGGGAGTGGGATGAATACTTTACAAAAAGATAAAGGCTTTCCAAGATATGGAGTCATGGAAGTTGTGATTCACCCTTTGCCACACCTGCATCCTGCATAGACGCCAGATCATCTCATTAGCTTTTGAGATAAACTACTTACTCCTCTGTGGCATTTAAAACCTTCACCATCTTGCTCTAGCTTTTCTTTCCAGGCTGATTACTTGTTACTTGCTCTCACAGATTCTAAACTCCAGCTAAACTGGCCTATTTGTTGTTACTCTAACAAGACATTCTATCTTTTGCCTCCAGACCTTGAAAAAGGCTGCCCCCATGTCTGCAGTGTTCTCCCTCTGCAGCTCTGTCACTTGGAATCTCCAACTTCATTCCTCAGTTCAAATATAACTGTTTTTGAAAAGCTTTTCCTGATTCTGACAGTTGTTAGTATTCCTCCCCCCATCATTCTGTATTTACTTAACTGTGATCAAGTTATGCCTTTCCTAACCATCCCCCGTAGCTTCCCCTTCCCCAGTAGACTATAAATTCCTTGAAGACCTGCATAATTTTTCTTTTGTGTGGTGTCTCTCCAGGGCAAAATACATTGCCAGGCACATGTTGGGTGCTTAATAAATGCCTGTTCATTAATGACAAATAGTTTGACTTGGTAGAAATACATTTAAGCCCTCTTTAAATTATATAGTCCTTCTACTTCCAAATGTTATGGAATTTTAGAAAGCATAAACTTTTCCATCTCTTCCTCTACCTAATTTTGAATTGGACATTTCCTCAAGGAATTTCAGAATATTTTATGAAGACACCTATCTTTATATATATACATGTATACATATATATATATACATGTATATATATAATATATATATTATTTGTAGTATAATTGCCTGCTTAGGTTAAATATTTCTCTGGTACAAAATCAGTAATTAGTCTGTCTTCCAAATTGTTTAAAAATGCATTGCTTAACTATTCCAGCAAAACTGATTTCATTTTGTATCTAGTTAGTTGCAGTGAAGAGAAATGGAAGCTTCTCTATGAAAATTACTTTTAGTTATGCAAAAAAATGGATACAGTTCCCTCTTCATAGGAGGTCTTGGTATGTTCTCTGTACCCTCAGGGGTTGCTCTATTCCAGGTAGGGATGGTTCAACATAAGAGAAGGAAGAAGAAACATGTAAGTTCTTGTAAGGTGTTTTTGACACAGCTGACAAACCAACATTCTGAGATCTACCGATAATAGTGACAATTCAGGCTCCCATGTTTTTTTCAAGGTAAATTTTCAAAAGGCTTGGAAAGCATTAGCTCATTATTTTCATATCTCTGTATATCAATCATATGGCACAGACAATAATTGGTTATGATTGGCATCATTAGATGGAATAACCACCTTGATGGGATCATGGATCCATTCAAATATTTTAAAGACCTAGAGAAGAATATCTGTTTACCCAAGTTTGCTAAATAGTAAAGGTTAAATTGCAATGCCTTCTCCTTATTCCATCTTCTGGTGCACTTCCTACACACACACCTGCATATTCTTGTCGCTATTTCCAGTCATTACTTCCTTTCTGCTTTGCAACTTTGCAATTGTCCCATGATAATGTGTGCTCCTAAAATGTTTGCTGTTATCACCTCAAGAATTTAATGAGACTCCCAATTAAGCTGTATGCGCTTGTTGACTTCCTTTTGGCAGCACCCTACAGGAACCCTCGCCCAGTTTCAACACATTTTTATATTTATCTTTATCCTGAGCTAAATAGTAGCTTGAACAAAGTCCCAGGGCTGTATGTATAAGCTAGAATCACTGACATTGTATTTCTCCACTCAATGAAAGCTCTTCTCTTCCCCACCTTTTTAGCTCAGTTCCTTCACTTTTGTTTACATTGCCTTTAGTATAGGCATCAAACTGAATTATTCTCCACTAAGAAAAGTCTCTCCTCTCTCCCTCCCTCTCTCCTTCTCCCTGTTCCATTCTCTCCCTTTCTCTCCCACACTCCCTTCTCTTTCTGTCTGTGTCTGTCTACCCTTTTCTCTCCCCATCTCATTTTCTCTCCCTCTCTCCCCTTTTTCCCCTTCTTCTTTTCTCCCCTTCCCCTTCTCCTTCCCTCCCTCCTCTTCCTCTCTCTCTTTCTCTCTCTGTCTCTCTCTCTCTCTCTCCTTGCCCCTCCCTCCCTTTCTTTCCCTCCCTTCCCTCCCCCAACTTATAAGAACAGGGTAGCTGTCTTCAAGTACTTGAAAAAAAGTTGTCAAATGAATGAGGAGCTAGGATTCTGCTTGGCTCCAGATGGCAGAGGTAACAGCACTGGATGGAACTTACAAAGGGATAAATTTAACCCTAGCATAAGGAAAACTTTCCAATAATTAAAATTCTACAAAAGTTGAATGGGTTACCTGAGGAGCAAGTGGGTTTCCCCTTACTAGATGTCATGAAAAGCTGAATGACATTTTGTAGAGAATTTTGTGATAGGGATACTTTTCTGTGGATCCAGGTTAAGTCTAGACCTGACATGCCTTACAAATTTGAAATTTTATCATTTCTACTTTCTTTTACTTTCTTACACATAGATCGTATAATATTTGGGGAGCTGAGTGCTAAACATTAAATAACATGCACAAGAAAAAATATCTTGTTTCAAAATTTCCTCAAAAATGACCCAGTTATAGCTATGAATTAAAGTGAAAATATAATCCTTTCTTCCAGACCTCACACATTCTGATTCTAATACTTTACTTATCAGTGGTGCATGGGTCACAAAGCAATACGCTAAGCACCATAGGCTTTGTATGAGTTAGATTCAATTACTGTCCTGAAATATCTATTATTTATTAGAGGAATATGAGAGATTAAAGCCAACTTCAATTAATAGAAATCAAACATTGTAAAATATATTTTATATATGCGTATATGTGTTTTATATGTCTATGCACTCATGCACAGAAAAAGATGTCAGAGCATATTACTCTAATGCCCTTCTTATAGACTTTTCTCCTAATTTCAAATTCTGTGGCAGGTTTCAGGATCATACATATGTAGAGCCGGAAAGGGCCTCTGATAAAAACTTGTGTAATTACATCAATTTACAGAATATAGAAATGATGTTTTTAGCTCAAAGTCTGAATGTTGTCATGGAGGAATATCTCATGGAACTGAGTCAGGATGGCAGGTCTTACTAAAGAGAATAAAGTCAAATTTGCTAAAACAATCAAATAACCTGTTTTTCTCTAACCTTAGAAGTATACTGAAAAATGTAATGGTAAAAGAATTCTATCTTAGACAAACAATAGGTTCATTGTTATTGTAGGAATACTGTGAATGATCAGAGCAAGTCTTACAAGTACACAGGAATGGGTTGATACTTGGATTTATTAATTTGGACCGTCATCACCTATTTTCTTAAGTAAACAAGATACTGGTAAATTAAATTGTGATAATATGATAGGCTAACATCTTTGCACTTTGAGAATGTATAAATTCCTGGAACATAAAAAAATTATCATTTATAAACTGATCCTAACTAGAAAGTGCCCTGTTGTATTGCTATTAAGGAAGTTTATAGAATAAGCCTATTACTTTATATCATTTTAATGTAGATATTCATAGTAACTTGCTACAAAATCATTAAAATAGTATACCATTTTAAACAATGATAACAGGAAATAAGATTCAATCTCTAAGTAGAATATTAGCTCCTTGAGGACAGAGACTGTCATTTGTTTTTGATTTTGTGTCCCCAGACCTTTTACATATTAGATACTTAATACTTAAAAGATGTTTGTGGAATTGAATTGGATTGAATTGAATTATAAATTCAAAGGTTTAAAGCTGGAGAAGACCTTGGAGGTTGTCTCCTGCAATTCCTCTTCTACTAGGAGACTGAGACCTCATAGCCTTTAAATATGAATTAACCAAGTTATATAGGTCATAACCAGCAAAAGACTGATCCAAACCCAGATCCTCAGACTCCAAATTCAGTCTCTTTGTTTTCATTGGATTTTGTGCATTATATGGTATATAGGAATTGATCAATATTCAAAAGTTGCTTTTCTGTTACACTCCAAAATCACTTCTACTTCTATAACATCTTTCTCTCCAGTTGGACAGTTGCCACCCTACTCCAGATTTTTATTACCTCTTTCTTGGACTATTATAGTAGCCTTATGATTGGTCTCCTTGACTCACATCTCTCCCCTCTCCAATCCATCCTTCACATAACTACCAAAAGGATTTCCCTAAAGCACAAGCCTGTGTGGTTCCCTGTTACCATTCAGAGTAGTTCTTCTGCTTGCCATTTATTTAAAATCCTTCAAATCTTAGCTTATGTGTACCTTTTCACTTCTATAGATTATTCTTGTTAACACATATTATGGTATAATATTCCTCATTCATGGCATTCTATGCTCCATCTACTTGTCTTGCATTGTCTGTACCTAGGCCAGAACTGTGCTCCTTCCACAACCCTGCCTCCTACAATTACTGCTTTCCTTATTAATAGTCAGGAAAACTAGTAATGGCTATCACTCATAGTTTACTTTAAGGTTTGTAAAAGGTATTATTCAGGCATTATTTGGCAGAAGGAAAAGATGAGATGGTCTCAAGGTGGGAAAGAGGAATGGACAGAGTTTTGTGTTAACATCTTCATTGAACATGAAGAAAGCAAGGAAAGTCTCCCACATGTTGTATGGATTCCCTATGGCAAATGTTTGAGAGGATCTAGACCATAGCTCGAGAGGATGGGGAGGCACAGATAGGTTACAACCTGCATTATTGGAAAGAAATCCTAAATAGATGAGATCACAGATCCCATCTGATAATGAAGTGTCTTATTTGATCATTTGTTTTTTTTCCAAGGCTCAAACCAAGTGTTACCTTTGGCATGATGATTTCCCCATCCTACCCTACCCAATTATCTCACATCTATTGTGTGTGTGTGTGTGTGTGTGTGTGTGTGTGTGTGTATATGTATATATATATTTTAATTACTTTATTTGCTTTCAGTGTTCTACAATCACTTCCATATATCTTTGATTTTTATCCTCCCTCTCCCTCCTTCCCCCCTCCCTCCCAATTTTGGATATTCCTATCTGATGGGAGAGACAACACTGAAATAGCTATGTACAAACAAGATGTATATAGGATAAATTGGAGAAAATCTCAAAAGGAGAGGGATAAGCATTAAGGGAGATACTGAAAAGATTCTTGCAAAAGGTGTGATTTTAACCAAAGCTGAAAAAAAAGCAGAGGATCCAGGAGACAGAGGTGAGGAGGAAAGTATTCCAGGCATTTGGGACAGTCCGTGAAAATGCCCAGAGCCATAGATGGAATGTCATTTTTGATGAACAGCAAGAAATCCTAGTCCAATGAAACAGTTCCTGCTACTTAGCAGTTAACAAGTGCTAACCTCATCACTTTACAAATGGGGTGGAAAGGGAGACCAGAATTTAGACACAGGTAGGTTGAAACTCAGTACAGTCACATAACTAATTTGTGGCAAAAGCAAAGATCTGAATATTAATCCAGTGCTCCTTTCCACTATATCGTAATGCTTAAACTCACATCAAAAAGCAAACATGTGCTTAAGCTTAGGTGTTTTTGCTAAACACTTGACCAGAGCAATAAAAATGAGTGGCCTAAAATTTTCTCCTAGTTTCAAACTATCTTAAGATAATTGAGAATCCTCAGTTTTTAGACTCAATTGCTTGCCAAGATTCCCTGGCAGAGATAGAGACAAAAACACAGGAAAGTAGGATTTTGTGAATAGCAGAAAAAGGTGCCTTGATTGACTAGTCACTCATGAAGTATTTCAGCTCACTGTTTACCTCTGCTTTACAGAAAGAAGTAATTCAAAAATGTATTTCATTAGAATATTTGCTGTCTTGCTAAGCTTGAAAATTTAGAAACCACCCACTGTGTTCATATGCATTAGTCTACACCTCACCAAATTGACTTCTTGTCATTGTGTAGACAAAAACTTTGACTTTTTAATAGAAGACACATAATTCTAATAGAAAGGAAAGGAAGGTTGAAAACAAAGAGCTTATTATAAAGAATGGGTCAATTGTTACACTAAACACAAATCACCTGTTTATTACCAAATAGGTGGTTAGAAATGTCCTCCAACTTCCTTACCTTTTTGATACATGGAGTTATGGTGAATGCATTCTTTTAATTTAAGTGGGGACATTTTCATCTCTCTTTAATTATATGAAACATTTTCCACTGTAGGTTTTGCTGATTCCAGAAGCATAATTATATAAGCATTTTTCTTTTTTAAATTTTGTTCATTGCTATTTATCTTTTCTGAAAAATAAGGTCTCGGCTTAGCCCATCTCTGAAGTTGAGACATGTTGAATTGAGTTTTCAGTCTCTTACAGGAAACCAGGATACACTAACTTACAGCATCGCTCGTCCAATTCTGAGGGAAAAAAGATTGTGTTTGAAAGTTTTTGTGAGTTTGGTTCCCACTTAAGTACCAAATAAGTTAAAGAAGGCTTCCAATGGTGTGCTATCTATGAGATTAGAGTAGCACTGTGCCTTCCAAAGGTAACAGATGATGCTGTGCTCAGGTGTGAGATAGAGTAGAGTAATGTAGAGGAAGTGGAAAAATATGCTCAGATACAAAGGAGTATTGATTAGGCTTCTGGGCATGAGTACAGCTACAATACAATACAATGAATTTTCTCATTGTCAAACCCCAAGCATTAGATTTGAATAAAAGCTTGTGGGGAAAAGACAGCTTTCTTCCCATGGGTTGAATATGGGACTATTTATTTGGTATTATAATCTTTGCAGATAACCAAATATTTGCTTTGCAATGCTCCCAATTTAAATGTAGTACTTTCCATCCCTCCTGCTGAGTGAAAAACAATTAGTAACCTTTCATATTAAAAATTAGAGCATAGTCATTCTGCCAGCCACACAGATAAGCAACTCTAGGATCACTTACAATGACATGGGAAAAAACTTCATCAAAGTCATATGTGATGTTAAAGAAACTACGTGTAACATACTGGTCTGAATTAAGTATTATGATGTAAGTGGTAGAATAGAGGAAAGCCCTGGAGTTGATAATACCTAGGTTCAAATCCTATCTTAGATAAGCACTAGCTGTATAACTGAGGGTAATCACTTAGCCTATCAGTGTTTCACATAGGACTCTCAAGATTATAAATTAGAGTCGATATTAATTTGCATCAAGAGAGGGAGTTTCTACATAGGAAGTTACCTACACTGATGAAATCATAGGTCCAAGACAACCCAATTATCCCCTTCTTAATTCCCTACCAAAAAAAAAATTAAGTGGTATTTTTATTTATATTTATTTTTTTATTATTTTATATATATTTATATTTATTTCCAGTGTAACCTTAAAACTTTTAAGCATAAGTCATCTCCATGATTTTATTTAAATTGTTTCCCTTGATATGAACAGGCAATTTTCATGAGAAGAAATTAAAGATATCTATAATCATATGAAAAAGTGCTCTAAATCACTACTGATTAGAGAGATGCTAATCAAAACAACTCTGAGGTACCACATCACACCTATAAGATTGGCAAACATGTCAGAACAAGAAAATG
>CM053771.1:213555162-213671311 GCA_028658325.1 Potorous gilbertii | reverse complement strand
TCATCATCAACATCATCATCATCATCACCATCATCATCATCACCATCATCATCATCATCTTCATCATCATCACCATCATCATCATCATCATCATCATCATCATCATCATCATCTTCATCATCATCATCATCATCATCAACATCATCATCATCATCATTATGTAATTTCATTGTGTAGCTATTCCCCTACATCTTCAAATTCTCTGTGATTCTTTCCTATGTCTTTTTGTAAATACTCCATTGTTCGGGTCTATTACCCGGACCTTCGCCTGGATACTTACCTCTCCTGGTCTTCGGACATCTCCGGCCCCTCCGGTGGGGGAGGGGAATAACTAGACAGAACACCCAGTGGTGGCTGCACCACGTTTATTGCTTACATGTGGAAGCCAGAAGAGAAGAGAGAGAGCAAGCCCCAGACCCCAGGTTTTATACCCGCCCGAGCTCCTCCCATGTTCCTCCCAGTGGGTGGAGCCCGCACTGTTACTGAGGTGTTCCCAGTACCCTAGGTGCAGGTTAGCATCTCCAGGCGTCTCACTACCCTCACAGGAGGCCACGGTCCAGAGCTGGGCCCTAACACTCCATAGAGTTTCTACCCAATAAAATGGAGATGTTTTCTGGCTACCTTCTTAACTGGGGAATAATACAGTAACATTTGTGCCATCTACTTATTTTCTGTCTTTTAGGGCATTACATAATCATGGTCTCTGATTTGGAAGGAATCACAGAGGCCTTTGAACGAAGTCTATCCCATCCAATCCATACCTGTACAAGTAGAACCTTTATTCTCTCACCTGGTGAGGTGTCATATAATTTTTTTTTTGAAGACCCTCAGTGGGATGGTGCGTGTGGGGGGAGGGAATAGTAACCCAATTGGTCAGTTATACTTTTGGATAGCTTTAGAAATAGTCTCATCAGGTCCAATTTAAAGTCACCGGTTTATAGTTAGCAGAGCACCTCTAACCTATTCATAGACCTTGTGCCTCTCAAGGCAGTCTAAGATTATTTACATTTTTTTGGTGCTCTCTTGCATTGTTGAACTTCCTGTTCACTAAAACACTCAGATTTTTTTTTCAGGTGAACTCCTGTCTAGTCACAAGTCCTCCCATCCTGTACTGATGATGATTTTACATCTTACCCTATTAAATTTCATCTTATTACTTTAAGTCAAATATTTTAGATGGTCAAATGCTGTATAGAGCTTAATTCTCTCATGCAACATATTGACTATTTTTCCTAGATGTTTGCTGTTTGGATTGGAAACTAGATCAGTGTCTCATCTATAGCCTCTTTTCAGTAGTAAATTAACAACTGTAAATAGTGTCCTTGTACTGTCGAGCTCATTTGACATGGGTGAGGTGAAGTAGAAAAAGTAAGAAAAAGGCTGGATCTGAAATCAGAGGTCCTGACTTTGACTTAGAACTCAGTTACTTGCTAACATATGTGACTTGGAATATTCCATTTAATATCTCTTTTTCTTCATTTGTTTAAAGAAAAGAAAAAAAGATAAACAGTAGATACTAATAACATTTTTCCAAATATAATTTTTATAATTATATGACTATTCTATAGGTTCAGCTATTCGTCCCACCAGCTCTTGCTCTACCAAATTGAACCTAGTCTCCTAGCCTACATCTTTGTCCCTTTTCTACAGGCATATGATGAAACACTTTATTAAGTGATTTGGTCAAATCTAGGTTAATAATACCTGTAGCATCCCCCTGGGCTGACTGTCGAGCTGTCAAAAAAAAGGAGAGAAGGGTAGTCCTATGTGACTTTTTGATGAAGTCATGGGGTCTTTGAGATCACATCTTTTTCATCATATTCTAGATAATTTCCAGGAATCCAATTCAAAGTCACTGGTTTCTAGTTAGAGGAAGGCATGCCTTTTAGAAAACTTGAACAGTTTCTATCTTCCAAACCCATGTGTCCTCCATGATCTTTCAGAGATCACACTGCAATTGTCTGAGAAATTATACCTGCCTCGTCTTTCAGTTCTAAGATTCAGTTCAGTAGCACCTAGTGAATTGAAATTATTAAGGAGAGATAGATAAATCGATAGAAAGAACATATATTAAGCTCTTACTGTATGTTGGGTGCAGCGAAACACAATAGAGATTCAAATGCAAGAAGTTCACAGCCTCTTCCTTCCAGGACCATACATTCTAATGGGCAGACAACACATAACTAGGAACTGGGTGAGGGTGGGAGGATATAACATCTTTCTATTCCCCATGATGAGGAGATAACAAAGAAGTATGGAGGACTGGTTCGAAGCAAGATTAAAACAAAAGCTAGCCTGTCATATTTGGGGTACATGGCAATGCTGTCCAAGGGCCCAGGGGAAGGAAGATGAAAATGGTGGCCAGAGAGTGTCAAAATGAAGAGATGCCCTTTCCTTTATCTCCTCTACTTATTTGTTTTTCAACTTTTTATTACTATAGCTATCTTTTCCCTTTCTTTTCCAGTTCAAAGATTAGCAGAGCAAAGAGAAGCAAAATAAAAGACACCAGGCATGCCTTTATGTCATTATAATTCTACTTATCCCAAATGACACATTGTTTGAAGATCCTTCTTCCCTGAATATTTCTTTTTGAAAAGACCCTTTTGTATGCCCCTTTGTTTCCTCCCCAGACTCATTAGGAACTTCAGCACTCCTGATATTCTTCTTAAGGAGTATGCTGCAGCTTTGTGTTCATTTTCCATTTCCTTTCCTAGCTTTCATCTTTTACACATATGAATTTAACTCTTTAAAATCCATATTGGTCAGTAAGTTCCTTGTTTATTTGCATTTGTTCCTTGAGAAATTAAGTTTTTCTTCCCTCTTTCGGAATTATTTCTTTTTGTCTTAAGAATTTTATTCTGAAATACAAAACTCTCTTTCCCTCTTGGGCTAAGTTTCTCTGAAGAATTTTGAACCATAAAATGTTATCCATCCTTTTTTTTCTGAACTCTGAAACCTACTCTCCTAAAATTTAGGATATTTATTAGAATAGGGCTAACTTCCCTCTCTTTCTCTAAAACAAATTTCTCCTTCCTCAGTCCCCATAATTTCCACAACAGACACAAGTTCCTCTTTGCTGTGCAAATCAAGAGAAGTTTTCTTTTTTGAAGAATGAAATTATTGAGGAGAATCAAGATTAGCTGTTCTACTTTTAACACAGCTCCAGCAGATTTCTGAATAACTAACATCCTGCCTTATTGTTAATAGCTCTTCTCTGTGCCAGGATGGAATATGTTTTCCAAATGTTTCATTTATTTTATCATTCTGTCCAAGTGTTTTATAGAATGGTTCATTGATGATAATGCTTTTGATTCTATCTCTATAGATTTTCATCTAGGAATCCAAAAGTCTTCTTTTTTCTTCTGACTCATGGATTTCCTCATTAATTGATTTTTAATATATATATTAAATGTACTTTATATATATATATATATATATGTATATAAAACATACATATACTATTCTACCCCTTTTTTCCCCTCTCTTTTCCTTACAATTTCCCTGTCCTATTCCTTTTGAATAAGATGAGTCCTTCCAGAACCACACTTGAAGCATTTTATATAGTTATTATAATTGCTACTCATAAAATATAGACTTTCTAGGATTTTAATATTTTGTATATACTAGCACAAACTTAGATAACTACGTGTTATCATTCAATCAAGATATATGGCCCTTTTACTACATTTCTTTTTAAAAAAATTATTTATTTTAAAACTAAAATGCTAAAACAAATACACAAGAAAAGAAACACTATAAACCTAAATATTAATACTTAAATACAAAATAATAAATGAAAAACTGCATTGCCTTATGAACAGCAGAACATGAGAAGACTCAAAATATACATAAATAAATTTTCATTTCAAGAAAACCTATATAAGAAATACTACACATTGTGTCTAGAACTGTCCATCTTTTCTTTGCTTCCATGTAAGTTTTCTTTTGTTCTCTGTTGTGTATTTTTTTCTGCCTTTTCCCCACCTACTCCCTAAGAGGGCTACAATTAAGTGCAGATATACACACACACATATATAAACATATACACACACATATATAAACATATACATACATACAAATATATACATATATACTTACATACACAAACACATAGATATATATGCTTAGATATCTTTAATCATACATATATATAATATGTATTCATATGCAAGACCAATACAAGACCATACTACTCTTGTTTGTCCTCTGTTTCTCTGAGGGTGGGTAACATTTTCTTTCATAAGTCCAAGTCTTTCCATATTTTTCTAAGTCTACCAAATCATCATTTCCTACACCACAGCAATATTCTAACCTTATATTGTCTGGCTATTTTAAACAGTCTAAAGCAATATTGATTCATGGGGCTGACATGTGTAGTTTCCTTATTATTCTTTTTTGATTAAACCTATTTTAACTTTAACTTTGAGAACGATTACTATCCTTGAATTTTTTCCTAATAAATTCTACTCCTCTTTATTTTATCTTTGTATGTGTCTCTTATTTCCTCTTTCCTGATTCCTTTACTTCTATCCACTACTCTGCTCTCTTTTTATTTAACCTACCCCCTCTCCAAAGATACCTCTTTTTTCCTACCATTCCTGCTAATTTAAACAACCTTCTATAGCCCACTTATCGTATTTCCTCTCCTTCTTATTTCTTTACAAATTTAGAAGACATCTATTCCCTTCTAAATATTCACTCTTTAACTCAGATCTGATATGAGTAGGGTTCCCTCTAAAAATCCCTCCCTTGTCCACTTCCCCCTCCCTATCCTATTGCCTTTTAATTCTTTCCAAATTTAAAGACTTTTATACATATATACATACATATATATATATATATATATATATATATGTATGTATGTATGTATGTATGTATCGTTCCCTCTTTGACTTTATCTCCAATGAGAGTCGGGTTCCAGATCTACCAGCCCTCTTCCCCCATCTCATTCCTCTGTGTCAGTTCTTCCTCTTGTGCCTCTTATTGTGACTATTATTTCATTATTCATTCATTTGTATAATATAGTTACTCTTCTTACCATTTCCTAAACTTTTTAGAATGTAGAATTTCCTATACTTTCTAGAGTCGTGTCATACTCAGATCTACCCCAATCTTTTTTTCTAACTACCCAGTTATTTATAACAATCTCAGTTAGACATATGTCTTATATTTCCTCCTATAAAAAGTAAACAGTCTGCCCTTATCTGGTCCTTTTAATTAGTCTCTGATATGTACCTTATTTTTCTCTCAGATCTCACATGTCAAATTTTCTATTGAGGTCAGGTCTTTTTTGGTTTGGGGTTTTTTTGCAATAGAATCCTGAAAGAGCTGTCAATTCTTTCAATGCCTACTTTTTTCATTCAGGATTAAGCTTAACATTGCTGGGTATGATATTATTGGCGACAATCCCAGGTATTTTACTCTTCAACATATAGTGTTCCAAGACCTATAGTCTTTTGCTGTCATTGTTGCTAGGTCTTGTGGGATTCTAATTATGGTTCTGCCATATTTGAACTGTATTTCTTTTCCCTTGTTGCTCATAATATTTTCTTCTTTAGCTGAGAGTTTCAGAATTTGACTATGATATTCCTATAGTTTTTCCTTGTCATATTTTTTTCGGGTGATCAAATGATTTTTAATGTTTCTACTTTCCCTTTTTGTTCTAATGTTTCAGGGCAATTTTCTGTAATTTTTTCTTGGATTATTTTATCAAAATTCTTTTTTTGATTGTAGCTTTCAGATAGTCTTACTATTCCTATTATTTCTCTTCTTGATGTGTTCACCAGATCAGTGTTTTTCTTGTGAAATGTTTCACATTCTCTTCTATTTTTTTTATTATATGTGTATGTATGTATGTGTGTTTATATGTATATATACACACATATACATACACACTATATATATATATATATATATATATATATATATATATATATATATATATATATATATATATATTTCTTGGTCTCTTTTAACTTTGATGGAATCACCTTACCCACTTCTAGTTTTCAAGGAGTCATTTTGTTCCTTAAGATTTTGGATCTCATTTTCCAGTTGGTTGACTTCTCAATATCTTCTTAATTTTCTTGGATTGTTTTCATTTTAAAATTTTTTCCCTCAATCTCTCTCATTTGATTTTTTAAATCTTTTAAAAGTTCTTCTACAAGTTCTTTAGGAGCAGGTGACCATTTGATATCATTCTTTAGGGTAGGAGAAGCTGTTTTTGCTTTTGTGTCCGCCTCTGAAGACAAACCTTGGTCTTCCCTCTTCCCATAGTGACCTTCTATAGTTGGGTTCTTTCTCCCTTGCTGGCTCATTTTTTTTAATTTGTAACAACTTACTATTATAATTACCTCTAGTCCTGGGGCGTGGGGAATGGTACCTCTGACCTCAGGTTCCCTTCAGTTCTCCCCTCTGTCCTGAGCTGAAACCAAGAACCCCATCTTCTTGTAAGTTCTAGAGGTATCCCTAGACACCTAGGGTGTCCACAGCTAGAGGTGTCCCTGTTCCACTGCTTCTGCACTGACCAAGTGTGCCCTGGTTCCTTCTCACCCATGGCCATGTCTCTGAAGCACAGCTGGGCCTTGCATCCCTAACGTTTTTCCTTAACCTTCCTGCTCAGGAGCCCAACTCTCCACACTGTCGGGGAGGTGAAAATTCCTGTGGCTGTGGCTGTGGCTGAGACTTCCTTCCAAGCCAGCTAACCTCAGGGCTAGCAACTTGCAGTTTCAGTGGAATTACCTTGAAGGTGTTTATACTTCACAGTGACCAAACCTGTCTTTGAGATTTTTTTCAGATCTTCGAGGACCAACGTTCTGCCCCAACTCTTTTATTTTTATGTTTTACGTTCACCCTGAGGCACTGTTTTGTCTTGTTTCTGGGGGAAATCTGAAGAACCTGGAATTTTTCTGGCCAAGTAGGTCAGTCATCTTCCCAGAATCTTCCCAGAATCCTTTCCTCCCTCCTGCTACATTTCCAGTCATTTTCTTGATAATGTCTTTTACTCTGTTTTTAATGTTCCAAGTCATCATTGACAGTAAAATATAGCACATTTATATCCACTGGGCATCTTTCTGTTGTATTTTACTTCAGATCTAATTTTAATTCCTTTGATACTGTGTTATTCCATTCCATTTTAAAAATAAAATCCTCTGACTTTTAAAGCCCTTTATAATCTCTTCCCTTTCTAACGTTCTAGACTTCCTAAATATGATTCTGCTCCACCTTCTGTCTGATCCAGTGAGAGGGATCATCTTGCTATTTCTTGCACATGACACTCAGTCAACCTACTTTTTCGCTTATTCATTGGCAGGCCCCCATGCCTAGAATACTCTCCCTTCCTGTCTTCACCTTTTTATCTTCCTTCAGCTAACCCTCTATTGCTAGTACCTTCTCTCTGACACTAGCTTCAATTTACTTTATTTTTGAAGTAAGTAGATTTTGGCATGTCATCTTCCTCATTAGAATGTGAGCTCCTTGAGGACAGGGATTGTTTTTGCCTTTCTTTATATCCTTAACACTTACCTATGTCTACCATTCCTTGGTCCTTTCTAAAGCCACACTGGATCTCAAATAGATGATCATCTTCCAGATAAAGGATCAGTCTATTATGGAGGACTCTAGCAAGAATCTTGTAAGCAGTGCCTAAAAGAGACACCTCCCTGAGACTGTCAAAAGACAATCTATTTCCTTTACCTTTATAGAGATGGACAGTGAAGTCATCCTTGAATGGTTAATATGGTATTTGCTGACTGACAGATCCAGAAGAAATGCCAAGAGTAGAACAGAGGTATGTATACAACATTTGTCAGTCTGACCAAGGCCTTTGATACTGTCAGTTTTGAGGGCTTATAGAAAATTGCCAAAATTTGGTTGCCCAAAGAAGTTAATCAATATTGTATATCAATTTCATGATGGTATACTTGCCCAAGTTCTGGATGATGGAAGATGCTCTTGCTCTTTCCCAGTCACCAATAGAGTCAAGCTAGACTATGTTCTTGGTCCCATGCTTTTATAGTATGATATCCTCAGCAATATTGTCAGAAATCTTCAGTAAAGACAAAAATGGTATCAAACTACCAAACTGATGACAAACTATTTAACTTGCAAAGGCTATAAGCCAAGACTAAATTGCATGGAGAGTTGGTACATTATTTTTTTATTCACAGATTGTGCCCTCAATGCAGTCTCTAGTGCTGAGGTACAACAAAATATGGATCAATTCTCTGATATGTCTACTAATTTTGGCCTAACAATTAACACCAAGAAAACACAGGTTCTCCACCAACCAGCATTATACCATCTATATGTGAAAACTTAAGTTACAGCAAAAGTGGAAATTTTGAATGCTGGGATAAGTTCACTTACTTTATCAGTATACTTTCTAGAGATGTAAATGTATATAATGAGGTTGTAGGAGCTTGGAGCCGGCAGAAAAGAGGAAGTGTCTTGGTGGGGAGCCAGCTCATGAGGAGTCATAGATCATGGCATGGTTGGATTATAGATTTAAAACTGGGAGGAGCTGGTGTGGCTCAGAGGATGTCAGATTCCAAGACCTTAACAGTAGCAAATCTCTACGGGCATCTCTCCAAGCAGGTAAGCCATCAGGTAAGGAATCCAGGCTGTGGACAGCTACAACCCACTCTGCAACCAATCCAGCAGTATCTTTCTTACTTATGACTAAGCACCTACTGTGTGCTAGCACTGCCAAATACCAGGGAATCAAAAAACTGAAGCAGGCCCAGCTTAAGAGGCACTTGGCCCCAGGTGGGGCTGCATGCAGTCAATCACAAAAGCAAGGTCCATCTCTGGCAGGTAAACTGAAGGTACTCACTGAGGGAAGGCCCCAGGATAAAGGAGGACTGAAGAAGGCTGGATTGGAGTTGAAACCTGAAAGATGCCCTGATGGTCAAGAGAGACAGAGACCCCTTGCATGGGGAAGAGTTGCTGAAAATGCACTGGAGAGATGGAGAAAGGGGTGAGGTATAACATGACTGGAAAGGTAGAAAGGGAATAAGCATTTATTCTAATCCACAACTCTGACAGGTGAGTACTATTATGATCCCTTTTGCATTTGGAGAAACTGAGGCAAACAGAGTTAAGTGACTTACCCAAGGTCACACAGTTAGTATGTATCTGAAGCTTGATTTGAACTCACAAAGATGAGTCTCCCTAACTCCAGGTCTAGCACTCTATCCATTGAGCCACCTACCTACCCCCTTGACTTCTTTTAAGTCCCAGCTAAAATCCTACCTTCTTCAGGAAACCTTTCCCAATCTCCCTTAATTCTAGTATCTTCCCTTTGTGGATTATTTTCTATTTATCCTCTCCATAATTTGTTTGCTTATATTGGTCTCCTTGTCATCCCCATTCAAATGTGGATTCTTTGAGGGCAGGAATTGTTTTTTGCCTTTCTTTGTATCCCTAGCACTTAGCTCAGTGCCTAGTACGTAGTAGGTCCTTAATAAATGTTCATTGACTGACTGTTGATGAAATTGTCAATTGGTACAGTCATTTTGAAAAGCAATGGAGACCTATGTCCCTCAAATCTTTCCCAGCAATGTGCTACTAAGCTTATATCCAGAGTAAAAAGAAAAAGGAAAAGAACCCCCATGTACAAAAATATTTGTAGCAGCTCTTTTTTAATGATTAAAAAACAGAAAGTAAGAGGGTGGCCATTAATTGAAAAATGACTCCACAAATTATGGTATATGGATGCAGTGGAATATTGCTGTGTTACAAGAAGTAAAGAAGAAAACATTTCTGAGAAACCTGCTAAGACTTACATAAACTGATACAGAGTGAAATGAGCAGAACCTGGAGAATGATTTATACAGTAACAACAAAAATTAAGAAAAACTTAAGTACTCTCATTAAAGAAATGACTTAGCATGATTCCAAAAGACAACAATATACATTCTAGAGACCTACTGAGTGAGGGGTGAACAACTCAAGGTGTGGAATGAAAATGACGTTTCTGGATGTGGCCAATGTAAGCATTTATTTTGCTTGACTATGCATATATTATACAAAGATTTTATTTTTCTTTCAGTCTAGGGAAGAAAGGGGAGCTAGAGAATAAGTTACTAATAGGAATAAAAGGAAAGGTGCAGAAGGAGGGTCATTGAAGGATTTTTTCTTTAAAATGTGGAAGAAAACAGAATGAATGTGAATCACTAGGCAACATAGACAATCAGGACACTTTGAGAATAGCATGTTGACTTTATTGAATGCTTAGAAAAGAAAGGTATAATCACAGCTTTACATACAAATTCTTTTGCTCTATTTTGCATCTAGAAAAGCTCATCTTATTTGATATTTTTTAAAGAAATAAATCCAAATGCTGAGTAAGTTGACTACTTAAACATTTAAAAAAAAGGATCATGAGGTTGATGAATACATTTCCAGAACTAGTTCATTGTTTAGGAGACTCTGAAGGAAAGTATGAGAGATAAGAGGTATACCATCACCAACCAAACTGAAGATCTTTGGAGCTATTGTGCTGGTCTCATTGATCTACCAATACCATGCCAGGAAATCGAGTTACTTCCATTTGAATTATCTGAGGACAATTCTGAAGATCATCTGCAAAATAAAATACTGGACGCTGAGGTCTTTTCTTGTACTAAACTCCCAAGCATTCAAATTCTGCTACAGAGAGTGCAACTGATAGTCTGGCTACTTGTTCAAATGTCAAATGTATATTTGCTTAAAAGATATTTTTTTGAAGAATCCACACAAGACAGGCCCTCACACGGTGGTCAGAAGAAGCATATAAGGATACTCTCAAAGTCTCTCTGAGGAACTTTGGATTCACCTGTGAGACATGGGAGACACTGACTGGCAATGGATGACCCAGCATGGAATGGCCACATCAAAGAGGATGCTGTATTCTATGAATGAAGCAGAATTGTAGAAATTGCAAATGCAGAATTGCTCAAAAGAAATGTGAGATTATGCATAGATTTAGACACATCTCCACTTCAACTGTTCACATGACTTCTTATGCCCAACCTATGACAGAGTCTTCTGAGCTTATATTGGTCTGATAAGCCACAGTCAGACTCACTGTCCCTTGACTCCAACATAGTGATGTCATTTTGGGCCTCTTGGAGAGGGAAGGACAGACAAAATGTTCACTTAAATGCCTGGCATCTTAGTAAGTGCTTAACAAAGGCTTGTTTAGTTCATGGTCAGACCTGTCATTTCATGGGTGTGGTGAGCTCATAGTATGGAAATTGCTCTATCAGTACAGATTGGCACCTTATTTGCAAAATAAAGTTTGAGAGAGTTGTTTGAGACCCTTAGAAGTTAAGTTATTTGCCAAAGGTCCCTCAGCTAAAATGAACAAAGGTAGGAACACTTTTCCTGACTGAGGTCAGTTTTCTATCTGTGCTACATCTCTCCTTAAAGGAGATAATATTGGTATTAAAATATGACTTGTTTTATGGTAGAAAGTAGATTCTAGTCATTAAAGGACTGTACAATTTCCTTAATGCAATATAAGCCACCCTCTACCTTCTAATCAATTCCAACCCCAGCTCATTATACATCTGCAGTACCTATTCAAGATGTATATGCTGATGTTCTAACTCAGGGGCTGACTTTTCTACCATTTGTGTGTCCTAATTTGTGTCATTTGAATTCATCGTCCACTTGATTTTCTCAGTTTTTCTGTAATTGATCTCCTTTTACTGTCCAAAGGTTTTTAGAGGTGAAATGTAATATTTCAAGGCATAAACATTCTCCAAAAGCAGTATCTGCAACACTTCATCATTAATAGGGATTTTTTTTTGTTTGGATTTTGAAGAAGACATCCTACATGGCAGTGGTAAATACCTTAGGCAGGCATATGGGACTAGAGTTTGGAATTCTATGGAAATGAGATGAGAAAAGAGGGAAACAAGTTGTGATCAGAGGCTGCAAAGCCAAGCAGGTGTCTACAATCTCCCTGGAAATAGTTAATCCATCAGAGTAGCCTTGGGCTAATGCTAGTGGATGTGGAAGTTGAGAAAACAGCCCAGGAGAGCTGATGAAGGTAGCAAGGAAGGAGAGACAGTGATTCTAGTAAATGCATTTTTAGATACTGTGATGATGTTGGAAAGCTGCAGAGTAGTCTGTATTCTGTGGGTGAATTTGGTGTGAAATTGGCCTTAGTGGTTGTATGTGGGATTGGCAGAACAGTGAACAAATCAGTGCCTCCAGCATACGTGTGGAGCTTTGAGAGACCTCGCAGTAAGAGACACTATGGTCTGGCTCCTAGCTCCAGTACAGTGTCAGTGACAAGAAAGGATGTGATATCATCAGATTCCAATTTGTACTACATATCTGAACCTGAGCCTCCTGAGGTGCTCCCTCCTCTTTTCTGTTTGAGAGGAGTGGATAATTGTCTGAAGGGTGAACATGGAACAACTTGGGGCATTTGGTGGTATGCAGATATATCCCTGTTTATGCCCCACAATATTGTAATGCTTTTTCTCCTTACATCACAGTCATTTCTGGTAGAAAAAAAAAATCTCCTTCCATTTGGAGGACTCCATCGGATCTTTCATAACAGAAAAACAGTTATACAAGAATGCCCATTTCAGTGACTCCATCTGACAGTGCTTACTACCACATTCAATTTCCCCTCCACATGCTTTTCATTATCTGTTCTCTGGTACCCTGACTCTTATTTTAGTTTCTTGTGATTCACCTTCTTGTACTTTAATAATGAATGTCATTTTGGTCATCTTCAAGAATGAAGGACAACAACCAACTAAGCACCCAACCCACTATACATGCAAAGTTATGAAAAACACATTTCCGAATTAGCCATGTTGCAAAAACAAAACAGAACAAAACAAAACAGAAAAACCAAAACAACAAGAAAAATTAAGTGAAGAAAAATATGTTTCAATCTGTAGTCATAACTGATCAGTTCTCTCTCTGGATATGGATAGCATTTTTCAGCCTGAGTCCTTTGGAATTGTCATGGGTCATTTTATAGATCAGAGCTGTCAAGTCTTTCACAGATGATTTTACCTATTTTTCAAACAGTTTATATAATAGTGAAATCAATCATTAAATGTTTGGCAAACTTCACCTGTAAATATAATTGGTCCTAGTCTCCCCCTTTAGAGAGATCATTTATGATTTATTAAATTTCTTTTTCTTATATAGGATTATTTAAATATTTTATAACCTCTTCTGATAATCTGGGGGTATATGTATATGCATATGTGTGTATATATACGGGTATGTATATGGATATATATGTGTGAGCATATTTTACATATATAGATCTATCTATCTATCTATCTATCTATCTAGTTGGTTGTTGTCCTTCACTCTTGAAGAGGACCAAAATGACATCACTAGGATAAAGTCAAGTTTCAGTGTGTATGACTGTGGTTGATCAGACCAATATAAGCTCAAAATGCTCTGCTACAGATTGAGAACAAACACTCCATGTGCACATTTGGGGTGAATTCTCTGAATTTGTGCATTTTAAAAAACTATTTCAATTCAACTTTGCTCATAGAGCACAGCACCTTTTCGTGTTTGGGCACACCATATGTGTATGTATACATATGCATATGCATATGTATATATATATATATATATATTTGTGCATACATATATATATATAAACACATGCATATATACACACACATACATATGTGTGTAAATATATACTTTTGCTTGTGAATATCTTAAAGTCATGTTCTTTTGGGATTGTGTCTTGGGCTTTCTGGTTACCATAGTACTTTTTCTGGTCAGGTTCCTTTTTTTAATTATTTGTTCATTTGTCCAGACTACTTCTTGACTTCAGACTTCATATTAGAATCTTTACTCACCTCCTCAGTGGGTGTGTAACTAGCTTGAGCTTTGGTCTTTTATTTCCTTCTGTTTTCACAGTTTGGTCTGGGGGCCTATAAGGTTTTAAGTGCTTCCAGTGATGTGTGATCTGGGGAGAGATCTGGTCTCTGTCCTTTTTGACTGGTTTTTACCCAGTTGGGGCCCCGGCTCCTTGCAACTATAACCACTTTTCTTCAGCCTAGAACTATGACTCATAAATGGTTAATGAATGACAGAGCTGACAAATAGCACCCCATCTTGAGCCCAGTGCTAGTGCAAGGATCCCCTGGGATCTTTTTGACCAGAAATCCAGTCCCTTTACTGTTCCTGAGTGCTGCTCTTGCTTCACAACCCACAGCCATTGCTGTTTCTGCCCCACACCACTTCTGCCACATTGCACCATGCTCCAAGTCAGTCCCTATCCCAGTGTCTACAGACTACTCTTTCTGTCTTTCTAAGCTTCCCTGTGCCATAAAAAATGAATCACTGTGACTTTTTCTTGAGGTTCTCCTTCTCAGAATTCTGTTCAGTGTTGTCAGTGGTCATTTTGAAGGAAATGTTTTAGGCGAGATTTGTCAGTTGTGATTTTTCACTCTGCCATCTTGACACTGCCCTCCACTGAATCCCTATGAGTCTTTATGTTATATTTTGCTCCACAAAATCCAGTTACTTTATGTCATCAACAAACAATGTGATTGTGGTATCTCTTGCAAAATTTACCTGCAAAACTTTCCTGTTCCCTTCTTACATTTCCATCAAGGACTACAGGCATAATCCATTCTTATAAAAATATTAAGAGATCAGAAAGTAAGTTTATGAGATGAAAAGTTGCTAATGTCTTCTTGATAACCTTGTATTGGCATTAATAGCATATGTAATCATTTCTATATTTTTGGAAATCTTCTCTTTGAGATATCTTGAAAATGTATCCCTGGATGTACTGCAACCTATAGTGTGGATTTCTTCTGTATGCATTTGATAATATACAATTCTATCTCACTTCCATTTACTATTTCTACTTTATGATAGTACAGTTGTGGCAATTAGATGTCTATAAAAACCCTCATGAACATGTTCCATTCTGCATCTATTCATTGTCCTTTCTGTGGTTTCATCTATCTCTCTGTCTGTCTGCCTGTCTGTCTATCTATCTATCTATCTATGTATCAATCTCTACTCAGGATAAAGTTAGTTAGGTTTCATGCCAGGCTTTCTGTAGAAAACTGTTGTCCCCCATTACTCTTCTTTCTTTGTGATGTGAATGCTTGAAATCTCCTTTCATTCTCTTTTGTAATGTTTTGTAGATGAGTTTATATTCTCTGTTAATTATATTCTTGGCTTTCATGGCTCTTCACTTGGTAAAAGAAGATCAACAGACTGTTAGCCTATTCAGTTCCTGGGCTCTTTTGTGTCCTCGTAGCCACCATTTAAGATTGATAGCTTTTCTAAGCACTGGTGTTAAAGTTTGTGTCTTTTATCTATTTTCCATTTTTCAGAGTCAATAACTTGATTGAATAGCCTAGATTGGAGCTACTATAATTGCATGCAGTCACGTTTTATTCTTGTCCACCACCTGTACCAACCCTCGCTTACCTGCAAATTTGGTATTTATTTTGCTTTGTGTTCTAACTGGTTATAATGGCCTGACCATATCAGGATATAGTTTTGAAACCTTTCCCATCTTCATAACTAGCTATTTCCTGTCTCAACATATAAAGTAGTCAATTTCTTTTTTATGTGTATGAATTTTAGTGCTCCTATTTCCTGTGGCCCAATGATTATCTGGAAGAAAGTATTCATCATGATAATATAAATTTGTTCCCACCTTGTGGTTTCATGAGCATAGGGAAATCTTGATGAGCAATGCAGATAAATGATCTTTCCATACCTTAGTTTCTCAGTTTTCTGGGGTCACTTAGTGAGTAAGTAACTTGTTAGAGGTAACATAAATAGTAAATATGTCACTGGGGACATGATATATGAGGGGATTCATAATATAGAGACCTCAAATTTCTGAATAGTCTACAAGCTTTGGCCTCTTAATTATTTTTATCTTAAATCATGTTTTCCAATCTATTTTTCTGTATTATCTCCTAAACCAACTTTCAGATTCAAATATTATTTGCTTGGAGGAACTTTTCAGGGTTTTTCTGAACTTTTGAGCTTCATCTTTAGCAACAGTTAAATTAGTACATAAACAGTAATTATTTTTACAGTATCCTTTTGATCATGAATGACATGAATATTATATAGCCAGATAGTCAGGTGTTCAATGAATTGGTGTTTCTTGTTGTCTTTGGAAGTACGATGAAAGCCATGTAGTCTATCCAATGTTTCAGATGACTTTTTGTTCAAATATACACATAGAGAATAAATTTGGGGTAAAGGGGTTGGCATTAATAGAATTTTAGGAAGGATGGATTGAGGAGATGAGAAGTTTGAGACAGGAAAACCAATTAGGAGTTAGCACAGTAATCTAGGCAAGAGGTGATGATCATCTAAGCTAGATGGTGTCTGTGAACAGGAGGAGGGATGTAGGAAATAACTAGTGAATGAAAGGGTAAAGTAAAGTATGTGTATGTGTGTGTTTATTTTTTTTAATTTTTTTTCATTTCCACCTGAATGTTTTATTTTCCTCCTAAGCACTATATCAACTATATCCACTAGAGTCTTATTCCAACACATTAATTGTGACACAGAGGTGACCTTGTATCTTCAAAGGCTATATACCAGCAAAGAATAAACTCTTGCAGATCCTACCAAGCTGAAAAGCATTTTCTTGACTTTGAATTACCATGTAGTAACCATCTTAATATGAAAAGGTTTGTCACCAGAAGATGGTTACCAGGGGATGAAGTTTATGGTGACATTAAGGCATGGTACTATTTATGAAGATGTAGCAATCAACATGGATCAAGTCAGTACTCATTTTAATGACATCATGGATCCTTGGAATCATCCAAATATAGTAAATAAACCAGTAAATTAACCTCCACCAAGTCACTGCCACTCTCACAAATTCTAAATGATTTAATATTTTTTTCCTTTTTTCCTGTGTTTCCTACTTTTTCTTTTTCGTAAAAAAATATTTATTTATTCATTTATTTTAAGTTTTCAACATTCATTTTCACAAAATTTTGAGTTTCAAATTTTCTCCCTATCTCTCCCCTCCCTTCACCCCAAAACACCGAGCATTCTGATTACCCTTACCACCAATCTGCCCTCTCTTCTAACATCACTTCTTTTCCTTATCCTCATCTCCTCTTTTGTCCTATAGGGCAAGATGAATTTATATACCCCATTACCTGTATTTCTTACTTCCCAGTTGTATGCAAGAATAATGCTCATCATTTTTTCCTAAAATTTTGAGTTCCAATTTCTCTTCCTTCCTCCCTCCTTACCCATCCCCACTGAGAAGACAAGCAATTCAATATAGGCTATATATGTGTAGTTTTGCAAATGACTTCCATAATAGTCATGTTGTGTAAGACTAATTATATTTCCCTCCATCCTATCCTGTCCCCCATTTCTTCTATTCTCCTTTTTGACCTTGTCCTTCACCAAGAGTGTTTACTTCAAATTGCTGCCTCCTCCCATTTGCCCTCCCTTCCAACATCCCCCCCCACCCTGCTTATCCCCTTCTCCCCTACTTTCCTGTATTGTAAGATAGGTTTTCATATCAAATTGAATATGCACATCATTTCTTCCTTGAGCCAAATGTGATGAGAGCAACTTTCACTTTTTCCCTCTCACCTCCCTGTTTTTTCCCTCCATTGAAAAGTTTTTTCTTGCCTCTTTTATGAGAGATAATTTGTCCCATTCCATTTCTCCCTTTCTCCTCCCAGTGTGTGTGTATAATTCCTCCAACTACCCAGATACTGAGAAAAGTTTCAAGAGTTACAAATATTGTCTTTCCATGTAGGAATGTAAACAGTTCAACTTTAGTGAGTCCCTTATGGTTTCTCTTTCCTGTTTACCTTTTCATGCTTCTCTTGATTCTTGTGTTTGAAAGTCAGATTTTCTTTTCAACTCTGATCTTTTCATCAAGAATACTTAAAAGTCCTCTATTTCATTGAAAGACAATTTCCCGCTGAAGTATTATACTAAGTTTTGCTGGGTAGGTGATTTTTTATTTTAATCCTAGTTCCTTTGACTTCTAGAATATCATATGCCATGCCCTTCAATCCCTTAATGTAGAATCTGCTGGATCTTGTGTTATACTGATTATATTTCCACAATACTCAAATTGTTTCTTTCTAGCTGCTTGCAATATTTTCTTCTTGACCTGGTAACTCTGGAATTTGACTACAGTGTTCCTAGGAGTTTCTCATTTTTGGATCTCTTTCAGGAGGTGATCAGTGGATTCTTTCAATATTTATTTTTCCCTGTGGTTCTAGAATATCAAGGCAGTTTTCCTTGATAATTTCATGAAAGATGATGTCTAGGCTCTTTTTTGATCGTGGCTTTCAGGTAGTCCCATAATTTTTAAATTGTCTCTCCTGCATATATTTTCCAGGTCAGTTGTTTTTCTAATGAGATATTTCACATTATCTTCCATTTTTTCCATTCTTTTGGTTTTGTTTTGTGATTTCTTGGTTTCTCAGAAAGTCATTAGCCTCCATCTGTTCCATTCTAATTTTGAAAGAACTACTTTCTTCAGTGCACTTTTGAACCTCCTTTTCCATTTGGCTAATTCTGCTTTTTTAAAGTGTTCTTCTCGTCATTGACTTTTTGAACCTCTTATGCCAATTGAGTTAGCCTATTTTGCAAGGTGTTATTTTCTTCAGCATTTTTTTGGGTCTCCTTTAGGAAGTTGTTGACTTGCTTTTCATGCTTTTATTGCATCACTCTCATTTCTCTTCCCAATTTTTCCTCCACCTCTCTTACTTGATTTTCAAAATCCTTTTTGAGTTATTCCATGGCCTAAGACCATTGAATATTTATTTTGGATGTTTGGAATACAGAAGCCTTGACTTTTATGTCTTTCCCTGATGGTAAGCATTGTTCTTCCTCATCTGAAAGGATTGGGAGAAGATACCTGTTCACCAAGAAAGTAACCTTCTGTAGTCTTATTTTTTTCCCTTTTATAGGCATTTTATTGATCAGTTACTTGACTTTTGAGTTCTTTGTCAAGAGTAGGATATACTCTGGGGACCTGCGAGATCTCAGTTCGTCTAAGGTAGCAATCAAGCCTGCACACTGGTCTGGGAGTAACTAGAAAACTTTTGTGCCCAGAATCTATGAGTAGTAGAATTTTCTCTCCACAACCACCTTGCCTCTAGTTTAGTCATGCCAGCACAGAGATCAGCTACTCAATTCCCCCAGGGATTTAGGTGAGGGCAGGGCCACCACTCAGGGCTGAGGTTCTGTGGCATCTACTCCTCTAGAATTTGTTGAGAGTCATTCTTTACAGATATTTATGGGCTGTGGGGGAAGAGTTAAAGTATGTGAATCTTTCTACTCCACCATCTTGGCCTTGCCCCCTGTGTGTGTGTTTTTAAGATGTAGGTACATTTGTAGACAACATGGAAGTAGATGGTAGATAAAGAGATTTTGAAGTGGTAGAAAGAGATGATTAAAGGGGAAAGTTCCAGGAAATAATAGGAAGGGAAAAGTCTTGTCATTGGCAAATAGGACAACTTTTACCTCTGAGACTCAATCCCTTCTATATAAAAGTCAAAATATATATGAATTGGCTTTTTTTCTAATAGCATTTACAAAATCTGACAGGTTAAAAATTTAATGGTATTAAATGAGTATAAAAATTAATACAATATGGTCATCACTGCCATTTTTCCTTATAACATTAATGCATTGTCTGAATGAGGGTACACGACCCTGTATCTGGGAAGAAAAGTTGCTATTTTTTCAGTTGCATGTGTATTTGTTTAACTCCCTTTGCAAACAGTGGCTTCTAAAGAACTCAAGCTGTAACTCCTTTAAAATTGGGAGTGATTCCAACTTAACAAAATGAGCCAGGGAAGAAATAAGACTGAAAAATTTTTTAAGACAAGTGACATTTGTCTTCATTGCTAATCTTATTTTTTAATATAACAACAGTAAACTTGTGACATTCTTTGGTGGAATGAATTCAGTTGTTCAGAAGGAAAGTAATTACAAATATTGCATCCAGGCCAGGATAACAACACACCAATTGTGACCAGCCAAGAAGGTTGGAATTCTCAAGCTGTCTTATATTTATTTATTTATTAGTGTTGGCTGTTTATCAGGAAGTGACTTCAGTAAAGGAGTGCTGTAATTCATCTATCAGCTCAAGTTTCAAACCCTAAAGAGAGAGAGAGAGAGAGAATATAGCATGTAAGATATGCATAAAGACTCTGTTTCAAAATATTTATAGGCAGTGATTTAACAAAGTTTTGTGCTTAATTTGGCAAGCCATTCAAATATTACAATAAAATAAGTTCACAATAACAGTGATGATTTAGGATTGGCTGTTTACTTTTGTTTCTGAAATGTGTGATCTCAGTCTAGTTCCTAGGGGCCAGGTGGCCCCGGTGACAAAAAGAGGAGGAAAAGAAACTGGAAAATTGCCCCTTTAATTTATTCTTGACAGAAAGTCCCAGGATTAAATTGGCATAGAATACAAATTACCATCTCAGGATACTAAAAAGCAGCATTACACTTCAGATCAATATGAATAAACATTAGGCAAGGCTTGATTAAGAGGGATGTGAGAATTGTAGATTAAAAAGTATTCTTTTCAGGTATGTGTTAACAAAACCTAGAAAGTCTTAACCAAAAGCAAACCTCTACTCCTCTTTTCTACTTCTCTCTCTTCTGGCTGTTAAGCAAAACATCAAATAAAATTGTTCCCTCACCCCTTCAGTGTAGGGGTTTCAACAGTTTTTGATTAGTTTGTCTTGGCTTATGGTTAAAGATACTCTTTTCCCCCTTTTCTCATAAAGACTATTATTTTAATAATATTTCACTGCTGATTTTTTTACCAAGAGGGAAAAAGGGAGGGAGAGAGCTCTCACACAATTGGCTTAGGTGCCTTTCTTTAATTTTAATTTTGCAGAGACACATCAGTAAACTAACAGCAGCATTAGTGTAATGAGATGAAGTCAGTGTGGTTTGTTTGATAGCACTGTGCCTCTGGCCAGGCGAGTCTGGGTTGAAGTCCAACGTTGTTGTCTTGCAAGTGTATCCAATGTTCACACCACCACAAAGTACTCATTATCTTGGACAGAAAGAGTAAAGAAAGGGAGGGCCCTCTACTTTTTCAGCCCTGCAAAGAAAAGTTCATTGCACTTATGAACTTTGTACTTTCTTTAACACAGATAACCATCTGGTAGGATAACCTCATAATTAATATTTTCCAAATCTCCTCCCCTGCCTTCTTCAAGTGACTCAAGTTCCCACCTGCTTAGTGGACTTTTTAAATGCTTGGTTCTCTTATACAGTCAATCTGTGGTAAACAATGTGCTAATTTCCTTTTCATTACTAAGTTGAGCTATTATAAATAGGAACCTGTTTAACTTGTTACTAACGACCTTTGTAAATATGTTAAATAAATAGTGAAAGCTAACCATTCAGATAATACAAGTCTATACAAACCTTTGTTTGTTTGGAAATACTGATAAATATCAACATTAATCACATGTGTATATATGTTTGTTTATATACACATATAGGAGAGATATGAGCAAGATAAGATAGGTAGAAACGGAGGAAAGGAAAGGGAGAGGGGAGAAGAGAGAAATGTTTAGGGGGAGATAATTTTATTAGTATGGGGAACTTCTTGTAATGAAATTCTGTCTACCAATACTATTAGAGTTGCAATTTCTCTGAATATTATTTACTTAGAATGTTGCCTGTGAGCCCTGAGAAGTTAAACCAACATATGTATATACAGTAAGGAACTAACACCATACTTACCTGTTGATCCAATCCTAACATAACCTCAAATGGAGAAGTGGAGAAAGCCTCTAAACTCTTGGAGCAGTTGTTATTATAAAATGATAATAAAGTTTTTATCTATAGAAAAGACTTTTTGACTTTTGCTCTCAGTTTATTTATTCTTACTTAAGGTACCGTTTTTAAAATCTTGTCTTTGTGGTTCCCAACAAATTAAAAGATGTTTTGAGACTGTTCGAAACAATCTAGAGATGGGAAAAACAAAAGAAAATAAAAACTAGAGATTTTTTTATTTAAAAATATTGACATCTTTTTTTACATGACCTATATTTCCCACTATATCTCTCCCCAGAGAGCCATAGCTTACATGATAAAAAATTTAAACAGAAGATTTAAAAAAAAATAGCAAAATTAACCTATACAACAACTAGGTTCAACCCATATTCATAGAAGGGGAGGAGATGTATTCTTGTATCTTTTATTTGAGGACAAACTTGGTCATTATAATTTCACAACATGGAGTTTCAGTCATTTTGTTGTTTACATTACTGTGCTGTCCTCACTATATAGATTGCTTCAGTGGTTCTATCACTTTAATTCACAGCAGTTTATGTAATCTTCCCCTCCTTCTCCTTTATATTCATCATTACTTACAATGCAGAGGAAGGGAACCAGAATGGTGAAGGGTCTTCAGTCAATGATATAGAAGGATTAGTTGAGGAAAATGGACTTGGAGAAGATTGAAAAGCTTGGTGGTAGGAATAGTTTTTAAGTAATACAAGTGAAGCACTGTCCTGTGAAGAATGGATTAAATTTGTTCAATTTGGCAGCATAGGGCCAGGAGTAATAACTAGATGTTGCAAAGAACCAAATCAAGGCTAGAGTTCAGGAAAAAAAGGTCCATAAGAATTAGATGTTGAAGCAGAGGGGAGATTACATGGTGAAGGAGCCTGGGATGATGGGAGGCTGTGGGGGTAAGGAGAACATTTCTTAGCCATGTACCACACTGGAGTCTCCATTCTGGTCAGAGTCTTGAGGCTGGTTCATTCTACATGTTCCCCTCCACCCTTTTTCTCACTTTGACTTAATCTCATTTCAGAATTCTATCCATTGGACTGTGCTGACTACCTCAGTTCTGCTATCACTTCTTCCTTGAGCTAGTCCTTGATGGGATGGATTTATAAGCAGAGAAGATACGTGTTTCAGGCCAATGAGATTAATTTAGGCTCTTGAGGCTAGGAAGCTGGATATAAGCATCTAGGACTGGGTTCAAAAACCAGAAGAACATTTATATGCTAAGCCACTCTCAACTTTGCCATATTCCTTTTCCTCCCTCCCTTTGCCTTTCTTTTTTCCTCTTCCTTTTTTCCTTCTTCCCCTCCCTTTCTTTTTTCTCTTCTCTTTCCTCTTCCCTTTCTACCTTCTCTTTCTCCTTCCTTCTTTTATTTCCTCCTTTCCCTTTATCTTGTCACTTTTACCTTCCTCTCTCTGCCTTCTTTCTCCTTGGCTTGCTGGATAGAAGCAGAAATATTAGAACCTGTACTAGTATGATTGCAGTCCTCTATGAGCCTTCCTGTATGAATACTTCCTGGAAGAAATAACTAAATTCGCATCATCTAAGGCACAGATGGTCACACACACACACACACACACACACACCCCTCAAAATCTCACACTTATCAAGAATACATATTCATTGGAGATGGAGAGGGGAAGATAGAGAGAGGAGAGAAAACAGTAGACTATGAATATGATAAAAACAAAATTTTCTTCTTTTCTAACCGCCTCAAAAAGTCTTAAATTAAATTAATAAGACTCCTAAATTGGGAATTAGAGAACTCAGAGGCAGCTAATCTAATCTGAATAAGAATTAACTTTGAATTTTAAAGCCCATCATAAGAACCTGAATCAATTAGAGATGGTGCCAAAGATCCTTTCCTCCATCATTACTCCATTCGAGATACCTACATGACTTTAACAGTCAAATCTTCCATAACTTTGCCAGGATTTTCTTTTTTCTCTTTAATGCCTGGGGCTGAAGCAAGATGAACAGAATGAACATTCTATCATTGTAACAAATCTCTCTCATTGCCAAAAGTGGCTGGTTGCCACATGTATTGTAAACTTTGATACACTGAGGTTACACACTCAAATGTGAAAATATTAAAAACAGCTGCATTTATTTGGGGCTGGATTCTTGAAAATGAAATCTTGATTTGAGGTTTTTCTTCATCATTTTTTTTGAAAATGTTAGGGATAGATGGATACATTATACACCTATTATATTAGTATAGTTACGCCAATTGTTTCTATAACCCTATTATCATTAGGAAGCAAATTATCCTACTGCAATTGAAATCTTGATTAAGTTAATACTTAGCAACATTATTTTATGTTTATATTTAACATCATTCATTTTATTTTAGAGTATTTCTTTATGACTTTTGTGATTTGCTCCATGATTTCTCAAATAACAAGCGTCATTGGCCATATAGGAATAATAATTTATAAGGCTAAAAGATATCCTGAACTATAAAATAGAATCCTCCTTATATTTCTAGTCTAAGGAGGGAAAGCTGATGAAACTTTAAGAAATGAGAATTTTAGACTAGTCATCTTTGAATGACTCCTGAAAAAAATCATGTGATTCTCTTTTGTCTGCACATTGTAGTCTGATAAAGGCTATATTAATGAGCAGGATGTGAAAAAATATATTCTGGGGTCCACAGTACAGTCTGTTCTGTCCTGGGGCACCCTGTGGTCTAACACCTGTGGCAATTATAGACTATCTGACCTTCCAACTCCCTGGAAACTACATACAGGGTTACATATTTTCCTGTCTAAGCAATACAAAGAATTCATATTAATTATCACTGGTTTCAGTAAGACTTTCTTGTCCCACACTTTTTGTTCTTTGCTGTCTGCTCTCTTCATTGTATTAATTGACATCATTTTCTCCTTTACAATCATTTGCAAAAATCAAACAACCAGAAACAGGGAGGTTGACAATCTGCAATATCTCCTTTGGTGTTGACATTGCAATCCACATCAGAGGAAACGGATGTGCAAAGATTGAACAAACAACTCAAGGTCATTTAGTACAAGTCAGAGCCAGGATTAAAGCTAACCTCCTATATTTCTGGCCCCTTTGGCCGGGGTTGCAGAATGGTAGGAAGCCAATAAGAGCTGGCCACCATTTTAGATAAATGATTGGCAATATCAACTGACTAAAAATGAAATGGACAAGAAAGTGTGTGTGTGTGGGAGTGATCCTTTCATTTTTAGCCAGTGCTGACAGACCAGCTAAATAGAAAACAATCAGGGTAGAACATCAATTCACTTCTCTTTATGACTACATTATTTCACAAATACAATTTTGCACAAAATGTTCATATCTGAGTCACATTTCAAGAAGTTATCATTTTCTTTTTTCTTTTTACAAGTGAATCTTTAAAAATTCTGTACTTAACAAAGACCAAAAAAATGAAAATATCCCTAAACAAAGTAGTATCTAAATAGAGGATTTTGATAGAGATGGAACCATGAATATCTACTGAGCACAGCTTACCTTTCCTTTTAATTATATAATTTAACATGTAACTTTCAAAGCTTCCATACTTGTCTGTATTTCTTTATGTATATTCTTATGCTCTTTTCTTTGCACTTAAAAATACTTCACTGACCCTCTTTTATTTTTTTTCTTTTTTGGGGTGGGGAATTGGTAACTTCATTACTAGCTTCTTCTCCTTCCTATCTCTCACTACCTCATTCCCAACTGACAAAAGCAAACAAACTTGTAATAAATATAAATACTGAGGAACAATACATGTAGATGTGTCAAAAATGTTGCTCTTTTTTGTACTTGATTCTACTAGACCCAAAATGGAGTTTCTACAGACTTTCTTTTGCCAGATTATACTAAATGTATTAGCATCATTTGGCAGATTTGCCAAAAAAAATTGTCCTTTTGCCAGAGATTCCTAATACATGCATACATGTATATATATGTATAAGAATGTATGTATTTATGTATATATGTGTGTGTGTGTATGTGTATGTGTATGTATACAGAGTCATTGTACTGACCTCATTTTGTATACCTGTGAAATATGGACAGTCTATAAGTGCCATGCCAGGCAACTGAATCACTTCCATTTGAACTGTCTTAGGAAGATTCTGAAGATCTCCTGGCAGGATAAGGTATCAGACATGGAGGTCCTTGCTGAAACTAAATTGGCAAGCATTCAAACTATGTCTCAGAGAGTACAACTCTGGGGGGTGGAGCCAAGATGGCAGAGTAGAAGGACGGTCCTGTAGAAGTCCCCCTCCATAGCCCATAAAATACCTATAAAAAATGACTCTTAAATTCTAGAGCAGCAGAAAACACAAAACTACAGAGTGAGGTTTCCAACCCAAGACAGACTGGAAGGCCAATAGGAAATGTCTATCACATGGGCCATAGAGCAGAGTACAGCCCAACCTTGGCTGCACCAAGGCAAGGACAGTACTAGAGCAGGCTTCAAGGTGCCACCAGCAACAGCTGTGAATCCTAGATTGCTCAATCCATAAATGCTAAAGACAGTGAGAAAGCTCTTTCACCTGCATGAGAAGGGAATGGGGTCTGGTCCCACTGGCAGCAGTCGCTGCAGCTGCAGCATCCATTTTTGGAGCCCTTGGCCTAAAGACCCTGGTGGAATTGAGCCACTGATATGGATCTCATCCCTGAGTAGCTTTCCTGGGTTGAGGAAGAGTGCTGGCGTGGTGGAGCTGGAGGTGGTTGTAGAAAGGGATTTATACTTGTAGATCCTGGGCAGAACATAGTGCTTCTGGTTGCCCAAGTGAGTTCTACATAAAATAGTCTTTATGACAAGAGTGTGGGCCAGGAGAGGAGTAAACTCCTCTCCTTTGATTGCAACACCTTAGAGGAATGGAGAACTTCCAGGTCTGCAGGGTATGCCCTCCTCTTGCCAAAGGACTCAAAATTCAAATAATTGGCTGGGAAAATGTCCAAAAAAGGAAAAACAATAAGACTATAAAAGGCTACTTTCTTGGTGAACAGGTATTTAAGAATAATGCATACCATCAAAAGAAGACCTAAACCTCAAGGCTTCTGCATCCAAAACCTCCAAAAGATATGCAATAGTCTCAGGCCATGGAAGAGCTCAAAAAGGATTTTGAAAATTGAATAAGAGAAATGGAGGAAAAATTGGGAAGAGAAATGAGAATGATGCAAGAAAATCATGAAAAGTGAGTCAGCAGCTTGCTCAAGGAGACCTAAAAAAATGCTGAAGAAAATAGGCTTTAAAAATAGGTTAACTCAAGTGGTGAAAGAGATCCAAAAAGCTGAGGAGAAGAATGCTTTTAAAAGTAGAATTAGTCAAATAGAATAGAAGGTTCAAAAGCTTGCTGAAAAAAATGGTTCTTTAAAAATTAGAATGGAGCAGATGGAAGCTAATGACTTTATGACAAACCAAGAGTGAACTTCAATGAGCTGGCCATGTTGTTCAAATACAAAATGTGCTCTTGGCAGGAAGACTATTTTATGTAGAACTCACATGGGGCAACCAATCACATGGTGGTCAGAAGAAGTAATACAAGGACACTCTCAAGGTCTCTCTCAAGAACTTTTGGATTTGACTGTGTGACATGGGAGTCATTGGCACAGGACAACTCAGCACAGCATGCCCACATCAGAAAAGGTACTGTGCTTTCTGTGCAAAGCAGAAGTGAAATGGCACAAAGGAAATGTAGGATGTACAAATTTAGAATAACTACCCCATATGTTCACATGAAATATTTATGCCCAATCTGTGGTATAGCTCATTTTGTTCTGATCAGCCAGTCATATGCATTGAAACTTTACTTTGTCATGGTGATGTCATGTTGATCCTCTTCAAGAATAAAGGACAACAGCCAATCAACCATATACGTGTGCATGTGGGTGTGGGTGTGACTACGTGTATCGGCCATGTGATACTATACAAAGAGCCCTGGACTCATAGGAGATCTGACCTGTAGTTTGGTCTCTACTTCTAACTGGTATGCAAACTTGGTCAAGTCATGTAATCTCTGAGAATAGAAATAGAAAGTGGAATAATAATAGCATCGGAACTGATGTGAAAATTAATTAATCTATCTGAGTGAGTGGTCCATGCAGGGAAAAAATGCAGTTCAAAATGACCACTGGGAAGAGGTGGAGAGTTGATGAATTAGTAGCTTCAGAACATTCTTTCAACATTTCAAACACCAAAAGACAGTAAGTAATTAATCAAATGAGAATATTTGTAAATGTTTAGCATAGTGCTGGACACCTAGTAGGTACATAATAAAGGCTTATTCCTTCCTTCCCAGCTCACCCCATTTGAAACACATTATTAACATCTATAGATGTTAAACTATAGAAAGAAAGAATCTATGAATCTGTATATGAAGACCTTTATGAAGAATATAAGAACTATGGCAGCTTGATTTTTAGTCCTGAACTCTTTTCTATCCTCTCCAAGGCACTCATCAAACATGTCAGCTGTCATATGCAAATAGATACTGAAGTTAGAAGACTGAAAAATTCCAAAAAAGAAAATGGATTAGGTGTGATGATAGAATGGGAAGATAGGAAGAGGAAAATTGAAAAGTCTGTTGATTTTGTGGGACCCTTTTGACCCCCCAAAATCATAAACTTTGAATAGTTCAGAAGGAAAAGGGAAGAAAAAATAACATGTATCCTCTCTAGGAAAGATGATAGTGTGTAATTCTTTCCAGAGAAAACCAATTGTGAGGTTTTTACTGCAAAACTTAAGAATAACAATTGTTTTGCAAAATATTATATTGGAAAGGCCCTAGTTATTAATTCAATTGAGATGAATAGAAAAGATTATTTTTGCAATTATTTAAATAACTGGGAATATAAATTTTGTCAGTTTCTGGTCAGCAGTGATATTGAGTTTATTTTAGAGGAAAAAGTTACTAGAAGAATTTTGTGATCATTCTATTTAATAGACCAAGGACAAAAATATTTTATTCTCTTCAGGAACCAAACAGTGCATAGAAAATCTTGTGAATTAGTTTAAAAGATAATTTACTACACTGGCAATTCCAGAAAATTGCAGAAAAATTTGAGGTTTGTACTGTGGAATGTGAGTACCAAATATCCAGCCTTCATATTGTTTACAGAATAGAGAAAAATAAAGAAAATTAGATTCATTGTATTTATTGTAAGAAAGCATTAGACTATGTAGGGCAGAATGTTGCCTTCGAGCCTCTCCACAGACAATGTATACGTAAAAATCTTACAAGTTTCCTTGGCTGACTCATGTTCAGAGGGAAATCTGTTAAAGATCTGAATATTAATATTAAGCAAGATGTTAAACAGGGAATATTGTTCATTCGTTAGCATTGTAGAAGATACCCTGCATAATGTCATAACAAAAGAAAGATTTATTGACATTAAGGACAACACAGTAATTTCACCAAGTCTTGTAATACTCTGTCTTCTTCAATGAAATCTGTAGGAATGAAAGATAATTTTGACCATCACTATCAAGGAAGATAAAGAATAGATTAGTGAAATATCTATGCTCAACTTCAGAGAAAGCCCACTGAATTAACTGATTAATATATGTAATTGTCCAAAAACACTGTAGGTAGATAATGATGTGGTCATAGATTCTAGGACAAAGCAAGGATCAGTCTAGCAAGTACTGAGGAAGCTGTGCAGTATTTTCAATTATGTCAAACTGCTCACTACTGAAAAAAAAAACCTCATCTCTTTAAAGATAATATTTTCCAATTAGCTCTATAGAATTGTAAATCCTAGGCCCTCATTATGTTAGAAAATTTAGGACTACAAATAATAAAAAGGATAATGGAAAAATTATGGAGAATTTATGATGAGTCTACCCTATATTACCAAAAATAATGTGTATGTAAAAGTGGACATAAAAGACACCACTGAAGGTAAATATGGATTACTGGAAAAAGTAGTAGGTCAGTCATGTTGCAAAAATAAGAGCTAGCAAATGGACAGCCCAGAGTGTACTTGTATCCTTGAAAAACTAAGACAAGAAGAATGGGAAGCCAAGATGGTAGAGAAAGCATTCAGCTAAACCCTCCCAAGGCTCCCCACTAAACAATTTTAAATTAACATCTCAAATCAAACACTGCAGAGCTAACAAAAGAACAGAGTGAGATATTCTTCCATCCTAAGAAAACTTAGGAGTTAAGAAGGAGATATCTGTGACAGGAGGATGGAGGCTGACCCAGAGTCCACATGGAAAAAAATACAACCCACCAGTGGTGGAACTAGGTGGTGGCAGCAAAAGTAACAGCACCTTCAGAAGATCCCAAGTCAGACAGAGAGAATAAGAGGACCTAGCAACTGGTCAGAAAGAGACTGCAGGGGAATCTTATGCCGCTACTGTACAAAGGATTGATTGCTGTTTGGCATCTCCATTGCCTGTACTCACTTCTATCAAAATTCAAAGACAGGGAGGAACATTTTCTGTCAAAAGGAGTGGAAGCCCTGAGGGTCACTATCCCTTCCCATCCCAAGATATAAATGACCCTGAGGAGCACTATGGATTGTAACCATAAGGGATCAGGGCTTCTTCCTGCCCCAGTGTAGATAAAGGGCAGATATTAGATGGTAGACAAGGGTAAGGACCAGTGTATACCAGGAAAACAGTGACCATTCTTCTCACCAGATCATAACAGATCCCAGAAGTAGCTCTGAAAACAGCATTATGTAAAAAAAGACTGATGCTCAAGACAGTGCTCCTCCAGTTTTCTCTTAGCAGGGGCAAAGCCAAGATAATGGAGTAGAAGGACAGACCTGCTGTAGCTCTCCCCATGTAGCCCATAAAATACCTGTAAAAATGACTCTAAATAAATTCTAGAGCAGCAGAAGTCACAAAACTACAGAGTGAAAGAGATTTCCAGCCCAAGACTGCCCGGAAAGCTGACAGGAAAGGTCTATCACACTGGGCTCGGAGAACTCAGCCCAGGTACAGTAGGGACAGGACTGGAGCAGGCTTCAGGACATGGAAGCACAGCTAACAGCTGTGGTTCCCAGATTTCTCAACTCATAAATGCTAAAGACAGCTTCCAAGGCCAGTGAGAAAGCACTTTCACCTGAGTGAGAAGGGAACAGAGTCTGTCCCCAGCCTGGCCCAGGGCTGCATCAGGCATTGCAGTAGCAGAGCACTCTGCCTAAAGACCCTGGGAGAATTGAGCACCTAATCTGGGTCTCAGTCCTGAATGGTGGTCCTAGGGTGAGGAGGAGCATTGGTTGGTGGAGTTGGTGGAGGCTCTGGAGAGGGAATTCTACTCACAGATCCTGGGCAGAAAAGCTTGTGGTTGCTTCCAGACCAGAGTACAGGCCAGAAGAGGAGTTTATTCCTCTCCCTTGATTGTGGTACCGTGGAAGAACTGAGAACTTCACATCCCTAAAGTACAACCTCCACTTGACAAAGGACTCAAAAGTCAAGCAACAGGCTGGGAAAATGCCCACAAACGGGGAAAAATAAGACTATAGATGGTTACTTTTTTGTTGAACAGGTATTCCATTCTTTCAGGTGAGGAAGAACAATGCTACCATCAGAGGAAACCCAAGAGTCAAGGCTTCTGCATCCAAAACCTCCAAAAAAACATGCAATAGTCTTAGGTTGTGGAAGAGCTCAAAAAAAGATTTTGAAAATCAAGTAACAGAGAAAGAGGAAAAATTGGGAAGAGAAATGAGAGCAATGAAAAAAATTATTGAAACTAAGTCAACAGCTTGCTAAAGGAGAACCCAAAAAATGCTGAAGAAAATAACACCTTTAAAAATAGATTAACCCAAATGGCAAAAGAGGTCCAAAAAGTCAATAAGAAGAAGAATACTTTAAAAAGCAGAATTAGTCAGATGGAAAAGGAAATTCAAAAGCTCAATGAAAAAATAGTTTTTAAAAATTAGAATGGAGCATATGGAAGCTAATGACTTTATGAGAAAAAGAAATTGAAAAAGTCATCAATGAGTTCCTTAAGAAAAAAATTTCCTAGGAGCAGATGGATTTATAAATGAATTCTAATTTTCATTTAAGGAGTAGTAAATCTCATACCATATAAACTATTTGAAAAAAATAGGCAAAGGAATCCTACTCAGTTCCTGTTATGATACAAATATGATTTTGGTGCTGAACCATGGAGAACAAAAAGAGTGAAAGAAATCTATAGATCAATTTCCTTAATGAATATTGATGCAAAACCTTTCAATAAAATATTAACAAGGAGATTATAGCAGTAAATCACAAAGATCATATACTATAAACAGGTGACATCTAGACCAGGAATACAAGGTTGTTTCAACATTAGGAAAAAATAAGCATAATTTACCATATCAATCACAAAAATATCAAAAATCATATAATTTTATCAATAGCTACAGAAAAAGACCTTTGACAAATACAACACTCATTCCTATTAAAATGCTAGAAAGCATAGGACTTAAGATAGAGTGGTGGGTCAGTGGAATGGAGTAGGCACACAATACACAGCAATAAATGACCATAGGGTGGGAAGTCACCATTTGTCAAAAATTGTGGAAAACTTGGAAAACATTTTGGCAGAAATAGGTATAGACCAACATCTCACACCATATACCAAGTTATAGTCAAAATGGATAAATGATGTAGACATAAAGGTTGATGTTATATGAAAATTAAGGGAACATGAGAAAACATAGCTGTCAGATCTATGGATAAATGAAGAATTTATTAGCAAACAAGAGAGAGGGAATTATGTGAAATAAAAATGTTACATGAAATTAAATAGGTGTGGCATATGATTGTAATGGAATACTATTATAAGAAATTATGAGCAGACTGATTTCAGAAAGACTTACATGAATTAATTAAAAATAAAATGAGCAGAACTAGATGAACATTGTACTTATTAACAGCAATATCATAAGGATGATCAACTGTGTAGCTACTTTGATCAAGACATTGGTCCAAAACAATTCCAAAGGACTCCTGATGAAAGATGCTATCTACCTCCATTAAGAAAACTGATAAACTCTGAGTACAGTGAAGCAATACTTTTTTAAACTTTATTTTTATTCTATTTTGCTTATCTTTTCTTTCACCACATGACTAATATGGTAATGGAAGCAGTTGACTAGCCACTTAATTTACTCGTTGGTTATTGTTGTTCAGTTGGTTTTCAGTCATGTCTGACTCTCCGTGACCTCATACATTGCCAAGGCAATATTCACAGCACTGAAGGTGACTATGAACATGCCAGTGTAATTCTCAATCTCATAGTATAAAAGACTTTCTATATAGAAGGCAGAAAAAACATTTATTTATACACCTGAAAGCAAAATCCCAGAACCAGAAAGCTAAGTCTGTTATGGTGACCAAGAAGTTAATAAACATGATCCCTGAAAGGGGCAAAGCCATTTCCACAACTTCCCTACTCTGCCAACACCTTTTCACTATCAACTGTCATGAGCCTTGCTGTGTCAGTTGGCCTGCATTCTATCACCTCTGACCCAACCCCACTCACTCACTTCCTACCAGTTCCACTCTACCCTTCCTGTTCCGCCTGTTCAGCAAGCCCCTCCTACCACATGTGACTTAGGTTTCCAGATGATTTAAGCAGATCAGATGGGTCTATTAATTAATCAGAAGGATCTTTCCACTTAAATTACTATTGCACCCCATTTGGAGTTTTCTTGGTAAACACACTAGAGTGATTTGCTGTTTCCTTCTCTAGCTCATTTTACAGATGAGGAACTGAAGCAAATAAGGTTAAATGATGTGCCCAGGACCACGCAGACAGTAAGTGTCTGAGGCCAGATTTGACCTCACAAAGTCAAGCCTTCTTGACTCCAAGCCTGGCAACTCTATCCACTGAGTCACCTAGCTGCCTAGCTTCTAAAGGCCAAGGTCTCTCACTGCATCTAGGGCCATCTCCAGTTGTCTTGATCTGTATCTTGCCACTGGTCCCAGATAACTCCAGAGGAAGAGAGTGAGGCTGGTGACTTTGCACAGACCTTCCTGACTTAAATCCAGTTCACTTGCACATCATGACATTGCCTTCCTGATGCCATGGTCTTCCTTGAGAAGATAGTCCCTTCTCTCAAGGAGTTTACAATCTGATGGGGAAGACAACATGGAAACAAATAAATACAAAGCGAGGTATATGCAGGATAATTACGACATAATTTTTAAAAGCAAAACACTGGAATTAAAAAGAATCAGAGAAGTTTTCTTGTGGAAGGTGAGATTTTAGGTAGGAATAAAAGGAATCAGAGAGGAGAGTAGTCAGAGCAACGGAGAGAGAATTCCAGGTATAGAGGGGAGTCAGGGAAAATGTATAGAGCCTAAACATGGAATATTATATTTGTGGGACAACCAGGGAGCCAGTGCTAGTAGATTGAAGAGTACATTTTGGGGATTGTAGTGTCAAAGTGATATTCACGGTACCTATAGCAACTATAAATATTCCAGCACATTTCTGAATCACAAAATGTAACAGACTCTCCACAAGGAAGACAGAACCAAAACATATATTCAAACACCAGAAAGCCAAATCCCAACACCAAAAAATGAGATCCATCATAGCAACAAAGAAATCTATACACAATAACAATGCAAGGGGCACCACCAGCCCCTAACCTTCTGTTAGGGTTAGGTTTCCCACAAACCAACTCCCTTAAACAAAATCGCAAACAATCTCTTCCACTGATGCTAGGTGCTGCCCAAGCTGCCTGCTTCCTCTGTCCTTCCCCGCTCTGACTTGTCTAACCAACTTCCTCTCACGTCTGCTCCTGTTCTGCCTCTTCCTGTTCCACCCATTCAACAAGCTCCAGGCTTCATGTGACTTAGGCTTCCATTTGACTTAAGCAGGTCACATAGTCCTATTAACAGATGGGAAAGATCTTCCCATTCCATTAAAAATATATATTAATTCCATTAAAAAAACATTAACAATACAGGGATTAAGATGTAAGAAGAATGGTAATGTAGGAGTGGGCTATGTTATAAAGGGCTTTAAGTGCCAAACAGAGAATTTTATATTTGCTCCTAGAAACAAGAGGAAGCTACTAGAGTTTACTGAGTAGGTGAGTTTCTTGAGTATAACAAAGAGACATGATAGAATCTAAATTTTAGGAAAATTACTTTAGAGGCTTAATGGAGATTAGATTAGAGTGGGGAAGTACTAGAAGCAGGCAGTCCAACCAATAGGCTATTGCAATAACCAAGGCATTTGATAAGGTCCTGCGCTAGAGTGGTAGCAGTGTCAGAGGAGAGAAGGAAATATGTTTGAGAGATCTTGCAAAGGCAAAATTGTCAGGACTTGGCAACAGCTTGGGCATGGAGGTGAGAAATGCTGAGAAATCCAGGCGAATTCCTAAATTATGAGCCTGAGAGTCTGGGAGGTTTTCATTGCCTATTAGACTAATAGGTAAATTAGGGGCAGCTAGGTGGAGCAGTGGATAGAGCACCAGTCTAGGAATCAGGAGGACCTGAGTTCAAAGCTCACCTCAGACATTTGACACTCACTAGCTGTGTGACCTTGGGCAAGTCACTTAACCCCAACTGCCTCATCCTGGGTCATCTCCAGTCATCCTGATGAATATCTGGTCACTGGATCTAGATGGCTCTGGAGAAGAAGTGAGACTGGTGACCTTCACAGCCCTCCCTCATTCAAAACAAATTCATGTGCAAGTCGTCATTATTTCTCTGATGGCATGGTCTTCTTTGGCAATGAAGGATGAACACACACACAATAGGCAAATTAGAGGGTGATGAGATTTTAGGGGGAAACAATAAATTCTCTTTTGAACATATTAAGTTTAAGATGGTTACTAGACATCCAGTTCAAGATGTCTGAAAGTTATTGGAGATATCAGATTAGAGATAAAGCAGAGAGATTGGGGGAAGAAAGGTAAAATTGAGAATCATAATCATAGAGATGGTAATTAAATCAATGAGATTACAAAGTGAAGTAGAATAGAGATAAAAGAGAAGAGGCCCCAGGACAGTACCCCAAGGGATACCTAAGGTTGGAGAACATGAACTGGAGGAGGAATCAGAAAAACAGACAGAAAAGAAAAGGTCAAATAGGTAGAAGGAAAACCAGGAGAAGATGGTGTCCCAAAAATCTAAAGAGATGAGAGTATTAAGGATAAGAGAGTGATCCATAGTATCAAAGGTTGCAGAGAGATAGAATAGTATGAGGACAGAGAAAAGGTTATTGGATTTGGTCACTAAGAGATCACCAGAAATTTTCAAGAGAGAAGTTATGGTGGAATGTTAAAGTCAGAAGCTAAATGATACTAAGAGAGTAAGAG
Organism: Potorous gilbertii; assembly: GCA_028658325.1. Lineage (NCBI taxonomy): Eukaryota > Metazoa > Chordata > Mammalia > Diprotodontia > Potoroidae > Potorous > Potorous gilbertii. The sequence continues at coordinate 213,635,262 of CM053771.1, read as the reverse complement.
GAGAGGAAGTAAAGGCACCTATAGTACATAGCCTTTTCAAGGAATTTAGCAACAAAAAGCAGAAGATATATAGGATGAAAGTTAGCAAGGATATAAGGATTAAGTGAGTTTTTCATGATAAAGAAGACATAAGTATGTTTGAAGGTAGTAGGAAATAAGACAATAGAAGGGAAGATTGAAAATGTATGAAAGAATGGGGATGAAGGAACTGGTGATCTGTTAGAGGAGATAGGATAGAATCAAACCACTCAAACAAGTAGAGAGGTTAGTCTTGGTAAGGAGTAAGCCTACTTAATCATGTGAAACAGGGGTGAAGAAGGAAAAGGTGGCAGAAGGAACCAAAGTGATAGGAGATAAGGAAAAGGGAAGAAGAGAAAGGCTATAAATGGCTATAAATGAGGAGTCAAGGGATTGGAGGTCACAGTATGAATGAAGAGTAGGGTTATATGAAGGAAAGCAGAGGGGGAGTTGAAAAGTCCATAATGTATGCTCAGATAAAGGGATTTCAGAATTCCTGAATATGAAAGTGGTACATTTGTGTGTGATAGCAAGATCAAAGGTATGACCATCTTTGTGTGTAGACAAGGTAAGGTGGAGGAATAGTCCATAGGAGGTAAGTAGGTCAAAGAACTGAGTAGTTAGGATATTTGAGAGAGAATCATTACATATGTTGAAATTCCCTAGAATGTGGGCAGGAATTGAGGAGGAAAGAAAAATTTCAAGTCGTGTCAAACTCATTGCAGACATTAGGGACCTGTAAACAACAGCTACCAAGATTTTGATGGCATGGTAGATATGAATAGCATGAATCTCAAAAGAAGAGAGGGTACTGAGTGATGGAGGAAAAAGAAGAATCTGAGAGTGGCAATGGGGATCAAGTTGTACTTAAACTCCCTTGCCCTGATCAATGAGCTGAAGAGATTAAGTGAGGGTAGAACTGGTACTGGAAAGAGTGACCAGGGAAGTTGTGTCATCAGGAAAAAGCCACATTTCAATAAGACAAAGTAGATGGAAGGAGTGGGAGAAGAATAGATTTAAGATGAAGGGAAGGTTGTTGCCTATGGAATAGGCATTCCAGGGTGCAGAGTGGAAAGGAGGTTGGAGTTAGGATGAGATTTTTGGGGTGGGAGGGTTGATGGGGATGGGAAAGAGGAACTGGGTGATACTGTGTGGAATGGTGTTTGGATGATGATCTATAAGATTCTAAAGTCATTGGGATGTGAAGGTTAGGATCAGATGTGAGAATGTTCATCACTGAACGGAGGGCACCACTCCTTTACCTTTAAGGGGCAGGCACAAAAGGATATGGGAGATCTGAATCCAAAGGGAGGGTTATTGTTTGGTCAGATATTCTCCACATCCCACTGGGCTGGTAGCAAGAGGTAGAAGATGCCTTGTGCTGGTAGAGACGGAAGTGGTTTCTTTGGGGCAGATGGACAATGCCCATCCTGGCCCTCAAGCAGCTTTCCTGAAAAGGCACACTATGTTGATCAAGAGATTGAAGTTTCAGGATACTAGCATACCTGCAATCTGAGATCTTACCTGAGGAAACTCAATATAAAGCAGCAACAGAAAGTGATCAACTACTTGAACAAATTGAAGATTCCCAGCCTGGCCCCTAGTAGCCTTTCCTGAAGGGACACTCTGTGCCCAGCAGAAGATGGAAGATTCAGGATGCTAACACATCTGTGGAGTGTGCCAATATGGAGGAACTACCTACATTGATGAAATCATTGATTTATTGAAGTATAAAGTATTTTTTGCAATAATTAAGTATTTAGCTGAAGAAAGGATGAAAAACAAAACATTCTTAGCATTATGTTCTCTTTGAGGAAACCCCAAAATTGGATGCAGAAGTGAAATTTAACATTACTAGACAGAGAATTTCTTTTTGATTGCCAGATGAATTGGATTAGCCACAAATTTATCTGTTAATAATCTTTAGTAGTCTCCTTTCCCCCTCTGATATGAAATTCATTATCCATTTGCTCATCAGGAGTTGGATAGAGTTTAATCTTCATTATTTTATCATTAAAGATAAAAAATAAAAAATATGTAGGTCATTATAACTAAGTGGGAAAATGTGTGTATACAACAGGTTATTAAAGTTTTCATTGAATTAGTACATGCATTTGAACAGAGATGGACCTATATCATGAGAAATTGAGTTATTTTATATGGCAAAACATATTATGGAAATATTTGCCCTCATTAATTTGTGCATATTTAGAACACCAATCCGATTTATATTTCTTTTACTTCTTATTTCAGAAACATAGAACATATTGAAAACAAAATCAAAAGAGGAAATCGCTGATGGACTGCTATTCTGGAACTGACGTAGAAAAGATACATTGTTTCAAAACAATTTCCACTAACAATTGTGGAAAGAGGTTCCAATATGAATAACTGAAACTTAATGACATATTCTCAATGAACAGAAGAGTACGCAGCAATTCACCTTGTAAGAAACTAGGTCAAATTTACTTATAAAATCTCTGTGAAATGTATGTGGCAGGCTAAACTCAAAGCCAATTCAGTTCATCATTCCATTTGGCCAAATTCTTTCTTCTCTTGGAGCTTTAGAGAGCAGAAAGAAACAGCTTCCTCATTTGGAAAAGAAATAAAATCCTTTCTTTTACCAATTCAGATGTTTTCCTTCAACCAAAAAAACCCTTCACTTAAGGAGAAATAGCCTTTGATTAAGTTAATATTCTATGTAGTTATTAACACCACTATGTAAAAGAATCACAAACTTTCTGCTGCATAGAAAAACAGACAAAACAAAAATCAAAACTTGTAATTTCATAAAGGTTTCCTTAATGACCACCATATTCAAGATTCTAGATTAATTGACATAAACAAAGAACTCAAAGAACTTATATTCCACTGAATGTGGGGGAAGTTTCAGAGGGCAATACAACATGTACAATAAATATGTATATTTTTAAAGGTAGGGAGTTACGGGAGCAAAAGAGACAAAATACTAAAACTAATTGATGGGAAAAAAAACATTTCCTTTGAGGAAAACAATGAAGACTTCAAGGATAAGGTGGTACTGAGTATAGTCTTAAGACAAAGATTAAGAGAGGAATAAATGCCTTGATTATGTGAAAACAGAGAGAGGATGGAGATGGCTTGTCAAGTTATAAGGGAAAGCTAGTATTCCAGTTTGACACAAATACGGAGTCCATGAAAGGAAGTAATGTGAAATAAATCTGGAAAAGGTGTGTTGGTACCAGACTGTGGGGAGCTTTAAATGACAAGCTAAGGAGTTAGTTTATGACATAAACAATAGGAAGTCACTGAAGATTTGGGAGAATGACACTGTAGCTCTGTCTTAGGAAGATTATTTTCACGGATTATGTGTAAAGTGGATTGTAAAGGGGGAAAGATCAGAAGTAGGGAGATCATTGGAGAGTATATACTAATAGTCTAAGTGACTATAAGAGTTTTGGCTAGGGTGGCTACAGGAGAAGTATATGGTGTTGTGGAGGATGAATCAACAAATCTTAGCAGTGGTTTACAAATGAAGAGGAGAAGGGAAAGTAAAGTGCTATTCAGTTTAAGAATTTAGATGATTAGTGTACACGTTGTCCTAATATTTTCCTGCAGTGAAAACTACCCTATTTTACCGATTTATAAAGGTAAACCTTCCCTAGCTTTCTATGAAGCTACAATAGGATGGAAACAAGCTGAGAAAAATCCCAGCAAGGAGTTCATGCTTGCACATGATTCTGCTACCTCCGACACTTGCTGCCCTTTTCTCTGACTGCTGTCTTGAATGTTCATTAACATTAATTTCCTAAAAGGCTATCACATTGAACAATATAATCCCATTTTTAGTTTTAAGAAAACTTCCAATTCAGAGGTGCTAACTTAAAGTAGTTATACTTATTGGAAATTTATCATACAATTATGCAATGTAGAACATAAAAAAGTTTGGAAACAAAATAAATGTAAAAATACTTCAGAAGTATTACACAAATCTGTATTTTTTTTACTGGCACAAAATGTGAGTATTCAACCAGTTTGAATATAGGCTATACTGATTTTCCCACTATCCAGTTTATATAAAGTCCAAATGTGGCCTATGATTGTACTCCAATTGTCTTTCAGTGAGTCAGTAAAAAAAATACTTTCATGTGGGAATTTTGTGTCATCATTATTCTCTGTATGAGAAAGATGCTGAGGTAGCAAAGAGGCTAGCCAGAGTAGGTTACTAAAGTCTAAACAGTAGGGAAGGCAGAGAAGAGAAAGAACCAGGGGGGAAATGGGTAGAAAGTACAACATGAGACCTCACAAACAGCAGCTGAGGATCCCTTCTCTTCACATTAGGAATTTGGCAGGCATATTGAATCACTTTTCAAAACCAAGCAACATTATTTAATGAGGAAGGTCTGGAAAATTCCTGAAAAAAAAGGTGGGAAACCCATTAGAGTTAAAATGTTATTTAGGATCCAGCTGGCAACTGAGCTCCATGACAGTGTGAGACATGGCCAACACTCAAGCAGAAACAATCACACAATCTACTCATGAGATAAGAACAGGAGTAATTTAGAATTGAGACTTCAGCTCCATCTAGTAGAGAGACTAAAGGAAAATTTCCAGTGACCTGAAGACAATATACTGTTTGGATTTGTCTTCTTATAGGAGAAGGAGCTGCTTTTTTCTTGAAGAATGTTGAAGAGAATCCAAAGGTATCACAGGGGAAAAGGTCATCCACTATAGTTCAGAGTGGGAAGAGATAGAATGTGATGGTTATCAATTCCCTGGTAAGAGGGTATATTGAAGCAAACTCAATCTGATATGAGTAAAGGAGATATGTTGTCTTCTTGAAGTGTGTATCATAGGTTAACTGCTTGAGTTTTGTCAGATCAGGTTAATAGTGTCAATTTCTGATGATTCTCCTGGAGACAAATGATACTGCCAGAAATAACATAGAAAAATCACTAGGGGTTACTGAACGGAGTAATCAGTAAGAAATTGAAGACCTTAGAAGCACACGTACTGTTTCCATTACTGTGGCCAATTGGAGGTAGAGACTTCAGAAGTGAAAGATGAATTGGAGAAGTTCACAACTAGTCGAGAAGATAGAGTCTAGAAATGGGATTTAGATGTCTGACTAACAGCTTAAGATATAGAAGCAATAAGTTTTTGGACCAGATGAATAATAAGGATGGTTAAAACCTATTTATTTGTAGATTTTAAATACTGAACAAGAGGAATTTAAACTGAAAAATCTAGACGCTAATGCCAAACCCATAAGCCACAGAGCAGCAGAAATTACAGAGGATAAATGCTAATCATTCATGGGAGATGATAAAAATTCATGGCTCTTTATTTCTGTGTACAAGTCATGAAATCTGAGTACCAAAGAAGACAAACTAGGGATATTAAAACAAAGGAACAAATTACTCTTGCCTGGAATATAACTATGGAAAGACAAACCTCATCCAAAAAGAATAGTTAGATAAAAGAGAGGGTGCGGAATCTATTGTGTTTTAACAAAATCAAAACATGTGTGTAAATTTAGACCATAACAGGGAAACATGGAGAGAACATTTGGAGAAAGTACATAGAAAAAATAAGAAAAAAAAACATAACATAGTGGAAAGTCTTCTGGATGTGGAGTCAAGAGAAATCTGGATTCAAATCCTGCTTGTGACACTTGGAAATATGAAGATAGTTCAGTCACTTAACATACAATTACTAGTTTCCTTTTCTATAAAAGTGTCAAATGAAAGAATGTATGTAAAGTGTTTATGAATCATAAAGAGCCTTAAAATGTCAGTTATTGCAGGAGGGTTGCATATTGCAGGACACCTGAGGAAAAAAATAGATGATGAGATGAATAGATGCTGGAGATTGTATGTCTTCTCTGTTCCACTGATGTGCCTTATTATTTTTTTAGCCAGGATCATATAATTTTAACAATTGCTGCCTCATAATACAGTTTAATATCTGCTACTGTTAAATCTCCTTCTTTTATTCTTTTTTTATATTATTTCCTTTGACATTCTTTACTTTTTGTTTTTCCAAATGAATTTTGTAATTATTTTTTCTAATTCAGATCCAGTTGTAATCAGATATGTTTGTGAATTTCCCTCCAAATTTTTTTAAAATTTGATTTTTAATTTATGAAATAAAATAAGCATTATTGTAACATAGTATAATAAAAAGATGGTTGTCCATGAAACTGCAAATCTAGTATGCACAACTTGGTATTCCTTTCAAATATTTTATTTCCCTCATTCTTATTTTTCTCACTATTTTCCTTCTCAGTCTCACTTTTCACTCTATCCCTATTACCTTATATTTGCCCCTTACCTTCTTATTTCCTATTTTAGCCACCTCTCTAAAAATCCTCCTTTGTCTATTCACCCCACCCTTCTAATCTTAATGGGGCAGCTAGGTAGTACAGTAGATATAAGCACCAGTGCAGGAGTCAAGAGGACCTGAGTTCAAATCTCACTTCAGACACTTGACACTCACTAGCCGTGTGACCTTGGGCAAGTCACTTAACCCCAACTGCCTCATCCTGGGTCATCTCCAGTCATCCTGATGAATATCCGGTCACTGGATTCAGATGACTCTGGAGGAGAAGTGAGGCTGGTGACCTGCACAGCCCTTCCTCACTCAAAACAAAGCCAAGTACAAGTCATGTCGTTATTTCTCTGATGGCGTGTATGGTCTTCTTCGGCAATGAAGGACACGCACACACACACACACACACACACAATCTAATCTTTATCATACCCTTCTAGAAGTTCATTTCCTGCATTAACCCCCAGTTTTCTCACCTCTATAGAAGTTCAGAAGACCTCCAAACCTCTTCAAATTTTGAAGTTTCCTCTACATCCCAGATGGTAATTAGGTTCCAATTGGGTTCCAACCCTCCTTCCTCATTTGCTTCCTCTATATTAGTGCTTCCTTTGAGTCCAATTTTCATGAGATAATTTCTCCTTTTAACCTTTTCTTATCCAGTTTTGCTTTTGAGAATCCCCTCATCATACACAACTCAGTCCCAATCTTTCTTTCAAACTGATTTAGTAATAATAGTTTTAAGTATACTGTTCCAAATAATAACTAATAATTGCTACTATTAATAACATTTTCATATAGCATAAGTAAACAGTTTGACCTTAATCATTGCCTTCAAATTAGTTTTTAATGATTTTTAATCACTAATTTTTAATGATTTCATTTTATTTCTTCTGGATCTCTTATCATGAATTTTCCATTGAGTTCTGGTTTTTTCGTTACAAATACCTGAAAGTCTTTCAATTCATCAAATGTCCATTTTTTTAAATTCAGGATTATACTCCACCCCAGTTCCTTTGCCCTTTGAAATATAGTTTTCCAAGACCTATGGTCTTTTAGTATAGAAGCTGCTAGGTCTTTTGAAATCCTGATGGTTTCCCCATAATACTGTTTTTTCTTCTTGCTTACAATATTTTCTCTTTAACCTGGGAATTTTGAAGCTTATCTATGACATTCTTGTAAACTTCCTAGCATCTCTTTCAGGTGGTGATAAGTGTATTTTTTTCTATTTCTACTTTACCTTCTAGAGCTTCAGGGAAATTTTCTTTAATAATTTCTTGTGATATTGTATTCAGATCCTTTTTTTATCTTAACTATCAAGTATTCTGACAATTCTTATATTGTCTCTCCTTGATCTGTTCTCTAGATCAGTTGTTTTTCTAATGGGATATTTAAAATTCTCTTCTATTTTTTCTAGTTGTATAATATCTTAGTGTCTTATAATGTCATTCAATTCTACTTGTTCAATTCTAGTTTTCAAGGAGTCATTTTCTTCCTTACAGCATTGTATCTCCTTTTCTAATTAATTAACTTTTTTTCCATCTTTTTCTTGGATTACTTTTTTCTAATTATTGCTTCTCTCTTACTTAATTTTTGAGTTTTTTAAAGATTTTCTTCCTTATGATTCTACATCTCTTCTTCCAATTAGCTAACTTCCTTTTCATAATTTTTGAATTTTTTTCTAATTTGTCCTCATTCTTTCTTACTTGATTTTTGAATTCTTTTTTCAGTTCCTCCAAGATTTCTTTTGGGGTTTGTAACCACTTAATATTATTCTTTAGGGTGGATGTAGCTTTTATCTTTTAACCTCACTATCTTTCTCTAAATATGAACCCATATCTTTTACAGCAACATAGCTATCAGAGGTCAAGTTCTTTTTCTTTTGCTTACTCATTTTTCTTTTTAATTTGTCTTATTTTATTTTTAACAGCTTACTATTACTTAATATCATTAACATTATTAATTAATGACTAATAATGTTAAAAATATAAATTTTAATCCCAGTGTAATATTGTCCTAGACCTCAGGTCCTCCACTATTTTTTGAATTCTGTCTGAGGGCTCAACCTCAGGGTCCCTCAGTCTTGGCCTCCCTTAAGGCCCAGCCATGCTATCCTGAAAATGTTCTTGCTCCCTGTTGGACCACATTCTTGCTCTTCCTTGCCCCATAGACACAGCTGAAAATCATGTCTGCTAAGCACTGGTAGGCCCGACTTGTGGAAATAGAAGGGGGTCTTTCAATTTTCCCTCACTCAGTATCTGCTGTTGCTTAGATGAAAATTTGTGAGCTAAAAGTTCATGAACTGAAAGTTCCTGAGGTGAAATTTCATGAGGCCTAGTCACCTTCCCTAAGGGCCCATCTTGTTGCTTTGGTGAGGTCCACCTGGAGGCGTTCATACTTCACTCAAGCCAAACCTCAGACCCTGGAGTCTTCTCAGAGGTCCTCTCAAGATGTCCTGAGAGGACAACTGCTTTACCCTTTTACTTTTGCTGCTCTAAGTTAATTTCGTATTGATTTTCTGTCTATTTGTGGAGCAAATCTGGAGAGCCTGGAAATGTCTGACTTACTCTGCCATCTTCTCAGAATGCATTCTTTGATGACTTAATTCTTGTAGTTCAATCTTGGAATTGTTATTTTGTACCTAATGCTTACTAACAATGATGGGAAAATGGGAAAAATGGCCATGACCAATCTGTCTTTAAGTATGCTGTAAATAAGAAGAAGAGCTACCTTGATATGTCATTCCGGATTTTGCAAGAAACAACTTCAAAAACTTCAGAGAAAACATAGATAGGATCATAGCCTCGAACTCTGCAGCAGAAAGCGACTGAGACCAAGTCAATTCAACAAATCTTTATAAATCACCTCCTGTAGCTGGGGTTGCTGTCCTTCTTTCTCAAAGAGGCTCAAAATTGCATCACTATGTTAGAGTCATATTACAGTGCTTCAGGCTGTGGCTGATGAGACCAATATGAGCTTGGAAGCTTGCAATACTCTACCAAAGCTCAGGCACAAATAGTTCATTTGAATATTTGGAATGGATTCTCTAAATTTGCACATAAGGCAACAAGGAAACATAATCTCTACCCTCAAGCAACTCCCTTACTTCTAGAGCACAGAGTATGTAAACAGCTGAATAAATACAGGGTAGCTAGAGCGGGGAAGAAACTCCTGACAAGAAGAGTATAAGGGCAAATTTTACACAAGAATGACATTAGACCTGAAGAAAGCTTGTTTTTCAAAATGTAGAATTCAGGAGAAACAATAGTCCAAAGCAACACAGATTCAGCAGACAGCTAGTCAAGAACTAGAGACAGGCTAATCTAACTGTAAGGTGGACTGTGTAAAAGAGAGTGAAGTAAAATAATGCTGGAAAAGTCATCAGGGGTCAGATTATGAAAGTCTGTAAATGCCAGTTTGAGAAGTGTGTATTTTATTCCATTGGTCAGAGGGAATCATCGAAGACTTTTGAGCAGGGAAATTACATAATCAGACCTATATTTTAAGAAGATTATTTTGGCAGCTTTGGGGAGGATGAATTAGAGAATATAGAGGGTGAAAGTACAGAGAAAATTGAGGAGGTTTATTTTCTTGGCATGAAGCAACTTGATGGGCTGAACTAGGATGGTGGTCACATGACTTAAAAGTCATATTATGACGTTAGAATATGCAAAGCATAGTCACTGAGATGGTATGGTGGAAAATAATCCATAGGGAAGAGTCAAAGGTCATTTGGAGGTTGTAAATCTGGGTTTCTTAAAATAAAAATGCCTGTGTTCCCAAATGGGGATATTTGAGAGAGAAGTGGTTTGGAGGGAAAAGTTTCACCTTGGGGACATATGGAATTTAGGTTGAATGTGAATGTAGGCTCCACCTCCATTGCAAATGTCCAACTGTTATTGTGGGACTGATGTTTAGTCTTGATATTAGGGTTGGTTGTATACTTTTAGGAGTTATCTGTATAAAGGTATAATTAAACTTATTGAGGTTAAATGGATCATGAAGACAGAATACCTTGTTGCAAAAGAGCTTGTTCTACCTAATCAAATGCATTTGTAAAACAATCAACAAGCTTTAAGCACAAGATAATTTTATATTTTCTATGTTGTTACGATTGTCATGTTAGTCATGTCCAACTCTTTGTGACCCTTTTTGGGGTTTTTGTGGAAAAGATACAGGAGTGTTGCCATTTCCTTCTCCAGTTCATTTTTCAGATGAGGAAACTGAGGCAAACACAGTTAAGTGACTTACTCAGGATCACACAGCTAGGAAGTGTCTGAGGTCATATCTGAACTCAGGTCTTCCTGACTCCAGGTCTAGCACTCTACTTCTCCATCTATAGCCTTCAGTTAATTGTGGGTCCATCTTTAAATTACACTTGCAAAACTTCTCTATTTCCTACTGATAACATCCCCACTGAGGATACCCTCAATTTGTGAATAATGGTTTTGTACAGAGGGACGTTAGGCCTATACACTAGTAGTTGTCATTCACTTTTTATAATATTAATAAAGTCTGAGGTTATTCTACACCTTTGGTATTCTCACCTCTTTCAGGTACTTTGTACATTGGTTTCTCAATGCCCTAACAACTGTTTTATCTCCAGAATAGTGTCATTTCATTGAAGAGCATGTGGTAGGAAATAAGGCATTAAGATGTCTAGAAAGGTAGGAGGCATCTTTATTATGAAGGACTTTAAGTGGTAAACAGAGGCTTTTGTATTTAATCCTGAAGGCAAGAGGGAGCCGCTGGAGTTTTTTGAGTAGGAGTGACATGGTTGGACTTGCACTGGAAAATCACTTTTGTGGCTGCATGGAGGATGTTTTGGAAAAGGGCAAGACTTGAGGAGAGACTCATCAGCAATCTGCTGCAATAAACAACCATGAGGTGATGAGGGCTTGTAGCATGAATTCAAAGAGCACTAACATTAGCCATCCTCAATGTGATGAGGTCTTGGTCTGGATGAACATCCCAGGTTACTGAAAACAATGATTGCAGGCTTCAAGATGGATAAATGTCTCATCTTGATAATTCTTTAACTCCCCTCAGTAAACTGCATTGCATTTATCATCTGAGTATATTGTATTCCTCCCAATAGCATAAGATTTTTGTGACAATCAGGTATGGTCTCATTTTCTTTTTGGTATGTCAAATATAATAGGGAGTCACTAGAGTTTAAGTAGGGCAATGAAGAGGTCTGACTTGTGCTTTAGGCAATCACTTTGAGAGCTATGAGGATGCAATGGAGATGGGAGAGATTAAGGCAGAGGTAGCAATTAGGCAATTAATGTAATAGCCCAGATGGTAAGTAATGACAGTCTGAACCAGGCTGATGAACATGTAAGTAGACAGAAGGAAATCTGTGCAAGAAATGTGGAGGTAGAATTAATATTGTATATCTGAGGTGAAAAAGTGAAAAGTTCAGGAAGTCACCTTGGTGACTAAAAGAATGGTGGTATCCTTGGCAGGAATAGGAAAACTCAAAAGAAGTAATAATATTTGGGTAAAGATAATGAGGTGGTTCTTTTTTTGGACATGTTGCATTTGAGCTCCCTACAAGGCAACCAGCTGGAAATGTCAACAGCCAGTTGTTGATATGAATTGGATCTTAGGAGAGAGACTAGGACTAATTATATAGATCTGTGAGTCATCTTTATAGAGGTGGTAGTTGAACCCGTGGTAATTGAACCCATGGAAACTGAAAAGTTTATTAGATATGTATAGAAAGAAGATAACCCAGGACAGAGCCTTGGACACAGCAAAAGTGGTAGGCGATTTATCAAGGAAATTGAAGCATACAGGCAGATAGGAAAAACAAACACAAACCTAAAGAGGAAAGAGTATTCAGTACAACTGGTAGTAAAAAAAATGTCAGATACTGCACAGAGGTCAAGACGGATGAGAACTGAGAAGAAGTTATTGGATTCAATTGAGACATGAGGTCAGAAATCAGAATGAAAGTAGCTGAGAAATGGCAAGAGATGAAGTGGAGGCAATGAGTATACAGATCTTTTTTTTCCCCAGAGAGTTTGTCTGTGAAAAGGAAATATAGGATGATAGATAGAAAGGCTTGTAGGGTTAACTGGGGGTTAAGATGGGAAAAACTTACATATGTTTGTATAAATTCAATTGAATGAATTGGTAGATTAAGATATAATAAAGATGACAGAAGGAATGATAATGGTGGAAATCTGCCTTCAGGGATGGAAAAGGATAATCTTTGGAGTAGGGCAACTTTAATCAGGATTTGGAGTGGAGAAAATGAGGGAAGATTTCAAAGGGTTTTAGATGTAGAATAGGGTAGAAGAGTGAGTTCATATCTGATAATTTAGGAGACTACAATAGACATGCCTCAGAGATATTTGGAGGAAGTCTGCAGAGGAAAAACATTAAAACAAAATCATAATATAGAGGATTAGAGATCTAGACAGAGCCAAGAAACTAGGTTTAAAATTTACTACTACAACATACTAGTTATAAGACCATGAAATTAAGGGTAATTTCTCAGTGTGCTAGCAACTCTTAATCCTTAAAGGGAAATTACTTATTATATCTCTTTAATAGAAACTAAAGAATTTGTGGGATTAAGAGGTATACATTTTTCAGAGGGACGTTGGCATAGGAAAACAAGGAGGAGCCATGGCGGTGAAGTCATAGAACCTAGGATAAATCCTCTCTGACCTTTACCAGCTCTGTGGGCTTTGACAAATCAATGGACCCTTCTGGACTGTAGTATTCTCGCTTGTAAAATAGGGCAACTAGGTGGTACAGTGGATAGGGTTCTGGGCCTGGAATCAGGAAGACATCTTCCTGAGTTCAAATTTAATCTCAGACTAGCTGTGTGACCCTGGGCAAGACACTTAACCCTCTTTGCCTCCGTTCTTCATCTGTAAAATGAGCTGGAGAAAGAAATGCAAAGCACTCCATTATCCTTGCCAAAACTCCCCAAATGGGGTCATGTAGAGTCAGACATTACTGAACAACACTAACAAAATGACGGATTGGAGTAGATGACCTCAGCGGCTCCTGCCTCTCTGTATCTCTAATACTATGTCAACTTTTATTTTATTGTTAGTATCAGGACAAAAGTTAACACCTCTATTATGTTTTTCCTTGTTAAGACAGTCTGAATTATTATATGCATGAGTGACATTATTAAATATTTTAACTGTATTTTGTATTCTACCAATATTTACTAAAGGAATTCATGCTGGAGATGATCAATATCTGGAATATAGGGACTTTTAAAATGTTTAAAATTCCTAGAAAAAAATGCTATCCAAACATTTTTGGTTTATGTCATAACTATCATCTTTTCTCTGCATAGCCTGTTTCCAGATATCTATCTATCCATGTTCTCCAAGGAATCTCTCCCATTTGCTTTCTTCCTCTCTTCCTCCCTCCTTTCACTCTTCTCTCTTTTTTATCTCTCTCCTTTTCCTCGTCTCTTAAATTAACCTTATATGAACTAGTGTTTTCAATTTTTACTTATGCTTATATTTACATTATATATATTTTGCATACACATACATACCTACACACACACATATACATTAGGCAGGGTTTGTTTAATGTCTTTGTACCTTTAGTGCATAGGACAATGTTTTACACTTTATTTTTTCATTCAAAATCACAAATTCATTGGTGTAGGTAACACCTGACAAGGAATTTTCCTCTACCAATGAAGATATATAACTTCTGCAATTTACACAGAAGTTTTATTTGCCTGGCACAGTAGGAATTCAAGTGACTTGCCTGCCCATTGTCAATATTCAAGGCCAAGTTACTTATAAATACTTTTCACATAGAATATTAAATGCTTGTTTTAGATTGATTTCTTTTTAAAATGAGATGTTGTGTAGAGATTCTACAAAAATCAAGTAACAGATTTGGTTTTGAATCATTATGTAAAGTTTTACATGGACAAAAAGTAAATAAAACACAAAGGGTAAGTGTATGTTTATCACTGTCTGAATATCTGATCAAAACAGAGCTCTGACTTCCGAATGTATTTGGAGTACCAAACAAAAACTTAAATAAGCATAAAATATATTTTTAAAACTTTTATTGTTCAGAATACCTCAACTCTTTCTTAATGGTTGAAAGAAATAATGGTTCTTATAAGGATTGTGAAAAAAGAAAAAAAGTTCACATTTTCATTATTTTAAGCAATAAATACATTGCTATAACTACTATTAATTCTATGTACATAGTTTGTATTTGAGTGAATGCTATGGTCCAGCAAAAATATTTAATGAAATAAAATATTGGTAAATTAATTCTTAAAAATAAAACCCACATCATTAATTTGGGGGAGGGATTTATTTTTTGTAATATTTTATTAGATAGTTGTGTAAAAATAGTAGTGCCTTATCCATGTCATATATGTATACATGTAGGTATGCATACATATATATGATTTAGATATGTACTGCAAAAGTACAAAAGCTTTTGTTTTTGTGGGGTTTTGAGGAGGAGGGAAAAAAAAGCCTTGTTTTATCTTTCATCATACAATTCTAATTGAATAATACACAAAGTTCTTAATTGCCAAAACAGAAGTCCAACATTTAGAAACGTAACATATGAGATAAGTGCACAAAAATAACTAACTTCATTGGCTTGATTATACATGAAAATGATGCAAAAATATTTATAAAAAAACACTGGCCATATAGCAAATCAGCATGAGGTTCCGATTTAAGCATACTGATAAAAGATCAATAATTAATAGACTGCTCTCCTAATGCTGTATTTAGAATAGAATACTCTTTGAAAATAGAACATTTTCTGTAGTCATTTTAAGTTCAGTTATGGCAGTATAGCTAGGTAGTATACATAAATACATCTGACATTAAAATATATTTTAAAAATCAGCATGGCAGTTTGAGAATTTGAATCTGCTTCTGCAGAAAAGGCTTTGAACACAAATGAGTTAAACAAAAATGGATCATTTTAATGTGCTTTAACCAGTTGGAAGGTCAGAACAGCCTATCTTCATGTTTCTGATATCCACTGTCAATTCCATACAACTTGGTATTAGCATAGTCACAACATCTAGATAATTTATAATTCATGTACTTACTAGTCAGTTCACTTAGCTAACTTCTTTCATTTGCACTGACTAGAAAATTGTCCTAGAGCATTTAAAAACAACCCTAATAATTATAACAAAACCCTTTTATATTCAGAAACTACTGAAGACCAAGAAATTATGAATACTAGTAAGCACCATAATAGTCAAATAATTAGTCATATGCTATTACATTTAACATCTTTATATACCTCTCAATCACACAAAATGATTCATATTCAAATATATGTTTGAAGGTGTTCTGAAGAACAGGTATTTTGGTTCCTCTGAAGTTGAACTGGATGTTTGCTTTAGTGAAACCAATGTTCTATTACACAGGAAGTGTGTCATTTAAAGGATGTCTTTCACTTCATCTTAATATTCTAATAGGTTTTCTGTGAACTCTAGTTCCTTAATAATATATACAATTTTTTATTTGTTGTACTTTTACACAGATTATATTCTATTCAAAATATTGTTTGATAACAAAGCATTTTAAAAGACAACACAAATTATATCATTCATTTTCAGGTTGAATACTTTTAAAAATTTTGTATTTTTCCCCATATAACCAACTTCACTAGAATGATATGGTCCCTGAATGTGATATTCATAAATGTATAAATTATCTTAGCACGATAGCACTTAACAAACCTAAAACTGTTCATTTCCCCCTCACTTTTCAGGGTTAGGATATCAATTTGTAATCAAAATAGAACAAATATATATAGAACATCCACTACTTAGGCATTACTTCTGAAAGAAAATGTCAATATTCCCGCCAAATATGCTGACTCATCCTAAGGTTTTCTACTTCCCTGGAGTTTTGCTTTGCAAAGAATATTTTCATCTTGCACTGATATTTTTTCCTTTCCCTCATTATCAAATTTCTGATGCTGGCATCTAGCTGTGTTTTTAAAATATTCCCAAATGAGTTGGCCTAATATAAGTATTCCAGACTCTTATTTTAGCATGATCAGCCATGGCACTTCTTCCATTAGAAATAAACCTGCACATATCATCAAGCCATCTAAGTTCATGGACAAGAATGCATTAAAATTATTTACAAGCTAGGTTCTTGAAAACCTGATGTAACTTTCACAACAAGGGCTTTGTACAGGCTCCACAGAAAATAAGAAATCCTTCATCAAATTTCATCATATAGAATGCACTGATGACTGTCCACATAGTAGAAACTCAAGAGGAAAAGTTTCTATTTACATATACTCCCTATTGACTTGACTCACTCAACTACGTTATGAGGGAGGAAAAATGATCTACAATCATGTCACAATATTCTGCTTGCTGCAGTAAATTCTCTGTAGCCCCATCATATGCACATTGCCAGTCCTGTGCATAGCATGCCTTCTCAAAGGAACATGGTCCAGAGTGGGGCTAGGGTAAGTCAGCAAGTGAGCATAGCAGTTCTGCTCTGTTGATTTTTCTAGGGATAGGAGTTATTGGCAGCATGAGTACTA
The DNA here is from genome assembly GCA_028658325.1 of Potorous gilbertii. NCBI lineage: Eukaryota > Metazoa > Chordata > Mammalia > Diprotodontia > Potoroidae > Potorous > Potorous gilbertii. The sequence continues at coordinate 213,618,390 of CM053771.1, read as the reverse complement.
GCTCCTCTTCTGACCACTGTGCAGTTGCAGGAAGGGATCAGACTGTTCGCTGATGCATCAAACTGATGCACCAGAGAGGCTCTTCTGCCCTCCATGACAGGGAAGACATATACATGGTGAACAGTCTCCCAGACCTGTAGAGTAGAATCAAACTTAATATGCTTGTATGTACTCTTACCAGCATATGCTAATGTACTTATGGGCCTTCTTTGTGGCACTCTAGGGAAATAAGTCCATGTTAGATAGAAATCTTCTGGCCATAGAGTCATGAATACAATTCCTTCAATAATAAGGGTGCAAAAGTGGTAATAAAGTTTGTAATTCCTCTGTAATCAAGCATAGAAATTTTCTGTTTTCAGAACCACATTGTCAATGTCATGGAAGCTTTTTCCATTCAACTGTTCACTGCCAAGGTCATTAGTGTAGCCGTGAACATCACTAATGGAAGACACGGTATAAGAAGCTGTGCGAAGGGCATCAGAATTGGAAAAGCTGCTCCCAAACTGGATTCTATATTGATTCCAATGTCTTCTCAAAACTGCTTGAACCTAAACATTCAGACAAAAGAGGAGGAAAGAAATAAAGAAAAAAATATTATGATATTGTTGATTGATGTTCATTTTAAAAAAAGAATACCTTGAGCATTATGTATTGGAATGGACTGCATTCAGAATACAATGATTTTTTGGAAAATCAGTGCAAAAACATTTGCTAAATGCTTATTACCTTCCAGACACTAGAGGTACAAAGATAAAATCAAAACAGTTTGTACCTCAAAGGAATTCACATTTAATCAGGAAAATGACATGTATGTTTGTAAAAGATCTTAGCAGAATACCTGGTACATTCTATGTGCTTAATAAATGTCTGTTTCCTTCTGGGGAAATATAATTTATAATTATTATTAAAAGTAATAAAGTTAACTTCTTTGGGTGGTATACTTGCACTAAGAAAGTTAAGAAAAACTTCATGTAGAAACTGGAACTTGACCTAAAGAATTTTCTGAAGAACCTAGGTGTATCTTAAGAGATAGAAATGAGATGGGAGTGTATTTCAAGCATGTAAAGACATTCAAGGGATGCCTCTACAAAGATGGGATTTGGAATGTCCTATAAGAGGAAGAACAAAGAGGCCAGTTTGGCTAGGCTAGAGACTATATAAAGGAAAGTAGTAGATAATTACAATGGAAAGGTAGGTGGTGCCAAATTATAGGGGATATTAAGTTCCAAACAGAGGGACTTCTATTTTACTCTAAAAGCAATACGGATTCACTCAAGCTTTTTGAGCAGTGGCATGCCAGGCAAATCTCTGTGCCAGAAACATCTCATTGGCAGCTATGTGGAACATGATTCTGAAAGTGAAGAGATGTGAGGAAGATTATTTAGTGGCTATTGTAATAGTCCAGATGGTGAGGTCAAAGATAAAGTGGAGTCTGTAAGAGCAGAGAGAAGGCAAAGGATAAGGATGTTTTGGAGGTAGAACTGAAAAGACTTGGCATGTGATTAAAAATGGGGGGAGGGACAGTGAGGGAAACTGAAAATTAGGAGATGAATCTGAAATTATGAACATGTGTGACTACAAGAATGGTAAATGGTAGTAGGGAAGTTAAGAAGAAGGATAGGTTTAGGAAAAAGATAATCCCCTCTTTTGGACACATCAAATTTAAGATGCCTATGAAAACATTCAGTTGGAAATTCTCAAAAGATGTGTCCACAAAATGATCTGAAACTGGAAACCAGGAGAGATATTGGGTTAAATATCTAGATTTGGGAGTCCTCGGAAATGGATATGATAATTAGAACTACAGGAGCTGATGAAATCATCATAAGAGTATTCAAATGGAGATGTTTCTTTTTGTTTATTACAGATGATGTTGCTGGTAGACTTGCACTGAAAAGATACATAATAAATATTTAGACATTCCTTTTAACTTTTATTTTTCAAAATGTAAACACATTTTGTTGACATCTACTTTAGACATAGCACTATGGCTGTTAAGCACCTACATATAAATTAATTAATTATACAGATGATTTAAAATATTTAAATGGTTGATGTCTTAATAGGAGAAAAGTAGGTGGTTAAATGTGTGATTATCATTGTTCTGAAGGTTCTATTACAAAATTTAATAACTTCATTCTTTTATCCTGACTTTTGTGGAGCCAAATGATAAAAATAAGTTCTGGGAAACTATTATGACTTTAGAATAAAATAATTTATTTCCATTTAAAATTGCTGTGACAGGCATGGTATCTAAAGAACAGTGCACATATTGATTCAATATTTTTGCCACATTCAGTATAATATCATGGGATCCAGAACTCTGATTTCATAGGTGTAGGAAATTCCAACTAAGAAAATACTTTACAAATGAAGATCAGGCACTGTTCCACAACAGTTACTCTAAGAATTTTCTGTCTGTACCAAGAAGATGAACGATTTGTTTAGGGTTATACAACTGGTATGTGGCAGGAGTGGGATTTGAACCCCTATCTCCTTGACTTTGAGGTAAATTCTCTCAGGAGTACTGTGTCATATTGCCTCTTACCAAGAGGATATTATTTTTCTTTGTTTGGAAATGTATTCTTAAACATGTCCCCAGAAAATATGCTCCAAGTTAAATATTGAAATTAATCATAATTTAAAAATTAAAGCTGGAAATCTGGCAAAGAACAAATATGGTATCTCATTGCATCAGTCTAAATATGTAAGGCATTTGTTCATTCATTTAAAATATCCTATATTAAGTCCAATATACATTGGAATAATTATTCAGACACTTCAACAATTCAATTATTTTCTGCCATTTCTCTGAATATTTTGGGGTGAATACAAACCACTTTATTGGACTGATTTTTTCCTATCTTTATTTCTTTGTACTTGTTTATGGCAACTAGGACCAACTTTTGAGAACATTGACATTAGTTCAAAGTAAGCAGAATTATATACTGTATTTATAAATTACCTTTTCTATATTTTTTGTTTATATGTTTGCCTTCTGGTTTTTTCCCTGATAGAATGTAAGTTCTTGAAGGGTAGGACTATTTCATTTTTGTCATTGTATTCCTACTATCTAACATTGCATGGCATATAGTAGATGTTTAATAATTGTTTGTTGATTGATTTTTTCAGAAATATATCAGATAGATGTTATGGAAAGTTGGACTTGAGAAGGAAAATCAATCTAAATGGCAAATATTTAGAGCAGATATGACAAACGTGTGCATCCTGACTCATATTAAAATGTAATTCCTATCTCATTTTAATTACTTTTGGCAAGTTACTTAATTTTTCAGTGCCCCCAATAATTCCTTATAATTCAAGTCGCTGACTGGCTTTGGTACAGGAAATTTATTCACTAGAATGAAATCACAGATATGGGAGGGGGAGGGAGAAGGAGAAGCAAGGGAAAGGAAGAAGGAAAGAGATGGAGAAGAGCTTGCCTATTAGACAGACAAACAGTTAGATGATAGATAGATAGATAGATAGATAGATAGATAGATAGATAGACATAGATAGATAGATGGATAGACAGATAGATAGACAGACAGATGAGTTAGATAAAGGGGGAGAGGGAAGCTTCAAAAAGTTAAAGAGCTATTGAGCTAAAGGCTAGACAGCAGACTATAAGATGGAAAGCAAAAGGGATTAAGCAAGGGATTTTTTATATAGAAGAATGATTTGATCATAATAGCAGAAAATGAATTTGGCAGTTATGCCTTCATGTGACAGGAGAAAGCTAAGAAGTAAGAGGTCATCAAGATTAGGAATGACTCATGCACAAATGTGGAGTTTTATCTGTGGAGATTAAGGGGACAGATATGTGAGATGTGAAGAAATAAAAATTGTGCCAGCAGCTTCACTCAGAGATTCATACGGTATCGTCATTTTCAATGTAAATTCATTTAAGGCAGGCTGGAATATTGTACTACTTGTATTTTTTGTATATAGGTAAAATCTTAGAGAATTTGGAGGAGGTTGTGTTAATATATTTATCTTCAATATATTCCTTGGTGTTAGACTTTTAAAATAAAGCAATTTGGAATTTGTAGACATTTACATTCAAAAAATATTTTCCAATGTGTAGAGAGATATACTGATTGGTGTCATAGATAGAGTCTACATTTTTGTTTACCAGCAATTGTGTTGATTGTGTTGTGAACAAAACAAAAAAAACTACCTGGACTCAAAAAGTGATAGTCACACAGCTATATCTCTAGTGTTCCATCATATAAAAACACAAGACATAAATGTTTACATCTTGCTAGTATGGTCTATTGAGATTTGATATTTTTACATGTTTATATATGCACTTTTTAATCTGTTTAACAGTCTTCAGTCATAATCACTGAAAACCCACTGACAACACTTGCTTTCAACAACTCCTATGGATATTTAATACTCATAATTTGAACTTTGTTAAAAAACAAAGAATAACTCCTGTTCTTCCCAATCATATTCTGCGTCTGATCTTCTCATTTACTAGTCAGACTGATGGAGTTTTGACTACTCTGCTGCCTCTGAATATAAGGAATAACACAGAGCCAAGTGATCTGATGTGATGCATCAGGAGAATATCAAGTCTGACAGCTCTTATTTCCATTTTGTTCTGTTTTAGCCTTTAAAAGAAAATAAATACATAATAAACACATGCAAAAACATGCATATAAATCACAACCCTGACACATAAGTACATAATAACCTTTTTATATGCACATATCTACATAAGGTATACAGCATAATTCTCATATGTATACACATATAGCATCACACATAACATGGTCCCATAGGAATATACATATGCTACATGTGTATAATGTGGATTATGGTAGATCTATATATGTACATGTATGTTTTATTGTGTGTTTATAATGAAAGTTATGTGCATATATATGTATGTATGTGTACATGCATGTGAAGTGCATGTTGACTCTATACTACTCAATAAACTAAAGTTACTCCCTGTTAAGTCTAGGATTAAATACAGACTCTTTGGTTTGGAATATATAGCTTTTCACAATCTGACCACAATTTCTCTTTTCAGGTTTATTTCACATGATTTCTTTCCACACAATCTACCACTCACCCAAATGGATCTTCTTACTGTTCCTGTCAACATTCCATGTCCTAGCCCTGTCCCTTTGCACCAACTGTGTCCTATATCTGGCATCTAACTGTCACCTCACCTCTGTCTCTTGTATTCACAGCCTGGGCTTGTGACAATTTCTACATAGCATCATTCCTCATTCCTTCAGCCAGTAGTACTTTCTTATTATATATTTTATATATTTTACAGATAAACATATTTACACATCTCCCACTGTGAGAGAAAGGATTTTCCCCCTTTTTTGTCTCTGTGTCTCCAGTACCTAGAATAGTGCTAGGCATATGATAGGCACTTAATAAATATTTCCTGATTTTTTTTCTTTGTCTCTATGGCCCAGGCTCTCAAATGTTGGACAATGCCTGTGTCTCTCTGGACCATCGCCATCCAAGCTACCAGCAACTCTACTCTTACTATAGGTAGAGAAGCATAAGGATAGTTGCAACTATGTAAATAGCATGTGCAACATTCATTTAAACTAGAATGAGAACAGTATCTAGTCCTGCCCTCTACTCCCTCATATGCAGGGAAAAGGCAGTCTTTCCTGTAGTGTGACTCGTGTTTTTTATTAGTTTTTTTTCAAGAAAAGGCAAGCAAAGAAGCCGTTAATTTGCTTCTAGTTTTCTTGGCTACCCCTGTATAAGGTCCTTCACTTATATTTTTTTGGAAGAACACTTTTTTCCTTCATTTCTTTAAAATAACATGATTCTTCCTCTAAAATTTCTGATTGACAGGCAAGTTGTTCAAAATAAATTGTATGATTTCTCATTTATTTAAAATGTTTGCTGTTTCAGAATTTATATTCATGCTATCCAATTAATTTTTTAAAACATAGGTTCTTAATCTTTTTTTTGTCTTGTGGATCCAAAGCTTAATGAAAATAAAGATATGTATTTTTTTAATCCAAGTTTATGAAATCTGTACTAGCTAGAGAAGATCCTTGGCAGTCTGCAGACCTCACATTTTAAAGAGACTTATTTAACAAAATAATTTTGTATTTCTTTATATAAAAAATTAAAGTGAATATCAGAAATTGTGGATACTGTACCTCACCATTAAAAAAGCAGAAAATTGTGGAGACCAAAAGACCCTGTAACATAAAAAAAGTTGACTTAATTTCATTAACAATAAAATCAAAAAATTATGGAACAAAATATATGCTGCATTAAAATATTCAAATGGGAAAATTTTTAGTGTAAGAAATGTATTAAATCTTAATCTAATTGAATTAGAAATGTAATAGGTTGTACAAAATATTTATAGCAGCTCCTTTTTATGGTGATTAAGAATTGGAAATTGATGAATGGCTAAACAAACTGTGGTATAAGATTGTAATGGAATATGACTGTGCTATAAGAAATGACAAGCAGGATGATTCCAGAAATACCTGGAAGATGTACATGAACTGATGCAAAGTGAAGTGAACAGAACCAGGAGAACATTGTACACAGTAACAGCAATATTGTATGATGAGAACTGTGAATTACTTAGTTTTCGCAATACAATGCAAGATAATCCCAAAGGACTAATTTTTCCATCAGAAGCATACTATCCAACTCCAAAGGAAGAAATGTCATTTTTTGAATACAGACTGAAGCATGCTATTTTTCCATTTTCTTTCATTCCTTTTCTTTCATTTGAGTCTTCTTGTACAAAATGACTAATACTAAAATGTTTTACCTAATTGCACACGTATAACCTATATCTGATTGCTTACCATTTCAGGGAGGGTGTGGGGAGGAAGGAAGGGAGGGATAGAACTTAAAACTTTAAAAAAAAGCAAATGTTAAAAATTGTTTTAATATATAATTAGGAGAAAATACATATATATATATATATATGTATGTATATATATAATAGCTGATAGCTCAAAAAAGAAATATATTAGGACTCACCGTACAGTACATATATAAAATACTTCAGAAGATTTGTGATTTTATTGGTATGAGTAATAATAATTATAGCTAAAATTTATAGAGTATTTAAAGTTTACAGAGCACTTTACATGTTATCTTATGTGCTCTCTCTCTCTTCCAATGCAGATTATAGCCATTTATTTCTGAATAAACTATCTTCAAAGTTACTGTGGTCAAAATAATTCAAAATCTCAAGGCCAACCTTCTGGGAATAGGTCTTTCTAAAGTTGGCAATGGTGGCCTCTGATGACGGATGTCCCTGAGACAGCACATGATCCTTTTCAATTTAGAAGAAACCTGCCAGAGCTTGTTTTTGAGTTTGAGAACCCAAGGTCAACTCAGGTCATGATGAGACACTGGAGGACTAGCTACATGGTCAGTCATGCAAAAAGTGAGGCAATATTTTAAATGTTTTAAAAGCAGACTTCCCAAGGCAATTCTGTCCACTTCTGGTGATACAAGCTATATAAAGCTCTCCCTATCTTTGCTACTTTGCCTGCCAAAATAACATGAACATGACCATGAACATGAACATAAATAACATGAAAGCTATAGAAAAGTCTCCAATCCCCAAACAGTATTATTTTTACATATATCAGTGAGTCTCTTCTTGACCTTAGGTAGTGAGTAGATTAAGGTAAGTCATATAAGAGAAGGAATACCTCCTATTGTTTTACTCCCCTTTAATGTTACTAAATTAGGGAAATCAGTTACTTATGAAAGTCCCAGTTGAAGGTTCTGAAATATAGACCTATGTGGGATTTGGGATGTGGGTGTCTAGATAGCCTATATACTCAGATATTCCCTTGAAAACGAGGTAGTATCCTCACACTTTCTGCCCTTCCCAACACAGTTCTGTTCTACATGACTTCTAAGAGACAAAGAATTTTGTCAAAATTTTTAGTGAATAATGAATCTTTTCATTGAACTCCTAAACCAAGGATACAATGTGGGAAGGGGACCTCTCCTCTACTTTGCAGAAATGTTATTCTGTAACGCAAAGGGGCAAAATGATAGCAACAATGCTGCTGAGAAAAAGAAAACAATTGGAAAAAAAAAGAATATGCTCAACTATACATTTTCATAGAAGGCAAAATACTGGAAAATGAATGATGTCTATAGATATATGGTATGAATGAGCAGTTATACTATTGTATAGAGGAGACACTAACACATATCCCAATGGTCTTGTACCTGGTAATGCATGAGGATATGCATAATATAGTCATATATTTCTTCAGCAATTAGTCCTCCTGGCCTCCAAGGAATTAGTACAAATTCAATTCCAAGCAGTGGTACAAGAATGAGAGTTGCTCTAACTGCTTTCATGTACAGATTTGACTCTGCTTGGTGAGTGACTTTTAACTTAGTGATGAGAACACGTACAATGTTCAGCAGGAAGAAGAGGTTCACCTAGAAGGGGAAAAAAAGGAAGTTTTGGTAAGTTACCTAGCATGCCATAGGTGTATCATTTCTTAACTCACACTAAACTGATTTTACATGTGGAAGACCATGGATCTAATACATTATACATACTTCATTGCCCTGATGAATGAGAATGTGTTGGGTCCAAAGCTTCCATGCAATGACATGAATATGTAAACTAAAAATCCATTAACAAAAAAGGATGAATGATTTTAAAGGAAAACGAAATTCTAGTAGAATACAAATATCTGAAGATTTTCTTTGCAATTTCATTATTTGTCATGCTTTATTTTAAGATTCTTTTTGAGTGTGAGCTTCAGTTTCTGAAACCCAAAACCCTGGGGCATGTTCAGGTCAAACTATGCAAACTTAACTTTACTGGGCATCAACAAAGTCCTTTTAACAAGAAATGCATTTCATACATACTAAATAAGATTTAATCAACAGTACTAATGAACAGCTATTGAGGAAATATTTGGTGGCATTATGTCATCTGCCCCACACTTCCATTTCTAAAAGATTTTGGCTCTTTCTTCTTGTATCTATTTGCTTTATTCTCATTCCCAACCCCAATCCCCTCCTAATGATTTCTAATACCGATCAATTATTCCCAGTACTGGTATTGAAGGGCCAATCAATTTTGTCTAAAAGAACAATTTACAAACACATGAGCATATTCATATGTATGAAGTAATCTGGAAAATAACCATGGTAATATTTTATGTAATATGTGAAAAAACTATATGAGACATAACATAATAGTACAGAGTATTAAACCTGGCATCAGGTAGTCTGGGATTAAATTATACCTCATAAACTCACTTCCTATGCGGTTATTGGCTAATCAATCTCTTGATCAATTTCCTTACCTAGGAAATGGGACAATAATATTTGTGCTAATGATATCAGTAGGTTGCTGTATTCGGAAACTAAAAATCTCTATAAACGAGAGTTCATAGGATCGTATAGATCATTCAATTCAAATGCCTAATTTTACAAAAGAGGAAATTGAGAGATTGAGACTTCTTATTGTTGAAATATACTAGTTTAAGAAAAACAGTGTGAAAAAGAGATGAGGCATAAAAAAGCCTCTCTATCCTCATAGAACTTAAGATAGCATACACAAACAATAGGTCTCAGTAAAAATACCATTATGAAAAATCAAATGTTTAAATTTAAAGGCATATTACTATTAAAGCCAAAAGTAGAAAGAGTCCTTAAGAGAACTATAAAAATTGAGTATGTTATCATATCAACAGGGGTCTCATCACTTTTAATTTATTACCTTTTCCAAGCATATAATGTAGCTGACTTTGTTTTTCAACTCAATGGAAAACACTACCCACCAGAAGCACAGAAGACAAAGGAATCTTACAAGTCAACTTATAAATAAACAAATGTAGAATAACAAACTTGGGACGTTTTATGTAAGTGCCTTAGGTAATGTTCTTTATTAAAACAATGGTAGAAACATGGTAATTTTCTGTTGCTACTCTGTGAAAGGGGAAAAAATCTGATCGAGTTGCAGATCCATCTTCCCAGGTAAGAATTTTTTTAAGAGTATGGGATTATAAATAGGGGTAACAGACAAGTTTATTATATAAAACTAATCTTGAGAATAGAATTACTATTTTTTTCTAATTTATACATCAATGTGCTAGATTTGATCTAAAAATAGTTCCCATGGCAATCTCTATGTAACATCAATTTAAAGATGTCAAGTAAATTCACTCTACTACCCTGTAAAAGCACTTCTGTTTTAAAAAGTGAAGAAACCAGAAGTGAAAATATAATTATCAAAAGAAATACATTCAAATAAACATACATTTGAGCACAAAACCAGAAGAAGATGAAAATTGACAGAACAGCAGGAACAGATGGAAAATAAATAACCATCACAATGCTATTTGCTGTATTGTAATATATGTGAATTTTTCACACAAAAGGTAGAGAGCAACATGGGTATTTGAAACATGAATTATTCATGTAACATCTCTAAACTTTTCAATATTTTGAATAGGAGGAAGGAAGCTCCCATATAATTTTCTACCATAGTGAAAATCAGTTCCACCTAACCAAAAAACATTTTTTGACCTCTCCAGTTAGTACCTTATAACAAGGATGTGGGAAGGAACACTTTTTTTCATATAAAGGAACATCTCCCTCCACCCCCACATATAACTAGACTCGAAGGAAACTATGATTTTACTGGTTTTAGAAGCTCTCCTGTGAGATTCCCTCTATTAATACAGATCTGCATGCAGATCTCACATATACCAGTTGCCTGGGATACTGAGGGGACTGGGTGACTTACTTGGCATGACATTGTCAGTATGTGTCAGAGGCCTAATTTGAATCAAGATTTTTCTTCATCTTAGTTCCACTATCCAACCATAATACCATGCTGCCATATTTCCCCTTTACATTCCTAAATTATTTCCTTCAATTTGAAGAAAGAAGTCTCAGAAAATCTCTTATAGCTATTTGCATTATCTTGTCATATTTTTCATTTCTCAAAATTTATATCTGCTATACTTTATGGATTTAGGGATCTTGAAACTCAACATAATTAAATGATACTAATTTTCTCCCACAAAAGAGGAATTCCTTAAAATCATCTTGTTGCTCAAAAAGTTTTCTGCTCCATTTTCCCCCTCTTAGTATTGTATTCCTTTGGAATGGAAAATCAGGCCATGTTTAAAGGATTGTGAAAAATCTGAATCACAGGCTAACTGCCTGAACAATGCAATCTTCACTCACATTTACCAAAAAACCAGTCACCTTTCATCTTCATTGTCTATGTGCCTTTTTCAGTAAACAAAGTATACTTTTTTTGCTTTCACTTCTCAGAAAATCTCCTCTTTTTAATGTCAGATTCATCATGCAAAAATATTTACAAGTAAATTTTTATTATATAAAACAATGCATCATCCTAGGGAAATTGTAAAGTAGCAACATCTAGGAAAGTTGAATGCATAGGAAAAACAGATTTAGAAGCTGATAAACTGACTAGCCTGTTAGAACAATAAGGATAAAAGTTTATTTCCTTCAAGTTGTGGAGGAATGTTTCCATCGCCTTGATAAAGATAAACAAAGGCTAGTCTTTTGCTATAAACATCATCATCATAAAAGTTTATATACTGCTTTATGGTTTGCAGAGTACTTTACACACACACACACACACACACACACACACACACACACACACACACACATTGACTCATTAGATCTCCACAAGCCTACAAAGTTGGTGATATTGTTATCTCCTTATTATAGTTGAGGAAACTGAGGCATGGAAGGGTTAAACATGTCCAAGTTCCCACAGGTGATGGAGTTATTCTATGTTCATTACCCAAGCTGCCCATGCCCTGGAGCAAGATTGGTTGGGCATATTTGGGACTGAGGAAGGAGGTTATTTTTGAACCTCAAATAAAGCTAGAGGCATTAGCAGTTATAGCAATTATCTTAACTACTCACTTTCTTTTTTAACTACATACTTCACTTTGCATTGTTACATATGACATTGTTATCTGTATTTCTAATGTCTCCAGTTATTTTGCAAGCTCTCGAAGGCCAAGGACTATGCCTCTCTATTCTGCTTAGTGTCTACCATGCACACAATAGTACTTAATAAGTATGAATTGAATGACTTAACATATAACAACCTTGTGACCTTGAGCAAATCATTTTACCTCTCTGGTCCTCAGTTTCTCCTGCTGTAAAATTAGGAGGGTGGATTAGATGACCTCTGAAATCCCGTATAGACCTATATGTATGACTCTATGAATTCAGTTGAATTCTCTGGGGACTATATTAATAAACTCTATTAGAATCTTTCTTGGTAAGTACACAAATTGGTTGTGCAAACAATGCAACCTAGTAGTAGCACTAATGACCCTTTCTCCACTTTGAGCATAGAAGAGCAGTACACTATCCATCTTTGCCTACCTATGAGATACATATGTGTATATAAATATATATACGTATATATGTGCATGATACATGTATATGTACATGTACACATATACATATATTTTACATGGTTATTATGGCATCATGGTGTAGTGAAGAGAGCTGAATTTGGAGTCAATGCCTTGGATTTGAATTGTAGCTCCAACACTTATTAGGTGTGTGACCCTGGGCAAGTCACTAAACCTCTTTGTGACTCAGTCTTCTTATTTGTAAAGTAGGGATAGCAATTCTGATACTTCCAAACTTGTAGAACCATTACAAGGAAAGAGATTCATAAACATTAAAAAAAAGTATGTAAAATGTGAAATAATAGTACTTAGTCATGAAGGTTATCATGCTACATTTTTTTCTCATGGATTCATGATGTTATTTCCTTAATTTGTAAAGGTTTCCATTGATTTAAATGCATATCAACTTATTAAATGTTATTAAATCTCTATAGAAGAAAACCTTTTGATAGTTTTCAGATTTTGCTATCCAAATAGCTCATGTTTTTTTATTATTTGAAACTACATATCTCTTTCAATACAAGTAATGCTTTAATAACCTGTGATATCAAGAGATAAAATAATAATTACATATGAACTGTAGGAATTTGAGGGGCTTTATGAAATGAAAAAAGAGCATAAAATATAACCCAGCTTTCTTACCACATATAAATGTCCAGTTAGAAAACTGCTTTTAAAAAAGGCCGTTTACCTATTGAATGCTAAATTTCATTGAACATACACACAATTTTTTAAAAGTACTGGAGAACTAACTTTATTATAATACTCTTTAAATATCTAAGAATGTGTAGTAAAGGCTAGAAAATTGAATCAATTATATTGAGAACAAAAACAAGACATACTAAAAAAAACATACCAATAAAGCTGCACAAATTGGACCATGGATGATGTATAGGAGATGGGTATCAGAACTGATCCAGCAGCTAAGAGAAAAAAAGATGGGAGAAATGAGTGCTAAAGATTCATTTTTGTAGATTCATAGTAAAAATCTGAAAGAAATATTGCCTTACTTGTCATTGTAGTATAAACTTCTTGCAATAGCATGTAAACAGGCAGGTATCAGGGGGAATCCTGTCAAGATAAAAAAAAAGAATTTAAAGAGATGATTTTTCACCTGAATTTATCTTCTAAAATGGATATTTCTACAAAGCAAGGTTAAATTACAGAAAGCCCTGAGGAACACAAAAAATATTTGTTGAGCTTCTGCTGTCCATATTAGCCATTTGATACTTCTATTGGATTGTCTTATGAAAGTTACTTTCTTTGTATATGTCCATGTATGTCTTCTCATGCATTACCTGGCTACACTACTTTGGGAGGGGCAGCTAGATGTTGCAGTGGATAAAACACCAGTGCAGGAGTCGGGAGGACCTGAGTTCAAACCTCATCTCAGACACTTGACACTCACTAGCTGTGAGATCTTGAGCAAGTCACTTAACCCCAATTGCCTCGTCCTGGGTCATCTCCAGTCAATCTGATGAATATCTGGTCACTGGATTCAGATGGCTCTGGAGAAGAAGTGAGGCTGGTGACCTGCACAGCCCTCCCTCACTCAAAACAAAGTCAAGTGCAAGTCATGTCATCACTTCTCTGATGGCATGGTCTTCTTCGGCAACAAAAGATGAGCACACTCACTACTTTGGGACTTCTTTGACTGATTTATCCATGATACCCTCCCATTAGGTACCTTCTTTGTCCTCCTCCTCCCATTTGATGTAGTAGTCCTTAAATGTTTAACTAAGAATCAAAAATAGATTTACCAAAATTAAATCAAGAAGCTTTAAATATGAAAAATAAATTTATGTACTGGAGATTATGTCTAAAGCTCCCAATATGATTTAGATTGCGCCAAATAATAAAGACAGTATGGTTCACCACCCCTGAAGCAACTCTTTCATAATACTGGTCTTTCAGGATAAGGCTAATATCTCTCTATAATCTGTTGAGGCTGTAAGAAAAGAATAACCCACTAAAGTTTGTTACAGTGCAATGATGGTTTTGCTTTGATACAAAAATGGTCATGTAATAGAAAGAACCTGGGCTGTGAATCAAGAGCAACTGATATTTAAATTCTGCCCTTATACTTACTAGATAATCAAGGGCTATCACTTAACCTGATCCTCAGACTTCTCATCTGTAAAAGGAAAATAATTGCTCTAACTCCCTGAGAGTTATTGTGATGACAAAATGAGACATACTTTGCTAAATAGTTTGTAAATCATAAAGCACCATGGGTGTTCATGGCAAGAAAGTTGGCCATGAGGGGCTACTTCTGCCACAGCAACTCCAGGAATTGTCTCCTGTAGACATAGAGTGGTTAGGCTCTGCTTCAGTAGGGCGAATCCTTTCCCTTCCCCTCCTCCCATGCCTCTTTGAAGTATGGAACTGGGAATACAAGGAATTATGAAACGTAAATTCTGTCCTCGAGAACTCATAGGATCATCAGCTCTAAGGCAGTCAGTCAATAGACATTTAGTAAGTATCCATCATGTGCCAGGCACTGTGCTAAGAGATGCAAAGATGAGAGTGACTCAGCCCTCAAGGAGTTTTCAAGCTAATGGAGGAAACCAAAACACAAAAGGACTGAATATTTTTAAAAACAGATTTTATTTAAATATTGTGATATTTAAATCTTTAAAACTGTACTAAGACTTTTGGGATACCCTGTATAATTGTTGATATTACTGCTGGTATTTCCTAATGGGATTTGCCTGAAGAAAGAACACAACATATTTCAGATAGTCAATCCATTTATCCATTTTTTTTTGCCACTGAAGTAGTTTGTTTAAGGGTACGTAAATTATTTATCTAAATTAAATACATATAAGTTATTATATTTACCTAATAGCTATTAAAGTTTTGAAACTACATTAAGACTTTGGAGACATTATGAATAATAGCTGGCATTTAAATAGCACTTTAAGGTTTACAAAGTTGCAAATTGTATTTCATCTTCTCATCACAATAATTCTAAAATGATTCAAATTACAAAAGTTGCTGAAGATCTCATACAAACTAATATTCAAGTTGAAATTATGCTTTGCAGCAATTTAACTATCTCAGGATTAGTAGGTTCAATACTGTAAAACATTCTAATTATTATTTCTACTTGTAAAATATGCCAACACGATATTTTTATATAGAGAGTAAGCAGAATTTAGGATTAAATAATAACAATAATATATTAATACATAATAAATATCTGCCTTCCTCTGTTCTTTTTCAGTTTTGTTGCTTCCATTCAAAGAATTGCTTTCCCAAAAACAAACATCTACGGACTCAGATAATAGAAATTAGAGCTAGAATTCAACTAAACAAGCATTGAATATGCGCTCGGTCCAGTCTTCTCATTCCTCATTTAACAGATACGGAAACATTCCCCTAAAGGTCATGTGACTTGCCCACGTGTACCAACCAGTGACCAACAAGTCAGATGCCCTGCCTGGTAGACCAGTGATCTTTTTATTTTGTTGTAATGCCCATCGAAAATGGCCATTCCTTAATGCTTTACACAAAATAAAAGTTTTTGAATAAAAATAATTTCTTGGTTCTACAAAATAACAGTCTTTAATTTGGCAAAGGTAAACTAATATGCCCTCACGGTGATAAAAGAGGCTATTATCCATTGTTTTCTAACTATGTAAGAAAGACAATAAAAAGAGACACTTTTGATATGGTTTAGACTAGGTAGCACAGAGGACAGTGTAGTTCCATTCTGGCCTCACACACTAGCCATATGACCCTGGACAAGTCACTTAACTCTATTTGCCTCAATTTACTCATCTGCAAAATGATATGGAGAAAGGAATAGCACAAAACTCCTGCATCTTTGCCAAGAAAATCCCCAAAAGAGTCACAAACAGTGAGACAGAACTGAAAGAACTCTAACAGCAATAAAACTAGATGTCCTCTGATGTTGAGATTGCATAATTCTGTGTCTAGCTTAAAGTACTTTGATTTACCACCATAAACCAAAGGAAACATATCAGAATAATTTCCCTACTATTTGAATAAATATAATGGTAAGCAAACTGACAAAACTATGCACAGTGGCGAGCATAAGCAGGAAAATGTGTATATGTGGACATTGGTACTTACCCCAGCCAAGAAGGTAATACCAGAGTAAGTGCTGCTTCTCTGCAAACACAGCCACTACAATGAGTGTATGTAGATAAATGCCTTCACAAAGCATCCAAAAGTAATTGCATCCCAACAGATAAAGGTGAATAAACTGGGATATTTTGCAACTCACCTGTGTGAAAAAGAAATATACTAATTATCATAATAGTTACATACTTATTTGTACATTAAAATTCATCTACATATACATATAGGAACTGAAAACTATATATTTATTTCTATATATACCAGGGATTATTAATTCCAGATTTGAGATTGTTAGTATACTAATCCACTAACTTTCTTATGTACTATATTGTTCTTTATGTATGTATATTATATTAGTATATTCTATAGTACTCGTATATATCACATATATAATACTAAAACACATATAATACTTAATGCTTATATTAAATACTTAGTATGGTATGTATACTAACAATTATATCTATAGGTATTGTAGTAAATATATGTTTAGCAACCAGCGCTATGTATCTATCTATCTATCTATCTATCTATATATATATATATATATATACACATATGTATATAGGTATATGTATGTATGTATGTATGTGTATGCATGTATTAAAAAATGACCATTTTTATGATAGATTATTATATAGTGACATTTAGAGGATTGCTTGTTTTATTCTTATGAGCAGAGTCTATATCAACTCGGACCACTAACAATATCTAGTAGAAAATTTTATGAATTGTTAGTCTCAGAATCTTCTGGTGACCAAATGGGTAACAATCTTCTATAGACTCAGCTAAATTAATCTTCAGATGACAACTATGTTGTCTGTCACTAGGTTCATATTCATAGATATCAGAATGAAGTTCCTATTTGCTAGTATTTCAAATTCTTATAAACTGATTTAGTTACAGCTCTAAATTACATATAAGTATATCATATTTTAAAATTAAATTTAATCATATTAATGTTGAGAAGCATCATGATCTACTAGTTGGAGAGTTGAGATCAGAACTGGAAAGATTTGAATTCAGATCCTAACTATGAGTTATCTTGGCTATGTGACCTTGGACAAGTCACTTAACCTGTCAGTGCTCTAGGCAACCTTTTATAAGGTGGAAAGAAAGTGCCAACATGCATTAGTAGGTAAAATTCCCTTTCCTGGAAGTGTTCTGTACCAATGAAATAAAAAGTCTAGTCCCTATTCTTATTTCATATTGATATATAAATATACGTTTTCATGCTTTGGATACATTACTGAGGGGATGTTAAAATAATATCTAATAATTACCCATTGACCATGATGATATGTCCAAAGTTATTAGAATAATTTCAAAATTAAATAAGACAAATGTGCCATTTTCTGGAAAGACTCTGGCTGTGCGCATATGAAACTTAAAATATTGAAAGGTTAAAAATGTTTTTCTACAATAGGAGGTCATCTCAACAACATGTCAAAAAATGGCTTCAGTTCTTTTGAAATAAATAGATCATAACTAATTTGTTAATAAAAAAAGCTCTAATGTACTTCATGACTCCAGGAAATAATTATAAACTAAGACTAATGTGTGAGTGTGAGCTATGTTTTTTTTGTTAATTTCATGTGTGGAAAGTCCAATGTAAATCTGTAACTTGTAGACTTGAGAGAATTACTTGATTCATTCTGAAAATGTAGCACAAAGGCCAGAATTGAACTCAGGCTGTCTTGATGCCAAGGTTTTTCCTTGATCTAATACACAGATTCTCTTTGGTGTTTGATGTGATATAAAAATAACATCACAATTCCCAAACCTAAAGTAGAAGTAATGCTTGTAAAATGAATTAACTTACTCATTAAAATGTTCAGATCATTAATGGTGTTTTTCTCCATTTGAATATTTATTATCTCAATAGTCTATTTTATTTTCAAGAAAACACTTGTCCTCATACTATTATGAATTCAAATATTCTTTGTACCTTAGCTTTTAAAATGTATCCAAATTTAAATCGATGTATACAATTAGCTATGCGTGTACACATACATTATTTCCCCCCATAGATAGAATACACTCATCTTACTTACAGGATTGGTTGCAACTAACGCCTGGTTGTTGGCCACAGCAGTTAACCAGATGATAGTGACAACAGAATTACAAACAAAAGAGAAGAACAAATTTTTGTGCAGAGTGATCCGTTGGCAGCTCAAACTCCTAAACCATGAGGAAACAAACACATTAGACTTATTTTATTCAAATTTCTATGTACTTTAATTCTTATTAAGAGAACCCTTTCAAAGAGGCAGTGTGGTACAGGGAGAACAGTATGGATTCGGGAGCCAAAGGACAAGATTGACATCCTGTCTCTGGTGTCTATTAATTGTGTTACCTTGTACAATTTATTAAAACTCTTTGGGTTCAGTGAGATTCTCACTTCCTCATCTATGAAACAAGAGGCTAGACTAGATGGCCTTTCAACTCTAGATGGATGATCTAAAAACAAAATATTTAAAATCCATCCTTAGATGTTTAAAGGAAAAAAAATAAATCTCTCTGAAAGACCATAAGGCTTACCAAAAGGTCATGTCTTATATAGAGAAAAATGAACTGGGAATACATATATACACATTCATATATAATGTATAGAGAGATAGAAACAATGAGAGAGAGACAGAGAGAAAGAGACACAAAAAGAGAGGGAGGGAGGAAGAAGGAGAGAGAGTTCCTATTCCTGTCATCCTAGCAGCAGGATGGGAATAGTTAGCCTATGGCTGAAAACAGTTTGGATGCATGGCATAGTACTGACTACTTTCTACTTATGACATTATCTTTTAATCTTCTTTGACTTCATGATGGTTATCATTAAAATGCATGTTCTATGATGGCAGGGCCAATTTTATTTTTTGTTTTTAATCTTTGGCACCTAGCAAAGTATCTTACTCATAATAATAACATATAATGGGCACTTAATAAATGCTAGTTGAATTTAATTCAGTGGAAATCATGCATAAAAAATGAAAAATTAATTAGGAAGGTATTTTATTTATGCATTTATTCCTGTGTGCATGCATGTGCGTGTGTGCATGTGTGTGTGTGTGTGTGGTGTGTACATCATGCTGGCAACACATAGTGATGATATAATAGATTTTGACTTGACATGTTCATGTCATGCAAACACAGGCTACGTCTGCTAACATAACAAAACATGGGAATGTTTTACTGAATGTGCCCTTCTACTTTAGATAATTTTGCCCAAATTGCAATTCACAGCTATTAGTTATGATGAAAATATTGATGAATATTATGAAAATATGATGAAAATATTCAGAAGTATATATGGAGCTTCTGGTCTCAAAACTGACTACATAAAACTAGTATATTGATATCTATAGGAAAAGATATTAGAAAGTGGTAGTCATATCTATATAAATTTATATTGATATACATTTCAGGTCTCTTTCAGACACAAAAGTTCGAGGAGGTCAGACACAGTTTTGTTCTTGCTTCCAGATCCCAAATGTGTCTCTATCTTTTAGACAGGATCTTAAAGGTAGATGGGGGGGATCCAATTTCATGATATTTTAATCTCCTATTGTCCAGTAATGTACCACAAAGAATATAACAACTAATATGTAAGATTGTGTGAAAGTGAACTTGATAGTGAAGTAAGTTGAATTTCATTTTGAAACTATTTATGTCATTTTTATCATGGAATTTATAAGTGGAAGGGATTATTAAATTCAATGCCCTGCTACAAATTAAGGAATTAATGCCCAACAAGTTAAATGACTTCCTTGGTGTCTCATCCGAAATCCATTGAAAAGACTGGATTTGAAGCCAGTTTCTCTGATTCCAGCTTCTATTCTCTGCATACTCTATTATATCATTTTAATGAACTATTTTTGTTAGTCTTAAATTTTCTGTCAGAGTTTCTTTATTAGCCACTTAAAAACACTTTTTGACTTAACTCTTAAGTCCTTGAAATTTATGCCCTCCACATGAAATAAGAAAGAGGTTCTTACGGTATAATTCTTGATCATTTTTGACATTTCAAAATTAGGAAATGATCAAGATTTTCTCTTTCAATTTCATAATTATGAAAGTAAAACATCATAATGAAGAGTGAAGAGCATTGGTCAGAATATATGAGTTTAGGAATCACCTATACCATTTTCTAGTTGTAGGAACTTGGGTAAGTCACTTAACCCCCATGATAGTCCAGCTTCCTCATTTGTAAAATGGAGATATTAGTAGATCCCCTGGTTTTTATATCCTAGAATGTTTTGAATGAAAGGAGCTTTAGAGATTTTGAAATTATTTGACTAAAGGCTCATAACAATTTAGTGGCCAAACTCTGGACTTAAATCCAGTTCTTTTGAATCCAAATGCAATCCTTTTCGTTCCATCCCACCACCTCTTCTACCCCCATAGTGATGCTCTGAGAGGCAAATGAGATCATTTGTAACAGAATGCTTTGCTATATTAATCTATTCTTTAAATTCATATTAATTTGATTTAAACTTAACTAGATTTAATTTACCTTCATATTAATTTATATTAGTAATTAAGATGACTTAAGTCCCAGTAATTTAGACTCTTTAGCTTAAAATTTAGGATGAGTGAGGTGTCTTGGGCCAAATGATTTCTCTGTCCTTTTTTTTGAGGGAAAGATTTTTAATAACTATCTGCATTTTATAAAGAGGCCATTTTGTCTAATTTAATGTATTGTTTATGTGAAAGTGAATGATGACAAGTCATTAAAATATTTTGATTTCTCATAAATATATACAATTCTCCCCCAAATGCTGAATAAAGTTGCTTAGCAAACCTTTTCCTTAAAGAAAACTCAAAGGTATGTTTTACCTCAATCCGGGCTAAGCCAAGAACTAT
The DNA here is from genome assembly GCA_028658325.1 of Potorous gilbertii. Lineage (NCBI taxonomy): Eukaryota > Metazoa > Chordata > Mammalia > Diprotodontia > Potoroidae > Potorous > Potorous gilbertii. The sequence continues at coordinate 213,597,001 of CM053771.1, read as the reverse complement.
AGTAATACCAAGTAGAAGCAGTTAGCATATGCACTCTAAAGGTGATAATGTAGCATAATTTATGGTATCATACATATTATATATCATCATGTTATAAAGGTGCTGACCTCTATAATACCTACATTAATTGATTTCAATTTATACTAGACCATTTGAATTTGAGTATGTATTACAAAGTAATGACATATTTCCTTGGGATACTTGCCTATCGTGACTATCTTGATAGCCAATAGAAAAAATAGTATTTGTTTTACTCAGTTTTGTTTTTAGACCAATAGAATTTCGTGATTACTTCCTATTTATGTTAAAAGTTGTATTCAGGTAAAGCACTCCTCTTGCTATCTGTACATTTTCTCTTTTGTGAATACTGAATTCCTCTCTAAGCAAAATTAATGAATCTCTAATGGAAAACTAGATTTCCCCCTTACCCCCCAAAAATTTTGATTTCATCAGTTTAGTGAATTAATTCCTGTGAGGAATCTACCAATGCAGATTTGGAATTGTTGCAACATTTATAGTTTTCTGAAAGGGTAAATGACTTCTACAAGGTTACACAGTCAAAATGTGTTGGAGGCAGGACTTACTGACTTGGGTACCAAACCTCTATCCATTATACTACACTACCTGTTCTAGATAAGAATCATACTGTAAGTTTGTTTTATTACTTATTACAGAATATTGGTGAATGCTTTTTGCCTTTATGAGAGGTAGAAGCTCCTCCAGCAGCTAGTGACACAGAGAACAGAGTCAGACCTGGAGTCGGGAAGACTCATCTTTCTGAGTTCAAATCTGGCCTCAGACCCTTATTAACCCTATGACCCTTGGCAAGCTCACTTAACCCTATTTGCCTCAGTTTCCTCATCCATAAAATAAGCTAGCAAAGTAAATGGCAAAGCACTCTAGCATTTTTGCCAAGAAAACCCAAACAGGGTGAAGAAGGGTCAGACATGACTGAACAACAACAAAAGAAGTCCCTGCTTTTTTTAACTTGATGTTAATGACTCACAAGTAAAAAAGGAGGTGTAGTATTTTCTGCCGCTTCACTCTGCATTTATAGAAGAAAATGCCAAAATCTCAATCACAAATGCTGTTAAAATGAAGACCATTTTCAATGTATTGCCCTATACAATCCCCCATTATAAGTGAATAAGCGAAGTGATATTTGGGAAATTCAATATCCATTACAAAAGTGATTTCCTCATTTAATAAGTGAGCATGAAGAAGATGTCTTTGGGTACCAGGTAGCACCCAACCAACATGGCAGGGATCTGATCATCATTTAGAAGCATCATGAGGTACTGTAAGAGGGCAACATGCTAAACTTGAGACTGGAAGACCTGGGTTCAGTTCTCAGCTCTGCAATGACCAGCAAATCATATCCCCTTAAATGACCCTTGAACGCCACAGGGGCTTAAAGCAGATAAAAGCCTACATTTTGTTCTGTCTCTAAAAAGCTATATTATGTGGAAGAAAGTAAAAAAGATATACATTAGCAAAATTTCAATTAGATAATGATCTTGTCAAATTATTTTAGATTTACTTATACCCTTTAACAAAATTTTCTATTTTCTACAATTTTCTTATGATACACAATTATGATAAAAATGTATTACAGGATTTTCACCTGAGATTTATTTACCTTGCATTCAGTCTATAAGTAACAGTAAACTGAAACATATATATTTAAATAATTCTTCCATAATCTATATTTTCCTATTATGATAGACTGGTATGACACAGATGTGCCATGAAGTTTAAGACTTGTTTGTCTTGTATTCAGTCTATATCTATGTGAGGAACACAAATTGTTTTATTAACAATAGGTCACTGCATACAGACCCATTATTAGTAATAGAATCTAAATAGATATATACCCTCTATTTTCTGACCCACTGCTTCAACCTGCATAAATATTCACAGCATTTGATTTTATGATCTATTTCTCATCTAAACTATTCAGTCACTCCTGAGTAAGTCCAATTATGGCATTTTTTAACTAAAGAGAGCAAGATATGAAGATTGAAGGCCTAGAAATATTTTTGAAGCAACAGGACCTGAAGCAAAGCCACACAGGCTTAGAGGCTCTCACGAAAACACTGACAACCTGAATCTTATCTGTCCTGTGTTTTCCAAACTATTTTAGCATTGTGTTATCTCTGGGATAATCTATATCTCTGTTTTTCCGTGGCTCCCCATCTTTCTCATTGAACACCTTTGCCTTGAAGAATCTATGCAGAAAAGTTATTGATCTGATTGCTGCTGGGAACTAGAGAAAATAAATTGCAACAATTCTATTATTTACAAGCACGCACACAAACTGTGCAGTTGTGTTTATATGTACGTGTAGTATGTACGTGTGTGTGTGTGTGTGTGTGTTTGTGTGTGTGTGTTGCTATAAGAGTCGGCAGAAGAAGGATGGTGATAGGGGATCTCAGTGAAGGTAAATGTCGCAAAGGCAGTCTTGCCTCTGGTTTAATTAGCCCAAGTCCAAAACTATTGCAACATGTTGTTATTATGACACAGTGAACCCTTTGAGTACCTTTCTAAGGATAACATGATAACCCATTAAGACAGTATTATTTAAATGAACTCCTGCCAAAATATAAATAAGTAATTAAATAAATAGGCAAGCGAAAAGCCAAAATAAATAAATAAATAAATGGATGGGTAAATAAAGAAATGAATGAATGAACAAACAAATAAGTAAATGGCACTTGGAATCATCCCATAGCAGAAATAGAAGGGAAAGGGGTCTTTTTGTTCTTCATTCAAGACACTCCTTCTCCTTTCTTTGTGCCTTTATAAAGGCTGTGCCATATGCCTGAAATGTGCTCCCCCTTAGACCTCTTTTTTCTATAAAATGTAACTCAAGTACCATCTTCTGAAAGAAGCCTTTCTGACCACCCCAACTTCTAAAGTCCTTTCTTCCAAATTTTGTATATGACTCCTTTGTGTTTGTATGCATATATAATTCATATAAAAACGTAAAGCATAAAATTGACTATATATGTGTATCTAACTTTATGTTGTATATGTGGGCATACATAAATAAGATTTGTACTGGTTTGCACTTGTATCCTCGGTTCGCTCGGCAAAGTGTTGTGCACAGTGTTGGAGCTTAATAAATACTTGTTCTTTGATTGATTGCATGTACACAATACAAGATTGAAAGTTCAAGTAACCACTGAGTTACTTTCATTTTTGTTGATGATTAAGATGGATGGCAAGCCCCAACCTTATCCTCTGGTGCCCTGAATACTACAGTTTGGTTGTTGCAATTCGAGTAACAAATTGGATAATTGTCAGATTGGTTCACTTTGTATTATGTAATTAAAGGCCCAGTGCCTTGTCTGTCAACCTGTTGCTTTATTCTCTTCTAATGCCTGTCTTCCAGCATTACTACATCCCAGAAGATCCTAAACAGATGAGTATCTGTCATCCTGTCATATAGTTTGTATCAATTACTCTTTGTACAAATGGCCCAGATTGTCTAGCAATGCCTATTGTTTCCTAATGAACACATTCATTAACACATGTCAGTAGATTGGTACAAACTAGATTAAAGTTAAGTGACTGTGGTAAAAACATCAATTTGTTTAAACTGAAACTTAAAATATATTTGTAAAAGGCTTCAACCTGCAACTAATTTAACCTCGTCTGAAACCTGTACTTCATTTCTTAGAATCCTCAAAAGTCCTTAATTTGAATCAAAATATTAAACAGAATTTATGCATGTATTCCATGAGAATGTTTGAAGAAAGGACTTTCTCTGAACCCTTTATATTTAATAATTTCCCTCCATCTATTAGCATAACCACCAAATAGAAAATGTGGTCTGTGGATCTAGATTTGCTTCCATGTTTTGCTCTCTGGATCTGTCTTTTCATAAGATTGTCTAGGTCAAAGATTTTGACAAAATGAATCCTTTGACTGTTTTGACAAGTGTGGTGGCAGAACCATTACCAAACTAGTCTTTCCATGGCTTTCTGATGGACAAATCCACTGCAGTTAGTTAAAATGGTGGTGTAATAATGCCTGACTGAAAATTACAGACTGTTTCAGTGGTTTTATTGCCTCTGATATTCAAATGACAATACAGCTAGCTTCAGAAACACTAAGATGACTCACATTCTGTATTTTCAATGATTTAGAAGAGTAACATTTTTAACTGTATGTTATTCTGAGTGTGACTACACTCTCCACTAACACAGACAGGTTGCTAGTCTTTAAAGTGGTAACTTAAAGAATTAGTGAAGGAGCACTAGTGGTTCAGTGGAGAGAGCACTGGTCCTGGAGTGAGGAGGACCTAAACCTGGCCTTAGATACTTACTGGTGGTATGATCCTAGGCAAGTCACTTAACACCAATTACCTCCCCAGGAACAAAAAAAAAGGGGAAGGCAAATAGTTAGGTTACAACTATTCAATATCAGAGACAAGATTTGAACAAGGTTCTTCTTGACTTAATAGCTGGCCCTCTATTCATTTTGCCACACTCCTTTCTTTTTAGATTGCTTCTCATATGATTTCAGGCCAGAATTTACTCTAAAAAACATCACAAGTTTAGAAGGAACTTCTTTACAATTCAAGTTGTTGAAAAGTAGAATGGCCTGCCCTTTAACTTTCTGAGTCCAACCTTACTGGAAATCTTCAAAAACTAGATGGATATTTAGCAGGTGTTTTGTATGAGAGTTTCCTATCAGGTGTGGACTCTGAGATCCTGTCTAACTCTGGGTCTTTGGGATATTGAGAAATTTGGCATAATAGAACTCTGCAATAATAAGAGGGGTAAAATGAATTTAGAGAAGAAAAAAAACATTAAAGAGAATTGTTGGATGGGAAGATGTAGGTTGTATTTCTATGAACACCGAAACTAACTTAAAGGTGGAGTAATTTGGATGCCTAAGTCATTCTAAAAAATTCATTTTTACCTTGATCAAATAACAATTTTATTTTTCTTCAGTTTAATTTAGACTGTGGCATGAATGAAAACCCTATCAAGGCAAACTTCATGAGATGATAGGCTTATAGAGTATTAAGTTGAAAGTGTCTCCAGATTATTTCCTTTTTCAAATCTATTGATTTGGGGTCTTATCATTGGTGGATATTCACTCCAATGATGCAGATCAGAATCTATTTTGTGCTGTTATCTAGTGTACAATTCATCTTCATGATCTTCCATATATTTTCCTTGGAAGAGATACCCAATGATCCAGAAACCTTCTAGATTCTATCTCTCTCTCTATCTGTATATGTATGTGTGTATGCAGCTAGATAGATGTCATCTATATCTAGTCTGTATTCTGTTATTCATCTGAGTAGCCTACTTCCGTTTCTGATAAAATATTTCTTTGATATTTGCCCTTAGAAACTTGTAAAAAAATGACAACAATAATTAATATTTATAGAGTGTTTAAAGGTTTACATTTTGCTTGTGTGTCATTGTAAGAGATATACGAATATATGTTTGTACCCACCTAACTCTGTAAGTCATCTAAAACATGAATTTCCTAGATATCATGATGTTCTAAGATTCATCACATGATTTACTACTGGTGGAATATTTGTGTTTAAAAGAAGGGACTTTATTTATAGGAGGTAACTGGGATTTTTTAAAAAAAAAACTACTTTACTTCCCCAAAGCAACACTCTTCCAATTAAATATTAGGCCTAAATCATTGTCCATCTGTAGTATTGGTTATTTATTCCAACTTACTCTTTTTAGTTATGAGCTAAGATGCAGAGATGTTAAGTGATTTAGTCAAAATCACACGGGTAATCAAGAGATGAATTAAGATTTGAAATCATGTCTCATAACAAAAAGATATATTTCATGGTCTCAGTCAGTTCTTCAGGAATCAACAAACCTACTTAGAAATGACAAAAACAAAATTGCTTAAACATTTTTTTCAGTGTCTAACTAGAATCAATCAAAAAAAGAATCTATTCCTAAGATTTTTTTAAAGGTTGCACAGATATTAAAGTATTAAAAATTAGCAGACATAATTTCTAAGATATATCTGTAATTTCTGAAAGATCAAGAATAACGCAAGATAGGGAGGTGGTCAGGTGCTACACCAACTTCCAAAGATAGAAAAGGTCTGTAAACTACAGACCAGTGAGCTTGACTTCTTTCCCTAGAAAAATTCCATGATACATGACAGTTTTTGAAAATTTAGAAAAGGAGGCAGATTATCATTAAAAGACAGCAAGGCTTAATCAATAACAGGTGATATCACACTAACTTAATTTCCCCTTTTGACAGAGCAAGTAGTGTGGTAGGTTTAGTATGCCTAGACATCAATGAAGCATTTGGGAGAATCTTTCACGCTATCCTTGTGGACAAGATGGAGAGAGGTAGCCTAGATTAACTTAGATTTTGAAGTAGTTGAAAGACCAGAATTGAAAAACAGTCATTACTGAGTTGATGGCAGCTTAAAATAACTGCCCCAGGGATCTGTCGTTGGCCCTCTGCTGCTTATTTGCTTTTGTTGTTTCATCAGTTACTTGGATGAAATAAAAAAAAAAAAGGAATGTATGTCATATGTACAGATGTCACAAAGTTCAGAAGGATAGCTAAAAATGCATATGAGATGACGTGGTCTACATTGAAGAGTGATGGTTTACATTAAAGATAATAAAAATAGACATATCTGTAAATTTCTACATGGGTTTAAAAATCAAATTTATAACTATTAGGTGGAGTGTTTTGTCTGGACAATAGTCTTTATAAGAGAAATTGATTTGGTTTCCTTATAAGTCACCAATGCGATACAGAAGAAAAAAGTTTATATCCCCTTGACTGTGCTAAGAAGAAATATCCAAGATGAGGAGTAAATATTATATCTTGATTAAATCATATTATTTTAGGCACTACATTTCAGTTCATATTGGCATGTCCTGTAAATCAAGGAACATCATGAAAAATCTAAATAGTAGAGGAGATAAAAAGGCATTGGAAGGATCTGTGGGCTTTCATAGTCTATTATTTTAACAATGGTTTCTACTAAACAACTGATACAAAGAAAATCATACAGGAAATATATAATTTTTTTTAAAAAGAAAGGGTATTTTTCAGAGAAGGATGCAGAGTGTTTAAGTGTTTCAGGGTCACACAGTAAGTATGTGAGATAGAATTTGAACCCAGGTCTTCAAAACTTCAAGTCCAGTGCCATATCTGCTACACCTTGCCTGTAACACCAACAGTCTTATTATGATTATATATCAAAGCAATGTCAATTTGGCTGAAAATACATGACTTTAAAAACAGAATTAGAAAGTAATCTTGAAAAGAATTAGTTTTTTTTTTCCTTTTAGTACATGGCAAACACTGAGGGCAGCTAGGTGGTGCAGTGGATAGAGCACCAGTGCAGGAGTGAGGAGGACCTGAGTTCAAATCTCACCTCAGACATCTTTTGGTCTTTTGATTTCTCCGGACCTCAGTTTCCTCAGCAGTAAAATAATAGGGTTAAAAAAGATAATTTTCAAAGTCCCTTACAATTCTACCATTCTCTGGTCAACAACTATAGTGAGAAGAGAGAATGAGAGAAAGAGAGGCAGAGAGAGAGAGCTAGAGAAAGAGAGAGAGAGAGAGAGAGAGAGAGGAAGAGTATGTGCATACACTCCACATAACTCATGCTTAATGAATGCCCTTTGATGAGTAAATGAATGTGTGCATATGCATGCTTGTGTGAAGGGATCAGCGTGGTGCTGTGGTCTTTTAAAAGGACCGATCAGATAAAACCTGCAGCAGGAGCTGCCAAAATCACCACGGAAAGATCCTTATTATTTTAATGCAGTAAACAGAATGAGCAATTGAACCATCAGCAGAGACCATGTAATTAGCTCACAACCTTTATTATTCTCCCATTTAGGGGCCAAGATCCATATCCCTCGTGTTGGCAAGACTCCTGCTGGCTTCAATGCCTTTTGCTTGTGTAGCTGGAGCAGAGTACTGGGCCTCAAGGGATATGTATAATGTTTTCCATAACATATTCAGGGAAAGCTTAGAATTGAAGAGGGGATGCATTTGTTTTAAAAACGTGATGTTCTCTTGGTTTGAGATTTCTAAAAAGTGCCCCTCTCCAAATTTGCAAATTGAAAATAACCATGTGGGGAGGGTGGTGGAAGGGGAGAGGTCTGCGTTATTCATCTGTTTACATGTTCATATGCTGGCTGTTTGGGCAAGTCAGCAAATAAGGAGAAGTTTTGGAAGAAATAAGTAACCAAACTCTCGCTACAGAAAATTCTACCCTTACAAATGGCTTTCCAAATGTTTACCCAAATGTACCCACTAGCTTATGATAGCTCACACTTCTAAATGTTTTGTAGGAGGATTTAAAAGTGCTTTCCTTACAATAAAGTAGTATGTGTGTAATTATCTCTGATTTATATGTGACTACACTAAAACTCATAGGGGTGACTTGTGTACAGTGAAGGAATTAGTTGGTGTTACAGGCAAGATCTTGGTCCATATCTCCTTATGACTGTACCCATCGTTCTCATACTCACAAAACCACACCGATGTTCACCATCAACTACAACAAAGGAAAAATGCGTATTTTAAGATGTTTTTTTTTTTAAGTAACGTATTACATTAAGTACTAAATCTAACATATTTCAGAAAGGGTGCTATACATCAGGTGGTAGCAGAAAAAATATTCTAGTTTTGAAGTGAATGTTTATATATATGTATGTGTATACACACACACACACACACACACACACACACATATATATATATATATATATATATATATATACACACATATATGTATATATTTAAATATATTGAAACCAGGTATTGTTTTTTCTCTGTCCCAGAGGGCTGCTTTAAACACAACATTAAACTCATCCATTATTTCTTTTACTAAGCCAATTATTTACTAAGTTAGTTCCTAGTATGACCCATTTCAGAGACCTCTCTCTTACAGAGATTAACTGTCTTTTTAAGAAGGAAAAAACTAAAAGAGTTACAGTTGTAGTTTATTCTAAGAAGTATTTTTTGCTCTATTGTAATGGAGGGTATATGAGTTTAATTTTAATCTACGGAGTCCTGTGAGATAAACTATGTTGAATACAGAGAAAAAGGTAAAGAGAAAATTCTTTCTAGTTAGATGTATCACAGCTTATTTTATGAAGAAACATAAAGAGAATTTAAGAGGGATAAGTCTGAGAGAGAGTTAAGAATGATGCGTGAAGAGACGCTGAAGGGACTGCTTTCTTATTATGGTTCAATAGAAGCTGGAGAAAACAGTGAGAAAGATTTCAGAGATACTATCTTCATAAATTTATTGTAACCTCCTTTTTCTTGTGAAGAGGAAGAAGGATATTCCCTTGACAAAGCTTTAGTTACTGAGAGTGAACTAAATTGTGTGGAACTATTCTCAGAAGTAAAAAAGATATCAACTGTAGTTACTATCAAGGTTTGAGGTTACCCTCACTAAGATCTTTTTCAAGGATAAAGTATTTTAAGTTATTTTCTATTTTTATTATTTATTTGATTGTTAATAAGTTACATATCTAGTAACTTTGACATTTTTTACTGCCAAAAGATTAAGGTTTTTAATATATAAAGATATCTAACTACTATTGGGAAAAGACATTTCTCTAGTTCATTAAAAATAACATTTGTTGAAATGGGGTCTATGAGTTTAGTTGACTGAGAGATATATTGAGATATTCATTAATATCCATTAATGAGAAATATATCAATATATCTTTAGAATAGACCAGGGTTCAGAATAATAAAATTAAATATGAGAGTAAAGTGGAAGGCTAGAAATAAGGGTAAGCAACTTCAGAGCCTCTGTAACCCTTTTATACATGGGGTTCTTCCTGCCTATCCTTATTATACTAACAGAAAATTACAACTACTACAGAAGTTGTGAGCTAATTATATTATTTGTGGTATTTATTCAGTTTACTGCATTCATTAAGGTAATAAAACATATTTTATAGGATCATAAAAAGCTCCAAACCTAAGTAATTTTTTTGGGTGGGGGGGACAAAACAATCAGAGTTAAGTGACTTACTCAGGGTCATACAGCTAGTAAGTGTCAAGTGTCTAAGGCTGGATTTGAACTCAGGTCCTCCTGAGTTGCACTATCCACTGCACCAGCTAGCTGCCCCCTAAGTAACTCTTTTGTTCAGTCATGTCTGACTCTTTGTGACCCCACTGGAGATTACTTGGCAAAGACACTGGAATGGTTTGCCATTTCCTTCTCCAGCTCATTTTACAGATGACAGACTGAGGGAAACAGGATGAGCGACTTGTCTCAGTTCCTTAAGTGTCTGAGGTCAGATCCAAACTCACAAAATATGAGTCTTCCTGACTCCAGGTCTGGTGCTATATCCACTATGTCACCTAGCTTCCTGAAAAAACTCTAGAGATAGATTAATTTATCATTTAAACCCAATGCAAGAGACACTTCTCAAACAGGAAGCATATAGTTTGTGATTAAATATATGACAAAGATCTCATTACCTCTCAAAGCATTCCATTCACATTTTGGACAGTTCTCAGTATAAAATCTTAGTTATACTAAGCCAAATCTTCCTCCCTGTAAATTCTACCCACTTGCAGTAACTCTTCATTCTGAAGCAAATCAAGATAATCTAATCCCCCTCTTCAAGTACTTAAAAGTAGTTCTTACGTTTACTGTGCCTTCTCTTCTCTGGGCCTAAACAATCCATGGTTCCTTCAACTGCTCCTCATAAAACATTACATGCAGACAATTTGACATGCCCTTTTCTGAATGTACAAGTTTGTCAGCGTTTCATACTGTGTGGTCCAAAACTGAACACAATACTCTAAATGTGCTCTCATCAGGAGAAGTATAAGAGAAGCATTATCTCTCTCGGTCTGTGTTTTCAATCCTTTCTCTCTTCTTTTTATCCACCATATAAGACTTTGGAGTTATTGAGCTTGAAGTGTACTCAGATAATGATTATTGTAAATTGCTGTTAAATTCTATCTCCCTTATTCTTACAAAATTGATTTCTTCCACAAAAAAGCAGGACACTACTATTTTATTTTTTTAATTTGGGCTCATCATTTTAGGTTGCTAAATATAGGGGCAGCTAAGCTAAGTGGCTCAGTGAACAGTGTCAGGCCTCAAGTCCAGAAGACTCATCTTCCTTAGCTCATAGCCGTGGGACCCTGGGCAAGATACTTAACCCATCTTTTCCTCAGTTTCCTTATTTGTAAAAAGAGATAAATAAAGAAATGGCAAACTACTCTAATATCTTTACCAAGAAAATCTCAAATAGGGTTACAGAGTCATACATGACTGAAAAATGACTGAATTACAAAATCTTTTGCATTATGATGCTTTCATTTTAATAATTAATGATCCTTTTCAACTTTTAGTCATCTACAGATGTGAAAGGCATGCTTTTTACATCTTCATCCAAGTTGCTGGTAAACACAGCAAAGAGGACTAGATTAAGGACAGAATCCTGGGATAAAACTAGAAAGTTCCTTCAACGCTAACATTAACATGTTAAGCAATTCTTTTAAGAGGACCTTTCAAATGCAACACATGGTATTATCTCATTGTCTGTTTAATAAATACAATATTTTACCAGTTACCTTTCTAAAAAAAATATTCGTTATTTTTGCTTATTTTTGGTTACAAAGACCAAATTTAAGCAATTTTATAGCATGATGGAACGAGTTGATTTAAAGTCCTGAAGCAATGGTGCTTTCATGCTGTGTAGTGTGTTTTCCCCCTTGAAATGCTTTGTTATTTTTCCTAAAAGTATTTTAAATAATATAATTTTTAAAATGCACTGGTTCTATAAAGGAGTTCAAATTAGATCATACAAAGCAGTATATGATATGAAACCTGCTACAGGAATCCTAGGGAAATTCATACTCAGGTTTCTTGTTCTTCCAAAAGGAAGGGGCTTCTATTTTCAAATGTAGATTCATTTTTATTGGAATACAGCAACATAAACTAGAGGTTTTATACAATTTCATCACATTAAAGTACCTAAAAGTGCAGAAAGAATTCAACTTTCTTTAATGTTTTGAATTCCCATATTCTTTTCTAACCCATGACCATTTTGGAAAATTTAGTCAGTTCTGTTGGATGCTGTATTTAGTAAGCAAAAATGGAAATACCATGATGAAACTGCCTGAAGATTTTATTTAAGGAATTATTTTAGAGGAATTCAGAATATGGACCATTTTTCAATCCTTTTAAATAGATAATCAAGACACTGGGGATTGTCATAAAAAAAAACCACTATCAGTTCAAATTTTTTGGAGGAAAAGTGTTTATGAGCAAATTGACTAGTATTTGCAGTGTGAGCAAGAGATATAAAATTACAATAAATTAATAATAGATACGTCTGTGTCTGAGGCTTGCTTCTGGTTTGATACTGCTTAATCCACTGTGTTACCTAGCTCTCCAACTATAAGTAGGTATAATAAAATCTATTTATCTTATCAACTAGTCTGATCCAAATATTGGGATAGAGTTGACATTCTTCAGTATTCTGAAGTAACTACAAATTGATATTTTAATAACTTCCAAATCAGCCTACATCAGGCTAAGTGTGGTATGCTACTGTGTGCTAATAGCAAAAAGAATGTCATAAAAACCCCTTTCTAGCTCTTTTCATTCTTCTGTTTGCTGTCCCACCAGGGCCATCCTTATATGTCCTTCTGATGACTTCTTGTTTTATGACACGACAGTGATCACAATCTACCACTGTTCTTTTCCATAGGATTTTTCAAACATGTGTTATATGTATGTTTCTGAGTGTGTGGTTAAATTTATTCTTTCTTTCATTTGTGTGGAGAACTCCAGTTGAGCAAATGCCTCTATCAATGCAGACCAACACCTTTGCTAAGTTTTCTGGGGCATTAAGAGATTATGTGACTGTCCCAGAGGTCATATGAGCAATATTTGGAAGTCTTAGGACTTGAAACCTGGTCTTACAAACTTTGAGGCTAGCTCTCTGTCCATTCTGCTTAATTTTCATATATTTTATGATTTTTTTTACATTATTTGGAATGGCAAATGATTAAGACTGGTTAAATATTTTTCATTTTTATTTGCAATTGGGGTGTATGGCTTTGTTTCTATCTATTACCTATTTGTTGTAATGAATTTATTTAAATAGATTAAGTTGAAATGATTTTAATTATATGTTGTATATTTTAATCATTTTTTGTTCTACTTTTATATAAATTTTAACACTTGCTTTAGGCTATGTGTCTGTAGCAAGTTGATTCAGGAATAATTTCCACATTAGAAATGAATAGTTTACTTTCTTTTAAAATGTGATCAATTTCAGTTTTTATGATATAACTTACTGCTTGCCATATCCCTGGCTTCCTAATTTTTAAAAACAAAGTATTCATGATATATTGACATGAGTCTTTTATGTATTCTAAGGCTTTGCCCTCTCTAATTCTTTATTCCTGAATCATATTTTCCAACATGTTTTTCATGTCTACTTTGTAATAATGCAGGTAGATGCTATCTGGAGCAAAGTGTCAAAAATGATCATTAAAATATGTAGCTTACCCCAATTTCCCCTCCCCTCTTATGTCCCATATCAGTCCACAATTATCAGAGGCAAAGGCTTAGTTGATCAACTCATCAAAGCCCCAGTAAACATGTCGTAGACTATAGATCGTAGGATCCTTTGGCTTATAGTTGAAAAAGACTTCAGAAGTTATTTACTCCATTGACTACATTTTATAGATAAGAAAACTAAAGCCTTTAGAGGTAAAGAGACTTTCCCAATGGCATGCTATTATTAGTAAGTCAGACTCCAAGTACATAACTTCCCATTGCATCACACTGCCTCCTAGATAGAACATGCATGTAATTTCTTAGTTTAGAACATCTCTGCTTTTACAGTTGAACTCATAGACTTAAAGAATTTCGTAGCTCGAAGGGACTTAGAAATCATCTAGGCTAAGCCTCACATTTTATAGATAAAAAACTCAGTGCCAGAGAGTGGAAGTGTATTTGTGAGGGTTATATTTGCTAACAAATGGCAGTCAGAACTAGAAAACCAGTCTCTTAGTTCACCATACAATTTGCTGATGATGTTAAAGATTAAGAATAGAAAAGTCAAGAAAAAGGAGAGTAGAAAGAGGAAAGGCAGAAAATTCCAGATAAAACTGAGAAAACCAAAGATTCCTAAGCTGCTCAGGACCTCATGATTTGTCCTATCTTTGTGCCCTCCAGACGCCTGGAACACAATTATCTGATATATTGATGTACTCTAATGATGTCTAGGTCTTGCTGCTGCCTCCTCTGAACCATTCTACATCTGCCCTGATGTGGAACTTACCTTTATGTGTTGTCTAACCCAATTAGTATATAACCTTCTTGTCAGTAAGAACTATTTCAGTTTTTCTATTTGTCTGCACAGTGCTTGGCATGTAGTGAGCACTTAATAAATGTTGTTCTTTTCTAGTTGTACATTCCTTAAAACTGTTAGTAACAATACATCTATCTATACCATGGAAACTCTACATACAGTCAGAAAAGTCAGCAAGTATAAAGCGTAATATGTTGCTATTGTCCCTCTCCATGAATCCTATTATTTAGGTAATGCTCTAACCAGGCATGCTCTAAGAAAAAATATAGTGAAAAGTCTAAGTGGCCTAGCAAAGTATGGTTCTAACCACGCAACCCTCCCCCCAAAAAACAACAGCAAAACCTAAACTAAAGCAACTGAAAGGGCAGACAAAACCAAAGCTATCTGGGTTGTTTATGATGACCAAAATGAAATTTGTTTAAAAGGCTATTCATTTACCCCTAATCACACTTGGTGGTCCTAAGGAATTCTATCAGTATCCCCCATGAGTTATTCAGAACTTCAAAGGTTATAAGAACATTATTTTCTTCTCTCTTGTCAGCATCTAAATCATCTATACATTTTTAAATTTTTTCCACACATGTATGGCACAATTATATTTCAAGAGACATGCTCTTGAGTGCACATACAGGATTTTACTTACTTGAAATAAAAGAATATTCCAAGAGAAATCAGCAGTGATGCAATAGATAATCCATGTCCAATGATGGTAAGATAAAACAAATTCAATGCTGTCTGTAATTTTGGGGAAAAAATTAAAAAGGAGAAAGAAATTTTAGTTGAAATTAAAATGCTCTGGGTAAGATACAATGCCATAAGTGTCTACTATGTGCATGAAAATTTCAATTTAAATGATTAAATTAATATAACATACAAAATATATCACCTTATATCCCCTGGACTCTTATGAATGCTGTGAATCTCACAGCAATCCTGTGAGAAGCAATAAATATTTCTGCTACATGGTAAGATGTTGATGTTTTATAACTGCAGTAATAGTAAACCTTTTGACAATTGTAGAAGTTTATATTATGCTCTATTTATCAATATTTATATAAAATCACATTCCTTTTTCTACATGATGAATTCTTGGTATCAAAGCTTTCATGTTAAATGTCAAAAGATTTGATACATTACACATACACAATTCAATTAATTTCATGTAAGGACAAGAATTTTCTGTAAGACTTTTCCCTCATTATGTTCCAATTCAATACCAAAAGTATAAATTGCCTGCTGTGTACAAAGCACTCACCTGGGTCTCAGAGAAAATTCAATAATTCTTTCTTTAAGGGATTTCCTTGTTACTGTACTTCTACATTTCCCACCCCCTCCCCACACACACCTTCCAATAAAAATTTTAAAAATGATAATGAAGATATGTTCTACTCATGAAAACAATTTTTCTTAAAAGTGGAGTGCTGCATGAGATTGCACATGGGATTCCCACATGAGAACATGGACTGAAGAACCAATATGTTGCTATAGTTGCACTCAAACTGAATAGTAATATATCTATGTATTATATACCTGTACTTTCAAGTGGGTATGGATATTACATCTGGTATAATTTGTCCAGGTCCTGTTACTCTCTGGGTGCTTAAACCAGTTTCCATTTGGATCACATATTTTTGTAACTTTTTCTGTGAATGAAACAAATGAAAGCAACAATGAAGCAGTCTTTTTCTTCAATATAGTATAGAAAATGCATATAAGAAATTTACTCTATATGTTCCTATGTATATGCACACATAAATGCACATATATAGAGATATCATCAGTGATAGATGATAAATAGTTTATTTATTTATTTTTACCAGAAGGGTCAAAATCCTGAAAATAGTCAGGGCAGTGTTGCATTGATTCAGTCCCAGCTGCAACATCATTCCAACATAGCCAGCCATCCCAGGTCCTGTTGCAATAAGGTCCTATGGAATTAAGTAGACAAATGGTAATCATAGAATCATAGAACTGAAGTTACAAAGAATCTCAAGGGCATCTAGTCCAAACAGGCTCAGGGGAATAAAATGACTTGCTCAAGGTCACAAAGAGAGTGAGAATAGCTAGTAGGAATTGAACGCAAGCTTTCTGACTCAAGAGCCACTAAGTATCTTTTCTGTGGTTCTACACATGATTCATAATACAAACTCTCATGGTGGCATGCACTGATTCCTTAATGCTAATGTTGGAATACACTGAAGACAAGAAATAGAAAATAAAGGTAGCCATCTTAAAGTCATCCTCACTCTATCTCTATTTCAATAGGCTTTGACTCTGCTGTTCCTAAGGCATTTATAACATAGAAATAAGATATTTTGAAATGTATACTTTTTTATACTTTAAAATAATAAAATTCAATATTTTTCTCATGGTTTAGGTGCGTTACTGGTTAGCATCTATATCGATATGTCTAGGTATATATGTACATATTAGTATTTTTATACTATATTTGAACCTACAAGAAAGATTACTAAATGAAGAACTGTAGGTAAACACTGCCAGGTGAATTGAGAAAATGTAAGAATGAAACTCATAACTGTGCTCATAATATAGAACAATACTCTCTTTCTGTGATACTTCTATAGTTTTAATCTGACAGTTATTCAATTCTGTCATATAAAATATACAGATTATATATATACATGTGTATATGTATATGTACACACATGTGTCTGTATGTGTGCATATGTGTGTGATTTCCTTTATTTAGTAACAGTAACCTGATCCTGGATTAATATAGGGCAGTTGTTCAAAACATTTGTAAGTATGAAGGACTGGAAGGGGTTGATAAGTATCTAAATTTTTCCTAACCTCAGATTTATCTTCTCAAAGTTGCCTTGTTTATTCGGTAAAACTTTGGTCTTCATAGTACCTTTAATATATTCAATTATTGACTTATATTAACTTATAATTTTTGAAATACAATTGTACTTAGGCAACTACAAATGTATCTGCTTTTGCTAACCAGACCTAGAGAGGTAGCATGCTTTTCTTAAGCAAATCAATATGCTGCATTGTATTTTTCATTCTATCACATGTAAAATAACTATCCTTTTGAATAAACTATGCTATTAAACAAGGAATTTATTTTTGTACTTTGTTTCCTCAACTCTAAACGAGGGGGTTGGAGTAAATGATCTCTAAAGCTCCTTCTGGTTTGAAATCTAAAAAACTGTGATGTCCACAAAGACATGTTATGATGTCAATAATATGATTAAAATTATATAATTATATAATTGATATAATTATTTTATTGTGAAAACATAAATCAACAAAGAGTAATTGATTGCTGTACATTTATATTCATAATGATGTTTGTAGACAATGCGGAAGAGAAAAATTTCATAAACTAAATTACAATTATATTAGCAATGTATTTGTTTTATGTAATTCCTTCCAGTTAATGTTAAAAGTTATTTTGAAAACTACCCAATACAAAAAAAAAAGGTATGGCTTTTGTTTACCCCAAATGAGAGAGTTTGTTTCTTATGGTTGACTGTGCAAGGGTAGGATTGATTGAGTCATTTAATCAAATCACCCCATCTAATTTAAAATAAATTATAAGATACTATGCACTGATATCATTGTCAGATGAAGTGAAAAAATTAGCTCAAGTATAAACTAAATGTGTACAAGACCTCAATAGCAATTAATCATGGGCTATAGACTGATTTTTTTTTCTGAAAACAATTTAAACTTCATTGTAAGGAATTAGATGAATTAGGCGGTTGTATTGTCCATAGAGTGGTTTCAGCTTGTTTGAGAAAACTTGGTCATATACTCTGGGTCATTTCCTTTTGAGAGCAAAGGATTTAAAGTGTATGGTGAAAAAATACCTGAGAAGAAATTAGTTGTGGAAGAAGGGGAGGAGAAGAGAACTGGAGTCAATGTCTGCCTTGATCTCTGTCTCCTGAACCCATCCATGCCTGACCCATCTTGGCCAGAGGAGGATTTTGCAAACTTAAAAAAAAAAAAAGATTGGGACCTTTTTCATCAGCATACTAGCTGTGTCACCAACATGAAAGGGTCTTGGGAGAGGGTATGCCTCAGGAGCCAAGGATATAGACAAGGTGAGAAAAGGCAGATTCAAACCTCTAGCAGACAAAAACCAAACCATGCCTAAGGGGAATATCTTGAGGGCTCCATTAACAGGAATTGCAGAAGCTGTGAGTTACCCTTTGTCACTTGCAGTCTCTAACTGAATTCATTTTCTTCTAGATTCTATGTGTATTGGTAGGACTGCGTATCAAGGAATTTTGGGTGGGGAGTATTTTGTATCAGTTATTCTCACTATCCAACGTAAAGAGTCCTCTCTAAAAACTAATTAGATTTAGCTCATTGTTATCCTTAATAATGGGGAGGGGGAAATGAAGAGAGAGAAAAAAATAAAGTATTAGAAATGTGAGATAAAGTGTTAGATATACATCACCACCACCCCAACCCCTCAGGAAAACTTTTAGAGGAAAAGTGATAACTTAGCAACTCTAAGGACTCAGATGGGCTGTGACATTGGGGGATCGATACTGCAATATGAGGTGTCATTAATTTTCCAAAACATTTTCCAGGAGGTAGAAGACCTAAGAGCAAATACAGCAACAAACTTTAAGTAAATAACCTTTCCAATTGATGAGATAAAAGGTTTTTATTTTAGGATTAAGTTCAACATTTTAAAAAGAAAATTATGTAGTTTCATTAATAGTATAGCTTCCTATGAAAATCAGGAGAAATTCTGGTGACTGAAAGCAAAAATAATTTTAAAGAATAGTGCTGTCAGTATTAACTTATTTTCTTATCACAGTTTTTCCCCCCACTAGGAAAACTGGATTTATATTTTATATATTGTAGGAGGCAATTACATTGTAGCAGAAAAAAATTCCATGTAGCCATCAAATGTCGTAGTGTAGTGAAAACTTGCTCTCTTCTTTATTGCTTGTATACATGAACTTGGACATGGCATTTAACATCTTTGAAGATCAATTTTATTGCTTATAAAATTAAGGATCTGACTGGAGAAGTTTTGTAGTTCTTTCTACCTCTAAAGTATGTCATCTTATGCCAGAAAGCAGTTATGATATGATTACAGAGTGTCTCATAGTCATACTATCTTTCTATGAAAATAGACTGTTAAAAGGATTGAGGTAGGGATCTATTGGAGCCAGCTCATATAGCCTCTCAATGGCTTATTCTTAAAGTTTCAATGTGAAAATTTATACTCCAGAAATCAGCAAACACTGAAAATCAGAGCTTTATTTATTTATTTTTGTTGTTGTTGATTGTCTAGATTTAATAAATCATGGAGAAAATACAATGCAGATTTCACTTAAAAGTGTGTTGTATATTTTTGAAGAACCCATGGTTGCCAGCACATGCTTAGAGGTAGGGGTTATATTTTCTGTTTTTCACAATTTTTAAAAAATGGTGAGGTACTTAGAAAGAGTTGTCCTGGAATCTATGGAAAGTTAAAAGTTACAAAGGAAGCTTTATGGAGGGCTGACCAAAGGGTGACAGGATAAGAAGACATGGCTAGGCCATAGTTTGCTCCACTGGAGGGAAGATCCATGTAAGTGAAATCAATTATCTATTGAAATAATGAGATTATATATATTAGCAACATAAACTGTATTTATAACTAAAATAAATTTGCATATAGACCAAGGAAATTGAAAAAAGCTGACTAACATTTATTTATTAAATATTAATGCCACTCCACAAAATAATTTCTCATTGCAAAATTAAAATATTTACCTTCTGTCCTATGAATAGGTTCTTGCATGATTTTTTGGTAGCATTCATACTGGGCTGTCATAATCTTATTTCGAGTAACACCCAACTGAGTTGGTTCTCCAGAAAAATTCTGTCCTCCTTCTGGTTCAGCCATGACCAAAGGCTAAAAATCAAAAAAGAAACTTAATAAATAGTTTCTACTGTAGACTTTTGTTGACATAGGATGTTTTCATTATATTTGTAATGATATTGTTACATATGTTTGCACTGCACATGTTTCTGCTTTGTTCTGTCACCCTGACCTTTGACTTCATTGTCAGAGAGAACTTCTAGAGGAGAACCACTAGGGGGTACAGTGGATAGAACCCTGCACTCAGAGTCAGGATGACCTGAGTTCAAATCTGACCTTAAAAACTTTATTAACTGTGTTATCCTGGACACACAGATTTATTTAATCTCTGTGTGATCCACACACAGAGGTTACTTAACCTCTATCTACTTAATTTACTATTCAGTAAAAACTGAGATAATCAAAGTATCTAGCTCCCAGGGTTGTTGTGAGGATAAAATGAAATTGTATTTCTAAAGCATTTTGTGAACCTTAAATGTTATTATTGTCTATTATTATTAATAATTATTTTTATAATATATTACACATTAATTACATAGTAACATTTGCTCTACAATTCCATAGTCTTACATGATTGCCTAGGCTGTGGGGGTACTAGCAGATTAAATTGCTTCTCCAAGGTCGCTAAATTCAGTAAGTGTCAGAGGCAGCTTTTCTGATTAATTTTTCTGACTTCGAAAACTGACTTTCCCTCTTATCTGTTTTGCTATACTGCCTCTCACTATATGTTCGTCGTACTAATTTCATTAATTTTGGCATTTCCTCCAGTGATTCTGGTAAACCTTCCAGATGTCAGCTGATGAAATCACAGGTCAAGTCCCCATACTTATCTACATAAATATTTGTATCAGTGCCTCCAGAAAAAGTTCTTTGCCTTGGTATGGAGGTTACCCTGGGTTTCAGAGTATTATGTTCTAGTATAATATATGTGCGTGTGTGAGTGTGTGTGTGCACATGTGCACTTAGATCAGGCCTCTATAACCTGCACAATGATTTCCTCTACATACAAAGGATGCTCTCCTCCCCTGAAATCCTTTGGCATGCCATAAATAAGTGACTTGCAGGCAACAGGCTGTGCAGGCTTAACTTCGAAGCAAACCTTATCTATCAATATGCACAACTAGGACAGACAGTTTCTTTGGGGGAGGGGGAAAGGGTTGCCTTAGAAACACTATAGCAGAACTCCTTGCTAATACTGAGGGAGATAATATTTTTCTCTATTATGTACTTATCTAACGGTGCCAATCAAATAAGAGGCTGGCGACTGATTTGCTTGCATGAGGAATAGCAGTGAATACATTAAGATAATAAAGCTACTGTTCATTTAAACAAAATAAAAACCATAGAAAATAAACTTGTAAAACAGATAACCTTTGACCCTGGACTACTTGTCAGTCAAAATCTGAAGTGAACATGAGGTCAAGAATGAGAAGAGAAAAACTGAATAGAATGCCCTATCTTAGCAGGCCAGGTCTATTAATCATTGTGAAAATTCTTATTTGATGCTGGGGCCTGATCCAAGTTGGGAAAAAAAAGGCAAAGGTTGTTTGATTTAATGTATTTTTTTAGATTCTGACAAACTGTTAAGTAATGTTCCGGAGAAGGTGAGAGCATCTATTTTTAGCTTTTTTGTTGTTTTTGTTTCTAATATTTATCAAAGAAACTAATATAGGATAATATGATTTCAATCAATTATTCATGCACTGAATAAAACTTAAGTTAACACAAAACATCTCTGGTACAACAGTGCCTCTGGAGCACCATTCATTTCTCTTACTGGTACCATGAAACTAAACACAATATGCAATTAAGTTATGTAAATGTTACCTTAAAAACAGTCAAGAGAATGAGAAACACCAGGATCCACCTTTGTTCCATCATTAAAATTGACTTTAAAATGTCATGTATAATTAGATCCTTCTGCAACAAAGAAATCAAAAGAATGTGATGTCAATATTCAATGTAAAAATTTTAAATGCTCAATTAATCTACACATTTATTTCAAGAAACAAAAGTGTCAGTACTAGACATAACTAATTGAGGACAGTCTATCTTGCCCCAGAATTATTCTTCTGTGTCCTCTATTTGCCTTATAAATCAGGAAATATTCTTGGCTTCTTTAACTCCTCTACCTTATATTTTTCTCTTTATAATAATATGCTTATCATTAAACTTCTTTGATTTTAAAATTAATATTTTATTTCAGTTGAACAATCAAAATAAGTATTTTACATGTACTTAAGAACACTAAAATTTTTGTAACATTCTACATGAAGTTTTCTTTTCCATCTTTTCAATGGGAGATGTTTAATTTAATTTACTGACACCTCAATAGTTTGGGCAAATAATTTAATTATTTTCCCCATGAGCTATTGTCCACTCATCACCTAGCCTGGCATATAGGAATTATCCAATGTCTGCATAACCAGGAAATGAACCATGAACTTCTCTCCTCTTCTCCTTTTCATATCACTCTTATGCCTTCTACTATCTCTTCACTTTTGATTCACATAATGATGCTAGATGATGACCTTTCTCCTTACCAAAATTAACCCCTTTACCTACATAAGGGATCCCAATTCCATTCTGTTTTCCCCGGTAGATTGCCCCCTCTAGAATTCTCACTCTATTGTTTATTGTCAATATCTCTCTATTAGCTCGTTCTTCAATGTGCACAAACAGCCAATGTCTCCCCCATCCTCAACAAACCTTTGCTTGATTCTTCTATCCTTGCTAATTATCATCTTTATCCTTTCTGTCCTTTGTTGTTGAACTCTGAAAAGACCATCCATGATAGATGCCTCTTCTTTCTCTCTTCTCACTCTCTTCTGAACCTTTTACAATTAGACTTCCAACCTCACCATTCCATTGAAATTTCTTTCTTACCACATTCACCAATGGTCTTTTAATTGCCATATCCAATAACCTTTCCTCAAGCTTCATTCTCTTTGATATTACTGGATCACCCTCTCCTCCTTAATATGTTTTTCTTTCAAGGTTTTTTGTGACACTACTTTCCTGCTTCTCCTCCTACCTATCAGACCTTTCCCAGAATCACTAATTCTAATGCCTTACCTCTTTTTGATTTCTTATTTTTTCCCAGTGTATAGCTAGTTTTTACATATTTGTTTGGTTTTTGCTTGCCCCACTGGATTATAAATTTCTAGAAGGCAGAGACTGTCTTTGGCCTCTTGTGTCCCCAGGTCTTAGCACAATGCCGGGCACACAGTAACCATTTAATAAATGTTTATTGACTGACTTTCCTATAAATTACGTGAGCAAATGTAGTAATATATTTTGTTTTAGTATTTGTTATATCATGATTTTTTTACCTTTATTTACATAAGGTCAAAGGGAAGAAAAATGCACATATTAGGATAATTATAGTTAAATGAGCAACTCAATGAATTAATCCTTAGTACATACCATTAAGAAGATTATTTTAAATAGACATCGAGGAGATCTCAGAATCAACTAGGATCACATTTGGGAAATTATTCAGTGCTTTCAAATGACCTGATCTGTTTCTTGAATAAAGACTCCATTAAAAACAACAACAAAATTATTCTCCTAGAGTTTGCAAATCATAAAACAATTTGATCTCAGAAGAATCATGGTTATGAGTGATCCAAAGGACAATGAAAATATGCTTTTGCATATGTAGTCTGGAACCTTATTATCAAGGGCAGATAAGGAACATGGGGAGTGGGAGATTATATATTTATAATATTGCTTACTATTTTCCAGGCACTGAGCTAAGCACTTTCCAAAAATTATCTCGTTAATCCTCAAAACAAACTTGTGAAGTATGTACTGTTATCATCCCCATTTTGCAGTTGAGAAAACCAAGGCAAACAGAGGTTAAGCAACTTGCTCAGGGTTACACATATATTAAGTGTCAGGGGTCAGATTTAAACTTATATCTTATTGACTCTAAGCCTCATAAAACACGCTATTAAGAGGACGGACAACTGGAAAAAGAGTTGGGTCTGTCATATAGTACGAGTGAAGGACAGAAAATGTACATCATTGCTACAAATGTTTTTCTCATCAAAACTCAAAGAAACTACAGGAACACCTCCCATGTGTTGGAGAATTTGTAAAAAATCACATCTATCCCTAGATGTCTCACACAGGAAGTACTATCTGCTCCTACCAAGTCCTTCTTTCCTTCTTTATCTTTTCTTCCTTCATTTCTTTCCTTTTCCTTCCTTTTTTCCTTTCTCCCTTCCTTCCTTTCTTCTTTCCTTTCTTGCTTTTTCTTTCTCCTTCCAGTGCTTAGCACAGTGCCTAGTATTTTGTCAATACTTGTTTAAAAGTAGATAAAAATTTCAGGGGATTAGAAAATCTAAATGGTTTGAGTTCTCTGCATTGAGTATCCTAGTCAAAGAGATCATGGATCCTTCTATCAAAGTATAAATATGTGATATTTGTATTTCTCTATATTTAGCATTTGTATTCATTGTATTGAATTCAGTACGACAAAAATTTATTAATTGCTAATAATTTTCATGTTGCTCTGATAAATGTTGAGGATACAAAAGCAAAACAAAATAAAACAAAAATCCCTGACTTGCAAGAGTTAACATCCTATAGAGAAGATTCGGCATTTACAGATAAGTAAATACATGACAAACTGAGGAAGAAGCGAATATTAATAAGCAAAGGCCTAGGACAGGGGAGAGAAACCTGCAGCCTGGAAGCCACATGTGGGCTTCTAGGTCCTCAAGTTCGGTCCTTTGACTGAATCCAAACTTTACAGAACAAATCCCATTAATAAAAAGATTTGTTCTGTGATGTTTAGATTTAGTCAAAAGGCTATATCCAAGAACCTAGAAGCCATATGCAGTCTCAAGGCCACAGGTTCCCCATCCATGGTCTAGGAAATGACATGTTAATTGGGTGAGTATATATGTACAATAAGGAAAATGAGAAATGTTTCCTGGGAAATATAATCTGCTAAAGATAAATCTTAGCCATTGGGCTATGAAAATCAAATCAATTCTTACCAAGCAGCCTGTCATTAGCGTTGCTATGGGGAGAGTGTTAGTGGGACATGTAGTTAAGAGTGTTCAAATTGTTTTTCCACATTTATACTTCATATCATTTTCATCACTTCTTGTAATGACAGCATAGGGCTAATGAGGAGAAATAATGCCACCTACCCGCCAGAGGTCCTTGTCTTCTAATGCTGGTAATTGTCCAAATGAAAAATCTCTTTTTTTTCCCTTTCTCTTCTATCAGCAATATTTATTTTAATATTCTTAATATGGAGAGGAGCTAACCTAAAAGAGTCAGGAAATATTGTATTAAAACATAAAAATAATACAACAAAAAAACCAAATACATGTTTTTTACAGGAGAATGTAATAAAATAATGTTTTTGTAATGGATTATTTTAATAGGCATTTTACTCTGGAATTATTTAGTTTTCTCATACTTACAGTTGTCTCCAGGCTCAAATCATATTTTCCCTTGGGGTCTGCTTGAAGTTGCCTTGAAGATTATTTTTAACCAATAGTCATGGCCTAAAATGAAATAATATCTATAAAACGTTTTGAAAAATTTTAAGTACTAAAGGTTAGCTTTTATCATTATTTTACTATTGTCATCAAAATATGAATTGATTATGGCAAATATTGCTATGTTCTTTAATCTGTCAACCTTGTTTTCATGAAAAGCTTATATCGAGAGCAAAATGTAAATATATGGTTATTGGTAATAGCTGTTGAACTTTGAAAACTTCCTTCTAATTTTCATTTTTCAATGAAACCTCAGCTTCAGTTTGTCATAGTACTAATGTCTGATTTCTATATGGTATTAGATGCTGTCTCAGAATAAAATTTTAATTCTGTAGCATGAGACATATGGACAAGAATACATCTCAGATATTCTAACAAATCATGACTCCGTTTGTAACTCTTGAGCTGGTCATTACACTCAATCATTGAACTTAAACTCTAGCCCCTGTCCCAATCTTTAGACTCACTGATCTGTACCATACATAATTACTATGGTAGATACAAGGTGTGCTAGGATGAATGCAGATTTTTTTTTAGTGAGAAAACCTTTGTTTCTACTTCTGGCTCTGCCATTTATTATATATAAACTTGGAAAGAATCATTGAGCTCTTTAAGTCTCATCTTCATTATGAATGTTTTGGATTAGATTGTGCTTTCATTCCATACTCAGAATCATCAACTCCTAGTCATAAATAGGGCATTAAAGGCTGTTAAATCTAATTTGTTCCTTGAGAAGAATTCCCTTTTATACACCCCTATCCAATGTTCATCCAATCTCTGCTTGAAGACCTCTGTCAGGGAAGATGGTGAGGGCCAAAGAAAGCTGGATTTTGAGTCAAGGGACCTGAATTTTACTCCTGATTCTTCAACTTACTACTTGCTACTTAACTCAGTAGGCATCTTTCCTTCTATGTAAAATAGCAGAGTGTACTTTATAGCTGCTGCCATCCCTTTAAACTTGAAATACATGGTCTTATCATCTAGTCAGAAAGAGCCCACCCCTTGCCAAGTTTGGCCAGACCATATCTAGGTAACTCTACATGTACATGCTCTATAGAAACTGTCCCAGTCCTTTGAATTCTCAACGTTTTCTTGATCCATCTTGTCTGATTAATTGATACTCATAGCCTTTAGCAATGAATTTGGCTGCTCTGATATCTGGTCTGATAACACTTTAAATTGTTTTCTGCATAGATTTATTTTCTTTACTAGGCCTTTACTTTTACCCCAATCAGACTTTCCTGATGAGTTATGACTCTAGTTATTAGCAGTGCTGTGTATCAGACATTGTAACTTTCATTGCATATTTTGAAAAATAATTCAGAAGTTTCTATTTTACGGTTCAATTCAATTGGCATTTATTAAGTTCCCACTATTTATTTATAAGGCACAAGAGGAGATTCAGACAAATGATACAGAAACTTAGATTCTAAGAGGGAAACTAACATATAAAAAGATAACTATAATGCAAGCTATGACGCTTTGAAATATTTGAGGAGGGAGCTACTAATTCTGATTGGAATAATTAGAGCCAAGGAAGTAAAAACTGTTTCTGAAGAAATCAGGGTGAGTCATCATTGAGGAGATGACATTTGAAAATCTCAACAGATATATAGGATGTCAGTTGGTTCATTGTGGAGGATAGTAAAGTCTCTTTATCTAAGTCATGACAACACCTTCCCAGAACCCTTATCACTTCTTGAAAGTCCCATGTGGCCTTCAAATTTTATTTGAGGCACTTTGATATAACCTAAGTTATAATTGTCTCCTGAACCTGTTTAAATTTATCAACTTTTAAAAAGACATCAGCTTCTAGAGTACAATATGGTTCTTGTCTTTTGGTCACATTTATTTTTTTAATGTCTGATAAAGAAAAATAAGGTTTCCTGTAAATTTCCATTTATCCAAAAATGACTGGGAAGAATGAGTATACTGAGTAGTTGAGAAGTATTATTCTTAACATGGTTCAAATACACGTAATAAAATAAAATATTTAGTATGAAAACTGGACAAAATTTAACTTTGATGATTCAGATGCTATTTCAGGATCATGAATTCTTAAGTATAAATATCATTTATGACTAATAATCAGTAGCTCTAGAACAATTGACATAGATGGTATGAGACAGCAGGGATTATCTCTCCGCATAGAACTCCAAAATCTAGATACTCAGCCTTCATATATCTCTTGAGATGAAATCCTGCATCTCTTATTGACAGATGGGCCTTAAGCATATCAAAAGAAACATTTTCAAAGCGGAACTCTTTATTACCCACCCATACCCACTGTTCACCAAATCTGGCAATTCTCCCAAATTCCCTATTCCTAAACAGGGCAGTGCTATTCTTATACTCTAGTCAGGTTCATGACCTGGAAGTTATCATTCACACATCATTCTCATCCATTTCTTATTCTTTACTAAATCTTACTAATTCTAATTTCTCAAAATCTCATGTGTTTGTCCCATTTTTTTCATTCATACTCTGATCATTTCTGGCCTGAACAAGTTATTTCAAAGGTGTCCTAAATGATTTGTGTACCTTAATTTTCCCTGTCTCCAATTATTTTTCCATGTTGATTTTTAATTTTCATTCCTGAAGTACAAGTACGATCATGACATTCCCTTGTTCAAGAAGTTTTACTAATTTTCCATTGTCACTTGGATAAAAGACAAAACTTCTAAATTTGACATTTAAAACTTTTCACAACCTAACTCCACTTTATTTTTATTTCTGTTTTAGTGTTTTATTTGCTTTTATCAGTTAGTTGTTATCAACCCCACCCCCCGCCTTGCTCTCCCTCTCTCCCATTCCATTTTTCTTTAATTGAGGACACAACTAAAAAAATTTCAAACATGTATAATCAATCAAAGCAAATTTCCACATTGACTACTTCCAAAAAAAAAAACTGTTTTCTTTCATTCTGCGTTCTGAGCCCTTTACCTCTCTATCAGGTTCATGGCTTTTTTATTTCTCAATTTTAATTTCAATTAGTAATTTTTCAAATCCTTAGAAAAAGAACAACAACAAAAATGATAAACCTATATAGACAACAAATAGTTCTTCTGAAAAATGTTATGATGAGCTCTACATAAGGGACTTTGAAACATGAAAATTCAATTTCCCTTAATATACACATGGGTTTAATTCAAAATAAATATTGGTTTATAAAACACACTTGGGGATTTCCTGTGAATCATAATATATTACCACAGACATTAGAGATTATCTAATCTAATGCATTTTCTTGATAAGGCATGAGACCAAGGAGTTTAACGGCCCAAGGTTGCAAAATCAATTACTGGCCAGGATTTAAAGGCCATTTAAAATTATTTGCCTGTCCACAAACTGATCTCTTAATACCCTAATTTACCTAATTATCTAAAAGTTATTTCTATTATCTAAAAAAAAAACATGGAAATCAGCAACATAAGGCAGGCCCCAACCCAGGGAATGTGAGCCCAGGGATCGGCCCATGCGCTGGCTCTTCAAATGAGCCGCATATGCTCTGGTATGTTGCTAAAGGATTTGTAATCAGTTGTCCTTTGTTGCTTGTTGACCTAACAATTTCAAGTTCAAGTAGTTGTTGGTTGGTGCATGGTAACTCATGAGAAGTGGGGGATCGGGATGGGGGGGGCGGTGTCACTATGTCAAAGAAGATAAGTGATTGAACCAGGAAGAGACACATTTGCTGGGTTACTAGGAACAAGGAGATAAGGTTTCTGCTTCTGTTTGAGTAAGGCTCTTTATTGGGAGACAGCCAATGTCAAATCTGCCCTTGACTTTCAGCAAGGAAAAGAAGAAAGAGATTTCTCCTAATCAATCCAATTTCTGTCCTGGCAGCAAATAGCACAGAAAGAACACATGCTTATTATCTTTCCCCATTAGATTATAAACTCCTTGAGGGAAGAGAGTGTCTTTTGCCCCTTTTTGATGAACTGTTAGATTCACTATGTAAGAATGCTTGAGACTGGACTTAAGAGCCTTGATACCTGCTTCTGTTTTGTGTTTCTTTACCTGACCATGAGTTACTGAATAGGAATCTTGAAAGATGGATTTTCTAGCCTGCACAACAGTGTCATAAGTTTGGAAAGTCAGGAGTTCATGACGGCCAATCAGGAGAAGATTTCTGCAGCAGTTTCTCAGAGTAAAAGAGAACTACCACCAGGAGAATCATGTAGTAAAAGCTACATCCAGTGTTCCAAGAGTTATGTTCTTGAGAATTTCTTGTGAAATACCTGCTCTGTCATCCCAACAAAGTTGTCTTTATCTCCCAGGAGAGGATAAAGAGTGATGAGTTACTGTGTCACATTTTAAGTATCTGTCATCGCATACTTTTAAGTCTTTGGTATCTTAGGCATTTCTTTTCTCATGAAGTAAATGAATACCTATCCTAACTCTGATATCTACTTTTTTTTTTTTTACATTTAGTACCTTAACTCAAAGGAATTCTATGAATCCCTTCTGGGGTAGACCTTAGACGTGAGCCATATCTAAGGCATATTTTCAGAGATTTTTCCTGCCTTTCTTATTGGAGACCAGAATTAGGGTCATAATATTCCTTTGCTCCCTCTCCTCAGGCTGTAGGCCACACTTGTAAAACAAAAGAAATAGAGGCCAGGCCAATTATTATGTGAGTCTATCGATAAACAGACTATTAGATGAGAAAATGTCCTCTGTAAAGCAGGTCATTTGCTTCTCCACAGTTTAGTCTTAGACAGTTGCCTTGAACACAGCTATTTTGCATCAGTGATGAGATCTGAATCCAGAACTTCCTGATGCCAAGGCCTGCTCTCTATTTCTCATTTAAGTTTTTAAAAAATACTTTAATAAATTACTTCTTTCAGTATTTTAAAATCACCCTTAAAAAGTATTGACCATTTCAGGGAACAATTTGGAACTATGCCCAAAGGGCTATAAAACTGTGTACAGCATTACCACTACTGGGTCTGTACCCCAAATACAGCAAAGATGAAGGGAAAGGACATATGTGTACAAAAATATTTATAGCAGCCCTTTTTTATGGTGGCAAAGAGTTGGACGTTGAACAGACAGCCATCAAATAGGGAGTAGTCACTAACAAGTTGATGTATAAGATTGTGATGGAATTGTTTATCCTTCATTCTCAAAGAGCATCAATGACATCACAAGGCTGATGTCTTGACTTGTACATGGATCAGATTCAAGTGAGGCAGAACTACAAGAAATGGTATGGGATTAATTTAAAAAAAATACGGGAAGACCTATATGAACTGATGCAAAGTAAAATGAACAGAACTACGAGGTCATTGTACACAATAACTGCCGTATTGTAGTGACCATCTGTGAAAGATTTACCTACTGTAATCATTGTAATAATCAAAGGCACTTCCAAAGGACTTGATAAAAGGTGCTATCCCCTCAGTGAGAAAACTGATGAACTCTGAGTGTGAATTAAAGTGTGACTTTTGCACTTTACTTTATTACAACATGGCTAATCGGGAAATAGTTTTCAATTATTTCACACATTATGCTATATAAATCATATTGCTTGCCTTTTTAGTGGGTTGGGGAGGTAAAGGAAAGAAAAGAATTTGAACCTGATTTTTTAAATGTTAAAAATAAATATTTTTTTCAAAAGGAAAAATATTGGTAAAACATTCTATACAATTTATAAAATATTTACTAATTCTAAGTTTCCCTTATCCACAAAAAATTTTATCTTTGGCATTAAACTACCTTTTCTCTCTACCCCTTTTGTTTTTGTTAAGTCACTTCAGTCAAGTTTGACTCTTCCTGACCCTATTTGGGTTTTCTTGCCAGATACTAGAGTGGTTTGCCATTTCCTTCTCTAACTCATTTTACAGATGAGGAAACTGAGGCAAGCAGGATTAAGTGACTTGCCCAAGGTCACCCAGCTAGTATCTGAGGCTGAATTTGAACTCAGGTCTTCCTGACTCCAGGCCCATATTCTTATCTACTGTGTCACCTAGCTACCCCATGCCTCTCTATCTGTTGTGCAGTGATTCGAAGAAAGGCTGCTAAGCAAAGTGTCTTACATTACGTTCTCTAGATTACGCACTACTAACACAACAGACCGGACTGGAATATGTTGAAAGCAAAGCGGCAAACGCACACATAGAAATACTCCCACCCATTCAATGACTATCAATATTGTTCCTGTCATGAGTTTTACCCTGTCTGCTTTTGATGTTGAACTTCACAAAATTCTTCCATTAGTAGACAGGAGAGGCGAATGCCAGGCATGAACTAATTTTCCCTTTTTGTTTAGGAATTCTCTGACCCAAAGGAGTTATAAGGGAGGGACTACATTGAGGTACATTATTTGTTCTCAGCATGTTGAAACTGAAGGGAAATTACTTCAAAATATTGCCAGTGGAGAAATAGTAGTTTTCATTCCTATCAGCTTCTCAGGCTCCTGGTTTCCTGGTTCATTGTTGTCTAACAGCCTCTAATTGCATCATTTTGCACTTTTTTCCTTCCATTTTTAGTTTGTTCCACATTTGTGCATGAATTCATTTGCTATCCCTTGACTATCTCTTAAATATTTCATGGTTAATTCTTTCAAATCTGGTTCAATCACTATCTATGCACAGCAAGGCTTCAGAGGGTACATTGTGAAATTCAGAAGCTACAACTGAATCCTGGGCTGAAATTTAGGTAATAATGAGGTAGACTGAAGTCAAATCATTGATGCTACCCAACTGGGGTCCTCAGTGTCCTCAGTTGAATTAACTTAGCCAAGAAACTGGCATCTTAATAAGGTAAAATCTTCCTTTGTTACCTCAAGTGAAATCTTGTAAACCACATCAGTAGTTGTAATACTGTCATTTTATCTTGTGACACATCAGCTTCCTGAATCACATAAACATTATTCTATTTGAGGAAACAAAGCTATAAAAAAGTAGCAGTGTTTTTTTTTAATTTCTTAGTCAGGTTGCAGTTAAACTTTATTTGATGTAAAAATAGGGCATGAGAAAGCTTGTTCTGAAATCTCTTTTTACTCTTAAAATGGAACCCCAAGATTAAAGAATAATATGCTATTGTGTGATACAAAAGGATGAAAACTGGATAATATCTTATGTTTTTAAATTTCACTGGAACTTTGAAACCATTATAATAATGCCAAGTCCAGGCATTCAAAAACACAGTAGCATTTGACCTGTTCTCCTATTGTCCTTAGTCAAGATAGAGTTTTAATTTATGAAAACAATTTTGTAGCATACAAATTTAGAGAGATAATAAAGGTATATAATCAGCAGATACACTGCTTTAATCTACATTAAAATTATAATCTTTTGTAGTTATATAAACACCAAAATTTGGAGCATCACACATATTAAAATGCATACTTTTCTCTCACTACAAAACTGATTCTTCATTCCCAAAGCTTACGATTTCTTAAAATCTTAATTCTTGATTTTTAACCAGATTCTTTACTCCGGAATCACAACTGTAACTGGACCTCAGGTTTAGGAAATTTTTTTTGTTATGATCATTTTGTTTTCCTTTTCTCAAAGTAAAATATCCTTTTACAGGCCCTCAGGCTTTGATGATCATTAGTTCAGCCAACTTTTTCCTGATTTTCATGGATGATTAGTGGTTTCCAGCCCTCACAGAGATTTTTTTCCCCCATTGGGTCTACCCTTCCTTTTCCTGAGCACAGAAGACATTTCCTTTTTTTTACGACCCAGTTAACTACTATTTTATTTCTGCTCCAGTTCCCATGTCTTACCTTACTCCATAAGTCAATTCCTCACAAATCTAGATCCTTAGAGCTGAAGGGATTTTATGAGATGTAAAATAATAAATTGTGTTGCTAAATGTTTTTCTTTAATACAGCAAATATTCTGTCATATCAAAATTTACTTTACCTACATTTAAATTCTCATTTTATTAAAATGACAAATATTAATTGTATTCTTTACTCACTTTAACAGTTGCCTCTTTTCCCTCTGTTACACAGAGCCCAAGGCAAGGTAGAAAAATCAACACTTTGAATAGTGAAAATATCCCCAGTCTTATTTACTTTTTAGGCTTTGAAAGACTATTGAATGGAATGGATTTTTTTTTCTCCTTAATCTATATAAAGAACAAGTTAAGAGAGAGTTCTTCATTTCAGTATATTCTGATTGGACATTAATACTCTTCACACATTCCATAACTGTATAACACAATTTCATCAAGTGGTACTATGAACAGATATGTGATATAGGCTAACTTTTAAGAAAATAGTTTTATTGAATTTGAGAGAAGAAAAATGATTTTGATTCTGTCCAGGCACACTTTATAGCCATTTAAAGTGCTCTTTCTTTCTTTCTTTCTTTCTTTCTTTCTTCCTTCCTCCCTTCCTTCCTTCTTCTGTCTCTTTCTGATTCTGTTCCTCCTCTTTAGGGAAAGAAATAAGCATTTATTAAGTCTCTACTATGTACTAGTTGTTGTTCAGTCTTATCAGTCATGTCTGACTTTCTGTGTCACCATGTGTAGTTTTCTTGGAAAAGATACTGGAGTAATTTGCCATTTCCTTCTTCAGATCATTTTACAGATGAGGAAACTGTGGCAAACAGCTTTAAGTGACTTGCCCAGGGCATAAAATATATCATTCCATTAGATTCTTGCAGCAGCTCTAGGAAGAGGGTCACAAAGTTACTAAGTATGTCTAAGGCTGAATTTCAACTCGGATCTTCATGACTATAGGACCAGTGATCTAGCCACTGCACTCCCTAGCTGTCTCTGGAGATACTGGCACAGGCCATGGTCAGAAGAACGTGAAGCTAGAAACCATTTGTGTTAATCTGGATGGTTGTTTCTGTCCCTTAAGGAAAGGTATCAGTACCAGGTAAGTCTGAAAGGGGTTATTCTTGAACATCTGTCAGCTTATCAAAGTCCTAGTAACCAAAAATTACTGGAGGAAGAAGGTCTTGGCTCCATATCCTTTTCTTGGGTGGGGAACCTGCAGCCTCGAGACCACATTTGGCCTTCTAGGTCCTCAAGTGTAGCCTTTTGCCTGAATCCAAACTTCACAGAACAAATCCCTTTAATAAAATGATTTGTTCTGTAAAACTTGGACTCGATCAAAAGACTGCACCCAAGTACCTACAGGGTCACATATGGCTTCAAGGTTGCCCATTCCCTACCTCAGTTACCATCTTCTTTCTAATTCTTTTTTGAACTTTGGTTTCAGTTCCTATATTGTACATTCTTTATTTGTTGTTTTTGTTTACTTATTTTCTCATATTATTACTATAACAACATGAATCATCTTTAAGGTTTACATTTTCTTTGTATAAATTTCAGTTTAAGACAATCCTGAGAGGAAAGAGTGTAATTCATTCAACAAAATCCCCTGAGAGAATGAAAAGTAAATCACATGAAGTAGTGCATGATAAGTAGTTACTAAACAACACATGAAATCTGTAATATGTAAATTTAAAACCTATGCTATTTGAATTAAAATATTAAGTTCCATATGGTTTACTATAGACATTTGCACAATAATAAATAGAAACTCCTTGCAGAATGGATTGTAGAATAGACTTAACCTAGGAAAGACCTGGACTTCAGCCCTACTTTTACAACATTCTGATCATATGACTGGCAGCAAGTTATGTAACATCTCAATGTACCCAGACAGCTCTCTAAAAGCATAAGCTGTCAAAAGATTGCTGCACTACTTTGGCATCAAAGGTTTCCTCTCCTGGAATCCTCTACATCAGATGTCAAACACATGGCCCATAGCACCCCCAAGTACAGCTTGAATGAGATTAAAATGTGACTGGGAAATAAAACAAAATAACAAAATATAACAAATACAACAAAATAAATTAAAATACAACAAAATATAGGTAAGATTACATTTTAAAACTAAGTAAATACAAAACCCAAAGAGAGTTTTTTATTTGAGTTTGACACCACTGAAGACATTGCAAGTGTGTAGATGTGGAGAGTGTACCTTTAGGGAGCCAAACTATTACCACGTGGGTGATACACCTTTCACACTTCACATAGGATCAAACCATCTTACATAGATAAGCATGCATCTTATTTTTAGCTTTACACAATCACCACTGTAAAAAAAAAAAAGGGAGTCTTACTGATAGGAAAGTCTTCCACATAACTAGCCTATATATCTATCCCCTTTCCTATTTGTTTTTCCTTAGTGGAAAGAGACCTCTTACTCATAATTTTAATATACTATGCATTATCAGTCTTTTTGAGCTAACTGAGCCTTTCCTTTTATTAGCTATTTAGCCTTTCTATTATCTTTGAAGGTATTTTCTAATAACACTTCTCCACATTCTTCACAGACCCACTTAGTATTAGAGCCAGGTGTCTAAGGATGGTCTGACTCATGCTGTGTACAATGGATGAGTTATCTCATGGTTTGTGAGTAATCCTCCCTCAGTTGTGCATCTGAGGATTGGTCTAGCTTTTTAGAACTGTAGAGCTGCACTGCAGAATCACTATTGAGGAGTTATCAAATATAACTAGTGGAGCATCTTCTGCCAGGTTTGTACAATCATTCCTTTTTTACCTGACCACATGATATTATTAAACCAATTATTCCATTTACTAATGCCATTTCAAAAGTTTATCCTGTCTTCTAAGGTGTTTATTATGCCTATCTCCAACCTGAGGCCACAGATTCACTATATTTGATCAATCAAATGATGAGTGATCAGCGTGGTCCAGCATAACAACCAAGGACACAGTGAACCTGTGGTTTTTAAAGATGGTCACAGAGCTTTTTAAAATAATTTTTTATATGAATTTCACAGCAACCTCTTGTATCCTGGTACAAATATTACCATCCACATTTTTCTTATGAGAAAATTTAGATTGAGAAAGTAAGAATGATTCTTAATGGCACAACTCCATTAAATGGTGGCGCCAGAAATTGGCCTCAGATCTTTCTATAAGTCCTCTGTGCTATCCAGTGTCTATTGAATTGAACTGGATTAAAAACTACAAAATTCCTCCCTTCAACACTTTTCAGATTCATTTTATCATAACTATAATTTTCTGGTACCATTTCTTTATAATTAACTCCTGAGAGTGAATTTCTTGGGATCGCTCTATTAAAAATGTAAAATACCAATTTTTCTGAAATCAAATATCAAAATGATCTAATCCAATTTAATATAAAACTTCCTATACTCTGCAGCTTGACAACTTGACTAAAATCAGCTTTTCCAATACTGTTCTGGAAAGAACATATTCGTGGTATGCTTACGTGCTTATCTAATAAATGTTCTCAGTTGAGAAAATGAATAACTATTAAAGAGATATAATTTCAAGACAAAAGTCTGGATTTCACTTGGCACTTCTGACTGGTTAACCTTAGGAGCAATTTTCCCATTGTGGGCATAATTATCCAATTTCCGGTGCTGTTGGTCACTTTCCTTTTATTTGAAGGAGGCAAGTGGCCAAGCCTGGGTCCAATTAGCAAAAAGTGGGAGGGAACCTGAAAACACCCTTTGAAATCTCAGCTATTGAACTCTATCTCTTCATAGGATCTAATGTGGAAAGAATTCATTGCTTGGTGTAATGCAGAAACTAAACATAGCTCCAATTAATCTGGACTATGGGCTTTAAAGCCTCACAACATGCAAAACTGGAAATAGACTTGATTGTGTAAAAGTTCATTCCTCCTACCACACTCCTAACACAACTGTGTTCTCACTGAAAGAATACTCAATGTCTTCAGCATTTTGTAGAATGCTTTTGTTAAATATTTTCAATGAATGGGTTACCAGATAGAATACAATATTTTTGTATTTGTGTATATGTGTATGTGCGCATGTATGTGCATGTGAGAGATTTTGATTTTAACGAGATTGGGTAGTGAGAGGCCTCAGATAATTTTTAAGTAGAATAGCGTAGACTAAGGATGTACTATTATAAGGGTGTGCTATTATAAAATGCTAACATGTTAACACGATGTAATGGAAGGAATGTTGAAACTGGAAGTCAAGTTTCTAGTCATAACTCTGCCACCAACTTGCTTTGAGACATTAAGCAAATTATTAACTGGTATCTTAATTTCATCAGCTCCAAAATGAAGATGTCAGATGCACCATTTAAATTATCCACCAGCATTAGAATGGTATCATTGTTCCTATAATCATTCCAGTGAACCCACTCCCCCACAGTATGCATTGTCAAAGCATACTGTAAACCACCACAAGGTCTCTGTGCAAATAGATTTGAATTCTAAAGGGTTGTGATTAATTGCTTCATCTTCACCTTAGAGCAAGGAACTAAGTAGAATTGCTAATAGAATCTAAAGAAGGATGTAAGCTATAGCATTGCTTCCTGAGGTTAAAACTTTATAACAAAAAAATTCTGATTTCATTAGTGTAGTAGTTCTTTTAATTTATGAATTCATCTCCACATCTTTGTGGTTTGTCTTCTGGAATTGACATAACATTAAATAAATGTTATCATCTGGTAGCCAGCTACATAGTGATAAGCATTATGTTGCTAGTTGACAGTGGATATGACATCTGCCTGTCCATGGAGAAAACCAGGGTCTGAATTGTACTTCACATACTGACCCTAGGAAAATCATTGATTTTTCTTAGTCTCAGTTTTCTCATCTGAAAAATGGGGATGATATTAACACCTGTCTCAGGTAAAGATCAAATGAAATAATATAAATAATATATCAATATTAGTCATTGTCATTATAATCATCTATGAATTTAACTAGGAATATGGCAGATAATCCAATGCCAGGTCCATATTATAAGCCTTTTCACCTTGGTCAAACCTGTATGCCCTAAAATGCTGTACTTTTCACTGTCACCTCCACAGTACAATAATGCATAAGAGTAATATTTTGTAAAGGAAAAGATTATAGTCATCTCAAAAAGAAAATTAGGGGAACCAAAATGGTAGAGTGATCCCTTTTTGATCTTGATGAGCCCAGAGAATATCTCCCTGAGGAGAAACCCTGGAACAATGGGAGCAGAAGAAGAGGTAAACAGTCTCTTAGCTTGTGAGGCTAGGAAGGTCACTAAGGAGGGTCTCTCTTACTGTGACTGAAAGGGACCAGTGCAGGATAAGAACTGTCCCAGACAGCCCTGCTTCAGCAAACCAAGAGAAGATCCTGAGCCCCAGGGGGGGTGGAACCAGCAGCCACCAACACTAGGACCCCAGGAATGCCTCAGCACCCCAGAGGAATCGGGAGGACACTAGCACAGACAGCTGAGCTTGCCTATACTCTAGCTCAGCAGAGGAGACCTCCTGTGGCCAGATCACCTCTCCCCCACATTTAACGAGCTAGTTCCAGGGTAACTGCAGGGAAACCCAAAAAGACCTCACCTGGCCTCTGCTTTCTAACACCAGCCAGCTCAGCCTGCAGCACTTTAGCTTCCAGCTGAAAGAACCAGAGGCCACAACACACAAAGCCTCAAGTTTTAGGCACAAGAACTGTGGGACAGAGCCCCCTGTGCCCCAGATGCAGAGATCTACTTTAAAAGCCAAAAAGAAAATTTTAAAAAATAGAGAGATATGTTTCTGGGAACTGAAAGAGAAAGTGGAATTTTTTTTCATTTATCCCTTTCTTAAAAAATTCCAAAACAACTTATACAACCAAACCCATGCTTGACTTCTAATTTCTGTAGTTCTATTGAGGATATTACCATGCTTCCAGTCACCCAGATTTACAACTTCAGAGTCATCCTTGACCATCACCTCCCTTGGCTTTCATAGTTAGTCTACTGACAAATTTTAATTCCACCTTCACAACATTACTTCCATTTATCTCCTTCTTTCTGCTTAAACTGATCCTTGTCACACTTCTCCAGGACTATAGAAATAATTGGCCTCCCTGCTTCACATCTCTCTCCTCTTGAATCCATCCCTTGCAGAGTTGTCATATTAATATTTCCAAGACTATTTCACTGCCTTACTCAAACATCTACAATCAATCAATATTACTTCTAATATAAAATACAAACTTTGCAGCCTAATAATTAAAATGCTCTAATCTACCTTTATAATAATAATTTCCTTTTATTCTCCTTTATCTATTCTATATTCCAGCCACAGCTCCTTCCAAACTTCAAAAGCTACTCCTTCTTCACATTTACCTTTTTAAGTCCCTAATTCTCTTCAAGGCTCAGCTCAGGCAATATAGTTATAAGAAGCCTTTCCTTCCCTGAGTTTTTTCCCAAGTTTTTAGTGTTCTGGCCCTCTCTATATTGCTTTGTATTTATTTATCTGTAGATATGTTGTATCCCATCACTAATGGTTTCTGTGAAGACAGAAAATGTTTTTGTATGTTTATGTTTAGTAATATTGAGCACATTGCCTTATATAATAGATCCTTAATGAAAATTTATTAAAAATTAAACTGAATATTCATTTATCATTCCTCCTTTAAAGGTAGATTTAATCATCAAAGGACCTGTCTTGTTTTGTGAACACTTTAAAATTTTACATTTCCCTATTGATACCAAGAAATTGTCATATTGACCTGCATATATAATGAACCAATTCAATACATTGTTTCATGTGATATATTTAAGCAGTAATCAGATTTACATTTGACCTTGGTAAAATGTATTAAATCTGAGCAATCAGAAGATTGCCTAAATGTTACCTCCAATGATCTGCTACTCATCTTTGGGTTAAAGATCATTTTATTTCCTCTAAGAACTTAATTTCACGTTTTTGTAAAGAACAAATATCCTTGTTAAATTGGTTCAGCAAAAACAAAACAAAACAAATGCCTGGTTACACTATTCCAAAATTCTGTTAATTCCCTAAGCAGCTCTTTACAAAATACTTTGTTCCTTTTGGCAATCTCTCTGTAGTATTACATTTTCTACGATGCCAAGACAGAGAAGTGACAATTCATTCACAAACATGATTGTGATTTCTGTCTTATATCTAACACCTTTAAGTTATTTATAAGTACCAGAAAAAGAAAAAAAACTACTATAATAAACAAAAGAACAAATGGAATGGGGGCACTTTATTCACTTTTGGAAATTCTCATTTATAATTAAAAATAACAGTCTATTCTGCATTATAGAATTACTGCTCAAGAAAGAAAAGAAAAACTAACAGGCTGTGCAGCAATATATATATTCATATGTATATATGTGTGTGTATATGTGTATACACACACATATATATATAGTATGCATGAATGTGTGTATAAACATACACATATATTTATACATACAGATTGATAGTGCTTCATATCCCTCCTTGACTTGTATTTATATTAGTCACATAACACACATTTTTAAAGTTGCATTTCCAGCATTTTAATACAAGGAAATTTAAAAATAAAATTTTCATGTAGTGCTGTGCATTGAGACAATTTTGGCTGGTAGGATAGAAATATACTGTATAGATATCAATCAGCTGGGGAACAATTTATAGAATTTAGAAGGGCAAATAAATCAACTAATTGGGGCAACTTCATGAGGGAAGGTCAAGGTAAGTCTTGAATGAAATATAAGATTTAAATTGGCAGAGAAGAGAAGATCAAATTGCAGGACATTTTCACCATTCGAGCTGAACTGTAGGAATAAGTATGAGACAATATGTGACTATTGTGGTAGCATAGAGGGTTGCATTTGGAGAGTAGTGAGAGACTAAGTTGGATCACTATCTTGAGGAAGTATGCATGATATCCGTTGATGCACTTTGTGAACTATTTTAATTTTGCACATGCCAAATAGGATTTATTTTTAATTATTTATTCCAGTGACTAAGTCTAGCCTATGGTTTAAAAATAGATTTTTCCAGTGCAAAAAAAAAAAATCTCAGGAAGAAGTTTCTGGCTGCTTTATGCAGTGCTTAAGTGAGAACTGCACCTTGAGGACAACACGTTCCCTGTGAAAAAAAGATGGCTTATCCATTTTAGTGGTTCTAACCTTTCAGAGTGCTATTATCAACTCAATTGTATGTTTTTTCCTGTTTCAAAAACATGTTCCCAAATGACTTCTAAAATAGCTTTCTTTCCTGTTAAATCTTTATGCCAAGCACCTTTTTTTTTCCTAATTCTAAACTTTGGCTAGACCAAGATTTCTTTAAGAAGGAATGCACTGTCATGTTTGACATAGTTTTTTTTTTTTTTTTTTTTTTTTTTTTTTT
>CM053771.1:213512749-213554662 GCA_028658325.1 Potorous gilbertii | reverse complement strand
AGCCAGTTACTTGACTTCTGAGAGTCCTCTCCACCCCCAGCCTAGGTCTGCCCAGCTAGAGCTTGGGGTCTGAGATTCAAATGCTGCTCCCCAGCCTCAGGGCTTTTGGTGGCAGGCCTGGCTGCTATTCAGGGTAAGATTAAATCAGGTTCTCTCGTGGGGACAGGGCCGCCTTCCAGGCTCAGTTTCCTCAGGGGGTTTATGCAGAGACCTTCTGTAATGGAGCTCCTGCCTTCTCCAGGAGCTTCTGGCCGCCACTGCCGCTTCTGCTGCCTCCCGAGGGGTCTGAATCCCAGAGACACCCCACTCCCCTCTCAGTCCGTCTCTGTCACTGACCTGCGAGTCCATGAGTGGAAGGACCTCCGTGGCCACTGGAGATTCAGTCCCTGAAGCCTGCTTGGATCTGCTCGCTCAGGGGAGGGAAGGGCTCCGCTCCCGTCCGGGGCTTGATAGACCTTTGGGATCGGTTTTTCACGGCTCTCTGGAATGGAAATCTCCTTCACTGTGTTACTGTGTGGCTTCCACTGTTCCAGAATTTGTCGGGAGTTCTTTTTAGAGGAAATCCATGGGCTGTTCATTCGGAGCTACCAAATGTGTGTCTGTCTACTCCGCCATCTTGGCTCTGCCCCCCATCTTTCAAAACAGATAGCAAGTTCAATATGTGATCCTGCCAGGCCAGTATGTAGCCCTTTCAAAGTACTTTTATATTGTTAGGATCATTTTGATACCCCTACTCCAGTTAATCAATATTTACTTATTTATTTATCAATATTTACATTGTGATTTAGTTGCATCACTCTGTTGATGATACGTATTACATTGTAATACATATAATTCATTGATGATATGTAATACAATGTATTAATGATAACATTTATTTATTTAAATTGATTTATTAGATTCACATTGTATTAGTTAGACATATCCTAACTTGTGTTAGGAATTTGCCCTACTCTACTCCTACGAATGTGCTCTGACAGCTGTTGTGTTCCAGAAAAAATTAGTTCCCCTTACTTTTCCTGTTCTTTCATGCTCAACGTTCATAACATGCTTGTGAAAAGTTCAAGAGTTCTGTTGCCCAGTCACTGACTAAGCAGTGATATTTCAGGGACATCTCCCTTGGCCACATATGAGAGGTCCTTCCTGTAGCCAAATATGGAAATCTCACTTCCCTCTCTTGATCAATTATATGGGTTTCTTCCTTCTGAAATTGACCAATCAGCTAATTATACCACCTCATATTTTTAGTGGTACTTCCTCAATAACTATAAAAGAAATTTTTCCTCAAGTAGAAGTCTTTGACTACAGAGGAGATTCTTGGATTCAACAGATTAGGGAACACCAGTCTCCCTAATAAATAGAACTGTGCTTGGAGCTCTGCTTCAGTTTTCTTTTATTGTAGATTCAATTGTTAGAGACTAAAATACGTTATCACATGAACCACACAACAATCTTGTAAAGTACATAATGCAGGTATGATTTTCTCATTTTACAGATAAAAAGGAACTTAGATGCTCAGAGGTGCAGTGCCATATCTAAATCAATGCTTTTTAAACTATGGATCATGACTCCATATGTGGAAGTGAAAAATTTGGCAACAGTAAAAGGTTTCTGAACACACAATGATCATAAATTAATTAAAAATCAAACATGTAATGAATCCAAGGTGTTTCTGGCAGTGCTTGTCAGTGTTGCATCTTGTAACTTCACTACAGCCTTGGTCCTGAACACAAAGTGTGCACCTTTTGCACTACATACGCCCTCAGGCCTCACAATGCCAACAAATGCTGTTGAAACAGGGAAAGGGGTCATGAGTAGAAAAAGTTTAAGACCTAATCCAGATTATATAGCTAGTTAGCTGCATAGCTAGCAGAAGAACTCTGATGTACAGATGTAGGATTTTTTCAGCCTCTCCTCCATTGCATCATATAGGTACTGTGCCTATCAGTATATAACCAATAATTTCTTTTGTAATTTATTCAATGTCAGTAAATTGCATGGTTGTTGACTATCTATTTTTTCATCAAAGTCTTGGGAAGGACACACAACTATGGGATTTAGAACCCACTTGTCATGCAGTTTAGACTCTATTGTCTATAAGGCCAATGGCACCGATTAAATCCTAGTTATTTCAAGGTCACATTTCTGCATGGAGTACTGGCTCTCTACCAAGAATTCTAACAATACCATGTATTCCTGACCAGAAAGCTCCCCAAACTGTAGCATAAGTAGAAATTCTTGATATGGAAGCACTGGGTAAAAAGACAGATCTTTCAGAGTGAACCACTTCTCACTGGAGGGAAAGCAAACTCTAAGTTAACGTCCTGCTGATTCTACATCAGAAGGTTCATCTTCATACAATTAACCATTTTCACTAAAGAATCAAATAAGTTCAAGTATATAAGCTTAATGAATCACGTAGTTTGTGCTGCTCATACTCTTATTCAAAAGAATCCTGCAAAGAAGGCCTTCTTAACCATTTCAGGGGGTCCATGAGCTCAGATGAGAAAGGAATAGATCTTTATTTCAATATAATTGATTTTCTTTGTAATCTTGTCCATTTTATTTTAAACCATTATTCTGAGGAGAGGCACAAAGATTTCATCAGATTGTCAAAAGGATCCATGGCACAAAAATAGCTCAGAATCCGTGCTGTAGCACAAGAAAGGGAGATAAACAATTCAGATGGCTGATTCATTTGTGGCCACATCAAGGGAGGCAGGGCAGCTGAACTGTGGAGGTGGAAGGCAGCAGTTCTGGCAAAATCACATCTAGCAGAAGGAAGAAGTAG
Organism: Potorous gilbertii; assembly: GCA_028658325.1. NCBI lineage: Eukaryota > Metazoa > Chordata > Mammalia > Diprotodontia > Potoroidae > Potorous > Potorous gilbertii. The sequence continues at coordinate 213,551,871 of CM053771.1, read as the reverse complement.
GACTAGAAGTGTAGTGAAACTTAAATGAGATACTGGACATAAAGCACTTTGAAAACTTTAAAGCAGTATATAAATGCCAGTTATTGGTAGTAGTGTAGTAGTAGCAGTAATAGTAGTAGTAGAAGTAGTAAGAGTACTGGTAGTTGCTATTAATTATCTTGCTAGGCTTCCAATCTAGAGATGATTTCATTCCCTCAGCCTTCTACTGTGTTCTTGCAGAGTCCAAGCAGTGTTTATAAAGCACTAAGGAGTTTTCTGGTAAATGCCTAACAACCAGGCTTTGGGGGATGGGAGGAAGGAATGCATGCACACATAAATGGAAAATAAAAAGCTTTTTCTCCTCCTCTACTTCCATACTTTTAAGTTTAATCTGCATTACTAGCACTTTATTAAGTCTAGACAATCAACAAAGCAATACATCAAGCTCTGAATTGTAGCAGTTCTTGATTTCTGAGATGTAAATGCTCCCACTGGCTTTAGCCCTGCTAGAACTAGCTTCTGTACATTTCTGAACAGGAAAAACTAGGGACAGCAGCAATAGAACACTAGGCACAGAATCAGAAACATTTGTGTCCAAATCCAGCCCCTTACATATACTATCTGTGTGGCCCTACGCAAGTTACATAGCTCTTGATGTCTGCCTCAGTTTCCTTAAATGTAAAATGGGGAAAATAGCAGCACCTACCTTCAGAGGGTTGTTGTAAGAATCAAATGAGATAATATTGGTCCTTTGCACAATTCCTGGCATACAGTAAGAGCTCTATAAATGTATTATTGTTCTCACCCATTATCTTCTTCTGTGTTTGTGTCTTAGGTTTTCCTACAACCATAATAGCATCTACAAGCAATGCTTCAGTGAAAAACAAGTCAAAGTCAGGAAGTAGACTGCTGGCAAGCTTCCATGCCCCAACCCATCCAAGGTCTGCAGACCTCCCTGTCAGTCTGTCTCCCTCTGCTGATTGGGCTAAATAAATGACTCCTTGTTACTTTTGCTAGATTTCCCCAAGTCTAGTACACTTCCTAGGTCTGTTCGCAAGAGTTTTTTGAAGGGGAGTTAGAAGTACTATTGCTTACTATTCCACCACTGAAACTCCACCTCCCTTTGCCCTATTTGGAAAATAATGGACTTGGATTAGATGACCTCTAACTTTACGATCCTATGATAATTCTTTGTTTTTATATATTTCAATATACTCTGCTATATAGACCAGTAAAGCAAGTTAGCTCTCCAATTCTCCTTCCTGCCCCCCCAAAAAAACCTTTTATCTGTAAAACTTATTTACACATAATTTATATATTAACCATGAAAATAATGTTACATAATCATACGATTAAAATGTTAGTAATATAAATAATCATAGGTTATTGATAAATAATTTTCTATTTAAATGACACTAATTTCTTTATTAATTTCTTTCCACGCTTCATGCTAATTTGATGATGATTATGTATTTATTATATTATTGTTAATAGTAAGGATAACAATATCTAGTATTTATAGATTGTCAAAGTGCTTTACAAATTTCCTACCAGATCGTCACAATCCTGTCAGGTAGGTTTATTATTTTCCCTTTTTTACAGATGAGGAAATTGAGTCTCAGTGAGGTTAAATGTCTTCTCCAGAATCATACAGCTAAACAGAGTTGGGGATAGGATTCAAACTTCAACACTCTAGACACTCTTTCCCCTAACTGCCTATTTGGCCTCAACAACCAGAAGGCAGAGCCAAGGTAGCACAGTAGTAGAAAGCCATACAGAGAGGTCCCTATTAACACCCCTCCAAACAGAACCAGAAAATTCACCAGACCAAATCCTAATGGGCAAGTCCAAGAAAAGGTAACAATGAGTCATTTTCCCTAACCATCAGCACAGGAAGAGAGACTGAGAGGTCTATGGACACTGGGAACAGAGTTTGGCCAAGAGCATGCCACCCATGGAGCACCCCAGTAAATAGGAAGAGGCTATGTACTGGGACAAGGAGAGATCTTAGACTCCTATTGGGGTACCTCCAAATACTTTCCAGGGCACAACAGGAACAGGTACCAACTGGTAGCTTTGTCACCTACTACTCAGTTATGGGAACACAAATCCAAGCAAAATGAGAAGTTTTACCCAGGAGTGGTGTTTGGAGCCAAAGCAATGGAAGATTCTAGGCAATGAACTGAGGAGAAGCAAGTTCACAAACAAGCCACATCAATGTGGCTCAGACTTCGGGAGCAGAGGGAGTCTTAGTTCTAACATCAGTCCAATCTGAAGCCTGCAGAGGAATAACCATGACAGGAATCACAAACTTAGGGGAACATTGCAGTTCTGCCATCTAAACCAAGCAGAGCTTCCCAGTTGGCTGATAGGGGCAGAGTCTAGTAGTAGTCTACTACTGTTCAGATCCAAACCTAGATTTTGCCCTGGATCAATTCACTTTGGGAGCACTAATAGCATGTAGTCTGAGCTGTTCCTGAGCTCCTGGAATAATACAAGATTAGAGACTCCCAGAAGGAGGACTAGCTTGAGTATGGCCCTCCAGAAGTGCACAGAACCCAATGCTAAAATAAAATCTGAAGTCAGGAAGTAGGCTGGAAGAAGGAGCAAATAAAAAAGAATTCTACCATATTATGGTGAAAAGAATTGCCAAGACCAAACCTAGATGAAGAAAAAAACTCCAAAATATTGTTATGCATAAATTCATTTAGGACATTCTGACCTCAGTGAGTACACCTGCAATCTGATTCTAAGACACCGAAGGACTGTTTCTGATGTCTGCTATTGGGAAGGACTGGCCACCCCTCCAGGCAGGAATCACACATTCAAGGATGTTTTGATGTTTAGCTCCTTTCCCACCAATCGCGCATTTAATTGGCAAAATGCCTTCTTGGTCAGAAGGAACTACTAAAGGCTGGTAGTCCTGAGCCATCTTTGGGAGTCCCCTCCTTCCGTCCCTTGTGCTGCAGATAGGTAGTCTTTTCGTAGACCTTCCCACTGGAACTCTAGAGGCTGACCCCAGCTGCGTGATCTAGATGCAGATAATTCCCCCATTGGTGTTGATCAATTTGTGGTAATATTGGATAGCTATTGAGACTTACTGATTCTGACATACCTGTTGAAACTTACTGATTGTGTCATACCTGTGGAGATTTACTGATTGTGGCAGAACTGTTGAGATCTACTGATTGTGACATAACTATTGAGAGATTGTGACATAATTATTGTTCACTTCCTGATTGAGACAGCAATCCAAGGCAAACTGAGAAAGGAATATTTGCCTAGGAGTAGTATTTATAGATAGATAGATAGATAGATAGATATAGATATAAATATATATTCATAAATATATATTTATAGATAGATACACATATATGCATATATGTATGTGTGTAACTATATGTATATGTGTATCTATATGTGTTTATATATATGTATATATATATATGTATATGAGACTGTGTCATTTCTGAGTCAATCTGAACTGAAACTAAATTAAACTGTGGCAAATAAGGCTGCTTTGTGACACAACTATCTACACAGTCTCAAAGGAAAACATAGCTAAGGCACAAACTGAACTAGAATTTTTTGGAAAGATGAAACAGGTTTTTATTTAAATTTTAAAACATTTTATATATAAAATGAGAGCACTCAAGGGGGAAAAGGGAAAAGATAGAACTATTGAAGAAATAATTTGGAATAACAGATGAGCTTCAAAACCTTGTCCAAGTAACATACTGCCTGAAAATAAAAATATGCCATAAAAGACTAACTAAGGATAAGTTGTTTCCATTCTAATATGAGGAGATGATGTATATTTCTCTCTGATTCCTATCGTCATCCTGAGTCATGGAGTTTAATGCTTAGAAGTCATTCTATTATGCTGTGATGATCTTAAGGGGAAATGGAAAGAAGGGAGTAGAAATAATTTGGGGACGGGACAAAACAAAAAGAAATTTAGGGGAAATAATCTCCCATAATCAAGGTACACAAATAGACATGTACACAAAGAAAGGGGGGAATGGAGGAAGTAACTCATACCTGAATTTCACTCTCATTTGAACTTTTCAAAGGAGGGAAAACACACACACACATATGCACACACACGCACACATACACACAAATTTGGGCACAGAAATATATTTTCAACTAATGGTGAAATAGGAAGGAAAGGGGAAAAGAAAAAAAAACAAATGAGAAGTTAGAGTAGATTGGTGGAAGGATTAGAACTAGCAAAAACAAACAAAGGATGTAAAATAACATTTCTTTTTGAGCTGAGAAGGTCTCCATGGGGAATGACTGCACAAATTACGATATATAATTGTGATGAAATAGTATGGTGCCGTAAAAAAAGGTTAAAAGGGTTGGTTTCAGAGAAACCCAAGAATACTTTAATGAAGTGATGCAGAGTAAAGTGAACCAAACCAAGATAACCATTTATATAATAACAACAACACTGTGGACACAAACAACTTTGAAAACATAACAAACTCTGGTCATTGCAATGACCATCTGTGGATGGCCCATAGGACTAATTATATCTATAGATTATTAATTCCATAGAACAATGATGAAATGTATTTCCCATTTCCTGATAGGCAAAGGACTGAGAGTAAAAAATGAGACATATCTAGTGGGGTTTTTTTGGATATGACCAATATAGAAATTTGTTTTGTTTGACTATATATGTTTGTAACAGTGGTTTTTTTTTTCCTCTCATTCTCAATTGGGGGTGGGGGTGGAAGTGGGAGTCAGAAACATAAAAGATAGATATTTGCTGATTGAAAAAATAAAATATAATTTTTAAAAAGCCTTAAAATCAGAATATTTATGGTTCTATGCTTTGGAGGATTATTGTTTCTCCTTTTGAAGTTTTATAAGCTTGTAAGTAAATTTATCTCCATCCAACATAATTTCATCTTGAGACCTACTAAGCTATGCTAAAGACTATTCTAAGGTCTTGAGTAGTCAAAAAGGCACTCAGGTTAATGGTAGAAAATTGGTCATAATATTTATCATACTTCTGACCTCTGACAATAATGAGTTGAAAATAGATCACAATTCACAAACTGTTTTCTTAAAAATTGATGGACTGTGAGCAGATTTCAATAAGTATTGGATATCTTCTTCAAAACCACACTGAATTACGTATGTTTTTGTCCTATTTCCTAACCCTTTGGGAGCACTTTACTACACAAAAGAATCCCTGGACATCTTGGTCAATGTTCTTTCATTAACTTTCCATACTTAACCCCTTCTCTGTGAAAGACTAAGAGGTCAAAAATCCTTTCAACTTGAAACATCAAAAGCAACACAAAAGATTTAAAATAACCCCAAATAAAAAAGAAGCATGTAGTTATTGTTGCCTTTTTCTGAACCTAAAATATTCTCCTTTGATACTCTTTCAATGGGCTCACCATGGTGACACATGCCTGCAGAGGCTAAGACTGGTGGGTCACTTGAGTTCAGGAGGTCTGTGCTTCAGTACGTCTAAAGCAGATCAGATGTCTCAATAAGTTCAGCATAAATATAGTGAGACTCCATTAGTTGAGGGTACCACGGGCAAATCTGCTCAAGTTTGAAAAATAGTGCAGATTAAAGCTACTGTGTCAATTAATGTTAAGATTGGACCTATGAGTGTCCCCTACAACTCCAGTCTGGGCAGGCTCAGGATAAGAAGACACAATCTTAATAAAATGTTTTACACCACCACCAATGGATGTTGATATTGGTGACAGTGATATATGATGACATTGATAAAGGAAATCTGTCTATGGCCATAGATCACATACAGCCTTTGTATCTCATATACTTCTTACCCATGCTTTTCAATATATACTGCACATAAGATCTACCCAATGTGCTCCAAGTTTTCTTTCAGGCCTTTCACATTCTTTGGGGAACACTGAGGCCCTATATTTTGTCTATCCTTCCTTCATGCCATGTGACTAGCTCACCTATTATAATCACATTTCTTCACTGATATCTTTCACACCACTTCTTGATCAAAGCTCATGACTGAACATTTACTGCAATTTGTTTGTACCCACTATGTATTTCTCTTGGTTGTTATTTATGTCGCATAATCCTATGATACTATGGTGTTCCAAAATTATCAATCATAAAGTTTTGGGAAAAAAATATGGACTAAAAGGACAGGTCTCTGCATTAGAAAACAGCTTAGGTTCTTTAGAAGTATTATGCAATTTCACAAACAAGGTTTGTTTTAGGTTCTTTTTCTCCTGTTCAATTCTGGGTCCAACTTATTGTCTCAAATATCTGTAATGGTGTATCACTCAGATGACTAACACCCAATCATTTGTCAGAACCTGGAAAATAAGCTTTTTCCTATGTGGAAAGGGATCAGTCCGATCCCTTTTGGATAATTACGGATACCACTGAGAGAGCGCTGTAATATTCTGGATCCTGATGCCATCAGTACAATATCATCCAGAAAAAAAGAGTATTCAGAGGACCTCATTTTTAGAATGGAAGCCCTATAATTCACTTGGACCCTGTATTGGACTCTCTATTATTGTCTATGATAGTAGCAAGAACCTTTGGCAAGTCAACATCCACTCTTTTGTATTTTCTTTGATATAAAAACTCAATGGATCACTGAGTAGAATTATCTCTTGTTGTATTTGTCAAGGAATTTATACGATATTTGTTAAAAAAAAAAAAAAGTCTTTCTGGAAAGGACCATTTAAGTCTAGGTTGTTTTTTTTTCTTTCTACTGAGGCAATTTTTTTAAGAATAATGCAAAACAAACACAGAGGAGCCCTGTATTTAAAAAAAAATTTTTTTAGTCCAATGTGGAACTATAAAAATGTGGTCAGCTATAGATTATTTTATGCATGTCTGCCTGTTCCCTTCTCATATTTCCATCAAGGACATTCTAGATTTTCATGTAAATCATTCCCATACAATAGGCGTAAGTATTAGGAGCTATTGATATTTTCTTGATTAATGACTGGGGACATTAACATCAGCCATGGTTTTTCCTATTTTGAAACCTTCCCATAATGAGTTATCACAAAGCTCTCAATGTTTTCAAGAATTTTGGCATATAACAAGGATTTTCTTGGTGTATATTTGGTCTAGCCTAGTAACTCTTCCAAAGTGTCATGTTTGGGATTGATATGTGAAAGCCAAATGTAGTGGCTCCTCTGTCATTGAACATGAAAATAAAGCATCATCAAAACATTAAAACATTTGTTACAGTTTATTTCTATTTATTGTCCTCTGCCCGTTCCATCTATGAGTCTTCTTAAGATGATATTACTTATTTGGGGCTCCCACTTTCTTTAGATTATTTTTGCTTTCACAGCTATTTGATATTTTATATGGAGAGACTGTTAGTGACTTTTTACTGTCTTTTTCTATAGTACCTTACAAAAGATTTGGCATTCTAAACCGGCATGCTAAACTCTTTGCTCGAAGGAAATCAAATATGTGTTGGCTAAGGCAGTTTCTTAGTTATTAATACTTTATTCTGGTGATAATATGTTTATATTGTAAAATAAATAAGCAAATAAATAAAAGTGACAACCAACATCTATACCTGTCTTTTTTCACTCCCCACTTTTTATATTACTGTTTCATTTAAATAGGCAAGATTGAAGTTGCTGTGGTTGTTAACAGTGCCTTCTTTAGATTTCCTTTCAGTGTGAAGTTGATTTGATGTTTGTTGTAACTAATTGATGTTCTAATTACACATAGGTAAATGTACATGAATCACATGTCTTTTTTTTCTATTAAGTTATAGCCAATACCATTTTTGTACTATTGGTCTGTGCTTATCATATCCAGCATCTTCAGACCCTTATCTAGAAGAAAATATGTAATCATAAACCTTATGAACTTTCAATATAGTTTAAAAGCCTTTCACCTCTAATGTCTTACCCCTAAACTATGTTTTCCATAGATCTTTGACTACCCCATGACTACCTTCATCTTGAAGCATCAAAATATAAGTTGACTTCAGATGAGGTTTTCAAGTTATTTGTAGGACTTATCTAGCTCTTCATTCTGTGCAACAGATGTTGACAAATAAGCTACAATCTTTGTGAAAGTCTTTTTGCTTATGCTCATCAAGAGCACAAAATCAAGACAGGATGACTAAGTTGCATATAAAGTGATATTTATTAGTGTCTTGGATGTCATCTTGTTGAACAAGAAACAAGTTGGTGACTCTTCTACTTGCCTCTCTAAGAACTTGGAGTCAATCTTTCATTTACACAAATGATAGGTATGAGAGAATGAATATCACCTTGAACATGTCAAATTTGAGATGTTGGTAGGACATCAGGTACAAATATTCAACAAAAATAATAATAGAACTCATGGCAGAAAGGCAGATGGAGATAGAAAATAAAAGTAGATTAGATAGATAAAGATGTGTATGTATATATGTGTGTATACATATGGATGTATGCATGTATTTGAGATACATCTACTTAAGAGTAATAAATTAAACCGTAGGATAAAGTGTGGTTGCCAAGAGGAAAAGGAGAGAAAGAAAAAGAGGAGAGTGGAAGACACAGCCTTATTCCATTATGGATCCTCTACCCATATATTTTTATTGTATTTAATCCTTTAATGTTTAAAAGTCCTATTTAACACTACTCAGTAGACACAATGATATCATTCATACTAGTGTGAGAACAGGTACCTTCAGATGCACCTATTGTTTTGAACCATCTATCATTTTGAACTGGCAGTGAGGCGCCTGGGTCAATAAAATGATGGGAAAGTCTGGAAGTCAGGAATACCTAAGTTCAAATCAAGTCTCAGATATTTATTAGCTATGTAACCACAGGCAAACCATTTAACCTTTGTCTTCCTCATTTTTCTCAGTAGTAAAGTAGGAAAAATAATAACCCCTACCTTTCAGTTTTGTGAGAATAAAATAATATTTGTAAAATGCTTAGCACAATGCTGCACATAGTAGGTGCTTAATAGATGTTTGTTCCTTTCCTATAAAAATATTATATAAATGCTCTAAATATTTTCTTTCATTTCTTTGCATAGACCAGCAATATTAGGGTATATATTGTGTATTGTCCGAACCCTTTACCCCAAACCATGATGAGAAAGTTCTGATGGAAAAGTAGAAGTAATAAATCTTAACCAATTATGAAGAAATATAGCTACTCCTCTGCTTACCAGATTCTGAAATAAATCATTCTGCTGTTGAGTTCATTAGTATCCATATCAAAAATCATTCACAACAGCAACACAGCATCATGGGTAGAGTGCTGGGCCCAAAGTCAGAAAAAAGTCTACCCTTTTCCTTCATTCTGCATTTCCCCCCTGGTTTCTTGCTATAGCCTTTAACTTTGTTAACCCCAGATTATCTACCCTCACTATTTCTTTAATCATTAAGTCGTCTTGCTCTGTGCCATTCAGCAGATAAAAGGGAAGAATGCAGAAAGCACACATTCAAATAACATGGTATAATTAGATACATAAGTAGCATTATTGGACATATCCCTTTACACAAGTCCATCCAGATGTGGCCTAAATATGAAGCTCATTTTATTCAGTTTCAACAACACTTACTAACTGCCTACTCACCTCAGACAATGGAGATTAGAATCGCTATCAATTATCAGGAAAAGACCAGGAAAAAACAAAACTAAACTTTTATTTTGCTTTTTTTTCTGACAAGGAATAGCATTCTATAGTGGCAAAATTCTTGACTGTCTTACTAAAATAATACCTAATAGACTTCTAGAAAAGGAAGTAGTAATCCTAAGTGCCAGCATGATGATGTCAAGAACAGGTCATGCTTGATTAGATTCATTTACTTTTTGATAATTTTACTAGACTTGTAGATAAGGCAAATGCAATAGATATATTCTTGTGGGGGCAAAAAGATGGAATTATGTGAGTTAGATAATAGAAAGTTTTGTCTTGATATTCCCTGTGCTCAGAACACAGTAGGAACTTAATGGTTGTTTAAAGATCTGTTAGTCATTGGACTTAATGTCATCTGAGATCCCTTATAGCTCAAAATCCTACACTCCTCTCTGCCTACATGGAAAGAGTTAAAGATAGAAAATAAAGTTTTACATGTAATTTTGGATATCATTCATTTTGAAGGTTCAGGAAAACACTGTTTTTGAAGGTCATCTTTTTTTGATAAATCTGAATAAATGAAGGGAAATTTGTATTATTCACAGAATAAGAGCAAAACATTGTATCTGACTTGAATTTCAACATTTAATACCACAAATGTTATTTATGGTTTGGGGTTTTTTCTGGTTGGTGTTAGTAACTGTCAAAAAAAATGCCATGTTTCTAAGTCAACAGTTTACTGATGAAAGCTTTTGATTGTGATATTTTGAGCTTCCCTTCTTTCAACAAAGGAACCAGTTTACCTCTCAAGTCCACTCAAAATGAAGATCTCTTCAGATTCTATTTTGTCATAAGATTATTTTAGTTCAATGTTACCAGAAATGTTAATTTTACTTCAGGGTTCATGATATTAAGAATGATTTTGTGATGAGGAAGTTTTATTAAACATGACTAATTCTGACTTTTTCACTAGGGAATATGCCAATGGGATATTTTTAGTCTTTAATTTTCTACTGAAAATGCACATCTCCTTGTAATTTTTTTTTGCTACTTGGTCAAGATATTGATACTTAGTATTAATATTTTTTCCTAAAGATTTTAATGTGTGTTCTGGAAAGCTCCATTTGGTTTTCAAATGCATAAAAAACTATTGGTTGCCTTCAATGTTAAACAAAAACATAATAATCCCTACAGTTAACATTTTACATATGTAAAATCTTGACTAGTCAGAACTACACATCTTCTTTGTGACACCTAAGCAAAAACAGGCTGATTACTTAAAACAAAGTCAAGTGCAAGTCATGTCATCATTTCTCCAATGTCATGATCTTTGAAAATGAAGGATGAATGCAAGTTGAGTTCAATCCTTGAGGTAGGACAGAATTTGGCAGTAGAAGACACTTTGTTCTTCCTTTGACAGCTTCTGAATGAGTTTCTCCTTTTTGTTGCATTTTCATTTGGCCCCATATACTTTTACTTTATCTTGTCCAACTTTGTAATTTTACTTCTCAAATATTAGGTTTTTTTCTCTTTCCCCATGAAGGACTTATGAATATCTTGAGTTGACATATTAGACTAATTCAGCCCATATTTCCATGTTGTTGGTCTCAGTGTAGGTCTACAAAGAGAAATAAGATCTCCCATCTAATGTCATAAGGACTTCACTCTTATTTCTCAGTTAGGAAATACTGATTTGGGTATTTAAAGAACGACTTTACATGCAGAGTAGGGAAAATGAATCAGTCAACAAGTTGGTAAGTGCTTGGATTGTGCAAGGTGCTACACTAAGCTCAGAAGATACAAAGAAAGGCAAAAACATCGTCCCTGCACCCAAGGAACTCACATTTTAATGGAGTTAAGATTTCATTCACTGAAACAAGTCCAAGTAAAATAAGCTACTGCCCATCAATTTAAAGATCAAATTGTTAGGTAAAAAGTTTGTAAAAAGTTGAGTGGAGCAGATGATCTCCAAGGTTCCTTCTATCTCTAACATTTAATTTAAATATATGTGTATGTGGATGTGTGTAATATAAAACAATCTTTATTTTGAAATGGTATTAACCATATCCTCCACTACTAGACCATAAATATGCAGAGAACTTGATGTCTTCTGATAATTAATTTTCTTTAAATTGAGATACTCTTTTCAAATCATCCTTGGAAAAAAATTGTCCCCTATTTTTCCCTCTTCCTGCTCATTCTCCACCTTTTGTGACTGTCTCCTTAAATGGACTACAATTATCTTGTCTTTACAGCTACATGTTTCCCTCTTTGAATTTTCTAAGTGATATTCCTCTTGAATTTATTCTTTTCCTTTTCCTGTACAGGGGTGGGGTAAGTAGAGAGAACCTACATTAAGTGCTCAGAATGAGCTAGGGAGTCTTGAAAAGCTTATTATCTCTTAATATTAGCAAACTGAGGCAAGAAATGGCTTCATGGTTTGTCCACAGCCACAGGACCATCTGGGAAGAGAATGAAGAATGACAACAAGCCAACATTATGTTGTTTTCTTCCAGTAATAACCAAGTTATTAATACATATTTTGATTACTTCAAGGCATATTTCTTCAAGATGTCTTAGTTGTATCCCTCATACCCAGTAATTAAATAGAATCCCCACATACTTCCATACTATTTCATTACTACAAGATTCTTAGGCTGGTGGTATTGTTCTGTTGCTAAGATTAATTAGAACCCAAACAGCTGATGCTCACAACCTTGCGGTCACCTGCCCAGAAGAAGAAGGAACAGAATAACTGAGAATTAATGGACTTAGCAGATTTTAGAGTCCTTAGCATATAAGACTCTTACCTACAGGGTCCATTACACTCAGAGCTCTCCCTAGACACACAAGTTCTATTCTACATCCAGACAAATAAGTGGGAACATGGACCCTCACCTTGGATCATTAAATCACATGCAATGTAATTTTACCTTTTTTCTGAACTCCACGTGCATTGTTTTCCTAAATGTCTCTGATTCCTCTGACCAGTTCCTGCGGCCACAAATTTCCCTGAATGGGAATGGTGCATCTCATAACACTACAAAGCCCTCCTGTAGCAAGTGGAGTGTGGGGGCCTGCCCTACCAAATTAGACATAACATCTCTGACCTTTAACCACAACAAAGGCAATTGTAAAGGCATCTAGTTAATTTCCAGGTTAGTATGGGAATTTCAGAAAGACTTCTGTTCCATAACCATACCAGAGCTAAACACCCCTTCCTGGAGGCACTGAGTTCCATGAGTCTCACTCACTCTACCTGGGATTTACCCTCTAATATCTGTACCTTTGCCCTTGAATTGCCCCATCCACGGTACTGTTCTTATTATACAGCTCTATACTATACCACAGCCTCCCTCCTTTCTGGGAAGTTCTTTTATTAAAGAAATTTGTTCTGTGATGTTTGGATTCAGTAAAAGGACTACTCTTGAGGACCTAGAGGGCCACATGCAGCCTCGAGGCTGAAGGTTCCCCATCCCTGGTGTACACTATGCTCAGTCTGTCCCTATTCCCAGGGAATCACTACACTGAAGCTCCTCTCTGGTTATAGCTGTCCCTCCATCGGCATCATAGGCTTGCTTTTCTGGTCATTGCAGCCCCGTTGGCATCTGTTGGATCCCTAACTAGACCACAGCCACCTTTGGCATGCTGTATCCGTCTGTTGGGAACCTCTCTGCAGAACTAGCCATGGACATGAAGTATACAGGGAAGCTTGTTACTAGCCTCCAAATGCAGGTTGATTCATTTACGCTCATGGTATTACAAAACTGTTGGGTGCTGGATGCCCTAATGGCTGATGGGGGTGGGGGTGGGGAGAGCTGCACTGTCTTTGATGAGGAATGTCGTTTCCATGCCAACCAAACCTCTCAAATAGAAGAAGACCTTAGTGCTCTAAACAAGTAAGTGGAAAATTTATGGAATAAGGGCCAAAACATTCTGAGGCATGTTTCCCTCTCACCTTCCTTTGATCCACTCTCTTGGTTGCCTGAAAACCTTGGCAGCATTCTCCATTCTGTCCTCCCTAGTACAATGTTTCTTTTCTTTATTGTCTTGCCATCTACCTTGGCATTCAACTTGTAACTCACTTATTCTTACGTAAAATTAAAATCATGTTTCAAATGACTGCTCCTCATCCGCCTTCAAGGGTTGTTCCAATCTACATGGCCTAAAGGAGGAGATAAGAAGGGAATTATGGTTTTTATAATAATTGATATGATATGCATAATGAATATACTAATAATTCAGAATTTTTCAGAATTGCTTTTTCTAGACTGAGTCAGACTTACAATGCAGTTGAAGTGATCAAACCCTTCACAACGTTCATAATCACTGGCATCCTCCTGCCTGTGTACCTTAAGTGAAGCGAATCAAAGACTGTAGAACCGGTGCCTGCCACAGAACTCTGATCTTGTGACCCACCAAGTAATGACTCCTAAGAATTCAAGCAATAACGCTCTCATAGAACTCCAGAATTGCTGTATTGTCTTCCACTCGTGGGCTTCTCTAGGAAACCACTCCCTTTCTCCCTTCCCATTGTGATTTAAGTATATATAATCTCTGTATTCACTTCAGCAAGGTGGAATTCTGATCAGGAGAATTCCCCATTCACAAATCTGTTCCTCTGAACTAATTAATTAAATGGCTACTTAATTCATGGCACTTTGTCTCTTGCCTGTTGTTGCATCATTCTCAGGTTAGAAACTGGCTCAGTAAAAATCCTGTTAATATTAAAGTTCCTTTCATGTGCTAGGCATTGTGCTAAGAACAAATATCTCATTTGATCCTCATAAGAACCCTTGGAGGAAGAAGATGCTGTTATTTTTCCCTTTTTACAGTTGAGAAAATTGGGGCAAACAGAAGTTAAGTGACTTTCCCAAGGTCACACAACTAGTAAGCATCTGATGCTGGATTTGAACTCAGGTCTTCTGACTTCAGGCCCAGTGTTCTATCCAGTGGGCCACCTAGCTGCATTTAATTCTCATTTGCTACCTAATGAATAAATCATTGTTCATTTTCTAAGCTGTAATGTTTTTATGGATCCACTATAGCATTGTTATCATGTTTTTTTAAATGGCTACAGGATTTTGTGGTTAATGAAGTGAACCCTTCATAAAACTTCATAAAGTCTTCTGGACCAAGACAAAAGAAAGGTGCCAGAGTGGAATGCAGGAGGTAAAGTAGTTTTAGGGAACACAGAATAGAATGATAAACCCTCAGCATCAACAAATTCTTAGGATTTTGGATTTTCACTGTCAACTCACACATCCCCCCAAGGACAACTCTATTTATACTTAGCCTCTTGCAAAGTATGCATCACAAATTAGAAATTTATGTTATCATTTATATAAGCAATCTTTTTCTCCTGCGTGCCACAAACCAATAGAGATGGCAGTATTTATTTTGACAATGTTTATTTTTCTGAATCCTGAGTTCCCATTTTGTTGCAACATATATATCCCTGACCAACAATCTCCACTCCACATCCTAAAGAAATAAAAATACCCATCTATTACACTGAAGTAAAAATATGTTTTTCTATTTACAGCAGCTCTATTTATGGTACCAAAAATCTGGGAAGAAATTATGCACCCAACAAATGGGAAAATTTTGAAAATATTGTGATATATATATGTATTAGAATATTATTTATTCCATTATAAAAAATATTGAGAAGTTTGGGGAAACTTGGGTAGATTTGTTTGAGCTAGCAAAAAACAAAATAAATAGAACCAGAACAGCTGTATGCACAATGGCTACTATCATATAAATGAAAATAACACTAAAAGAAGTCAAGACTCACAGTAATAATGTAGCGCATATGCTCTGATCCCACTGTGTGAAGGCCAGGCTGCTACATCATCCCCTCCAGAGTTCTTGGGTACCCTAAGGGGGCTGAGGTATGTCTGTTGAGGTATATCTGTTTATCATCTGTTTTCATTGTTATTAGAAGCCAGTGACAACCATCCCCGTTAGTTCCTTTTACCCACTTGAGAGTGGGTAGCTTTTACAAAGGAATACTTGTTTCTAAGATAGTAAGAACAAGGCACATACATTTCCTTCTATACCACTGGGCTGTACTCTCCCCTACATCACCTCAGTATCTGGGATATTGGGCTTGAAATTTAGCTCAGTTCCTATATTGCAATTGGTCCCACTAAGTCTAGGCTCAGATACAGCATAACATCTGGATGAGTCATTCTACTGGGCTGATGTTGGCAGATCACTCTTTGCTCCCTAGGCCATCAATATTGTACTATGTAAAAAATTCATCCTATACTCTGACTCCCAGATTCCTATGGCTTGCTTTCCCAACCTTTCAGAATTTCCAAACTCAGCCACCACTTCTTTCGTTGGACACCATGAACAAAGAAAGGAATCCCCAAAATCGCCTAGTAGGGAATGAAATAAAGAGAGAGTATCTGAAGCAAACAGAACTTCATGGAATCCCTTGGCAACCAATCAAAGAACCTCCTCTCCAATACATAGTGAGTCAGCTGGAACCAAGTAGTGAAGGTCCCACATGCTCCGCTCTCTCCATTTATATTATCACAATTCTCCTGGAAGTAGTTCCCTCCATGTAGAGAGGGGCACCTTCTCAAGTGGTCCGGGCATGTGCCTGACCCACAAAACAATTATAGTGATCAATTTTGGTCCCAAAGAAAAGAAAAAAAAGTACTACTTTCCTTTTCTTGGCAGAGAGATAGAGGACAAAAAAATTACATACAAATTGTCAAGTACAATGACTACACACAACTAGATGGTACAGTGGATAGTGTTGGGCCAGGAATTAGACAGACTCATCTTCCTGAGTTAAAGTCTGGCCTCAGACACTTATTGGCTATGTGACCTTGGGCAAGTCACTTAACCCCATTTGTCTCAGTTTCATCACCCATAAAATGAGCCAGAGAAAGAAAGGGCAAACCATTCCAGTATCTTTGCCAAAAAATCTCCAAACGGAGTCACGAAGGTTCAGACATGACTGAAAAAAAGACTGAACAACGACAACCCCGTGACCATGTCAATGATTTCTGCTCAGTTTTTTTTTTTATAGTAAAGTAACAAGTGCTAGGGGTTGTAAAAGAAACAGTGGATGTATCTGAGAATTCCAGTGACACAAACAAAAGGCATTGATTAATTTTATTTTCTAATCTCCATATACACAAAACTGAAGGGAGAAACAGCATTTACTAACTACTTACTATGTACCAGGCACTTTGCTAAGCACTGCACAAGTATTTGAGCCTCACAACTACCCTGGGAATTAGGTGCTACAGATGATCCCCATTTTACAGAAGAAACTGAGGCAAGCAACAGCTAAGGTTCTTGCCCAGGGTCACAGAGTATTTGAGGCCATATCTGAACTCAAGTCTTCTTGAGTCCAGACTCAATGCTCTATCCTCCACACCACCACATACCCCCATTTGTGTACTGATTGGACTACCTCTAGGAGCTTCATTCTCAGAATATTCTCATAACACAACCAACTGTGCTTCACTGTGGCTATAGTTAGGCTGCTGCTATTGCTGCTACAGCCTTCTGCAGGAACTTTATGTCATAAGGAGCAAAGACTTCTTCAATGTTAATTCTTTAATGTTATTGTTCTTTCACTTGTGAGACTGATCTGCCAACATGCCTGGGACTAATCAACACATTTTCAGCTCTTTTGGTAGAGAGGTCCATAACCTCACAAGCTTGGCATTTGAAAAGACCTCTCAGGCTGCTGTCAAAGCCTTTTTTTTTTTCCAACAACCCTCCACTGGAAATCCCACAGACTCCCATGACTTTTAGTTTGGGAGGACTGAATTCCTTTCAACTCAAGTCATGTTCCTGGCAGCAAGGCATAGTCATACAATTAACTTGAAGTTTCCATAAGCCTCTAGGAGGCATTTAAGCAACCAACTCTGAAATAGATGACATGAAGTTGCAAACCTATATTTCTATTTATGTGCACTGGTTTCTGTCCTCCTTGTATTCATTTAACAATAAGTTCTTTTCTACCTTTGGATATTTTTAGAATTTATGCCTTGATGTTTTGTGTTTGCTTCATACTCTTTATAAAACTTTTGGCAAGTCATTTCCCCTCTTTAAACCTCAGTTTCCTCATTTGTAAAATGAAGTGACTAGGAGCCAAGATGGTAGAATAGCAGCATGGACTTTCTAGATTGTTCCAGCCAAACCTAGCCAAATACCTGTAAAAAAAATGGCTCTAAACAAATTCCAGAGCAGCAGATCCCACAGAATGACAGAGTGCAGCAAATCTCCAACCCAAGACATCCTGGAAAGTCACCAGGAAGTGTCTGTCATGCCAACATGGGAGCAGAGCACAATCTAGTATGGGCTGTGAGTACGCAGAGGGGACCTGGACCGGTCTTGAGAAAATGAAATCTCTCACACCTGTGGCAGTTTCCAGACTTCATGATCCCAAAACGCTGAGGATAATTTGGAAGGTCAGTGGGAAAAGCCTATGGGACCAGTTCAGGAAAGTGAAGTGGTTCCTCCCGAGCCCCAAGAAGGTTGGGGGAGGTGGGGAAGGGGGCAGAGGAACCCTTGACAGCAGTCACAGCAGCAGCAGGTGCAGCTGCAGCCACTGTTTCTGCAGTTCTAGACCCACAGATTGTGGGGGGATTAAGCTGCTGACAGTACACCCCCCACCCCCATTGCAAGCAGAGAACTATCTTGACAAAGAGCTCAAAAGTCAAGTAAATGGCTAAGGAAATGAACAAAAACCGGAAAAAGAATTAGATTATAGAATCTTACTTTGGTGACATGGGAGACCAAAGCATGTAAACAGAAGAAAACAAAGTCAAAGCTCCTCCATCCAAAGCCTCCAAGAAAAATATGAATTGGTCTCAGGCCAATCCTTTCAAAAAGGATTTTGAAAATCAAGTAAGAGGAGTAGAGAAAAAAATTGGGAAGAGAAATGAGAGTGATACAAGAAAATCATAAGGAGCAGATGGAAGCTAATGACTTCATGAAAAATCAAGAAATTATCGAACAAAACCAAAGAAGTGAAAAAATAGCAGACAATGTGAAATATCTCTTTGGAAAAACAACTGACCTGGAAATAGATCCAGGAGAGACAATTTAAAAATTATGGGACTACCTGAAAGTCATAATCAAAATAAAAGTTTACACATCATCTTTCATGAAATTATCAAGGAAAACTGCCCTGATATTCTAGAACCAGGGGATAAAATAAATATTGAAAGAATCCACTGATCACCTCCTGAAAGAGATCTGAAAAGAAAAACTCCTAGGAATATTATAACCAAATTCTAGAGTTCCCAAGTCAAGAAGAAAATATTGCAAGCAGCAAGAAGGAAACAATTTGAGTACTGTGGAAATACAATCAGAATAATACAAGATTTAGCAGCTTTTATGTTAAGGGATTGAAGGGCTTGAAATATGATATTCCAGAAGTCAAAGGAACTAGGATTAAAACCAAGAATCACTTACCTAGCAAAACTGAGTATAATTCTTCAGGAGAAAAAATGATCATTCAATTGAAATAGAGGAATTTTAAGCATTCTTGATGAAAAGATCAGAACTTAATAGAAAATTTGACTTTCAAACAGAAGAATCAGGAGAAGCATGAAAAGGTAAACAGGAAAGAGAAATCATAAGGGACTTACTAAAGTTGAACTGTTTATATTCCTCCGTGGAAAGATAATATTTGCAACTCTTGAGACTTTTCTCAGTATTTCGATAGTTGGAGGGATTATATATATATAGATATAGACAGAGGGCACAGAGTGAGTTGAATAGAAAGGAATGATATCTAAAAAAACAAAATTAAGGGGTGAGAGGGGAATATATTGGGAAGAGAAAGCAAGAAATGGAATGGGGTAAATTATCTCTCATAAAAGAGTCAAGAAAAAGCTTTTTCAATGGAGGGGAAAAGGGGGAAGGTGAGAAGGGAAAAGTGAAGCTTCCTCTCATCACATTTGGCTTAAGGAGGGAATAACATGCACCCTCAATTTGGTGTGAAAATCTATCTTACACTACAGGAAAATAAGGAGAAGGGGAGAAGTGGAGTGGGGGAGATGACAGAAAGGAGGGCAAATGGGAGGAGGGGGTAATTAGAAGTAAATACTTTTGGGGAGGGACAAGGTCAAATGAGAGAATAGAATAAAAGGGGGGCAGGAGAGGATGGAGGGAAATATAGTCTTTCACAACATGACTTTTATGAAGTCTTTTGCATAACTACACATGTATAACGTATATGGAATTGCTTGCCTTCTCAGTGGGGATGGGTGGGGAGGAAGCAAGGGAGAGAAGTTGAAACTCAAAGTTTTAAAAATGAAATTGTTTTTGCATGCAACTGGGAAATAGGAAATACAGGTAATGGGGTATATAAATCTATTTTGCCCTATGAGAAAATAGAGGAGATTGGATAAGGAAAGGAAGAGGCATGATAGAAGGAAGGGCACATTGGGGGAAAGGGGTAATCAGAACGCATGGTATCTTGGAGTAGGGGGAGGGGAGAGATGGGGAGAAATTTTGGAACTCAAAATCTTGTGGAAATGAATCTTGAAAACTAAAAATAAATAAAAATTTAAAAAATAAAATAAAATGAAGTGACTAAATAAAATAATCTCTAAATTCCCTTTTAGCCCTAAATCTTATGAAACTATGCTATTATCCCATGTTGTAATTACTAGGAAGTTTTTCCTTGCATGGAAACTAAAATTATGTAAATTTTATGAGAAAGAAAACTAGTCAATTTTTTTACGTCACTCATAACTAGTGAAAAACTTCCTAACAATTACAGCTATCCAAAAGTGAAATAGACGGCCTTCACAGGTAAGTGAGCTCCCCATCAGAAAGACCTGAATTCAAATTTTGACTTAAACAATGAATAGCTTCTCTGACCCTAGGCAAATCATTTAACCTCTTAGCCACAGTTTTCTCTTCTGTAAAATGTGGATAAAAGTAGCACCTATCTTTCAGAGTTTCGAATACCAACTAAAATAATCTATTTAAAGTGCTATATAAAACTTAAAAACTATACAAATGCTAGCTAAATTATTACTAAATTAAAAGTCTTTCCTAACGTGTGCCTGAGCTTTATAATTTAGGACATAGATCATCTGAGGATAGAACTTGAAAAACCATAGCCCGTAGAGTTTTATGCTTCACTCTCATTACACTTTATTATCCTAAAGGACATACTATCCTTCTCGAATAATTTTTCTACTTTGTTTTCATGTGTCACCCAGTATGCTTCAGAAGATGATGAAACTTGTGACAGCTTTCAGTCACAGTCCCACTCCTACTACCAGTACAACCACTACTGCTGCTGCTGCCACTGCTACCACTACTGTAAATAGTAACTTTCATTTATAGCACTTGGAGCTTTATCTGCATAAGAACCCTGGAGGTAGGGAATGTGCGTTATTATCTACCTTTAACTGATGTGGAAACTGAAGAGCTGAAAGCTCAAATGACTTGCCCACAAATAAGGGGCATATTTAAGACTTAGGAAGTCAATTGTCACTAATGGTAGTCATTGCATTAGTTCTGCAAAGTAATCTGTATTATTTATGTATATTCCTTCCATAGTTTTTCCACAGTATAATCATTAGCATCTAGATATCCACACAAGACATTCCTAGTAAAACTGGCAAACATTTGCTTTTAGAAAAGCCATCAAATTTATACTAGGAATAAAAATAGGTTAATTTATATAACATTTTACAGTGTTCAGATTCTCATACTCATTACTTCATTTCATCCGATATATTTCACATTCATCCACTTCTCTCCAATTGCCAAGCTGCCATTCTACTCCAGACTCTAATTTCCTCTTGCCTGAATTATTGCAATAACCTCCTCATTCATCTCCCTGGTTCAAGCCTCTTCCTTCTCTGATTCATTCCATACACAGATGCCAATGTGAGTTTCTTAAAGAACAAGTATAGCTAAGCGACTCCACTGATCAATAGGAACAAATTCCAATAGCATTTTAAAACCTTCGCAACCTAGATCCACCCTTATGATTTACTAATTACTCCTCATCATGTTCTCTACTGTCTTCATAATGCAGCTAGTCCAAACTGACTTGCTTGTTCCTTAAATATAATAACATGTTTCCCTTAAAGCTCAAATGAAGTGCTGCCTTATATGCTAACTCTTTTCTTTTATCTTTAGCTTTGGATACCCTTGACTTCTAGTGCCTGCCCACTCTATAGTAATTTTATGTATATTATATATAATATGTCTTCATATGTAACAAGCTGTCTCCTCCAATAGAATGTAAATTTCTTGAAGATAGACACTATTATTTTTCTTTGTTCTCTCCACAACTGAGTACAATACCTGGCACATAGTAGGTCTTTAATAAAGATGTTTTAACTGCTGGGTCTATATCCCAGAGACATCCAAAAACAGGGAAAAGGATCTATTTGTACAAAAATATTTATAGTATCTCTTTTGTGATGTCTAAAATTTGGACATTAAAGGGATGTCCATCAATTGGGGAACGACTAAACAAGATGTAGTATATGATTGTAATGGAATAGCATCATGCTATAAGAAATGACAAGCAGGATAATTTCAGAAAAACCTTGGAAGACTTATATGAACTGATGCATAGCGAAGTGAGAAGAACCAGGAAAACATTGTACACAGTTATGGCAATATTGTTTAATGAAGAACTGTGAATGCCTTAACTATTTTCAGTAAAACAATGATCCAAGTCAATCATACTGTCTGCCTCCAGAGGAAGAACTGATATTGATTGAATACAGAGATATTTTTCACTCTTTTTAAAATTTTATTTATTATCTTGTATGAAGAGACTATTATGGAAATGTTTTACATAATTAATATGTATAATCTATGTCTGACTTCTTACTGTCTTAGGGAAGGGAAGGGAAAGAAAAGAAGAAATAGAATTTGCGCTCAAAATTTTAAATAAAAAAATGTAAAAATGAAGATATATTCACTAATTTACCCTCAGAATAACTTTGTGAAAAATACAGGGAGGATATTATTATTCCTCTTTTAGATATGAAGAAACTAAAGCTTAAAGGGTTTAATTGATTTGCCCAAGTCCACATAGCTAATGTCCCAGCAGGGCTGGGACCACAACTCATTTCTCCTGATTTCTAGTCCTCTCCTCACCACTGCATCATCCTATCCTGGAAGAATGATCTAATATTCTCTTGCAAGAAAAAGAAGAAGCAGTCTTTGCAAAATCAGGGGTTTAGGAAAGCACTTGTGCCATGTTCCTCCTCTGGAATTCCCTTCTCCCCTTCTAGTCAACTACTCAGTTCTAATTTAGCTCAAGTCCCTTCTATTCCATGCACCATTCTCCAATTTCTCACAGCATCTTTTCTGGTCTTGTCTCTTTGCAATTATCACTTTCTCTTCATAGTGATCTGGGAAGTGCATTCCACCCACCCAGGCCCCAAAATAGATTAGAAATTCTTTGAGAGCATAGTCTGTGCAGAATTAATATTTATTTTCCCAACAACTGGAGTATATGATTAGTAAATTATTTTTGAGCCAAAATAAACTCTGTAACTGGAGAGTTTTCTGAGCTCCATGAATTTTGTTTAAATATCTTGATAACTACATTTCAACGTAATTGGTTACCTTTGTAATCTAACATATTTATGTATTTATTTAAAGTATTATTCTGAGAAGGGATCCATAGGTTCCATAAGACTTCCAAAGGAGTCCGTGACATGAAAAAAAATTAAGAACCTCTATGCTAGAATTACACTGCTTTCACCTGACTTAGTGGTTCATACCTGTAATCTCAGCTACTGTGGAGGTTGAAGGTAATAGATTGCTTAACCTCAGGAGTTCTGAGTCTCAGTAGGTTAAAGGCAATCAGATGTCCTCCTTGAATCTAGCAGTGACATGATGAACTACCCAGAATGGATAGAGGGGCACTAGGCTCCCTAAGGAGGGGTGGTGGAGTCACCTAAACAAAAAAAGGAGTAGGTCAAAGTCTGGGTACCAATAAGAGAATCAGGCCTGTGAGTGTCTGCTACTCTTTTAGCCTAGGTGAGAGAGGAAGGTCTAGCTTCAAAATAATAATATCAGTAATTATACTGTTAATATTTTATATCAATTATTATTTATTATAATTATATTAATTATAAGTTAATTTATTATCATCTGCTCATGTATTGCAATTTATAGTTGCTAAGGTATTAGGGTACTACTGGTGCATGGCACAAATTTGATCTTGCTGCCAAGAATATCTGTGAGTAAGCATGCCACTCCCAGGCAATTTTCTGAGAATTTATTGACCCTGGATTAACCAGGATTAGGTTTTCTACGGCACTGGTAGAATTTACACTAAGCAGTGGCAAAAAAAGCATACTGAGAAATCATCTCAGACACCAACTGTCAGAGCTGTCTTTGCAGACAAATAGCACATCTCAACACTCTACAATAACTGGAGAATTATTAAATACCATCCAAGATTTCTTTTCCTTTAGGAAGCTGTCACTGTTTTCCAGACTGATGTTATACTACAATTTGGAAAAGGAAGAGAAACGAAAGATACAAGATCATCTCTTATTTGGTTTTTATTGCTTCTTATTTTTAGAAATGATTTAACTTCAAATCCAGGCTGCAAAGAGAGATAACTCCACTGAGACTCCTCCTGAGCTCCCAACTCCATGCAGAGCATGAATGAAGATGGCAGCTATCTCTTAGTGTTGATAAGAAACTGAAAAGATGAGAAAAATAACTAATGAAGTGAAAAGAGATACAAAATTGCCTTTATTTTCCAATTGAGTATGACAATAATCATGTCTGAGTGAAAATTTGTTACATTATATGAATGAGAGAGAAAACTGGCACCCATTCTTGAATATAGAGGACATATAAATGACCTGACAAAGTCACAATATATTTTTAGGTTATTACAAAGTCTAAGTTTGTTTGCAATTTGTTTTTTAATTAGATACTTTTAAAAATTTAATCTGTATCTATTTCCATTCAATATTCTAACTAATTGCTTTTAAATATATCTAAATTTATTGGAATTCAAAATGAAATATGAATCAAGTCCTTTCTATATTATTTAATTTTTAAAATATTTTATTTCATTAACCGAAAAACTATCTGTACATATATTTCATGTATGTTTTCCTGCAGTCCTTAAGCTAGGCACAGAGTTCAAAATCTTCTTTTCGCTAATGATGAATGCTGCAGCCAACAAATATTCTCCTTTTCAGGAATTCAAAGAAGTCATTTTTAAGATTCTGGGAAGACAATGGATTCCATATCTATGAAATTATTTCCCACTGTTTTCTGCACCAAATTCCTTTCACTCTCCACTTCTCATTGAGAGTGGAGGCATTAGCAGAACATGTTTATCTAAACAACCTGTGTAAACAACTGTGTTAAAGCTACCAGTGGTGTTTTCTTTTTCAGACACACTTTAATCTATTAACACATAATCTATTTAGCATTCTTCATCCACCCTTATATCTAATTTTAGGGTTCAAAAGACAATATGATATACTATAGAGAATGAGCCATTCCCCAACTAATTGCAAGATTTCTCAGGGTGCCTTATACCTAGTAGGAATTTAACAAATGTTTGCTGAATTGAATTGGTTAATGTCAAGAGCCAAACCAGAAAATCCATTCAGCAGAGGAGATGATTTTCTTATGAATCTGATTAACCACCAATGTAGATTGAAGTTATTAGATATTTGCCAGGTTTCTTCTTCACTGTCTGGTAATAAAGCTTTAAAAAATATTATTTTTCTGATTATTTCACAGAGAGTCTTTACTGATATATATTTTTGATCATTCAAAATAAGGCAAAAATTCGAATTACTTTTCTAAACTTTTACATTAGTCAAATCTTCCTCTAGGAACTTTAATTCAATTGAATTAAATAAGCATTTATTAAGCACTTATTATATTCCAGCCAATGTATTAAGCATTGGAATACAATAAAATTATAGTCCCTGTCCTCATGAATTTTGCAATTTATGTGAGGGAGAAAGTCATTATGGCATCTATGCAGTTATATAAATATAACAAGTACACAGACAGCATTAAGACCAAGTAATTGGAAGAGGGAGTAGTATCGAATGGGGGTAATCAATCAGAAAAGGCCTCTAAGCCCTAAAAGAAGCTACAGCATTTCAAGCCATGAAGGACAGTCAGTGCAAAAGTGAGGTAAGATTCATGTAGTCATACTGCCATCCAAAGGGAAAAAAACACTAAAAACAAAGACTTTAAATAAAATGGTTGCTTCTAAATAATTTTAATGCTTTAAATTTGTCAAACACCTACATAAAGCTACTCATATTACCTTTCCTTTTGACACTGAATATCTTCCTTTTTTTAAGAAATAGAAGTGAGACAAAACCTACCATTTGCTTTATGTTTTTCAGAGACAATACCATTGCACCTGCCTTACCCTTGTAAAAATTTCATATGAAAATAATATGAATTAATATTAATCATATTAATCATATTAAAATGATATTTTTTCACAAATAAAAAAGTTGATTTTGAAGTTGTATGGAAAGTTCACACTAACATGAAAAATCATTTTTGGGTCTAAATAATTCTCTTCAAATGTACTGAATTTACATCAACTAATTTTAGGAAGACTACATTCACTATAAAATTTGGAGCAAATAAAAGAGTTTGATACAACTACTATAGCCTATTTGTATAATAGAATTGTATAGTAGGGGATCAAAAATGGTAGTATTTTTATAATTAAGGAAATTTGGGGAAAAATGGACTAACAATTTTTTAGCTATTGATCTTTGAGATCTTCTCTGGTACAAGCTCAATTCAGACAAGACATGATAAGATCAAAGAATGTTTGATACAGAGCTGTAACTGAATAAGGTAGTGTAATCAGGTATCTTATTGAGAAGGAGTAATCATGAGATACCAGACTTTTAACTTGTCAAGCTACCAAGGAAAATTCAATGATGGTCAATGCACAAGGAATTATTCCCAGAGAGTAGTGTCACAAAGGCATAATATCTGGGATCTCAGAGGGATACAGGCCATGTGCTCTCTAAGATCTTAGGCAAGAAATATTATTCCCAACAAGGCTGTCAGAGAAGGCTTTCTAAAGTAAGTTATATTTGATCTGGACTTTAAAATGTGGGTAGGAATTCAACAGGTGTAGGGGAAAAACAAGTGGGCATTCCAGGCACTGGGAACACTGTGATCATAGACACAGTCAGGAAAGGGTATGGATATATGAGGGGTATGGTGACAAATACTGTTTGACTGGAAACACAAACAAAGAAGGGACAGGGAAATGTGCTTTGGATAATACCCTCTGAAGGGAAAAAAATTAAGTGGATTATTAATAGAATGAGACATTTTATCTAAAAACCTCTTATTATACAGCGATAAAAAATATTGGAAGTCACAAGGGGAATATGTGAAAAGTTCCTATACCTTTAGTAGAACTGTGCCTTTAATGGAGTAAAAATTCAAGATCGATGACATATTATTGTCAGATGGTTCTTATAGGAACATCATGCTCTATTTATATCCTAAAACTGCAAAGTAGTGCTGCAGTCAAGTAAGAATGGTATGCCAATGAAACCTTTTAAATATCTAATCCCAATGAGAGCTTTCCAGAGTCTAAATATATGAGGCAAAAGTGATTAGATTTAAAATCTCAGACAGGCATTCAGAAAAACAATCTGCAAAGAAGTAATGTCTATAGTTAGCTTTATTCAGACTACCCATTGTTATATTTATGAAGGTTTAAATATAGTACAAAACCTGAGAAGGATGTCATGTCACACACAGAGGTGTCGTAGCTTATTTTCATTAGCAAAAGACAAATAGTAATGTTCAAAGCATTAACTGCCAATTAATACCAATTTTATCAGTGATCATATGGTTAAAAACATGCATCTGCCCATTAACACAGTAAAATAAATGCAATTATAGCAACACATAACTGAAGTCAAAAGAATACATGTAACAAGTACCACTGTACAGTACTGTGAATTTATTTATTATGAATTTGTTCTTAACCTATGTTACCTGAGGAAATTATGATTTTAAAAAAGATTAAAATTTTAATGCACTACTAAAACATTAAAGTTATATCAGGGCATAAATATCATCCCCCTAGAAGGGGGAATATAAATATCATCCACCATGAAGGGGGAAAAAATGTACAAAAATACTTTTTTTAACATTTGGAAAATGTCATCCTAGGCTGCACCTGTGACAAAAGGAAATAACTGAAAGCTCATGAAAATAAATATTATTCAAATATATCCCTTGTTGGCTTTTCAAATTAGTTTCCCTTAAAATAAACAAAATGTTTTTAAGACATATTAGATTAATTACTTATGGATTTTAAGAAAGAAATATCCAAAAAAGAAGAGGCAGTTACCTGTAGAAGGGATTAAGACTATTTGACAAGCCTTCCTTCCCACCTTCATTCAACCCTCATGTATGTCTGGGGACAGTTAGATAGCATAATGGATAGGGTGTCATGCCTGAATTTAGGAAGACCTGAGTTCAAATCCAGCCAAAGATACATACTAGTTTTGTGACCTTAGATCATTTCACTTCTATGTGCCTCAGTTTCTTCATCTGTAAAATTGGAATAATGATGGTACTCTACCTCACAGGGTTGTTGTGAGGATCAAGTGAGAGAATAATTGTAAAGTCCTCAGCACAGTGCCTGGCACATAATAGGCACTACATAAATTTCAGCATATATACATGTCTATGTATCTATGCATATTTATAGTTGTCAGTACTTACATTTGAGTCAGGAATTTGCTTTTGTCAGGAGGTAAAGGTTTTCATTCTAAAATGATCCAAGACTCATA
This sequence comes from Potorous gilbertii, assembly GCA_028658325.1. Lineage (NCBI taxonomy): Eukaryota > Metazoa > Chordata > Mammalia > Diprotodontia > Potoroidae > Potorous > Potorous gilbertii. The sequence goes on along the minus strand of CM053771.1, from coordinate 213,523,495 downwards.
TAAAAACCCATAACAAAAGAAGTCATATTGACTTAAAAAATTTTTTTAACTAAAGTGTAAATAATGGATATTAGTTCCTCTCTTAATGTCTACTTTGGTAAGGAAGGGGAAAGAGAGATGTATACATTGCATCTCTAAAGTAGAAAAAATCAGGGAGGTACAAAGAGGGGAAACTGGCATATGGAAAGCAAAGTTTGCCCACATCATAATTTTACCTAAAGAAAATGCCCCCGCCTCTAGGCTTATAAAATTGATTATGAACTTTCCAGCTCCCTTTTCTACTATTACAGCTCTATGTATTTTTTTTCCTTTCCCTCACGTTTTTATTCCAATTTTGTCCCCTTTGCTCATCCCTCTCTTATTTTTAAGTTGTTCAACTTTGCCTCCACTTCTCGCTCCATCATCAAAAGGCATAGAATAAAGCAAGAAAATTCAAGTCAATCAATATTTACTACATACCACGCATTATGCTAATCAATGAGGGAAGATGAAGAAGGGAAAATGACGATCTCTGTTGCCATGGAGTTCATAATCTAATGGTGGAAGACAAAATCCAAACACCTGCATACAAACAAGTTATATATAGGATAATCTGGAGATAATCTACAGAGGGAAGCACTAGAATAAGAGAGAAATGTAAAGGTTTCCAGTTGAAGATAGAATTTTAGCTGGGACTTAAAGAAATCCAGGGAAGCCAGGTGATCAATTGGGTTAGGAAGAGCATTCCAGCATAGGGGGCATCCAGTTAAGATGCCCAGAGTCCAGAGATAGAGTGTCATGTTAGAAGATCAGGAGGAGGCCAGTGCTATTGGACCACAAAGTGTGTGGGAGATTGTAAAATATAAGAAAGTTGGAACAGTAGGTGAGGGGCAAGTTATGAAGGGCTTTGAATGCCAAATAAAAAAGGGAGAAAGGGAGGAAGTTTCTTTCGAAAATCACTTGTAATCTATGTCTTTTATCAATCAACATGTAGAGATGAACTTGGGTTCTCCAAGGCTATTCCAACAGAACTTAAGTTCTAATAGTTTCTACCAGGGTGGAAAAGATTTTAATATGGGCTTGGTTGGTGATGGAGTAATAGGAACCAGTCAGATAAAATTGTATCACTAGCTTGGCCTCAGGGTGCTTGATTTTCAACAAAAGTAACTCTCTAAAACCATCTACAAGTCACAGAGGGCCTGAGATCTCTCTTGATAGAGAAAATCACATCGACAAAATTATAGTTCCTTGAAGCAGTAAGATTTATTGATTACCTTCATAATGGATATATGGGAAAAGTTCCCACATAATTCAAGACATGGTTATTCAAAATAATCACAATAATTCTATTTCTCAACTTCAGGACAAAGAGAAATAAAAGGAGGTTGCTCTTACCACCAAGTACTGAGACAGCTAACAGTTATTGAATGTGCATATGCTTTGTGGAAAACTACAAAGAAAGTGGAAGATGATTTCCTGGCCTCAAGGAATTCACTGTTTAATAAAGGGAATGGGTCTGACAGAACATGAATAGAACAGCTTGCATTGTAATAAAGCATGTTATAAAACATGAGGTCTTTCCTTACCTCTCTTAAAGATGTTGATTCAAAATTTCTGAGACAAGTTAATGAAAAATTGACAGACTCTCAAAAAAGACTATTTTGAAGATGTCAGAGATAAATAGCTTGAATGATACCATTTTCTTGTTTTTAAATCCTTTCTGGAAAGAATACGACTTTTGGAGTTAGGGGATGTAGGTTCAAATCCTAGCTGAAATCCTAAAGCTGAAAGACAGAAGACTGGGGTGTACAGAGATTGGAGGATCTGCTCAGGATCACCCTTCTAGTTGTACTAGTACTCCTAAGACTGCAGTTCTGATCTCCTGAGCCCCGTCAGTGTTCTTTTTGTTATATAACAAATACAAACTCTAGCACTATTGAAAATGGGGATAGCCAAATAAAGAAATAGAGAAGCCCTAGAAAACTTAAAAGATAAACAGCATCAAGAGCTCTTGGTCAGGTGACCACTAGTAGGAAAGAATACATTACAACCTGCTCCTCACAACATGCAAATATATGTGTTGCCTTCCTCCCCGTGCAACTAACAAAGCCCAGGGTCCAAGATGAAAAGGATATAGGCAGCCCTGGAAACTGCTCTCTGGGGAAGAAAGAGTTCAAAAAATTTAAAATATGGTCAATCAAACAATGAGCATTTATTAAGCACCTGCTATATGTCAGACACTGACCAAGGTGTTGGGGATCCAAATACAAAGGAGGAAAGTATCCCTGTTCTCAAGGAATCTATCATCTAAAGCATAATATCAAACTTGAGGGCTTTGCTTACTTTCTTAAAGATTCTGATTCAAAATTTCTGGGAAAAGTTAATGAAAGATTTATCAAGCTCTCACAAAAGACATATTTTGAAGCTAAAACGAAGACAAACAGCTTGAATGATGCACTTTTTGTATTTTTAAAATCCTTTTGGAGTTTCAGAATTAGGGGACCTGGATTCAAATATCAGCTCTACTGCTTATAATGCTAACTGACATTTATATAGTGCTTCAAGGTTTATAAAGCCTTTTACTTCCATTATTCCATTTGATCCTCCAAAGAACCCTAGAGGTTAAATAGGACATATATTATCTCTAGTTTACAAGTGAAGAAACTGAGTTTCAAACCTGTCAAAATTTCATTAATAATTCTTCTTCCCTCTGTAATAAAAGAAATTCCCTGACTGCTGTGAATAAAGGAAGTCCTTTTATTCCATGGCTTTCATCAAATGTCATGCCTGCAAATATCATTACAATAGCTAACACATGTCAGAAATGGGATTTGGACTTGAGTCAATCCTGATACTAAGTTCAACACTTCACCAAGCACTGCACTGGGCAAACTATACTGCCTGCCTATTGTGTGTGTGATGTAGGGCAAGTCACTTAACTTCTCTCAACCTGTTTTCCCATCTACAAAATGAAGAAATTAGATTACCTATGAATTCTAAATCATAAAAACAAATACTTTTATATATTAATCAAGTTATACAAGATATTTAACCTTGTTACTCTGAAACAGTTATGGGTTATTATTTTAATTCCAGATCTCAGAACTCAATCTTTTTCACTCCCTCAATTAGATCACAAGTGACTATCCTGGACTTCCTGGCACAATAATATAGAAAAGCGGTAATTGTGATGCAAAAACATGAATGCTGTTGGAGCGATTAAGAAAGAGTAGTAAATGTGCATTCTATGCTAATTAGCAAATAGCTTTCTAGACTAATCTAAAGCTGGATTATTTACAGGCTAAAATAATTTTTGCTTCAGGAAGTCAATATTCATTCCTACCTTCAACATTTATTCCTATCTCCTTATGTACAGCAACTGTAAGGTCAATGTTGATCAACAGAGAAAATAGCTATTAGACTTTTTAACATATTAGAGACTGATGCAGTCCTGGCAAAGACAGATCCAAATGACCAGAGAATCTAGTCCTATTGGCCACAGCTCCATAAAGTTCTAAATGACCCTAAGGCAATTTCTAATTTCAAGGAACTCCTCATCCTTGGCCCCTCAGATATAATTATTAGCATGTGGCACTGAATTGGTTTTATAGGTTCTTACATGACTAAAGTTATTTAGTGGGTCTGGGATTCTGTTATGGTCCACCATGTTTAAGTCTCACTAAGAATTGTCCAGTTGTTTCAGTCGTGTCCAACTCTTTGTGACACCATTTCGGGATTTTCTCGGCAAAGACACTTAAATGGTGTGCCATTCCTTCTCCAGTTCATTTTACAAATAAGGAAACTGAGCCAAATAGGGCTACATGACTTATCTAGGATCACACAGCTAGTAAGTGTCCTGGGAAGAAGAGTAGCCCTCTATTCACTGTGCTACCTATATGTCCAACAGTTTCAATAAGAGACTCTTACTCTCACTGATTAAGGGAGACTGATTGCTCTAATACTCAGTAAAAAATAAGAGAATATGCTTACTACTTAGTGGGACCACAGACGGAGCAACTAATTTACTTAACTTCAGTTCTGTTCAATAAACATCAATTTTATATCTACTACTTGCAAGCTACCATCTCTGCCCTTAAAATGCTTTCTTCATACTCTCTATTACTTTTCCTAAGCAAAGATAATCCTTAGGAGTCAGAGAACTCTGATTTGAACCTTTGTGATCACAAAGAACTATACAAACTATGCAAGTTTTATTAAAAATACTGCTATCTTTTCCACATACTTAATATCCATATAGGGTGTACGACATATGAGCAAATTCAGCAACATAGAATATATCATTATAAAGTATTTCCCTTTCCCAGAAATTAAGTGATACTGAAATCCATAGTCAGTGCTGGCCTGGCTCCCCAATATCATCAATGTAATAAAGAATTCTCTGGCTGCTAGACATGACCTATGTCTTCTGATTCCTTAGTTAAATATCACACCTGCAAAACACAATTACCCAAGGTACAATAATAAGGGCATAACAAGTGTTTTCCTATCAAGAGAACGCCAGTAACAGAGTTATCTCTGTCTTTTATATGTTAACTATTCATGATTCCACAATGGAGAAAAGTAGAGGAAGACAGTGACTGAATTTGATGCCAGATGTGCTTGATCCTTACCACACCTACAATACCAGCCCCCATCACTGCCTGCAGTTGCATGATGGGTGTGATAGTCACCAACTACCGAGGGCTTCCTCCTGCCTCACAAGCACATGCTTCGTAACATTGCCCTTCATAAGTTTTGTCAGCAGGCTTGGAGATGGTTCTTGAATAACACCTTAGTGATGTGAATTTGGACAGGAGAATGATTATAGGTAAGGACTTACATATATGTATATGAATGTGGATGTGGATACATACGTGTATATGTATACACATACACATATACACACACACACACACACACACACACACACACACATATATATATATATATATATATATATATATATATATATATATATTTATTACAAGGGGCTTCTGAGTGTGGGAATTGGTGTGTTGTAAATAGAAGGTAATCTCAGAATAGAAACACTAGCAGTGAGGGGCTGGATATGAGGCTATATAGTATTGAGGAATGAATGGGAAAGACTTCATATAGAGGTGGAATTTGATCTGAGTCTTGAGAGAAGTCAAGAGGCAGAGGCAAAGAAGGAAAGTATTCCAGTTAGGAATAATAGCTCTGGTCTGTATAATGAAGACTATACAAGTGCACATATTTCATGCTGGTCAATAAACACTACCAAAATATTAAAAGATGCTGTAAGCTTTCTTTTTGTGGCTTAAGAACATCTTTCATACAAAGAAGTAGAATAAGTAGGCTCATTTAACCACCTTTAAGGCTAAATCTATACTTGATGTTCAATAAGCCCTGTTCCAGTAACCTTTTCCAAATAAAACTGATCAAAGACCATAGTGAATATCATAATATATGAGCTCTGGTTATACATACCAAAATGATCAAATGTGAACATTTCCATTCAGTGTTACTTAGTTAAAGCTGCTAAATGCCAACCCAGTGCTATATACTGTGAAGGAGTACCAGTGGCTAGTTGATCCTCTGATATCCAGTTCCCATAACATTTAGAACACTAAAAATAAGTTCACTGTCTTAAAGAGGATCTTTGCTTAGGGTAAACAACTGTAAAGAGAATAATGTATTAGAACTCAGACTAAAAATAAAAGCCTCATTTGGGAAGCTAAGACAACAAAAATTAGAAGAGGAGAAATCAAAACAACGGAACAATATTGTGACAGGTATATTTAGAGTGAGTTCTGTGAAAAATGGTGAAGGACACATTTGAAATAACAACAGAGCACTGTATAATATATATATATATATGCACATATATATTATATGTAGAGTATTTTAAGGTTTGCAAGACACTGTATTTTATCTCATTTGATCCTTAAAGCAACCCTGTAAGTACGCAGGGCGTTATCCCCATTTTTCAGATGAACAAACTGTGACTTACTCAGATCATACAGCTACTATGTCCAATTGCATCCTAAGTCTCTCCTGACTCCAAATCCAACCCTCTTCCCACTGTTACCACACTACTTTTCTTCTTTATCATCTTTCTCTTGATATTGGTGTTTTAGCTGATAATAGCTTGTTATGATAGTTACTTCAACAGGATTTTTATTTTAATAGTGAATTCAACTTAATTCAACTCAGGTATTAATTAAGGGCATTATGCTAGACACTACAAAGAGTTGCCAAACTTATTTGACCTACTACCTCCTTTGCAAAAAAAAAATATTTGCTCAATGCCCTGCTGGAAAATTGCTTTCTTTAACTTTTTAGCAGTTGATGGTGTTTTTTTTTTAGTTTGTGTCATCTCAAACTATTATAGCACCCCCTAATTATTTCAGAGACTCCAGGGAGTGTAATTGCCCACTTTGGGAACCTATGACTAGAGAATACAAAGACAAAAATGGAAAATAGCTCCTATCCACAGTTGTTTATATTTTATTAGAGGAGCTGACATCTATAATAGTAAAAATAACTAGTATTTATATTGCTTTTTAAGTTTACAAAGGTTTTTATGTGTTATTACATTACATCTCATAATATCCCTGTAAAGTAGGTGCTGTTATTATTTCTATTTTACAGATGAAGAAACTGAGGGTAAGAGACATTAAGGGACTTGCCCAGGGTAACATAGCTTGGAAGTATCCAAGGCAGAATACAAATTTAACTCTTCCTGATTCCAACTGTAATGCTCTATCTAAACATCTTATGGGTTTTCTCAAAGATGAAAGCAAGGAATAAGCACCTCAGGGTTATATTTTAGATATCATAGTGGTAATTCAAGGGTAGGGAACCATTCTAGCATCACTAAAAACCATGTATCTTTGACAGCTATCTCTCCAAATTAATTATTCTTCTACTCTGGACAAATAACACAGAATTGTGATAAATGATATTTGTATTAGATAAGACCAGACACATAGGAAATAACCACTGAAGTTATCTTATCTTAGACAGAAAAAAATCTATAAAAGCCCCATTAAAGGAATAAAGTCTTCCTTTTATCTATGTATTCCTAACAAGTCATTAAATTAATCCAAACAAAATTAATCCTTTGAGCTGTAAAATGTTCTCTTTTATTGTCTCCTTTCTACTAAATCTTCTCTTAGTCAAGTGAAAAATTAATGAACCTGCTATTTAACATTATTGGATGAGTAGTACCTAGGATCATTAAACACAGAATAGCACGTGGGTGTGAGTGTGTATTTTTTTTCATGAGTCTCTAAGTTTAGAAAATATTGCAAACCTATGACCCAATCAAATTTCATGGTGCTCAAAGTTTAGAAGCAATTACTTTCCTACAGAATCTAACCTTAGATTAAATTTCATTAGTTTACATTAAATAAAACTCAATAACTTACATCTAGGAAAGGCATCTCCTAGATTTCAGGGGAAGTGTCTAACATTTTTTGAACATCAGAATGCTCTCCTAAACATTATTTTGTTTAGTTTGATTAGCTAAGTTTGATTGTTTAGTTGATTAGTTAACTATAAATTCATCTAAAACAGTTTTTATTTTTCTTGGACTATACTTGAGCTTAAAAAAAGGGGAAGCAAAAGATAGATTGCTGCAGTTCTTTTATATATACAGTTTAAAACTTGACTGATCACTCTGAGAATGTCCACAAGTCATCACTTCTTCCTTACTAATGAAGAAAATATAATAGTTTGGCAGAATAGAAAGTTACCAACTCACATAGGAGAGACATTCTGGCACCACAGGAAAGCACTAGATTTGGAGATGGAGGCCCTGGGTTAGAATCTCAACTCTAATACAACATCCTTGCAGTTTGACACTTCTAGGCTAGATATCTCTAAGGCTCCTTCCAACTCTAAAGCTATGACCCTCTGAACTTCCTGCTCTCCATAAGGGAAGTACACAAGCAAGAAAACAAATGGAATTAGAATTCTTTTCTGTCCATTCAGTAAAAACCCAATATTCACACAGTGTGAGTAGTTGATCCACTGTTTCCAAGAATGCACTAAATGTGCCAAGTACATGTAAAAATATCTTGGGAAAAAATAATGAATCATGATTCAAATGCATCTAATCCATTGTCTTTCCCTGAGATTTTCCTACCAGCACTACCTCTGTCCGTAACAGGTCCTTGAGACAGAAGTATGATGGGGTTAGTTCCAAATATTCTTTAAAGGGTAGATTGTTGTTTTCCATATGAGCATTTACACTTCAGAAATCAGCAAACTATAAAAATCAGGATTTAATTTATTGTTTTATTGATTATCTAGACTTAAGAGAGTCACAGAAAAAATCTAAGAAAGTGATAGAGAAAAGGTTAATAATACAGAGTAAACTTAAAATTGGAGCACTCAGGTGGCTACAGTGGATAAAATGCTGGACGTGATGTCAGGAAGACCATCTTCCTGAGTTCAAATATGATCTCAGACACTTTCTAGCTGTGTGACCCTGGGCAAGTCACTTAACAGTTTGCCTCAGTTCCTCATCTGTAAAAGGAGCTGGAGAAGGAAATGGCAAACCACTCTAGCCAAGAAAACCCCCAAATAAGATCATGAAGAGATGGATGCTATTTAAAAATATATGACTGAACAACAACAAAACAAACTTTAAAATCTGCCCTGTACATTTTTGGGGAAAATCAATTGCTAAACATTTAGGACATCAGCTTTAAGTTCTTTTCAACAACCTTTAGCCACTTTGTTTCCACATTTATATACCTGCCCTAAGTTTTTTCCAATGTCTTTTAGACATTTTATCTCTGTTTCCTCTTTTTCTAAGTTTAAAATGGTTCTTCTTGGATAATAACCACTGTAATTTTGTACCTATTTGGTTTCAGTCACTAAGCTCCAGTGCAAATCTTCATTGGAAGTACCACTGCATCAGTTCAACTTTTAGCAGGTTTTTGGATAGAATAAGCCACTCATGGTGATGCAAGGTTAATTTCTGCCTGGAAAAAAGGGGGGAAAGTATCCCTATCTCTTTCAGGTTGTATTCCTGTGTGAACAAGAAGGAGAGGATGAAAAAGTGAGAGGGGCATTGACTGGACAAGATGATAGGAAATCCAAGATTCAGATCCTAGCTCTGCAATGGCAGAACCTCAGTTTCTTAAATTATATAATGAAGGGATGACCAGATGGTTATTATGGTCCCTTTCAGCTCTGAAAATTCTAGTGCTCTATTTTTAAAAATTACCTCTGTAACTACTGCCCTCTAAATTTATGACATAAAAATCTCTCAAAGGCCAAATGAAAATTTAGTTCAAATGGAGCCAATTTTGCTCAAGTTCTGCAGTCAGGTCTTTATTGTCAAAATAAAGGTTTTCAGATGTAAAGCTATAATTATTATATTTCAGGCCAAAGACCCAGGACAAATGACACAAAATTTCTTGCCTGCTGTATCCACATGCCAAAAAACTCCAACTTGCAATTTCCATTTGTCTGAGAAGACCAGGTCTTTGTTTATAGCTATTATGTACCAGCAATTGAGATCAGCATTTCCATCTCAGTATAATAATAATAGCCAGAGTTTAGAGAGATCTTTAAGGTTTACAAAACACTTTACAGCTATTATCTCATTTTATGCTCGCAATCATCCCAGGAGGTAGATGCTACTACTATCCTCATTTTATAGAGGAGGAAACCAAGGAAGACAGATGTGAAATGACTTATCCAGCACAGATAGTGTCTGAGGTCAGATATAAACTGAGGCCTTCCTGAGTACACGCTCCAAACTCTATACATTGCCCCCTCTAACGGCCTTTTAGGATAGAAGTTTTGGGTCTAATGTACGCCACTGATTCATCTGTCCTTTCAACGTTCTTCCAGAATGTTAAAATGCCAATACTCTGGATACCTGTTTCATCTCTCTCAGTCTCACTGTAAAATGGGAGAGAAAGGTAGAATAATAGTTTAGTATCGGGGCGGAGCCAAGATGGTGGAGTAGAAAGACTCATATATACTAGCTCTGAACCCACAGCCTATGGATTTCCTCTGAAAAGGACTCCCAGCAAATTCTGGAACAGTGGAAGCCGCGCAGCAACACAGTAAAGGAGATTTCCGTTCTAGAGAGCCCTGAAAAACCAATCCCAAAGGTCCATTGCACACCGGACGGGAGCAGAGCCCTGCCCTGCCCTGGCCATGCGGCACTGAGAGGAGCAAGCAGATCCGAGCAGGCTTCAGGGACGGAATCTCCAGCAGCTGCGAAGGTTCCTCCACCCACAGACCCACAGGTCAGTGAGAGAGATGTCTGGACGGGCTGAGAGGGGAGCGGGGTGTCTCCATAACTCGGGCCCCCTTGGGAGGCAGCAGCAGAGGCAGTGGCAGAGGCAGCAGGTGGCCAGAGGCTCCAGGAGGAGGCAGGAGCTCATCAGAAGCTCCCTTACAGAAGGTCTCTGCATAAACCCCCTGAAAGAACTGAGCCTGGGTGGCGGCCCTGCCCCCACCTGAGCACCAGAACTTAAGTTCCCATTGAATAGAAGCCAGGCCTGCCACCGAAAACCCTGAGGCTGGGGAACAGCATTTGAATCTCAGATCCCAAGCACTAGCTGGGTGGATCTAGGTGGGGGTGGAGAGGAATCTCAGAAGTCAAGTAACTGGCTGGGAAAATGCCCAGAAAAGGAAAAAAAAATAAGACCATAGACCATTATTTTCTTGGGGAACAGATGATTCTGCCCTTCCTCTCTGATGAAGAAGACCAATGCTTACCATCAGGGAAAGACATAGGAGTCAAGAACTCTGTACCCC
>CM053771.1:213504234-213512249 GCA_028658325.1 Potorous gilbertii | reverse complement strand
ACACATATACAGAGAAGGAGAGAAAGAGAATCAATAAAGTTGTGATTTAGGAAGTTATAGGACTTTTTTTTATCTTTGCAGTTTACTTTACCTGTATGAGGCAAAATTACATGCATCTGTATCTTATCCCACATAAGCAACTTGAAGATAGTTGCTTGATATCATTTAAGACTTTAGAGCAATTTCAGGGGAGGATAGAAAACTGGTTGAAAAGGTTTGAAGAGAAGTTAGAAAGGAGAGGAACAGAATACGAACAACCATCTCAAGACATTTAGTTGTGGAGAGGATGAAAGAAATTGGTGGGTGGGTTAGAAAAGAAAAGGAAATACTTTTTAAATAGTATTAGTAAGATATGATAGTTTACAGACTTGTAGGAAAGAGAGAGTGGATGAGGAGAGACTGGAAATATATGAAAGAAGTATAATTGCTAGAATAAGTTCAAGGAAGCAAGAACCAATGTGATCAAGGGCACAGGTACAGGGACTAACTTTAGTGAAAAATGGACTAGAGAACAGGACAGAGTGAATAATAATTCTGAGGAATTTTGAGAAGGAAAGAGAATAGTAAGACTTCATGAGATAATAGATGTGCGGCACTTTGTAAACCTTAAAAGTGCTGTATAAATACTAACAATTATCACTATTATATTAGCAGCTTCAAAATAAAAGAAGTAAGAAATAAGACCAGCTATTCTAAGTATGGGAACTATGGAACCATGGCCCCTAATAGGGACAAAAGGAGAGAAGAAAAGTTTTGGAATGATAAATTTTGGGAAATGAGATAGGGAATCAGGAGGGTAGAGGTAATTTGTAGTGATTAAAGTCACCTTGATTTTATTATTTTCTCCAAAGGGCCTATGCAAAAAAAAAAAAAAGGATGGTCAAGAATTTGGGTATTCACTGATCAGGTATGGTAAAAGGTGAAGGTGAACATGGGGTTCCAGATAGCTAATGACATTTAACTTGAAGTCCACAGGACTATGACTATGTTTGGAGACAAGTGAAATGAGAGTGGGGAAAAGGACTTAGAAAATAGACATTTAATTGAATTCAATTAGCATTTATTGAGCACCCACTTCATAAAATGTGGTGTTCTGGATTCAGAGGACACAAAGACAAAACTAATCATAATCTCTGCACTCAAGAAGCTAACGCTCTATTGGATGGGCCAAGGCACCTAAGATCACTTGAGTGAAGAATGGGATTAAGTATGAGAGGAAAAGAGGTTGTTGTTCTTGCATTGTTCGTCCTTCCTTCTTGAAGAGGACCAATGACATCAGAGGGTGATTTGTTGACCTGTGCCTGAATTGGATTTAAGTGAAGCAGACCTGTGCATGATCTTCAGACTCATCCTCTCCTCCAAAGTCATTGAAGTCCAGGGGCAATACAAAGGTCAAGATGACTGGTAATAGTGAGGATGCAGTGGGTGACCTTGGTCTTTCTAAATTAAGGTCTTTCCCAGGTCTCAGTTTGTCTGAGGTTGTGCTCATTCAATGACTAAGGGCTAGGTAAGAGTTGAAACAAAAGATAGCCCAATTTATTATTCCAAAGAGATCAGTCTGGAAGAGGAAGACCCTCAGAGTTTCTGGTCGGAACAGAAAACAATTGCCATTTACACTTACTCTAAAGCCAGCAAAACCTAAACAATGAGCCACATAATCAGTGATTGTGAAAATTATTGGTACTTGTTAAAAATAGAGAAGTTGAGCAATGGAAAAGAGTAGGTATGCAATATGCAAAAGTAAACAAACAATAACATTGGGTTTAATAAATCCAAAGACAGAAGTGGGAGGCGGGAGGACACACTATTTGTGAAAGGACGGATGGGACAAGTGGAAAGCATTTTGGCAAAAATTTGCTAGGAGATCAACACCTCACACCTCAGATCAAGTTAAACTGCAAACAGATAAATGAATTAGATGTAAAAAAGGACTTCATTATCACATTAAAGGATCAAGGAGGAAATTACTTTTCACATCTATGAAAAAGCAAAAGGACATGACAGAACAAGGACAACAAGGATCACAGAAAATAAAATGGATAATTCTGCTTCTAAAAATTAAAATGCTTTTTCACAAACAAATCTAATATAATTAAAATCAGAAGGGTAACAGTTAAGTGAAGAGAAATGTCTTTTTCAGCAAAGTTCTCTAATAAATGTTGCATATGCAAAATATATAAGGAATTGGTTCCAATTTCTAAGACGAACCATTCTCCAATAGGTCAAAGGATATGAACAGGAAGTTTTCAAAGTATGAAAACCAAGCCAACAATGCCTATATGACAGAATGTTCCAAATCCCTCATAATTAGAGAAGAACAAATTAAAATAACACTTTTTCTTTCAGTCTGTAAATCAACAAGATCAACAGGTTCATGGACAATCTAAGAGAGAAGTGCAATGAAAGGAGGTAAAGACTGAGGAGCAGAACTTCAAAGTTTTGAGTCTCACACACTTTCAGTAGGTTTGAAAAACCCTACACAGGAAATCTAAGGTAATCATTCCAATGGGTGACTGAAGTACAAGAGACAAAGAGCTGAGGCAGTTGAGAAATAATGTCTTCAAGTTGTTATAAGGGGTAAAAACATAAATATTAAAACCCTGCACATTATTTCCTCAGTTTCTTCATCTGTAAAATGAAAAGATTTGAATAGATCATTGTATTAGCAATCACCCTAGCACACCCAGGATGGTCTGCTAGCACAGGTTCTTTGATCTGCTTTATGAAAGAATGACATCTTCAAAGGGGTTAATAATTCTTCCTTAATTAAACATATACGTCATTCACTAGTTCAGAGAAAAGGTTAACTAACACCCTGAAAGTGGAGAAAACACAGAGAAAATATAAGCAGACATTAGCAAAAAGATCAACAGACAGGGCTCCAACTATCTGACAAAGTAATACAAGCATCTACATATACCACTGGATGGGTATATGGGATGAGTACCAATAACATCTGAATAGTGTAGGGGGAGGGGGTCTTAACAAATTTACTCAGATTCCCATTCAGGGAATCAAAAGGTGCTTCTCATAAGCAAGACCTCAAAGCAAAATACCAACCTTCCAGTATATGTAATAGGCTCAGAGCCAGAAGGCATCACAACCCATGCAACTCAGCATAGCTGTGAATCACCCTTCGGATGCTTTCAATTTATCCTGAACCTAACATAACAGCAAGGACCCCAGCACACACAGAAGGGTGTGCTGTACAGGTTCTTAGATCCGCTTTTCTAAAAGGAAAGCAGCTTTTGAGGGGTCAACAGTCACTTTAATCAAACACATATACCAAAAGAGAAAATATATGCAGAGAAATAAAGACACAGCTTCCAACTGCCTGACCATAAGCAGTACATGTATCACAGATCAACAGATATATCTAGCTGTCTGACCATTACATGGATACATAGTTACCAGAAAGAGAAGCACCAATATCTGGATTTTCAAAGCCAGGAGGCTCCTTAACAGCTACCCAGAGTCTCATCTGACCAAACACTTCCAATGAGTAAGCCTCAAAGAAGAAACCTCACCTCAGAGTATTTTTATACTTTTCAAAGTCAGAGGGCATGATCCTCTGACCCAGTGCCTCAATAGAAATTAACAAAAGATATTGAGGCCTATTAATGCACAGGGAAGATCTTTAACTCTTTCCCCAACCCAACACTAACCTTACATTAATATTATACTAGGAAACTGAACTCCAAAAAGAAAACAACAAAAGTCTCACTTTGCTTGCTCTTACAATCATCTCAAAGATTCTTCAAGAATTAAATGTAGGATCCTAAGGTTCAATACTGAGTTAGAAGGGAATCTCTACTACAGAGATATAGTAATCAGTCATTAATTCTGTGCTTTTCAACATTTTTAACAATGACTTGGATGAAGTAATGGATGGCATGCCTTTCAAATTATTAAATTACATAATACTCAAGGCGATGGCATTTTGTGTAAGAGAGCAGGTACACAAAATCACCCACCTTCAAAGGGTTAAAAATGTGCCAAATCTATTAAGATGAAATTTCAATACATCAATTCTTTAAATGAATCTATGACCTTATAAATACTCCTCCCTCCAATGGTGCAGATTTTATCCCATCTGTGCCTGCCCATCCTATATGTCCTAAATAAATCTGACAATGGGACTCCTTTCAATGTTCTGTACACTTTCCTCTCATTCTCTTGACTTTGTATGAATATCGAGGGTACACAAATCCTATATGGTCATTGTTCACTCTTGCTATGTGACTGATTCATCTCTTCTTCTAATACTATACTCACAAAAATTAAATTTAAAAGAGAGAAGTGTAAAATACTATTTGAGGGGTAAAAATACAAACACTAATAAGCACAAGATGAAAGAAATATGGCCAGATAGTGTGTGTATATTCATCCTTCATTGCTGAAGAAGACCATGCCATCAGAGAAATAATAACCGGACTTGCACTTGACTTTGTTTTGAGTGAGGAAGGGCTGTGCAGGTCACCAGCCTCACTTCTCCTCCAGAGTCATCTGAATCCAGTGACCAGATATTCATCAGGATGACTGTGACCCAGGATGAGGCAATTGGGGTTAAGTGACTTGCCCAAGGTCATACAACTAGTGAGTGTCAAGTGTCTGAAGTGAAATTTGAACTCAGGTCCTCCTGACTCCCGCACTGGTGGTCTATCCACTGAACCACCTAGCTGTCCCCCAAAAAAACCTGGTAAATCTATCTCAACAGAATAGAAACCCTTACCATATCTATGTATGGGTATGGCTAGTTGTTTTGGTTGAACAATCTTAGCAAGAAGAGTATGGTCAAAGAATTGTAGAATGGAATAATGTCTTAGAGCAAATTCCTCACAGCACATCACCTGGTACAGATAGTGTTACATATTTAGGAATATCCTGATATTATTATGAATTTACTATTGTTGTTCACTCATTTTTCAGTTATGATTCTCCTTGGCAAAGATACTGGAATGGCTTGCCATTTCCTTTTCCAGTTCATTTTACAGATGAAACTGAGACAACTGAGGCAAACATGGTGTAAGTGGCTTACCCAGAATCATGTAACTTAGTAAGTGTGTGAGGCCAGATTTGAACTCAGAAAGGTAAGTCTTCCTGACTCCGGGTCCAGTCCTCTATCCATTGAGCTACTTAGTTGCCCATTATCAGAAATTGTATTATATATTTAGGAATATTCTGGTACTTTATTAGACTATAAAGTTAACATGGATCAAAAGTATAATATGTCAGTTAAAAAATTTAATAGGAAGTTGGGTTATATCAAGAAAGGAATAGTGCCCAGAATGAGGGATGTGATAGTCTTACTGTACTTGAATTAAGTACCATGTTCATTTCTGCACACCATATTTTATGGAGCTTATTGACAAGCTAGACCAAATCTAGAATGACGAGGGCACTGAAGATCATGGTAGGCAAAAACAGATCTGAAAGAATTGGGAATGTTTAGCCTCTATAAGAGACTGTTTAGGAGGGATGTTATGCTGCCTTAAATTACTTGAAAGTTTGTCATAGAAGATGAATTAGGTTTATTATGCTTGGCTTCAAAAGGTATAATTAAGAATGGATGGGGGTTGTTAAGAGCACAATTTAGATTCTATAAGTGAGCAAAAGAAAATCTCCTAATGAATTAGAGTTATCTAAAAGACCAATATAGGCTAGTTTGGCAAGTAGTGGATTCTCTCACTAAGTGTCTTGAAACAATGGCTATATTATACATATAATGAATTGTGTTGAGGGGAATCAAGTTCATACATAGATTGGTTTAGATAGCTTTTGAGTTCCCTTTTACCTTTGAAATTCTGTGATTCAGTGTAGTTTATTCTTTGATTTAGGGAAAGAGGATTTGAAGCCAATCTGATGAAAAGACTTGGAGGAATTTCTCTGCCAGGTTTGCTTTGACTGCTTGATTAAATAGGCCTTCTCAAAATAGCCTTTTTCAATTCTTTAATATTTCAAAAATATGTAATTTGGTCAATGTAGATACTCCTTAGACCAGTACAGATCACACTCCTCCATATCCATGAGTAAATGGTTTTATGGGTTGCTGTGGCCATACAGCTCAATATCTGTTGATGATCTTTTGAGGATGAATCTGAAAGAATTTGTCTAGGATATAAATTTATCTAGGAGGGCTCTTGAATGATAGTACATCACTGAGACCAAATTACATGTGTTTCTATTTGAGACAAATGTTTTCAAGCAAATTAATATAATTTATATGGATACTTTTTAGTTGACATTCCTACTATCATTCTCTTACTTTGGAAAATTGCAGAACTAGCTGAGATTTACAAAGATGTTATTAATAGGACTCTCCAGGTCCTGTATAAGTACTAAAGGTAACAAATGTATATTGAGTACAGTAAAATTTTGTTAATTCCATTGAAAATGCATACGAAAGGGACTCAAAGAACCAATAAGCAGACTCAGAAACAAATGAAGTACCCACAGTAGTTCCTCTAAGAAAAAAAAAATAAAAAAGAATTTTGAGTTTCTACCACATCAAGACACTAACCTCCAAGTATAGCTCTCATTCTCCCACAGGATCCTACACAGAACTTCCCAGACTGTTAGTGTCCTCTGTGATTTATACTCCTCCTAGAAGCAAACAAATTTTGGAGATCCTAGATGAACTACCCCTTCCTAGTCAGAATAACTTACAGTAATAATGGGGGATGGTAAAACCCAGATAGCCTGTCAACCATGTCATGAAGCTGCTCTCTTGATGCAGGGTCTCTGTGGGTGATTCTATTTGTATTCAAAAGGTACAATACACAAGAAATTCCCTTCTATCTCCAGAAGGTCTGATCCTCAAACTCTTAAACTTAAAGTTAAACTCTTAAGGCAAACCTTAGGGTTGACACTTCCCAGGAATCTCCCTTCTCTGCTGGAAGTCTATGTAATAGGATCGTGCTGCCTAGGAAATCCCTCTTCCTTGTATGGAAGGATAGGGATCAGGAACTTTGTCTTTGAATCCCCTCAGGCCAACACTAATCTTGCTGTGTGCTTCTATAATAAATCAACCAACAAGTAGTTATTAAGGACCAACTAGGAGTCAAATTTTACCATTGTGATGATCTGTGCTACCTATTCAACTAGAAAAGTCTGCCAGCATGTCTCTTTATCTTTCACATGTGCTCCAAATGGAAAACATAAAGGAAAAAGAAAACCAGAGCCTTGAAATGCAGTCGTTCCTGCTATACTCCCTGGCCAACCACATGTAGCTTCCCACATATCCCTTCCTTCCACAATTTGCCACTAACTGCTGTGGGAGGAGGAAGGACACTTCCATTGTCCCTCCTCCAAGAACTCCAGAAGAAAAGTATAAATGAAAAAATTTTTAAAAACTAGTCATGTCTGTAAGCTAACTTCTACAGAGGCCAGCCCAGAGAGGATACTTTTGAAATGAGTCCATGCTCTACAGTCCTAGCAACAAAATAATTTTAGGACAGCCCTAGTCAATAAAAACCATTCAGGACCTTAGTCTCTGGAAACCACTAAGCTGTGTCTTTGGTTTATTATCAAGCTGCCAACAATTATGTCCATCATATATACAGGGGAAGGGCAACTAGGTAGCACAGTAGATAAAGCACTAGGCCTGGAGTAAAGAAGACCTGAGTTCAAATCCAGCCCCAGACACTTACTGCATGACCTTGGACAAGACATTTAACCCTGTTTGTCTCAGTTTCCTCATATGTAAAATGAGCTGGAGAAGGAAATGGAGAATCACTCCAGTATTTCTGCCAAGAAAACTCCAAAGGGAATCAGACACAACTGAAATGACTGAATTAACAGCAGCAACATATAGGAGAAGTTGTATGCTTATGAAATTAATCAAGGGAACTTCCTTGTTCAAACTCCCCCTCCTTACATAGAAAATATTTTTTTCACACTTCCCCTGTGAGATATGCAATGCAAATATCATCACCCTACTTTATAAATGAAAAAAATGGCTGACTTAGAAAATTTTGTTCATGGCACCTAGCAATGCTCATAGGAAGAGTTCAAAT
>CM053771.1:213454234-213499234 GCA_028658325.1 Potorous gilbertii | reverse complement strand
CACAAACCTGGTCAGCCTCCTGGTGGTGAGCTTCTCCATTAGGTTGGTCTTCAGGAAGCAGACATGGCTCCCTCCCGCCTCCAACAGTACACTTGATACATTTCCAGTGTGACAGAATGTGCCAGAGCTTATATTCTTTCAGTACCATAACCTTTGAGAGCCCAGAGTTCTTAAGGTGAAACCCTGCTCTAATGTCTTACCATAATATGGGATGACTCTAGGTTCTCCAAGTATTTACTTCACAGAGCATTAAATGAGGTAATATATGTGAAGCCTTTGAAGTTCTATATAAATTTTAGTTTTTACCATTATATGTCTCTGTAACCTCCTTGTCCTTTTGGATGCCTTGGATCTAAATGAGTAATTGTGCTTCCACTTGTAAGTGCTAAATGCCAATGTGAGTCTGTTGCTACATCATTTGAAATATGTTTCAGTTTTTTCACTCTTCTTATCAGGGTTCCTCAAAAAAGTATGAGTAGCATGTGTTTGTATGCTCCCTATCCTTAACTGCTTTAGCAGAGTTGTATGTTGTTTAGTCTTTTCCAACTCTTTGTGACCCTATTTGGGGTTTTCTGGGTGGATACTGGGATGGTGCTAGTTTTATAGATGAGGCAATTGAGAAAAACAGAGTTAAATGAGTTACCCAGGGTCATACAGCTAGTAAGTATCTAAGGCTGGATTTGAACTCAGGTCTTCCTGACTCCGGGCCCAGTGCTCTATCCATCCTGGGAACTCCTTAAGGTCAGGTAGCATGTTTTTGTCTTTCTTGGTATCCCTAGGTCTTGATACAATACATAATAAGCATTTAATGAATATTTTTTGACTGACATCATCTCAATCTTGGTAAACTGATTGTATTCCAGAAATTTAGTCAGTAATTCTGTCCTTCCAGTTAATATTAAGGGTTGTTTTTAGGAGATACTTATGTTTGAACCAAAGAATCTTAGATTTAGTAAGACCATAGAGATTATCAAGCTCAAATGATATTTTATAGATGTGGAAACTGAGGCCTAGAGAGGTAAACAATTATTTACTAAATAACACACAGCTAATAGAGACAGGGCTCTAACTCAGGTCTCCTCACTCTTAGGCCTGAGCCCCATCTACTTTCCCATGCAGAAGCACAAAGTCATACAGGTACAAAAATTCAAAATTGGCAAGTTCTCTGAATGCATTTGGAATGATTTTATTGTAAAAAAAACTAAGTTTACATGAAACTTTTCAGGAACAAATACACTATGGATAAAGGTGTACCTGTATATACTTGGCTCCCCCATTTCTCCCCATCATGAGAGAGGCTGTAAGGGTATAAAGGTACCTTTTCACCCTTAGCTCTTCCTTTCCAAAAAGCAAACAAAGCATCTGAGAAAGAAAAAGCCTGAGAAAGAAGAGAATCTGTCCTTAACCTGAGGCAGCTAGGTAAGGACAATTGATAAGAGCATTGAACCTGGCCTCAGGAAGACCTGAGTTAAAATCCAGCCTCAGACACCTATCAGCTGTGTGACCTTGAAAAAGGTAATTAACCTCAGTCTGCCTCAGTTTCCTAAACTTTAAAATGGAAATTATAATAATAGCCCTACCTCACATCCCAAGAGTATCAATGAGGTAATATTTGTAAAATATGTTAACACAGTGAGGGGCTCGTAGTAGGTCTGTACTAAATGTTTGTTTCCCCTATCTTCCATCCCCTTTAATCTCTTCCCAGATGAGTACCATATTTATCAACAATGATATATGTTGAATGAGCTATAAGATGCACTGTAATACCTTCTAACCCCTAAAAATCTCACATTTTTCAGTTTCTTATTATTTTACATTATGATATAAAAGTACAGTATTTTACAGTTTCTTAATTTGAGTATCATCATCTAAAACTATTCTACTAATATGTGTATATGTAAAATATGTTATATGTGTGTCTACACATACACACACACACACACACACACACACACACACACACACACACACACACACACACACACCTTCCTACCTCTCTTCCTAGGCCTACAAAGCTCCATAGTATTTTCAATGTTCTCTCAGGAAAGTCACATATGTCTCTTTGGGAGGTAGCAAACACAGCATTAAGACACCCAATAAATTTTTATGGAGCTCAGATTTTGGGGGGTTTTTTAATATACAATCCAATTTAAGAAATATATCAAACCAATTGCATAGAATTGTTAACCAAGTAGCTAGTTTTATGACTGAATTCTCACTTTGGGAATTAGCATCGATTTGGATTCACAGGTTGAGTCAGAATCCCAACTCTGTCACTAAGTACCTATGTGATATTGGGCAATTCCCTTAACATTTTTAAACCTCAGTTTCCTTATCTGTAAAATGAGACAGATTAGAAGAGCTCAGGTATTAGCTTCCTTCCAGATCCTTTGGTTTTATGTGGGTAATGATATAGCCCAGTCATGAACTGACTTTTCTTAGCTCTCTGATAATTTGCATTTTCAGACATTTGGCTCCATTGAAAGAAAACCTTCTCTTATAAACCTAAAACTTTTCCATAGTAGATTTCAGAGATAATTCAGAACTACAGGATTTGTGTTATTGGAAGTTGGAGGTGATATAATTACAACTGGATGGAATGCTGAAAAAAAAAAAGTAGCTGGAAGTAGAACCGAAGAGGGAACTTTCTTCCTTTGGAGTTACCAAACTCCCAGGAGAAATCAAGCCATCCAATAGCTTCATTTAAGATAATTACAGCCCTGGAATGTCTGCCCAGAAGAGTTTTATTCCCACACTCACAGGGTGTGCCCTTTTGGAAGAGAATATAAGTAAGCCAATGGTAGAAATAGCTCTTCAGTTCTCTTTCACACAATTTCTATGGTAGGAAGGAAGATATGGATGATGGAAATATATCTGAAATCTGAACTTTTGACTCGCAGTGGTGATAAGCAGAGACTAGCAGATTATCAGTTCAGCTTTAGAATTTTTTTAATCTGATATGTAATTTAAAATATCCATTCTCACATTTGTTAACCAGCTAAAAAATTGTTGTACAAGTATTCCTATGATGGATATTTTTTTTAAAAAATGGAGGGAAGCAATAGTATTTAAAATAAGCAAAGTTATCAAAAAGAATTGCAGGAAAAAGACAGTTGTGTTATTTCATAATTACTCTCAAACAAAATTAGGATTATTTTGCACTTTTGAAAAAAAACATTTCTGTGCTCCAAAGCAAAAAAAAATTAACAATTGTAAATGTCAGATTGGTCATAGATACACACACACACACATACATACACATACACAAAACAAAAAAAAAACCTCCTGTCAGGGAAAAAATAAACAGACTATCCAGAGATGTGGATTCATTGGAAAGAATATTGGAAAGATAGTCCAAAGACCTAGATTTTGGACCTAGTTATGTGACCTTAGAAAAGTTATTTAACATGTTTAAATCAAATTTTTGTTTTTCATTTAACAAATATGTTGGACAGCATACTGCTCACATAATTGTTAAGGTCAGACTCCCTTTTTCTTACCTTCTGTGTAATGCTGGACACATCTGTCTGTTTCCCTAAACCTCAGTGTCGTAACTTGACTAATGATGGATATTCACTGGGTAATTTTGAATGCACCTTCTCAACCTAAATCCTATAATCCCATGAAATAATGAGATAATAGTTACTCCAAAAAGCAAAGGAGATTAAGATGCCACCCAAAATGATATCTTGTAAACCAGAGTCTAATCCTGGATACAAATTTGATTATTCAAAGAAAAAGGCATTTGAAGTATTCTTCATTGAAAGAGAATAATCAGATTATTCAACTTAAAAACACTTCAAACAGAAACAAAAGAAAGATAAATAAATACAACTATCAAGGAAAGAGTCAGTAACATTCTTATCCCAACTCTAGAGACTTATTCAAAGGAAAAAAAAAACTGGAGAAAGATGCCTAGAAGGTTTTTTTTTGTGTTTTTTTTAAAGAAATAATAGTGGAAAAATTAAGAGATACATTCCTAAAAGTAGGCAAGGGGATGAAGAGACTGGAGAAGTAAGGGTATAAGAATAGACCTGAAACATTATGGATTAAACTTCACGCGCACACACACACACCAACAGGTGAAGCGTAACATTTTCTGAAACTAAACTGAAGTATCAAAGAATAAATAAAAATAGACAGGTATAGTACAAGACAGAAAGGAAATCAAGGCAATGATAAACAATGAGAAGAAAGTAACTACCACAGTCTCTTAGCAAGAAGAGGGGTTACAGGAAAATAGGTGAGGTGAAAAGAGCAATAGTGCTGCCTTAAGGCAGGCAGCTCAAGCAAAAATAAGAGTTAAGCTACTGTCTAAAAAGAGCTCAAAAAAAATTTAATTCATAAAAAAACAATATTTGAAACAAATACAGGCAACTGCACACTTAATTCTCATAATTTTAAGTGTTAATGGATTTCAATCCAGGAAAATAAAAGAGAGTGACAGATTAGATAAAGAAATAAAATCCCAAGATCTGTTGCTTACAGTAAACATACCTAAAGAGCAAATACATTGCTCAGAATAAAAATAAGAGGCTGAAAAAAAATTTACTATGCATAAAGTGAATCCAAAAGAACAGCAGCTATACTCCAAAGAGATCAAAGAAAAAGGAAAAGGACTTATATGAGCAAAAAAAACCAAAAAACAAAAAACTAAAGCAGCTCTTTTTGTGAAAAATAGAAACTGAGAGGAGTACTTATCCGTTGGGGAATAGCTGAAAAAACTATGGTATATGACTGTAATAGATAACTTTTTCCCATCGTTATACTTTAAGAAATGATGAAGGAGACTTAGTCATTCTCAGCAATTCAGTGATACCAGACATTTCTAAAGGGCTTACGATGAAAAATACTATCTGCCTCCAGAGAAACAACTGATGGACTTTCAATGCAATTTGAAGTGTACTTTTTCTACTTTCTTTATTATTCTTAGGTTTTTCTATTTGGTTTATGTTTTCGTTTTCGACATGGCTAATGCAAAAATATGTTTGACCATACATGTAGAATCTATACTTAATCGCTTGCTGTTTCAGGAAGGGGGAAAGTGAGAGAGGAAAAGAATTTGGAAAGCAATTTTTTAAGTGAAAGTTAAAAACTGTTTATATATGTAATATTAAAAAATAAGATATAAAAATTTTCACTAAAAAAAAGAAATGAAAAAGGGGACAGCTTCAGAGAAATTAGGAAAGACTTGTACAAACAGAGAATAAATGAGCAGAACCAAGAAAAAAACTTATACAATAACAATGCTGTAAAGACAAAGAATTCTAAAAGATTTAAGATCTCTAAGGACCAATCATAATACTAAATGAATCCTACTGAAACAGACTACCTACCTCCTACCACAGAGGTGATTGACTCGAGTGCAGATTGAGACATATATATTTCAGGACATGGTCAATATTAGAATTTGTTTTGCTTGATTATGCATATTTATCATAAGGGCTTCATTATGGGAAAGGAGGAAAGGCAAGAAGGAAATAAAAAAATATTTTTAATTGAAAACTTTAAATTAAAAAAGCACTGAAATCATGCTATCAGAAAAAGTGAAAACAAAAATTCACAAGAAAAAATGGAGCTAAGGAAATTACATCATGCTGAAAAGAACTATAAACAACAAACTAATATTACTATTAAACTTATAGTACGGCTCCAAATGCCATAGAATCTAAATTCATAAAGGAAAAATTAACTGAATTAAAAGAAGAAATAGATATTAGCACAATAAATATCCCCATCTCAGATTTGTGTGAATCTAATGAAGAGATAAGTAAAATAGAAAAAAAGCTGAATTAAAAATTGTTGGCAAAATTAGATCTAAAAGATTTATTTATAATGGTGCTGCTAAAATATACACATATTTCTTAGAACTATGTGGAACTTCTATAAAGAAGTCTTTAGAGAGATGAAGAGTATTATGTAATGCTATGATCCAGTGTAAACTATTATTATTTAGTGCTCCCTACCCAGTCAAGGCCCATTCTCACTTTGAACCATTTTTAGTGACTACTCAGGTTCCTGGTACTGTTGGAATAGTAGTTTATATTAAACCACTGCTTACAAATGCCAACTAATATTTCTTTTACTAAGCCAAAGCCTCCGACTAAAATTTCAAGGGAAAAGCTTTTAGCGAAACAAAATAACAGACAATAATTTGTAATTACACCAATCATTAAACTTTCCTGGCTTCTATTCTCAAATGGCAGACATCTGTCCCCCAACATATGTCATCCTGAGAAGCACAAGTCTCACTCCCAATTAACCCCTCACTCCAACATAGGGAGTCATTCTCAGCATGTGTAGGAGGCTCTGCTCTGCTCCAGTTCCTGTTATTCACTCTCTTAATCCCCTGGTTCTGTATCTCTGTTTTTCTTTGTATGTATGTGCGTGTGTGTGCGTGTGTGTGTGTGTGTTTATCCATCTGTCTGTCTGTCTATGTTTCTCTGTGTGTATATGTGTCCCCTTGTTGCTTCTATTCCTTCATGTGCTGTATCTTCCCATGACCACTAACTAGTTGACTGTTTCTAGTCTTTTCTCTGATTTGTGTTGCCCAGGTCTTATTTTCTTAGGAAGATTTCTATCTTCTTTTTAAAACTGAATGGATTGGATATTGATCAGTTAATGAACAAGCTTCTGAAAAAAGTAATTCCAAAAGTAAAGTGTGGCATCTCTCCCCTGATCTTCTCCAAACACACAGATACACAGACACACAGACACACAGGCACACACACACACACACACACACACACATACTATGATACCTAGAAACAAATACTAAACTAACATCTCTTCAGAACTCACTCTACATAAAAGGGGAAAAATCTATACTGACTGGGAGGGAGAGGGAAGATTTCATACAGAAAGTGGCATTTGAGTTGAGATTTGAAATGATGGGAGAAAGTGAACCCATGGAAAGAAGAAGGTTTTCAAGCAAAATCAGCAAAATGTTACAAGACCCAGAAGAAAGAAAGTATGGGAGAGGGGATGACAGCAAATAAGCCTGTTTGGCTAGAGTGCAGAGATCATAAAAAAGGGAATAAAGGAATGCGTAGCTCTATACTGTGGATTTTTAATGCCAAAACAAAAGAATTCTGAGACAATAGGAGACCCTTGAAGAGCTTTGAGTAGGAAAAGCTAGCTTAGTGATGGATTATGCCTGTTGACCCAAAACACATCCAGATAAATTTGAAGAGCCTCAGGACCACCCTGGCCACAGAGTGGAGAAGTCTGAGATCACAGCAATTCTCCTACGCCTTCTACTAACTTATATAGATATTAAAATCTGTTTTACTGAAAGAAGGAAGTTCTGAAAAAGAAAAGAAATAGTCCAGAAATTATGTGACTGGCTCAACAGCACCCTTAGAGATTTTCTGCCTCATTTCTCTCCCCTAGAAGGAACCTGGGAACTTCAGTATCTGGCATTCCTCCAAGATAGTCATCAACTCTCTTTATAAAGAGTAAGACAAACTTTCCAAATATAAAATAGTTTTATTTATAAATTAAGGGATGAGGACTAGACCTGTGTTTGCATTTGTACACAGAATTCTTGTGTAAGGAAATCCCTTACCAATGCAAGTTGATTCCTCTGCAATTTATTGTCTTAGAGAGTTTCCTCTGTAAGTACTTAAATGTTAATTTAGCGAGTCATACACTGTGTGTCAAAGGCAGGACTGGAAATTAGAATCTTCCTAATTCCAAGGTCAATTCTTTGCAACATTGCTCCTTCTCATTTACAAAATGAAGGACAAAGAACTTGAATCTGAGTCCAACAAAAATCAAAAACTTCCTCCTGTCTTCTTGTGGGCAATTCTTCCTCTGGAAAATTCATAGTTTCCTATGATTTATAGAAATCACCCTAACTTTGGCTGCAGCAAAGAGAAAGGCTGGGGTCTATTCCTCCACGTTGGTTTCCTATGTTTCAATTCTCTTTTGCCTAGATCATTCTACTGGTTGAGGCAACTAAACGGCACAGGGAGTCAGGAAGATCTAAATTCAAATCCATCCTCATACTTGCTTACTAGTTGTGTGACCTTGGACAAGTTGCTCAACTTCCCTTTGTCTAAGTCTTTATGCCCTAGCAATTACTATATGCCACTTCAAAACAGAGAGAATACTAGTACCTATCTCCCAGCATTGTTGCAAGGATCAAATAAGTTACTTGTTAAATCTGACATATAATAGGTCCTATACAAATGTTTATTCCTTCTCCCCTCCCTCCCTAGTCTATGGTAGGTCCATTTTACTATCACTATCCTCCATTTTCCCAGCCCCTTATTTCTACATTATCTTTGGTTCCTGCCACCATTCCTGTCCTCAGCATCCATGGGGCAACTAATGCTTTCACTGCCATTGCTTTGGGATTTCTGCCGTGCTTTACTGCTCCCTGGTAGTCTTGTTTCCTCTAGGAGAAAGGATTAGTTGCTTCCTCACCAGGGACAAGCTACACTGACTCCTCAGATAGCAAACTCACAGCTTTCTCAGGCTCTACGTCACATATAAAACATTGATTCTTTTATGCCCTGGTACAGAATTTCCACCCTGTCCATACAAAGGTTTTTTTCAAGAGGCTAAGTAAATACTACTTTTTTAGCGGCTCAAATAGATATCTCTTTCCCACTCTAAGTTCACTAAAGATGAACTATCACCTATTTAATTCCTCCCTCCTATAGCACCTAGACACTGAGCCTACTCCTAGAAGTCATATCATCATTCTACCCTTTCACTTTGTCTTCCTGCCTCCCATACTTCTCAGTAGAAATATTATGCACATTACCCTGGATTATTTTGTCAAGATATAGCACAGGTAAAGCAGAAAAATAGAGCTATTAATATTAACTTCTAAAGGTTTCAGGAGAAACTCTAAGTAGGTGTCTGTTACTCAGGTAAATGACAAGCTTCACTTCCTATGAAATACAGTACAGAGATATGAATATGGAAATTTATTTTGGTAGCCTGGCTAAATAATTTTCGTATTTTAAAAATTATTTCCATCCTAGTAATGTAGGAGGTCTACATTTATTTAACTCATTCCATTTATTATAAAAAATATAATCTTTTTGTTCATATATTACCTTGCCTTTTTTTAATAGCGCTTGCTGTATCTTATGCCTATGTCTAGCCCTTCTATATCTTTATCTATCTAAAAGCACTTTTATGTCTTATTAACCTCCTAACATTCCTATGAGAGAGATAGGAGAGTGATTACTATCCACTTTTTACAGAGGAGAAAACTTTACAACTCCAAGGTTATAAAGTAAATTGGCAATAGAATAGCTATAGACTATAACAATATTGAAGAAGTGGGAAATTAAAGCATAGATATAAGCTGTGAATGCATATTAAAGACCCTCACATTTATTTTTGGTAAGCTTCAATGTCAGAATGCAAGTATTGCATATATCTATTAGTTAGGGTGCCTTTTCTCAGTCTCTATGCTCTAGTAATTACTATGTGCCAGGAACATATAATTTCAATCTTCACAATAACCCTATGAGGTAGATGCTGTTATTAGCTGTATTAAGTTAAGGAAACAGAGACAGAAGTTAAATGACTTACACTAGGTCATACAGCTAGTAAGTATCTGAATTTGGATTTGAACTCAGGTCTTCCTGATTCCAGGTCCAGTTCTCTATCCACTGCATTACCTAGCTGCATTAGGTTATCTTGAGCCTTATACTATGGTTTGAGGAAAATTAGTGGAGGAAGAATACATGACTCAACAAGTTCAGAAATGCTGCTTTAATTCCCCATTCCCTTGACTTCAGAAAAAAATACCTCTTTCATATATTACTGTCATAAATTCTTTTCAATAGTGAGAACAGGGAAAACAATGGAATTCAGGAATGTGAACATTCGTACATTGTACCTTTAATTTTTAGTTCACTTAGCTCTCTTAATGAATGAAAGAAAGCATTTACTATCTGCCAACCATTGTGATAAGAAAGAGCATCCCTGCACTCAGCAGTTTACATTTACATGTTACTAAGGGGAGATGACATATATAAGAAGTGATGGGCAGAGAAGAAAAGTCCGTGGAGCAAATAGCAAGGAGATAACTGGGATGGGCAATTTGATAGGATGTAAAGCAAGCCCTGGGGCCTCAAGACAGTCAGCTATAGTAGACCACATGTGTTTTCTCTTGCTAATTCACTTATCAGGAAAGCATGACCCCAGGGTGGTTATGAACTAGTCAGTCAGCAATGGGTGAATAAGCATTTGTTAAGCACTTATTGTATACCAGGTAAAATGTTAAACTGGTCCAAGCAAAGACACAAAGCATCCCTGTCTTCAAGGATATTACATTTTAATGAAGGAGAGAACATGCAAAGATGTGAGCATATACAAGATGCATGAAGCAGATGGAAGATAATCTTAGAGGTGAGGACACCAGCTACTACAGTAGCTGGAAAAATCCTTCAATATATGGCATTTTAAATCTTGAAAGATAGGAAAGCTAAGCGAAAAAATGAGAGAGCATTCCAAGAATGGAGATAATCAGTGCAAAGGCAGGGGGATAAGTGATGGGATGCCACACAGAGAAACAGCAAGTAGGCTGGTGTAGCTTTATCATAGAATTTATTGAGGGCAATAAAGTATAAAATGACTGGAAAAGTTGAAATGAAGCAAGTTGTGAAGAGCTATAAATGCTGATCATAGACATTTAGTTCTACATGGTCATAAAAGGCAAAATTATAATGGCAACTGAATGAAACAGAGAGAGACTAATTAGAAGGATATTGCAATAGGCCAGGTAACAGAGAATGAGGGCCTGAACTAAGATGACAAATGTGAGAAAGAGAGACGGAGATTTAGACAAAAGATGCTACAAAGACAGAAAGGATAAAATTTAGCAATGCATTGAATATGTGGAATGAGAGTGAGGAGGCAAGGATGGTAAAAAAATTATGAACCAGGGTGTTTGTAAAGACAGTAGTATCATCAACAGTAATAGAAAAATTCAGAAGAGGGGTAAATTTGGGGGGAAAGAATTAATTTAGCTGGAGGCATCCTGAGTATGATAGAAAATATATAGATATATGGCATCCTGTTTGGGATTCCCAAAAGGCAGTCAAGGATAGAGGACTAGAGTTCAATATATTGTATATACACATATATCTAGGAATGAGATGCATGATGTTGATAATTGATCTATGAAAGAGGATGAGATCATAAAGCGATACTGTCCAGAGAGAAAAGGGCCCAGGACAATGACTTGGGATACACCCTTGGTTTGGGAGCATAACATGAAGATCCAGTCAAGAAGAATGGGGAGTGGTCAGACAAGAGAACAAAGACAACTCAATGACATGAAAATCTAGGGGAGAAAATACATAGGAGAAAGTAATCAATAGTGACAAGTTAAGAAGGATGAAGAATAACAAAAGGTCATTAGATTTAACAAATAAGAGATCATTGGTAACTTTGGAGAGAGAAGTTTCAGTTGAGTGATGAAGTTGACAGCCAAAGTTAAGAGGGTTTAGAAGAAATGTGGAGGAAATGAACTAGAGGCACTAAGTATGGATAGCTTGTTCAAGGAGTTTAGCTGAGGAGAGAAGATATATAGGATGATATCCAACCAGGAGTGGCTGGGTCAAGTGAGAGTTTTTTTAAGGATGAGGGAGACATGGATATGTTTGTAGGCTGTAGGGAAAGAGTCAAAAAAAATAGGGAGAGATTAAAGAGTAAGAGAGAAAGTAGGGGTGATAATGGAGTCAATTTGATTATTTTTTTAAAAAATGAACATGAGGGAATGGGCTTAGTGGTGCGTGTATAAGACTTGATTTTGGCAAAAAGAAGGGCTTCCACTTCATTAAAGACTGGAGTGGAGGAGGTAGAAGAGAAGCATGAAAATGGAGCTCTTTGCAAATGTCCCCTTTGAGGGGGATGGTGAAGTAAAAGTTGAGATCCTCACCTGAGAGGATGGAGTAAAGAAATCCTTTGGAAGGTTTAAAGAGAGATGAGAATATTTGGACCAGCTGCTGTGATGGGTAAGATAGAGAACTGATTAGGAATGAGAGGTGCTTTGTTGCAGCGAGGATCTTTAAATAGTGGAGCCAATTAACAAGGTTTCTTGACTTCCTCAAATTCGTTCAGCATTGGGTGTAGATAGTGAGAGTGATACTGAATTGAAAGTTGAGATTTGGCCAGGTGTTATCACTGATATAACAAACAGGCAAGGGATTTAAGAGAACTGGCCAGGTGAATTCACTTCTATAGACCATTTCTATAGACTTTCGTACTCCAAAAAGTCAAAGTCTAAAGTCAATCAATAAACATTTACTAAGCAATTAAGAACCTAATATGAGCCATGTGCTAGGTACCATGTTAAGAACTGGGCAAAAGACAAGTCCTGCCCTCGAGGAGCTCACCATTTAATGAGGGAGACAATGGATAAATGGGAAATAATTAATGGAGGGAAAGCAATAGAATTAAGAGGTATTGGGAAAGGCTTACTGAAGAAAGTGAAATTTATGCTGGGATTTAAAAGAAACCAGGGAAAACAAGAGACAGAGAAGATGAGATAGAGCATTCTAGGCATAGCGCACAGTCAGAGAAAATACCCAGAGCCAAGATATGGTGTATCTTATTTGTGAAACAATCAGGAGACCTTTGTTATTGGACTGAAAAGTACCTGATAGACATTCGCATTGGTGCAGATAGCAGCGATCCTAGAGCAGCAGCACTGGTTGATAGTGGCAATTACATCTGGATCAGAGACATAAACCAAGGACAAACTAGATATACCAAGAAAAGGCAGCCTCACAATCTCTTCCACTTCTTTTTATCGCTAGAGGTAGAAAGAAGTGCAAGCTATGGACTTTAAAAAGGCACCAAATCCTCAGAGCTCATAGAAAGTTACACCTACAAGAACCTTCATAAGGTTTCTACTACAGGAAAAGAAGACTCTCAGTAAGCAGGGGCTGTGAGTTAACTCTTTGTATGCAACTCACTACCGTGTTACTCTACATCTTAGCCCTCTCTTCCCAGAGTCTAGCTGACAATCATTTGGAAGCACACCAGATAAGACTCAAAATAATAATAAAAACCTATAATCCTCAAGGGAGGGAACAGGAGAGAGAGCATTGTGTGTGAATAGTAAGAGGCAATTTGGTCCCATTATAGAGTATATGAAGAGAAATGATGTGAAATGAGACTAGAAAAATAAGTCAGGGACCAAGACACTGCTCTTCAGTAATAACAAGTTGGTCCGTGCTGAGAGTACAAAGTACCATGGAAATTCAGAAGGATTAGGGATTAGGTAAGGCTTCCTAAAAAAGGTGACATATTGGCTGGAGTCAGAAGGACACTAAGGTGTATTGGTGGAGTTGAGAACCAGTGCAACCTTTCTGGAGAGTCATTTGGAACTATGCCCCAAAGGCTATCAAATTGTGCATACTCATTAACCCAATTATACCACTACTAATTTTGTATCTTAAAGAAGTCAGAGAAAAAGGAAAATGATCTATTTGCACAAAAATATTTATAGTGACTCTTTTTTTGTAGTGGCAAAGAATTGGAAACAGAGGGTGTCCATCAGTTGGGGAATGATATACTATGGTATATGATTGTGATATAAGGCTATTGTGTTATAAGAAAGGAAGAAGATGGTTTCAGAAAAAGGAATTGGGAAGACTTATATGAACTGATACAAAGTGAAGTAAGTAGAACCAGGAGAATAATGTGAACAGTAAAAGTAATATTGTAACAATTATGAGCTGTGAAAGACTTAACTACTGGGATCAAGTCAATGATCTAAGATGATTCCAAAGGACTTATGATGAAAAATGCATCAATCTCCAGAGAGAGAGACCTGAGAGATTCTTGAGTTCAGATTAAAGTATATATTTTTTATCTTTATTTTTATTCTTTTTTCCCTAATGTGAAAATGTTTTGTATGTCTTCAAATGTGTGTTGGATATCATATTTCTTCCATTCTCCATGGATTAGTGTGGGGGTATAGGGAGGAAGAAAATTTGAAACAGAAAACAAAAAAAAAACCCTACAAAAATAAAATCCTACTGGATGAGAGTAACAGGACTATATCAGTTATTTGAAAACTTTGGGCAAAGAGATGATAAAAGAACTATAATAAGAAGTGGTGGCAGGGAGTAATGACCCCAGCATCTACCAGGAGCAGAAGTGAAGTTCAAGTGTGTCCAGAATATCTTAGTGCAGTTTTAAGCTATTAAGATTTGCAACTGCACTAAGGGTTTGGCTATACCCTCTATACCAATGAGCTACAATGCCCACATTGAGAGAGGGACCATGGTAGGAATTCTACTACAAATTGACCATGAGAGCCTTGGTAATATGCACTAAGGGACACACTAGAGATCTTATTTGCCATGAATTCTCTTGGGGCACAACTTTAAGTGTCAGACTACCCAGACCTTTGGAGACAGACCTTCAGTTAGGTATTGCCTTACCATTTGAAATCCAATACCACTGGTCCTACTTCTGGTCTACTTTTCCCCCATAATTTCCCTTGAGATTCTTGAACTTTTGTTCCTCCAAATCAGTCTATTTAGTTATATAAAAAAATCGTTTGGTAGTTGACCATTTACAGATTAAATTTGTGAAGTTAGATGGTAGTACCTTTTTTTATATTGACAGTGCCCCATCATGAGCAGTTGTGTTTTTGGACCCTCCTGGCTTAGAGTGAATGTCAATAGTACCAGTTTCTCTTCCAAACAACAACCTCCTGCCCTCCCAGTATGATTTATCTATTTATTTTTTCTTTTCTATTTAAGGCACCATTCCCCTGACTAGTTTTAAAGAGACCTATTCACTGAATGGGCATTACCTCATTTTAAGTGACTACCTGAAGAGGCCTTAGCCTAAAAGACCAAGGTCTCCCATTGCATCCTGGGCCATCTCTAGCCATCCTAATGAATATCTAGACACTGGATTCAGATGACTCTGGAAGAGAAAATGAGTTTGGTTACCTGCACAGTTCTCCCTCACTCAAATCAAGGTCAAGTATAAGTCATGTGATCACTTCTCTAATGTCATAGTCTTCTTCGAAAACAAAGGACAAACACAATAACAACAACTACAACAACATGAGCACTAGTAGTTCTCTTTGACCTATAAATAAACCTGTTCATGTTTACATGAGGAATTTGGAACATTTTGAATATTGTCAATAGTGAAACCCCCAGATTATTTGGGTGATGACAAATAAGTCAAACAAATGAGAAATCCTTCACAATGTGCCTGAGCTTTTTGTGTCATATGACTTTGACACTGGGATTATATATTAAAAATAGAAGTAGATTAATAGTAATTAAGTTTAATTCACTAAATCAATAGCAAAATATTTTTGAAGCATAATAATAAAAAGAGTTTCTAGGTATTTATTCTTATCTCCTCCTTCACTTTGTATCAGTTCATATAAGTCTTCCCAATTCTTTTTTCTGAAACCATCTTCTTCCTTTCTTACAACACAATAGCCTTATATCACAATCATATACCATAATATGTCACTCCCCAATTGATGGGTACACTCTCTTTCCAATTCTTTGTCACCACAAAAAAAGAGTCACTATAACTATTTTTGCGCTAATAGGTCATTTTCCTTTTCCTTTGACCTCTTTAAGATACAAAATTAGTAGTGGTATAATTGGGTAAATAAGCATGCACGATTTGATAGCCTTTGGGGCATAGTTCCAAATTATTCTCCAGAAAGGTTGCACTGGTTCTCAACTCCACCAATATGCCTCAGTGTCCCAATTTTTCACATCCCCTCCTGCATTTTCCTTTTCTATCATGTTAAGCAGTCTGATAGGTGTGAAGTGGAAGCTTGAAATTGTTTTGATTTGCATTTCTCTAATTAGTAGTGATTTAAAACATTTTTCAATTGGGAAATGGTTTGTATTTTTATAAATTTAACTCAGTTTTCTACATATATGAGAAATTAGATCTTTAATAAAGCTCACAAAACATGTTCTGTTTTCCTTCTAATTTTTGACTACATTGGTTTTGCTTGTGTAAAAACTTTTCTAAATTTAATACAGTCAAAATGACCAATTTTACCTTACATCATCTTCTCTATCTCTTCTTTGGCCATGAACTCTTTTGCTATCCATAGATTTGACAGATAATTATTTTCCATGTTCTCCTAATTTTTTATATGACCTTTATATCTAAATCATGTGCATATTTTGAAATTATCCTGGTATAAGGTATGGTATTGATCTATACATAGTTTCTGCCAGACTACTTTCAGGTTTCCAGCAGTCCAGCCAATAGTATTCTAGTCAGAGCTATCCTTGAACTCCATTATTTTGGTAGATATGCTTGACCTCCTTGCATCTATCTGCTAATATTATAACACAAAGTAGAGAAAGGAAGAGAATACTGCCCTGATTTTTCTCTGTGCTACACAGCCATTGACATGTGGCCTCACAGAACAACCTAGGGTTCAAGAATATACTACTTTCAGCTTCCTGGATATCTAACCCCAATATCCAGTTAAGTCATTGACTCCTTGTTTTATATTCTTTCTCCCTAAACAGTAAAAGGATTCACTCATTGCCTACTACTATGATGGTCATTTAGCAATCTATTGTTTGATATAGGAAAAATCAAAATAAATCTATTGTTTTGATGTATTAAGGCATCGTTGGGACAGGTAGATGGCACAGTGGATAGAGCATGGACCCTGGACATCTCTATAGGCAGTCCTTTTATATATAGCTAATAGGATAGTAAAATCCTCAGGGAAAACTGAAGAACTTTGAAAGTAAAGTCAACATAATCAGCTTTTAACTTTCAAAAGACATCTATCACTGAGAGGTGGGCTAGGCAGATTACAAGTTTCTTATACCAAGTGTTCAGATTACAATAGAAAGCATTCTATACCTTACCTCTGAAGAGTTATTTTCTAGTGCCTTCAAGATTTACCCAAGGGACTGCTGGAGATAATATAATAGGGATTCCATTTTATTGGAGACTACTTTCCAAGCCAGAAAATCAGCAATAAACAAAAAACAACTTGTAAATTTTTGACCCCAAGAACAGCACATTCCTAAATCACCGTTAAAAGATAATTTCAGACCTCTTTAATTTACATTGTTAACATCTACTACATAATTAACATTTTTGGTTTCCCAATAGTTGTAAACCTTGGCTTTGTATTAATTTTCAGAAATATTGAAACTCTTAAGCATCATATGTACACATTTTGTACATATCAAATGAATATATTGCTTGTATTATGTCCAACAGTTCAATACTACAGAAAAGGTTCTGTGAAGGGCAGAACATATATTTAATGTTTTACAAGATGATCTCTCTTTAAAACATAAGACTATAGTTTATCTTCCTGCATTTGGCCATCAATTCACATCTTTTTCTTAAGTACATTGTTTGATTGCAGTAAAGATGTTAAAGCTAAAGTCTAAGAAATGAATTCCTGATCAGTTTGGAGGAAAGACAATCCAATATTCATTCTCTGTGTTACACACACCCACACACACACACACACACACACACACACACACACACACACACACACACAACTTGAGGGTGACTTTTTTTAACAATGGGTTATCTGGAAATGGATTGAAAATCTGAAATAGTATGTAGAGCTCTTACTCCCTCTTCTGGCAGATAAATTAAAAATGAATGCTATAAATATTATTTACCAAATAAGAGTTATTGATATTTTTTGGTTTTATATCATCTTCATTTCTAAATTTATCTCTCCCCTCCCCTCCTTACCCAGCAAGTCATTTGTAACAATGATTTTATAAATAGAAAAAAAGCAATTCATCACAAGTAATTAAAATACAAAGTTGTCTACTGACATAGGTAATATGTAATATCCATACACTTGACCTCTGCAAAATGTGGGAAATAGAGGCACTTTCTTGATTTTCTTTAGGAGAAATTATAATTTAATTGTTATTAAATAGTGTTTAGTTTCTTCCTTTTCTTTTACGTTTCCTTCCACTCTCCCCAGCATGGTGGGGGGAGAAGTTTTTTCTTTTCTATTTACATTTTTTCAGTCACTGTAATGCAATAGAACTTTCAATAAAATTCCTCAAACTTGATCAATGAAAATAGTAGCTGAAGCATAGTATGTGCTAAATAAATAAATGCTTGTTAACTTGACTCGAATGTAACCATAATAGTCATTAAAATTCATTTAATTCAAAATAGTTGAGACATCATAATGTCTTTATCGTAAGTTTATAGAGCTAGAGCTAGAAGAGGCCTCAAACACTGTTTAGTGTAACTGCTTCATTTTACAGATTAGGAAACCGAGTAATCTACTTCATAAAGGTCACACAGTCTGTTTCAAAAGTGGGATTTAAACCCAGGTCCTCCGACTTCATACCAGTGGTCTTTCCACTTGGTTGACAAAGAAATGGATTGCACCTTTGAAACAAATTCTAGGGGAAGGAAGGCTATCCTTTTTATTTTAATCTAATGTCTTTAGGCATTAGAATCTAAATATCTTTCTTTAGAAACCCATTGATAGGAATTATTTGCACAAAAATAGTTTTAGCAATTCCTTTAGTGACTGCAAAGAATTGGAAGGTGAGAGAATGCCCATCAATTAAAAATGACTGAACATGTTACAGTATATGATTTTGATAAAATACTATTGTGCTTTAAGGAATGACTACCAGGATGTTTTCAGAAAAATCTGAGATATAAACTAATGCAAGGTAAAGTGACAGAACCAGGAGAACTTTGAACATAGTTAACAGTAATGTTATAACAATGATCAACCGTGAAAGACTTCTGATGAAGGTAATGATCCAAGACAATTCCTAAGAACTCAAGATGAAAAATGCTCTCTACCTGCAAAGGCAGAACCAATAGACTAAGTGCATATTGAAGCACAATTTTTAAATTTTATTTTTCTTGTTTTTGCATGTGTTTTCTTTTGAAACATGACTGAAAGGAAAAGCACAGGTTGTTGTGTGCAAATAAGCAAATATGATTTGCATGAATTCACATGTATAACTGATATATTGCCTTCTCACAGAGGAAAGGAGAAGGAAGGGAGAGAATTTGGAACTCAAATTTTTAAAATTTAGGTTAATTTTTAATGTAATTGGGAAATATTTAACAAAATATATAAAAATATATTTTAAAAAATAAAATCCTTTGATAGAACCCCAAAAGGAAACTGACCTTTTAGCAAATGTAATAATTAATGTTGGTCTCAGAAAAAAATGCCTCTTCTCTCAGCAAAGAGCTAGGTGCCTATGGGACAGAATATTTTATATATACAATGTTATAAACCTTGTCAGTTACTGTATCAGATATTTTTGTTATTTTTTTCCCCTTTTATAAGGAAGTAGAAGTCAGGGTTACTGTATCCATAAAAGACTGTCATGGAAAAACAAAATGTGAATAAAATTTATCTTCATTTTATTTATTAGTTCTATGATTTATTTATTTATTAGCTCTGAAACTATGATTTCATAAGCATCAGTTACTCCTGGTATAGAAACTTCTTCCATTGAGTTGTATCAGCAATTCATCTGCAGGTTAGAGCCATAAACAGTTGCCTAGAGCACTGAGAAGTTACACAATGCATGTCAGAGGCAGATCTTTATACAGGAACACACATACACACAAACACACACACACACACACACACACACACACACACATGCAAAATTGTTTTTCAAATGTATGTAGATGTTCTGGTGATTAACAAAATACATATTTATGTAAGTGTCTAATATGAATTCATAGTAACTCTTGTCACTGTATATTTTCTCAAGCAATGTATATAAAAATCACTAATACTATATAAAATGTCTTTTGGATGAGAGTGACTCATTGGAACTGAAGTGCTATTTTGGATCCCAATGAACTTGGTTATGAGTTTTTTCTGTGTCTCTTAATGTGTAAATAAAACTATTCTATGTTTAGAACTCTTGTAACTCTGGTTGTATGTATGTGTGTGTGTTTGTGTATTGTTTGTACATAGATATTTGAATGTTCTCTCCTACATTAAAGTATAAGTTTCCTGAGGGCAGGGATTGTTTTTGCTTCTCTATGTATCCCCAGCATTTAACATAATACCTGGCCTAGCCGGTGCTTAACAAATGTTTGTTGACCTAATTTGTGAGTCTGTGACTATAAGGGAATGTCAGGCATGAAGGTTCCTAGTTTCTTCTTGGATCTATCAGTGAACTAGAGAAATGAGAGATCCCTAAAGTATATCCAGTCCCTTCTTATCAGGAGAGAACCTGTGATACAAGGGGTTACAAACTTAGATGTAAGACTTCCAGTTGAGACTCAGCTATTTCAAATGTTCAGTGCCCCAGTAAGGTTGTGGCCCTGATGCTCTCTCACCCCTTGTCCTATTGCCTTTGTTTCTTCTTCAGTTTGCACTGTTTTCTCTGTTCTGTGTGTACACACACACACACACACACACACACGCATGTACACACATACACACACACCACCTTCCTATCCATTCAAACATATTTATACCTACACTGACACACTTTAGCACTTAAACTATGTCCTATGTGTGCTCCACAACTATCAAAGAAAACTATTTTTGTAGTGTTTTGCTACCTTTAAATATTATATAAATGTCATTTACTTTGTTGTTACAAATAATAACTATACCATTATCTTCCCAGGTAGTAAATCCCTTTCCCTGTGTTGTGTCCCATTCCTTCCAAATCCTGTGCTCAGTGACTTATCCTTATCCAGAAAGCACTCTCATAATCCATACTAAAGTGTGAACATCTCATAAGTGATTAATGTGTTACTTCATTCACATAGTATTTGCATGTTGGCAGAAAATTCATAGAGATACAAAGGCTAATGCACAGGAATAACTCTATAGTGTTGGAATTCCAGTCATTTATAGATATAGCCTGCTTTAAATAAATCCTAGATATGAAATTATAGATTTTGAAAAAGGACAAAATAAAGGATGATCATTAATCTTATAAAAGAACTCATCTTCATAGCTTTTAGGACTCTTAAAATATTGTTCCATTTGGAAGTTTATATTCAGTTTATATAGACTGGATAAAAATGAGCTACTATACAAAGCTAAACCTATGTATATGAAATCTAATGCATATGAGAAGAGAGAAAGATTAAGAAGGGGGAAAGTCGTACTGGATAGATGCCAAAAGTAGAGCAAGTCCAGACACAGAGATATGACAGCAGCATCATAGTTTGGTCCAACAGACATTCTATATCCCAACAAAGACACTCAGGACTCTAACTTTATGATAGTCAAACTCTCTGCTACTGCTCTTCTCCTCCCCAGTACTGTCAGTTCTGGAATGTCTCCATGAACCCCTATCTGGGCAGCTCAGGAGTTTCTGTGCATCTACCTCTGACCTTACATAGTCAGTACTATATCCAGCCTGAAAGGATATTGCCAACTTATGGCCTTGGGGTCCTGGGACCAACCCAGGCTGATTTGATAGCTCTTCCTTCATAGGGAGTGGAGGGGGCATTCCCTTTCAAAGTTCAACTAACTTCAGTTATGAAATTTAGTATGAAAAAGGATGTATAGGCACTAAATGAAAACCAATTTATAACAATTCTTTAAAGCTCCCCTTATAACCTCAGTAAAGAAAAAAAGATAGATTTGGGGATAATATAACTAAAAGCACCCCCCATCTCCCACCCCCTTTTTAAAGCAGGTGCTTAATTAAGGAGGAAGAAATCAATTTCCTTCTAACTCAGGCTGTGAAATTGAGCCAGATTCTACAACCTGCCCACCCTCAACATAAACACAGGGTGGAGATGGTTGCTATTTCTACCATTGGTAAGTATTGCAAATAGACAATTTGTATATGGATATGTGTTATACGTGTGTGTATGTGCGTGTGGAGAGAAAGAGAGAGAGAGGGAAAGAGAGAGACAGAAGGGTATTTTCTTTATATTCCATACATTAATACCACCACATAAATAGGTACTTGTATGGTTATAGCATCTGCAGAGCTCTACTTGGATATCTCATTATAAAAGGTGATATGCCTATATGATGTCAGGAGAAGAATCAGTGATTAT
This sequence comes from Potorous gilbertii, assembly GCA_028658325.1. Lineage (NCBI taxonomy): Eukaryota > Metazoa > Chordata > Mammalia > Diprotodontia > Potoroidae > Potorous > Potorous gilbertii. The sequence continues at coordinate 213,477,217 of CM053771.1, read as the reverse complement.
GTCCTGCTGAAATATATGAGATGAGCTTGCTGGCTCAACTTATTAACCACAATAATTGTTTACCTATATATGTGGCATTTTATTATTACAAAGCTTATTGATGTATATTTCCATAGTTGATCTTTCACTGAGGTAGATAATGCAATAATTATACCCATTTTACAGATTAGAAAACTAAAGATTAATGAGGCTAAATGAATTGTCCAGGGTCTCACCATATTTAGTGAATGGCACAGATGAAACTGAAACCCCGGATTCCTAATTCTAAAAGGCTCCCCCCACCCCAAGCTGTTTCTGGTATATGTAAAGTACTCTAAGCCCTTAAAATGAATTTTCTAGAAATGTTCAAGATTACTGCCTCAGACTTTTCAAAGTGGAACCTCTTGGAAGTGAAGGCTATTTAATAGGCCCTCTATGTGGGAAGAATGAGAGTATTTTCCCTCTATTCCATACATAAATACCATACAATCTAGTGTGAATGATGAAGGAAAATAGCCCAATTGACTATACTAGGTTTAGAATACACATGACAGAAATAGATTTTCCCTCAAATGAATGTTCTCAACAACCATTAACTTTATAGGAGCCATATTCAGGTGAAAGAACAATTTGTTTCTTAGAATTGTACAGAGACTGAACAGAAATTGTTATTCGTGTGATTCTGAAAGTCAACAAAACAGAAGAATTCAAGTGCCACAGAACATTTCAACATCCTTTTCAGTTTAGATGTCATTTCTAAATAAAAGACTCAAATAAAGTGGGCTAGTAAAAATAAGAAAACAAAAAGTCCTAGGAATTAATTCATCTTTTAGGGCAAACGTCCTTTCTATAAAATTTATTTGACTCCACAAATAGCTTGGAAAATTCCACTCTTTTTTTTCTGTCTAATATCTTAAATAAATTCATTTCCACAGAAGGCAATGATATTAGTTTACTGAAAAGGAACTGGTCTTTGATAGTCAAATTCAGAGATCTTTCAGAGACTATGCACATGGCCCTGGGTGAGTTATTTAATTTTCTTGACCCTCATTTTTTTCATTTGTAAAATGAGATTAGATTAAATGGCCTTTAAGTTTCCTCCTAAAACGACTTGACGTTTGGTTTCCACTGGTGAAAGAACTGAAGATATTTAGTCTAGAAAAGAAAAGATGAGGTTGGGGAAGAAGAGGAATGATTGCTTATCTTTGAAGTATTTAAAGATCTATCCTAGGAAAGAGGGATTGAACCTGTTCTATTTACTTCAAACATACCACTGACAAGTCCTCCATAGTGCAGCTTGAATTCAGATTAAAATGTAATTAGGAAATCTTAATGAAATAAAAATATAATAGAACATAGACTCGTTAATATATAGTGTTTCTATACAAATATGCAATCTGCAAGGATCCCTGTGTATGACAAATGGCCCATGCTTCTATTTAGTTTAACACAATAACATGAGTAGAAAAAATGTGAAGCTGAAAAGGGACAATTTGAGACATGATGTAAGGAAAAACTTAACAGTTGATATTGCCCATAAAGTAGAATAGACTCTTTAGGGAAATAATGTGTTCCTCCTCTTTAGATGTCATGGAGGAAAGACCGGGTGACCACATGTCAAATATATTGGAGAGAGAATACTTTTTTTTCAGGTATGGGTTCACTATATAGCTTCTTAAATCCCTTCCAACTCTTGAATTATGAGCTTGTGACAACATGATTACAAATTTATTATTGATACTAGCTTCCTATTGCAATATCTCAATGATTTCATCAGCCATATACAAAGAATACAGAATAGTTGAAACTAAATAAAAAGATGAAAGAAGTAGAAGCAACCTATCTAAAAAGGAAATTTACCATTTACTGCTTACAAAGGCAACTATACTTGACACATTTATGTTAACTCCAAAGGGATTGAACAAGATTGAATATGGAAATATATTTTGCAAATCTTAAAACATTATAAGAATGTTGACTGTATTAACATTTAAACAATTTTAAAATATTTGAGTTGTCATTTAAATATTAACATTTAATAAATATTGGAATACCCAGGAACACATTGTGATATCATTTATCAAAAACAAAATTTGGTTTGATGTAGATTTGTCTTGGACACAAGTCAAAGAAATTTCTTTATTGAAATGGCCAAAGGACCATGTTATACATGGCCATCTCATCTTTATGCTGCAATCACTGAGTGCAATATTTTGGTTACACTTCATTGTTTTTGTTTTTACCTTTTTATCCCTAACACCTAGCACAATGCCTGCCAAATACATACATACACACATACATATAACAGTGTAACCCATTAAAACTCTGAGGATCCTTCTCCTCACTCCCACTCCCACTCTCAAAGCTAGGGTGTCTACATAACCCTTTCAAGGTATTTAGGGTAGCCTTGAAAGATCAGAAGTAATTCTTTAAAGCTATAGCTTGAGCTCCCACTGTTGTGCTTCCCTCCAAGACTATCAGTTGAGATTCAATTTAGCTAGCCAGCCTTATGTAGCTTTTAGAAAAGGATACGTGCTAAGGAAGTACAATAACAGCAGCTGGTATAAAATATTCCCCCAAAAATCACACTCTAGAAGAAGATGAGCTCAAACTTTAAAAGTATATATGGCAAGGAGGTAATTCACAGATTCTGTTTGAAAGAAGTCTTTTTCTTCCATTCTTGAGAATGAAGTTTCCCTTAGGTATGGCATTGTCTCTTTGCTGGGCACCTTGTAGAACTACAATTTCAGTCTGTCCTTAGCTCCAGGTGATCAAAGGAAAAGGACCTCCACATACACAAATGTTTATAGTAGCCTTTTTGGTTTTGGAGTGGCAAAGAACTAGATGCTGAGGAGTCCCCATCAGCTGGGGAATAATTAAACAAGTTATAGTATATGGAACACTATTGTGCTATAAGTTAAAATAAAAAGGATAGTCTCAGAAAAACCTGAGAAGACTTATATGAATTTGTGCAGAGTAAAAAGGCCAGAAAAACAATTTATACAACAACACCAATATTGTAAAGAGAAACAACTTTGAAAATTTAGAAACTTTAGAAATTTAATCAATGTGATAGTCCACCATGACTTCACGGTAAAGTATGCTAGTCACCTCCCAAAAGAGAGATGATTGGACTCAGTGTAAATTGAGACATAAATCTTTCGCAAGTGACTATCTTGGGAATTTTTTTTTTGACTATGCAATTAGTTATGAAGTTTTGTTTTTCTATTTTCAGTGGCAGGGGGCTATAAAAGGGAGAGAAAATAAGTTTTTGCTCACTGAAAAATATTAAACCAAAAAAGAAAAAATTACTTTAAGTTAGAGGACCTGGCTTTGAGTACTAACTCTGCTGTTCACTAGTTGTGTGATCCTGGGCAAGTCATTTGGTATAGTGTTAACGTATTCTTAATGGAATGGGAAGATCTTTTTTTCATCCATCAACAGGCCTATGTGACTTGCTTAAGTCACATGGAGCAGGAAGGTGGGGATCAGGAAGGGTGAAGCAGAGCTGAGAGAAAGTGAGACAGATCTGGGAAAAAGAGAGGAAGCAAGCAGCTAGCTGTGAGTGAGTGTGATAGTAAGCAAAATAGAATCTTTTGCTATTTTTGCTTTACCCTTATCAAATGCCTCTGATTGAATCTTGCCTTTATCAATCAAGAGTCTTTACTAGGAGTAAAGTGCAGAAACAAGAGTGTCTTTAACTAGAAATAGTATATGTATTTGTATTGCTAATTATTTTAATGTGATTTAAGATCTTCCCCACCCATTAATGAGATTGCCTATTAAGGGGATTTTGATTAGGGAAGATTTGTGGGAAGGCCCAAACCTTTTGTTAATGAAGCAATGGTTCTCAAGGGTTGTGATGCCCTCTGGCTCAAAAAAAGGTGTAGATATTCTGAGTTGAGGTTTTACTTTGGGGCTTAATGGAAGTGTTTGTTTGGCCAGATGAGGGCTCTGAGAAGCCACTAAGGAGCCCTGCAGCTTGGAAAACACAGATGTTGGTGCTTCCCTCTCTGGTAACTATGGTCAGACAGTTAGACCTGTTTGTTGATGTTCAGGCAGAGGAAGCCATATTTGCTGATCATTGATTTCTCTGTATTTTCTTTGAAGTTCAGGGTGCTGACTCACTGAACAAGGTAAATGATATATATAGTTGGTTAAAAGAATGATACAAGTGCTTGATTAAAGTGATTGTTAACCCCTTAAAAGTAGCCTTTCCTTTGATGAATGCAAATCTAAGAACCTGTGGTAGCAGGCCCTCCTGTGTATGATGGGGTGCCTGATACAGTGAGACAGCAAGTGATTTTTCTTAAGGGAGTGGTTTGTGGGAAGGCCTAATAACATGTACAGACTTCTTGGTTACTATGATGGGCTTTTGTGTCACTGATGGGTTTGACTTTTTGTTGTTTGGATAAGGAACTCCCTTAACAATTTCTTATAGAAATATAATAGTGAAGACAGTTCCTCCTATTTATAAGCACCTAATTCTCATTCTACTAACTAAGGAAACAGGGTACCCTTTTTCAGAGGTGTTGGATAAAATTTCACAGTTAAGGGTCAGAGTAAAGATGACGGAGTAGAAGGATGAACCTGGAGAAGCTCTCCCCGCGCAGCCCATAAAATACCTGTAAAAAATGTCTCTAATCAAATTCTAGAGCAGCAGAAGTCACAAAACAGCAGAGTGAAAGAGACTTCCAGCCCAAGACAGCCTAGAAGGCTGACAGGAAAGGTGTATCACACAAGACTCAGGGCAGACCACAGCCTAGCCTTGGCTGCACACGAACAGGAATGGAGCAGGCTTCAGAGTGCAGAATCCTGGGTAGCAACTGTGATTCCTAGATTACTCAACCCACAAACACCAAAAACACCTTTGAATGTCAGTGAGAAAGCTCTTTCACCTGAGTGAGAAAGCAGGGTCCTGTCCTAGCCCCAGTCCCAGGTGGCCCCACGTGGCATCAGCATCCATTTTTGGAGTCCTCATCTCAAAGCCCTGGGGGAATTAAACTGCTGATCTGGATTTCAGCCAGAGGTGATGGTCCTGGGGTAAGAAGGAACACTAGCTAGTGGAGCTGGTGGAGGCTCTAGACAGGGAATATTACTTGCAGATCTTGGACAGAAAAGTTTGTGGTTGCTCCCAGACCAGAGCACAGTCGAGGAGAGGAGTAAATTCCTCTTCCTTGATTGTGCCACCTTGGAGGAACTAAGAATTTTCAGGTCCCTAGAGTATACCCTCCTCTTGACAAGGGACTCAAAATTCAAGCCACTGACTGGGGAAATGCTCAAAAACGGGGAAAAAAATAAGACTATAGAAGGTTTCTTTCTTGGTGAAAAGGTATTTTCTTCCATCCTTTTGGATAAGAAAGAACAATGCATACCATCAGAGGAAGACATCAAAATCTACTGCATCCAAAACCATGAAAATAAATATGCAATGGTCTCAGGACATAGAAGAGCTCAAAAAAGATTTTGAAAGTCAAGTAAGAAAGGCAGAGGAAAAATTGGGAAGAGAAATGAGAGCAATGCAAGAAAATCATGAAAAGCAAGTCAACAACCTGTTAAAGCAGACCCAAAAAATACTGAAGAAAACAACACCTTTAAAAATAGGCTAACTCAATTGGCAAAAGAGATCCAAAAAGTCAATGAAGAGAAGAATGCTTTAAAAAGCAGAATTAGCCAAATGAAAAAGGAGGTTCAAAAACCCACTGAAGAAAATAGTTCTTTACAAATTAGAATGGAGCAGATGGAAGCTAATGAGTTTGTGAGAAAACAAGAAATTACAAAACAAACCAAAGGAAGGAAAAAATAGCAATGTGAGATATCTCATTGGAAAATCAATTGACATGGAAAATAGACTCAGGAGAGACAGTTTTAAAATTATGGGACTACCTGAAAGACATGATCAAAAAAAGAGCCTAAACATCATCTTTCATGAAATTATTGAGGAAAACTGCCCTGACATTCTAGAACCAAAGGGTAAAATACATATTGAAAAAATCCACCAATCACCTCCTAAAAGACATCTGAAAACAAAAACTCCTAGGAATATTTTAGCCAAATTTCAGAGTTCTCAGGTTAAGGAGAAAATATTGCAAGCATCAGAAGGAAACAAATCAAGTATTGTGGAAATACGATCAAGATAACACAAGATCTAGCAGTTTCTACCTTAAGGGATCGAAGGGTTTGGAATCCGACATTCCAGAACTCAAAGGAACTAGGATTAAAATCAAGAATCACTTATCCAGCAAAACTGAGTATAATACTTGAAGGGAAAAAATTGTCATTAAATGACATAGAGGACTTTCAAACATTCTTGACCTGCTTTTCATGCTTTTCTTGCATCTCTCTCATTTCTCTTCCCAATTTTTACTCCACCTCTCTTACTTGATTTTCAAAATATTTTTTGAGTTCTTCCATGGCCTGAGACCATTGAATATTTATTTTGGATGTTTGGGATACAGAAGCCTTGACTTTGATGTCTTTCCCTGATGGTAAGCATTGTTCTTCCTCATCTGAAAGGATGGAAGAAAATATCTGTTCACCAAGAAAGTAACCTTCTATAGTCTTATTTTTTTCCCCCTTTTTTGGGTATTTTCCCAACCAGTTACTTGACTTTTGGTTCCTTTGTCAAGAGTAGGGTATACTCTGGGAATCTGTAAGATCTTAGTTCTTCCTAGGTGGCACAATCAAGCATGTACACTGGTCTGGGAGTAGACAGATTTTTGTGCCCAAAATCTTAGTAGTTTCCTCTCCACAACCACCTGGCCTCCAGTTCCGCCTAGCCAGAGCTGGGGGACTGAGATTCAGTTAAGCTGTGGAGGCAGAGCTGACATTCAGTGTGAGATAAAGATCAGCTCCCTCAGGGCCTCTACAAAGGGCTGAAGTAAGAATGGACTGCTCAGTGCCCTCAGGGGTTTTACAATCCAACAATGGATGCAGATTGCTGTGGGAACTGCTGCCTACCTGATGTAGCCTCTGTGGCCACTGCCTGAGGTTGGAGCTATGGGAAGGCCCTTCTCCTTTTCCAGCCAGCTGAAAAAAACTTCTCACTGACTTTTGGTGCCTGTGTGTTAAGGGATCTGCAAACCTGCTGCTGCTGGGACTGGGGATTCCGTGACTGGAGATTCTTCCCCTCAGATGTCCTCCTCCCAGAGCCATGCCATGCCACATGGCCAAGGGTGGGCTGGGCTCCTCTCCGGCCAGTGCAACAGATGTTTCCCGTGGGCCTTTCAGATCACCCTGGGCTGGAAATCTCCTCCACTTTGTTGTTCTCCACTTCTGCTGCTCCAGGATTTGTTGAGAGTCCCTTTGTACAGGTATTTTATGGGCTGTGTGGTGAGAATAGAAAATTTGACTTTCAAACACAAGAATCAAGACAAGCACGAAAAGGTAAACAGGAAGGAGAAATCATAAGGGACTTAACTAAAGTTGAACTGTTTACATTCCTACATGTAAAAATAATATTTGTTACTCTTGAAACTTTTCTCAGTATTTGGGTAATTGGAGGAATTATACATATATACATATATATATATATATATGTGTGTGTGTGTGTGTGTGTATATATATGTATATATATATGTGTGTGTGTATATATATATGTATATATATATATATATATATATATATACATATATATATAAAGAGGGCACAGGGTGAGTTGAATAGATATCTAAAAAAATAAAACTAAGGGGTGAGAGAAAAATATGTTGGAAGGAGAAAGAGAGAAATGGAATGGGGCAAATTATCTCATAAAAAAGACAAGAAAAAGAATTTTCAATAGAGGGGAAAAGGGAAGTGGTAAGAGGCAAAAAGTGAAGCTTACTCATCACATTTGGCTTAAGGAGAGAACAACATGCACACACAATTTGTATGAAATCTATCTTACACTACAGGAAAGTAGGGGAGGTGGGATTAGTGGGTGGGGGGTTGATAGAAGGGAGGGAAAATGGGAGGAGGAACTAAGAAGAAGCGAACACTTTAGGGGAGGGACATGGTCAAAAGAGAGAATAGTATAAATAAGGGGCAGGAAAGGATGGAGGGAAATATAGTTAGTCTTTCACAACATGACTATTATGGAACTCTTTAGCGTAACTACACATTATATAGCCTATACTGAATTGCTTGCCTTTTCAGTGAGAATGGGTGGGGAGGAAGGAAGGGAGAGAAGTTGGAACTCAAAGTTTTAGGAACAAATGTTGAGAACTGTTTTTACAACTGGGAAATAAGAAATACAGTTAAGGGGGTATAGAAATATATCTAACCCTACAAGAAAAGAGAGAAGGTGAGGATAAAGAAAGGGAGGGGTATGATATAGGGGAGAACAGATTGGGAGAAGGGGTATTCAGAATGTAGGGTGTTTGGGGCTGGGGGAGAAGAGAGATGGGGAGAAAATTTGGAACTCAAAATCTTATGGAAACGAATGTTGAAAACTAAAAATAAATAAACAAATTTTAAAAAAATAAATAAAAAATAAAAAAGATTTCACAGTCTTAGGGGAATGGGGAAAAGATTAATTTCCTCTAGAGAGAAGAACCAATAGCTAATGGATTCAAAATCAATACAGATTAACAAGAAAAAAATTGTTTACTGCTCAATTACAAGCAGGGATAGATTTTTGGGAGAATAGATGGTATTCCAACTAATGAACTGAGATGTCTTGAGAAAGGATTAATATTAGGTTGAATAGGGAAGTAAGAATTGACCCTACAGATCCTCTTGAAACATTGTATCCAAGTTCATCACACCTGCAGGGAGAACAGGAAACTGGCCCAGCCCCAGCTCACATTAAAGAAAATACACCTCTAGGAAGAATGATGACCCCAGATCTGCAATTACAAAACAGCAAACAATGACTAAGGCTATGATAGTGGATTCATGAACTCCAGAAGCATAGCTGACTCTATATCTATGCTGCTTCTGATTATTGTCTCCTTGTTTCTTTTTGGCTTTTTTTCTGTTCCTCTTGTTTGCTAGGTTTGTTTCCTGTAGGCTTAGTACCCTCCAACTGTAGATGCCTGACCGCTCAAGTCTGATGTCACTCCTTGTCCAAGACTATGCTGTGTCACCCCTGGATCTGGCATTGACCAATCTCTGGATGGTGGCTAAAGAACAGCCCCCTTGACTCTTGAGGCAAAATGCCTTCCACATCCAGAAAAAGAATTATAGAATTCTATCACAGAATGAAGCAGACCATTTTCTTTGGTAGTATGTTTTGTTTTATAATTTCTCCCTTTCATTTTAATTCTTCTATGCAACATGACTAGGGTAAAAATGTATTTAATAGGAATATATGTGTAGAACCTATATAAAATTGTATGCCGTCTCAGGGAGGGAGTGGGGAAGGAAGAGGGAAGAAGAGGGAGGGAGGGGAAAAAATCTAAGATATATGGAAGTGATTATAGAACACTGAAAACAAATAAAATAATTTAATTTAAAAAATAAATAAACTTAAAAAAAAAAAGAACTACCCCTTGAATGGAACCTCTTGGGATAGGGACAGCTCTATGTCCAGTTTCAGTGGGAAGTAACTATAAATAAAGAAACATTCCATCCTTATCCCTAGAGACTTGGGGCCCTATTTGTTTGAGGGGGGAATGATAGGGTGCTTTTGTTCAAACCCTAAGATATTGTTTTATGTGCTTATTTTGTATTGTCTCTGTTATATCATTGTAATGTTCTGTGGATACCAGCTACCCCAATAATGTATGTAATGGCTATGAAAGATCTCAAGGCTGAATGTATTGTCAATGTATTGTTAATGGAATAGGAAGATCTTTCTCTATCCATTAATAGGCCTATGTGATCTGCTTAAGTCACATGGAAGCCTAAGTCACATGAGTCTAAATCACATGGACTAGGAAGGGAGGATTGGAGCTGAGAGGAAGTGAGACAGAACAGACAGAGATGGGAAAGAGAGAGGAAGCAAGCAGCTAGTTGTGAGTGAGAGAAGTGATTTTGCTTAGGGGAGTCGGTTTGTGGGAAAGTCTGATAATTACTTTTGGTTATTATGATGGATTTGGCTTTTTGGTATTTGAATAAATGTCTTAGTTCTCTCTTCAATGAAAAGAAGCTGTTATATTACTTTTTTTTACTTTGGATTTTATATATAATTTTATAATGGGGCATTTTAGCACAGATACTGAGAACTAATATAGAACAAAATATAATACTGTTTTCAACATTTTCAATCTGTTTAACTGCCATAGTTGGTTCATCTCACATAACAGAAAAAAATGTTTTCTTGTTGTTTTACATTTATATGGATGTAAAATGGATAAATATTGTTGTATTATTTTTTCAGACACTGTTCATTTACTGGCAACCTAACATATACTAGCTATTTTTATCTTTCTGCATGACATGTATTTGGTGCTGAAAACAAAAATCTCTTTCTACCTTTTCCAGATACCGTTTTGCCTTGGCTATGTCTTTAAAGTTAGGTTTTACAAATTTTTCCAGTTACAAAGGTTTTTCATGATTTCCTTGTGAGGCCTTTTGTAGTCTTCTCTCCTGATCATTTTTTTGTTTGTCTGTTTAAATCTGTGCTCTTTTACTAGCTTCTACTTGTTAGACTTACTAAATTCACTCCCCTTTCTCAAAATTATTTCAATTACAGCAAATATTTCTCCAAATTAGTTCAAATATAACAAAATTATTTCAATTGCTCTATCATCAATTGAAATTAGCTGCTTAATGAAACTCTCATATCTTCCATCATTGTCTTTGCCTTCTTTAAACTGAAAGTATGCTTGCTCTAATGCACCAGGTAAAACTATGGAAAAATATTCTTGACTTGGTTCTTTTTGTTTTTCTTAATCTTATTTCACGTCTAAAACTGCTGCCTCTCTGAAAAGCTGAATATTTTGCATTCTTTTCTTCCTCTCCTGACATATAGCTGAGAACCACCTCATATCACTAAAAAGGAAATTAATTTGACTAGGTATTCTTTCAGTAGGCCTCCTCCATGATCCACAGTATTTTGCCAATTCTGCTGAAGTAAACAAATACCTTTGGATGTTTTGGGGAGGGAATTTATTTTAAATATTAGATGTGAACATAAAATTGTTACATAACATAAAGTCGAATAATAATAGCTATATATATTTAAATGTCATTTTCCTAAATGATGGAATTCAGGATCCTTTTGTTTGGCATTTCTGCAATTCTATACTAACTAATAATCTTTTGTTGATGAAATTTGTGTGAGCTAAAAGGGATATTTAAATGCTGTACAGTACTATAATTGTTTGCTTTTGTTTGTACCAATTCAACTCAATTCAATGTGCATTTATTAAGTGCTTAATGAGAATTTCTCTTTGCTGCCTGTACAATTCTAAGGACCAACTGTACTCTTGCCAATTCTGGCTTCCAGTAAAGTTAATAGTTGCTAGGAACACTCATTTGAAGGGAAAAAAATCTATTCTTGCCACATGTACACTGAACCTAGAGTAGTATAATTGGGTATTACTTACTTAGGTAATCTCTTTTTCATGGAAATATAGCCTTTTGCATTCACTAAAAATCATTTTATTTGCAATTGATATCCCTAAAGACACAGAGACATGGCAAAGTTCACATGACCTATCCATGGTTGGAATTTTAAAACTTAAATAACTTTCAACTACTTACAACTATTGTTTAGCTAATCCCAAAAAGGTTTAATAGCTAAAAACTTCACTAAGGATAACCTTGTATATGATTTCATCACAGAATTGTGAAATGCAGCACTATTCTATGAAAATAAAGTTGATTTCATGAGGTTTATTGGAAAAAGTGTAGGACAAAACCAATGTGGATCTGGTGGTTTTCACTTGGTTTGTTTATTAGAAGAGCAAGAACAAAAAGTCATTCACTGTATAGGCGAACTTGGTTAAATAGACTGAAAACATCATCTTCAACCCCCTTCTACCCATTGTGGTTGAAAAGTAATGGTTATAACATTAGTTCTTCTGTACCACTAATGAGGAAATGGATCCAGTTTACTTTATTCTGCCTCATGTCTTTTGATTTTCTTGTGTTTCAATACCTTTGCTATTGAAGGAATTCTAAATGTATTTCTTGCAGGGAGATATTTGCATTCTCTGAAATTACTTGTGTAGAAGAGTAGAAAACAGTGGAGATGCCCAAATAAATGACAATTTACTAGACTCAGATAAATGATGTCATTAAACATTTCATTGGGAGACTCTGGTTTGTATCCTAGGTTGTCAGACAGACCTATGCAATTTATTCTTCTCAAAGATGTTAGATTATCTTCGTGTAAACCACTTAAAAGAAGAAAGGTTATTCAGTCATTTAAAGTTTGAACAGATAATGCAATTTCAATCCACCCTCCCCACAGCAGCTAAATTCACAGTTGTGAAGTATAGGTTTCATCACGTCACTACACTGCTCACAAAACTCCCTATTGACTCTGCTATGAAACCTGTTATTTCATTGCTATAAAATATAAACTCTGCTTTTTGGCATTTAAAGTCCTCCACAATTTTGAAGCAGCCAACCTTTCCAGGCTTATTACTCCCCATCACATATTCTAGATATCTAGCCCAACTGGCCTGCTAGCTGTTTCTCATACATAACAACTCATCTCCCATCTCCATATCTTTTGCACAGATTATCTATCTTCCCAGCCTAGAAAGTATGCATGCCTTCACCCTACTTCTTAGGATCCATGTTTCTTCAAAGTTCAAATCAAGCATTCTCTTCTACAAGAGGCTTTTCCTGGTTACACCCAACTGCTAATGTCTCCCCCAATCTCCCAGAAAAGTTCACTTATATTCATAGACTCACAGATTTATAAAAGGGTTCAACTATTTCAGTGCCTTCATTTTACTATTAGAAAAACCAAGGCCCAGAGAGGTTAAATAATTTGACCACACAAATAATAAATGGCAAAGCTAGAATTTGAACTCAAACCCAGCATTCTTCTCACTGTTCCGGCTGGCTTTCTTCTTTGTGTTTACTTTTGTGTGCAATAGAATGCAAACTTCTTGAGGTCAGGGATTTATTTTATCTTTTTATCTTCCAATGCCTAGCATAGTGCCTGACCCATAGTAGGAATTCAATAAATACTTCTTAATTGACTGAATTCCTTATAACTACTTTTGATATTATAGTATCACGCTCATAATGACCTTCTGGAAGGGGGAGTGGAAGAAAATCTAGTAAGCTACTAAACAGAACCAAAGCATTTTTAAAAAATTCTGTTCGGTAAACTGGCCCATAATTTAAGTGTCCTGACTCATAATTTGTACCAAGGAAAGATAAACATGTTTAGATCAAGTAAAAATTTACCTTAAATTGTACCCACAAAACATCACTGGTCTAGATTTCAAAAGACTACTGCTGGAATTGAGAAATGGGTGCTTATAGCCAAGAAAGAAAGAAATCCATCAAAGCTGCTCTAAAATATAAATAGCAAAGATTATTTTTTTCATCTATCATTGAAGTGAAAACATCAAAGGAATTTGAGCTGCAAAGGGAATATCTACAGCTTGGGATATAGATGCAGTTTTGAACTTTCATTAATTTACCCATAGGAACTAGAAAATCTTCAGAAATAGTATCACCCTTCCTAACATGAAATATTGTCAGAGTAAATATTTTCCACTGGTAATTTTTAGTTCAGGGATTCTGTCCACAAAGTCTAGTAAAAGAGGGACACAGCAATCATATTAGCATCTCTGAACTTTTGATTTAGTTATCAGTACCACTCACAAACTTAGCAAGAAAAAAAAATAGAAGCAACTGAGAAATAGTAAAAATAATTTAGAGTTGGAGGGAATACAATAATGTTCTTGGGAATTGTGATAAGTACTCTTTAATAAATATTTCACAGAAGCTAACATGATTAATTGTACCCTAAGGATAAAATCCTTCCTTAAGTATGTTGAAACTTATGTTCCAATATTCAAAATAAATTCAACATAAAATAATTGAAAATATTTCATAACATTAAGAAGAAAAGTTTTTTTATACAGTTGCACTGTTGACTTGATAATGGATGATATTAATAAAAATAATGTTGATCTAAATATTATTTTCTGGTCTGTAGGCCCAAGAATAGTTAGGGTCAGAACCTGTGGTTTCACCGGCATGGGAAACTCCCAGGTGATGAAACTTCCTCTATTCTTGTACAGAGACACATTCTCTGCTTTCTAGAGTTTATGGTTAAGTGACTTGTCAAAGCTCACACAGTCACCATGTGTCAGAGGCAGAATTTGCTCCCAGATGTTCCTGGCATTGAGTCCAGCTTTCTATTTACTACACTAAAATTTAAAATAAATCCTTAGCAATTCTTCAGGATCTAAAAGAAAATATGACATTATTTCCTACTACCAGATGATAGAACCTGCTAAACACTCAATTGGCTTAGGGAAAATAATACATTGAACAAAATATTAAAAGAAGTGGGTTTCATAAAGAGGAGAAAGGCAAATGGCATACATAACAGCAGGTTTCTAGAGACTATGGGATAAACACTCTATTTTTTCTCCACAAATTTTTTATTGAGCATGCACAATCACTGTAGCACCAATGCTATATTCACAGCACCTGGGGTGGCTATGAATATGCCAGCACAGTTCTGAATCAGAAAATACAACAGACTCCACTTGGAAGACAGAACCAAAACATTTATTCAAACACCAGAAAGCCAAATTCATCACAGCAACAAAGAAATTTATACACAATAACAATGCAGGGGGCACTATCATCCCCAAGCCTTCCCTCTGTTAGGCTTCCCACAAACCAGCTCCATTAAACAAATTACAAATAAGCTCTCCCACTCCATCTAGCTGCTACCCCAGCTGCCTGCTTTCCCTGTCCTTTCCTGCTCTGACTAATCTGACCAACTTCCTCTCAGCTCTTCTCCTGTTCCACTGTTCCTGCCCCATCCCTTCCTGTTCCACCTGTTCAACAAGCTCCTCCTATCACAGGCTTCATGTGACTCAAACTCATGTGACTTAGATTTCCAAGTGATTTAAGCAGGTCACATAGGCCTATTAATGGATGGGAAAGATGTTCCCATTCCAGTAAAAATATATTAACAATACAACAAATCTGTTGGGGTCCAAGGATCTTCTATTCTAGGTCATTAAGGTATCTGGAAGCTGAACCCTCTAAAAGAGGCACATTCATTCTTGAAACCAAGAAGTTTTTAACCAAGTGTGGAAGCACTTAGACCAGGGGTGGGGAGGCTGCAGCCTCAAGGCCAGATGTGGCCCTCTAGGTCTTCAAGTATAGCCCTTTGACTGAATCCAAACTTCAAAGAACAAATTTCCTTAATAAAAGAATTTGTTCTGTAAAACTTGGAATCAGTCAAAAGTCCATACCCAAGGACTAGAAGGTCACATGTGGCCTCTAGGCTGCAGGTTCCCCATTCCTGACATAGACAATAGGGAAATTTATTAGTCTAATACTAACCATATAAACCCTGTGAAAATTGGAAGCTATCATGGACTCTCAGAAAAAATTCTCATTTCAAAACAAATACACAGATCTAGCAAAACTAAATCCAACATGTTGAAAACAAACTCCTGAATAATAATGTAAAAAAAATACAAGTTATTCTTGAAAATAGGATGACAATGGATTATTTCTCTTAGCAGTAGGATATACCCTGATATAAGGCTATGTTAACTCTCAACTGCAAGAGAAGGTTATTAGTTACTCTTTTGTCCTTTAGAAGGAATGAGAAAGCTCCCCTGGGCAACTGTGATAGAAAAAAAAGAAAAGGGAAAATTCAGGAGACTGATGTTCTAATAGGTTGGGGAAGGAAAAGGAAGAGAATGGGAAGGTATGGGAAGGAAAAGGAGAAGGAAAAACAGAAAGGGTCCATGGAAATGGAATTTCCCTTTTTCTAAGAAAGAAATTAGGGGCAGGTTGGGAAGGGCATCCCTTTCCCTTCAAGAAAAGAAAGCCACTTCCTCAATTCAATCTACATTGCCAGTTTTGAATCAAGAGTGTGTCTTGCCATACTCACAATAAGAAATTACCCCTTCAATTCATGATCTGCTCACAAACATTCTTGTAAAAGACAGAATAATGTAATGAAAGTGGTGCATTTGCCTATGCCCTTTCACCATTTGAAAAATCTGGAATATATCAGTTGTTAATTCTGGTACTGCTAAGGATGACAGATCTGAAAGTGGCTTATTACATGAAAATTCATTATAGTATATCAAGAATGTTATTGCAAATTACATTGATCTAGGCCATTGTACACAGAATATGTACACTCTAGGAGAAAGCATTTTATTTCAACCTCTGTGAGCTGTACAGCCCAACAGAAAGTGAAAAAAGTAGCATCTCTGCAAACAGTCCCTTTATCCAGGGAGAAGAGATGACAGACTCCGCAGACCTCCTCCCACTACATGTAAAAGAATAATGAGTACATCCTCACACAGCTGCATAGCTTAGTTTGGCTATGTGACCCTGAGTGGGAGAGCTGGAAAAGAATCCAACTAGAGATTGCCATTACTATAGTGATTGTGTAAAGATGTTTCCTGGTTTGCACCACACAAAGCAATATTGCTCTTTATGCACATTGGAAAGGTGCCCCTTAAAGAAGAACTACTGCTATAGTGGGTATGGGCCCCTCCAGGGCCAGCTATGCTATAATCAACTCTCTCAGAACATCTAGGATGAGGCCAAAGTTTGTCTTTCATCTGTGGCTCAATTGTATGCATTATTAAGCTTGAGATTTATACAAATTTATGCTAGGTGAGGGTAGTTAGGGGGTATAGTAGACAGAGTGTCAGGCATGGAGTCTGGAAGATTCATCTTTGTGAGTTCAAATCTAGCCTCAGACACTAGCTGTGGGGCCCTGGGCAAGTCACTTAACCTGTTTGCCTTGGTTTCCTCATCTGTAAAATGAGCTGGAGAAGGAAATGGTAAACCACTCCAGTATCTTTACCAAGAAAACCCCAAATGGAATCAAAAAGCACCAGACACAATTAAAAATGACTTAACAACATATAAGTAAGGTCAAACATCTTTTCCCTATTTTTGATAAAATAACTGACATTAATTTAGCCCTTTAGAGTTTATAAAGCATTTCATATACATGTTATTTCATTAGATACAATAACCCTGTATAGGGGTAATTATCCCCCTTTCCTAGATAAAGACACTGAAGCTTGGCTAAATTGAATTACTTACTCAGGGATATGATGTTAGTAAATGACCAAACCACAATATGAACCTGTATCTTCCTGATTCCAAGTTCAATTCTCTTTTCACTATGCTCTACAGACTACCTCCCAATTACTTAGGATCCAGTGTTCTCCTTTCAACTCACTGGGCTTGCAGTGTCAGGCACTGCTAATGCACAAGCTAATATTGTGGGTTTTCCATCAGACCTGCTGAAACCTAATGACTTTTTAGCCCATTCCCTCAGAACCAACAACTAATATTGTGAATTTCAGTAAAAGAAGACCAAAAAAATTAGGTGAGAAAAATGTCATTTTATTGAGATAGTTTTTAATGTGTGACACATTCTTTCTCTCCCATTAAGAAAGAAAAACGATATTCAAAAAATGCAGCGTGTTCTATCTGCCACTGGATAAGTACTGTGTTGTCTTTTAGATTACTTCAAACTTGGTAGGTAATTAGTGTCTGATGGGAAAACAGCGAATACAATACAAAGCATTTTTTTTTAATCCTACTCCATTTGTCAATTCATTGGATAAGGACTTTTATTTTTTCTTAGTCTGTCTGTAATCCTAATGTCAGGGACTCTCTCCTCAAACGAGGAATTCAGATATACTTTAAGTTAGAACTAAGAAACTTCAGTATCTGAAACTTCTCTGGCAGGTGCTACCTGATCCTCCTACATAAAAGTTGCCTCACAAAGACCTCCAAATACAGAATAGCTTTTTCTACATTGTAAAGACCACAAAAAAGGATGTGTCTCAATTGATAGTCAAGGGCTTCACCCTCTGGTGAACTATGATCTCTAACTCCCTTCTGTGCTCTTCCCCTCATCACTTAAAATCTAATGCCTCACTAAGGGAGAGACAAGGGTTTTTTCTTCTCTGTCAGTGTTCTGTCTAATTCCTCTTTCACTAGCCTCTCCCCTCTGCTGATGCTGACCTCTAACCTGGAGGGTTAGAGCTTTCTCAGCCTTCTGATTGTCCCCTACTTCCAGCAGGTACTATGGGTACCTACTGCCACTATGGCAGGCCTAAGTTTGGTTTTCTGGGTTTTTATGGTTTGGATCTCTTCCGGTAAATGGTGTTAGTTGTTTAGAAGCTGAACTTTGGAATGATTGAGTTCACTGCAACCTCAGCTAAGAGTACAGTTATCCCTTCCACCTCACAAGGGTTATGGATGCCCCTACAATCTGAAAAACTCACAAAAATTTTTGACCCTCCCTTCAGACCAGAGAAGTCTGAATTATTATGGTATTAAAAGATAAAATATACTATCATATATGTGTGTATCATAAAATATACTATAAAATACTATATAAATATTTCATGCATTTTTGAGTTTCTAAACTTTTTCTGTGTCATAGGCTGGCATTTGTCTTTCATCTACAGCTTCTGCAAAACTAGAAAATCCCCATTTGATTTCTTATGCCAACCTGCGATATATTGAAACCACAACTGGCAAAGTTCAGTTGTGGAAGGGCTAACTGTATTATAACTCATTTTTGGTGCTGAATCAGTGAGTGACTCTGAACTCTGCTGTGTTATACCTGGTCCCACAAGGCCACCATTTATAAATAGAATCTTTTCACTTGCCTAGGGAGACCTGCTTCCTAAACTGATTAAGCAAATATATGCTTTCCTTTACAGGGGAACTCTTGGTGAGTCCATAGTAATTTACTTTCTCTTTCTCCTAATATCTGAACAATAAACCTCCTTATTGAGTCAGTATCCATGTCTAAGTCTTGTGGGAGTTTGAATAAACACTTCTACTCTTTCTTTTTGTCTTTTCATCTTCCATCTTCTCAGGAGGAGGAGAAGCAGGCCCACGTAATGCAAATCACTATAGACTATTATTTCTCAATGATCTCCAAGTTTAGGAGAGAGGGACAGAGCCAGTGCTCCTGGAAGTTTGTTCCCAATGCATGTGTCTATCACTGAGAGTGAAGGGATATTCTGTGCTACATATAGAAAAATAACAAATGCTAATTAAAATAATTCTCTCAGATTCTTATCATTCTGGGCACTCTAACTGTGTAATGGGGGGAAATGGCCATGAATACCAAAGACTTTGATTTTGTCCTACACTAACTGCTATAATTGCTAGAGTTAGTATTAAGCAGAAGACAGCCAGTGGCATATAAAGATAGGGGGAATGAGGACACATGGAAGGAAACAGGAGCCAGAGTTTGCCCCCAGGTGCTTTGACCAGTTCAAAGACTCATTGGGCAGGTTATTTGAGCAGAAAAAGTACCAGTACAGGCAAACTGGCTCCTGTACATTTTGCCCATTTTTTCTCCTTGTGTGTTACAGTAGTTGTCACCTAACCCTCCAGGAGACAAATGATGGTTCTCCTCCTTGGGCTGTCTATATGATCCCATGACTGCCCTATGCTATCCATAGTTCAGGTACAACTTTACTAGGTACCAGCTATACCTTTGGAGGAGTTGCTTTGTAATGATTAAAGTCATGGCTCTAATAGGTTTGGTGTGAGGAAAGTACTTCATAAATCTTATTGTGTCACGGTAATGATAGCTAAAATTTGCATAGTGCTTTAAAGTTTAAAAATTGTACTGGACATGGGTAATTTCATTTGATCCTCACAACAACCCTATGACTTAGGTGCTATTATTGCCTCTATTTTACAAGTAGGGAAACTGAGGTCAAGAGAAGTTAAGTAACTTGCCTGGGGTCACATAACTAGTAAGTGGATGAGACAAGATTTGAACTCAGGTCTTCCTGACTCCAGGCCCAACACTCTATCCACTATGCTGCCTAGCTACCTCACAACATTGCACATTATTACAATGATAACAAAGCATCCCATACTAGGAATTTCCTACCATGATGAAATTATAAATTTGAATCCCTCCAAAAATGATTATGTACATGTAGGATCTAACATCAATCTATTCCAGATTAGCTCAGAGCTTTTCAGGGAGACAGATTTAGGCTTGACTTAAGGAAAACTTTGAAATCATTAGAATATTCCATTTAACTACCTTGGGAGGAAATAGCTTCCCTGTCCCTTCAGGTCTTCAGGCTGGATGACCACTTGTCATGCATGTTGTAGTAAGGCTTCTTGGTCAGATGCAGGTTAGAGTGCTCTGAGTTTCTTCCACCTTTGATATGTTGTGACCTGACCATAAGACTATTCCTGTCTCTAGGAGGCATGCCCCCTAGATCTCAGGAATATGGTGGCTTTAAAGAACGGGCTTTCCTTAATATCCAAGTAATCCTGGACAGTTTAATACAAGATTGGGTAAAGGCAGGGGAATAATCTCAAGAGTCACACATAGACTATGACCTTGAGATTCAAAGCAGTTCCTGGGTATCTTCCTCTGAATGAACCTTGACTAATTTAAACCCCATTACTGGGGCTATTACTGATTCTCCAAATGCTAATTGCTCCTACCCCTCCCCAATTACCTTAAATTTACTTTGTAGATATTTTATCTTCTTTTACGTGTACATGTTCCATCAAGGTTTCCATCAATAGATAATATTTCTTGAGGGAAAGGAATATTTTGTTTTTGTCTTTGTATACCAAGCACCCAGCGCCATGCCTGGCACAGTGACTGTGCTTGTCTCCTTCACTCATTCATCATCCATGTTATCTACACTGTCAGTATATGTAAAACAAGGTTCTCTGTAAACTCCCTGATTTTTTTATCTTTACACCCTCTCACTTAATGATGACACTTTGGACCCATGAGTTCAATTGCCACTCCATTGCCAATGATTTCCAGCTCTATTTATCCAGCTCTTCTCTCTTGTAAACTTCAACCCTGAATCACTAATTGCCTATTTGGCATTTGGAACTGGATGTCCTGTAGGCATCTCAGATTAAAAGAACTCTATCTCACCTCTCAAATGCCCTCTCCTAAATTTACCTACTATCGTGAAGGACACCATCATTCTCCCTATCTCTCAGGTTCACAGACTAGATATCATCAACAACTCCTCCTTCAATCTCACTCTCCTCACATATCTTCACAATATCTCTCACATATGTCCCTTTATCATCATTCACAAAGCTACCATTTTAGCTTAGGCCCCCATCACCTATTTAAATAGCCTCCTATTCATCTTCCAACCTCAAATCTCTCCCCATTCTAACCTAACTTCTATACAACTACGAATGTGATTTTCCAAAAGTGCTAGTCTGATTTTGCCATCTCTCTATTTAATAAGCTGTAATGGACCTCTATTTCATTTAGAATCAAATATAATCCCTTCTGCTTGGGACTTAAATGTTTCCATAACCTACCTCTGTGCTACTTCTTTGTACATATGACAATCCTCTATATGTTCCTCATTTTGCCATATATCCCTTCTGGTTACTGTACAAGAAAATACATCTTCTTTTTCCATCCTTTTGGACTGGTTTCACCCTCATCCCTGGATGGTACTCCTTCTTTACCTCTCAGAATCTTGGGTTTCTTTTAAGACTCAGCTCAAGTAACCTACATGAAAGAAAAAAAAAACTAGAAAAATAATTTTAAATCCTCAATTAAAAACCAAAATAAAAATTCTAAAAATAAAAGAAGAAATAAATAAAATTAAAAGTAAAAAAAATCAAACTAATAAAAGTAGGAACTAGTTTTATGAAACAACCAATAAAAGATATAAACTATTAGTTTATTTGATTTTTTTAAAAAAGAAAGAAAAAAGTAACCAATATCAAAAATGAAAATGGTGAATGTACAACCAATGAAGATGAAATTAAAGCAATTATTATGACCTATTTTACCCAAATGTATGGCAATAAAATTGACAGTCTAAGGGAAATGGAAGAATATTTACAAAAATATAGATTGCCCAGATTAATAGAAGAGAAAATACAATACCTAAATAACCTTATTTTAGAAAAAGAAATTGAATAAGCCATGAATGCATTGCTTAAGAAAAACATCCCCAGGACCAAATGAATTTACAAGTGAATTCTATCAAATATTTAAAGAATAATTAATTTAAATATCATGTAATCTATTTGGAAAAACAGGTAAAGGAGTCCTACCTAATTCCTTCTATGACACAAATATGGTTTTGATATCTAAAACAGGAAGAACAAAAACAGAGAAAGAAAACTATAGACCAATTTGCTAATCTACATCACTACAAAAATTTTAAATAAAATACTAGCAAAGGGGGCACAGCCAAGATGGTGGAGTAGAAAGACTCACCTATGCTAGCTCCGAACCCACAGCCCATGGATTTCCTCTAAAAAGAACTCCCAACAAATTCTGGAACAGTGGAAACCGCGCAGCAACACAGTGAAAGAGATTTCCGTTCCAGAGAGCCCTGAAAAATTGATCCAAAAGGTCCATCGTGCACCAAATGGGAATGGAGCCCTCCCCTGCCCCAGCCATGCAGCACAGAGAGGAGCGAGCAGATCCGAGCAGGGTTCAGGGACGGAATCTCCAGCCGCCACAAAGGTCCCTCCACCCACAGACGCACAGGTCAGTGATAGAGACAGGCTGAGAGGGGAGCAGGGTGTCTCCGGGACTCAGGCCCCTTCGGGAGGCAGCAGTAGAGGCAGCAGTGGCCAGAGGCTCTGGGAGCAGGCAGGAACTCAGCAGCAGCTCCATTACAAAAGGTCTCTGCATAAACCCCCTGAGGGAACTGAACCTGGGAGGCTGCCCTGCCCCCACCTGAGAACCTGATTTAATCTTACCCTGAATAGCAGCCAGGCCTGCTGCCAAAAGCCCTGAGGCTGGGGAGCAGCATTTGAATCTCAGACCCCAAGCACTAGCTGGACAGACCTAGGCCAGGGGTGGAGAGGACTCTCAGAAGTCAAGTAACTGGCTGGGAAAATGCCCAGAAAAGGGAAAAAAAATAAGACCATAGAAGG
>CM053771.1:213327594-213453734 GCA_028658325.1 Potorous gilbertii | reverse complement strand
CCTGCCTTCCCAAAGGGAATGGGTGGGGAGGGAGGGATGGGGAGAAGTTGGAACTCAAAGTTTTAGGAACAACTGTTGAGTATTGTTCCTGCTACTAGGAAATAAGAAATACAGGTAATGGGGAATAGAATTATCTGGCCCTACAGGACAAAAGAGAAAATGGGGTAAGGGAAGGGAGGGATGAAAGAAGAGAGGGCAGATTGGTGATATGGGTAATTAGAATGTTCAGTATATTGGGGAGGGGGGAGAGGACAAATGGGGAGAAAATTTTGGAACCCAAAATCTTGTGAAAATGAATGTAAAAAAAAGTTAAATAAATAAATTTATTAAAAAAAAAAACAAAACCCAATTCCAATGGTGCAGTCCAGGTGCATAAACTTGCAGAGAATCAGCCATCTTCAGTGGGGCAACCCAAAAATAAGGCAAGAAATTCACACCTTGTTGAGGAAATGTCATACTGTACTAAGGAGATATCATCAATGCCAAGTGAAAGCCCTTATCATTTTGGGAAGCAAGGAGGACTTTTGTGCTTTTTACTGGAAGATGTCATTGCCAGAATTGAGTGCCCTGCAATGAGGGAAGGACCAGAACAATGTCTGAGAATCTCCTCCATGCATTAAAATGTGGAACTGTTCCCTTGTACCATTGTGGCAGAGAGCAGAACTTCTGCACATAGGTAGAAGTTACAAGAGAAGAGGTTTCAACATAATATAAGTAACAAATTCCTGATATAAGCACTGACCAAAAATGGAACAGGCTACCTTGAGAAGTGGTGAGCTCCCTATCACTGGAGACTTCCAAGTGGAGACTGAATATGGCCACTTTCCTAGAGTATTTTAGAAGGGATTCGTGCTCAGCTAAGGGCTGAGTTAGAAACCTTCTGAGCTTTCTTCTAGCTCTGACACTTTGTAAAGAAACACAAAGAATTGGCAATTGAGGAATGGCTGAACAAGTTGTTGTATGATTGTGATGGAATACTATCATACAAACGACAAGCAGGATGCTCTCCGACAAACCTGGAAAGACTCACATGAACTGATGGAGAATGAAGGGAGCAGAACATTGTACACAGTAGCAGCAATATTGTATGACGATCAGCTGTGAATGACTTAGCTTATTCTCAGCGATACAATGATCCCAAAGGACTTTTGATGAAAAACCATATTCACCTCCAGCAGAAGAATTAATGGAGTTTGAAAGCAGATTAAAGCATACTTTTTTAAACTTTATTTTTCATAGGGTATTTTGTCTGTATTTTGTTTCACAACATGACTAATAAAGGCTATTTGCATGATTGCACATGTAAAAAAATATACTAGCAAGGAGAACACAACAGTATATCAAAAAGAACATAGATGATGAATAAGTGGAATGTATACCAAGAATGCAGGACTGGTTCAATATTAGGAAAACTTTAATAGCAAGAACAATAAATATCATATGATTATCCAAATAGATAAAGAAAAGGTTTTTGGCAAAATACAATACCCATTTTTATTAAAAATTCGAGAAGGCATGGGAATAAATGCTTCATATCTATCTTAACATGCTTAGTATCTATCTAAAACCAAGACAAAGCATTATGTATAATGAGTGTAAACTAGAAGTCTTTCCAGTAAGATTGAGGCAAAGCAAGGATGTCCATTATCACCACCATTATTCAATATTATACTAGAAATACTAACTATAGCAATAAGACAAGAAAAATAAATTGAAAGAATAAGAAAAAACAAGGAAACAAAGCTATTATTCTTTGCAGACAATGATGTTATACTTAGAGAATTCTAGAGCATCAGCTAATTGAAACAATTAGCAACTTCAGCAAAGTTGCAGGATATAAAATAACCCCACTCAAATTATCAGCATTTCTATACATTACCAACAAAGTCCAACAGGAAGAGATAGAGAAATTCCATTTAAAATAACTGCAGAAAATATAAAATACCTTAGTCTACCTGCCAAGAGAAGTCCAGGAATTACACGAACACAATTACAAAATATTTTTCACACAAATAAACACAGATCTAAGCAAACTTGGAGAAATATTCGTTGCTCATTGGTCGGCCAAGGCAACATAATAATAATGCTAATTCAACCTAAATTAATTTACTTATTCAGTCTCATATCAATGAAAGGACCAGGTAATTATTTTGTAACTCTAGAAAAAAATCATAACAAAATGGATCTGGCAGAACAAAAAGTCAAGAATTGCAAGGGAATCGGTGAAAAAAAAACTACGAAGGAAGGTAGCCTAGTTGCACCAGATTTCAAGCTATATTACAAAGCAGTCTTCATCAAACAGTCTGGTACTTGCTAAGAAATAGAGTGGTCTGTTGGCGTAGTAAATTAAGTACACAACGCATAGTAATAAGTAACCATAGAAACATAATGTTTGATAAACCCAGAGATCCAAGCTTTGGGGATAATAACTCATTATTTGCCAAAAATGCTGGGAAAACTGGAAATCAGTTTGGCAGAAAATAGGCATAGACCAAGATCTCAGACCATACACAAAGATAAGGTCAAAATAGATGGAAAATTTAGATAGAAAGAGGAATATAAGAAAATTGGAGGGGGCGTGGAAAATTTTACCTATCAGATCTATGAGTGAAGGAAGAATTTGTGACTAAATGACATGAAGATGATCATGGAAGGTATAAAAGTAATTTGGATTACATGAAATTTAAAAAGTTCTGCACCAAAAAAAGTGTGTGTGTATATATATCAAATAAATCAAAGAGAAAGGAAAAAGACCTATAAAATATTTATAACTACTCTTTTTACGGTGTCAAAGAAATGTAAATTTAGGAAATAGCTAAACAAATTGTGATATATCATTGTGATGGAATATTATAGTGCTATAAGAAATGACAAGCAGGATGGATTCAGAAAAACCTGGAAAGTTGGTATGAACTGAAGCAAAGTAGTGTGAGTAGAATCAGGAGAACATTTTAAACATTAATAGCAATATTATCACAATAATCAACTATTGAAGACTTAGCTACTCTGATCAATACAATGATCCAAGATAATTCCAAAGAACTTATGATGAAATATGTTATCCAGCTTCAGAGAGAAAAGTGATTAACTCTGACTGCAAATTGAAATATATTTTTTCACTTTGTAAATTTTGCTTGCTTTTTTATAATATGGCTAACATGGAAATATCTTTTGCAAGACTTCACACATATAACTGATATATCACTTACCGTCTCAACGCATTGCAGAGAAATTAGGAGGGTTTGTAGAGAAGGAGAGAATTTGGAAGTCAAAGTATTTTTTTAAAAAGAATGTTAAAAATAAATAATATATTTGAATGTCATCTACATGAAACTTTTCTTGATCCACCAATGCATGTTTGTGTGTGCCATGGCAAAATTACCTTGTATTTATTTTGCATATATAATCTAGATACAAATGGAACAATACCTCTCCCTGATTAGAATGTAGGCTCCCAGGAAGGCAGTAAGTGTTTCACGTTTGTCTGTGAAATGCCTGTTCTCCCAGTACTAAACACAGTTCCTAGCATATAGTACATACTCAATAAATTTTTCTTTGATTGGAAATTACAATGGTTTTAACTATGAAATGAAAAAACACAGAAAAATTCAAAAACCCTCTTAAATTTGTTATCCATTCCCCATCAACACAGCATGTTATCGCCTGCCTCCTGTTACCAACCAGGCACACAGGCCATTACATCTACTGGGCTATTACATCTACTTTATAATTATGTTAGCTGGTATTTATAGTGTGCTTTATATATGGATAGGTACTATTCGCATTTCATTTTACAGGGGAGGAAATTGAGGCAGATAAATGACTCCACCCAGAATCAGTTGTCTAGTAAGTGCCTTAGGAAGAACACAAACACTTATTAAGAGGCTACTACATACCATGTGTCAAGTTCTGTGTTTATGTGCTTTACAAATATTTCATTTAATCCTCATAACAACCTGTGAGACAGATGCTATTACCCCATTTTGCAGTTGAGGAAACTGAGGCAGAGGTTAAGTGACTTATCCGGGGTCACATAGCTCATAAGTTTTGAATTCAAGTCTTCCTGACTTGAGGCCCAGAGCTCTATCCACTGTGCTCCCTCATAGAGATATTGTCTCCGTTTCTCCCATCTGCAAATCACTAAAGCCAAGGCTCACCTTCACAGTCAGAAACAATCACAGGCCATTAGTTGTTAAGAAAAGAGGTCAATAATTAACAGAGGATCTCTCTCTCAGAGGAGCTATGAAAAGGGAACACTTTGAGCCAAAATATGAGAAATTGTTTTTAAAAAAATTATCAATACTTTTTATGTTCAGATCTTCATTTCTGGTATGCATCATTTTTTTTTGCGGGGATGTAATAAAACACAACCAATGTCCCTTACAAATAAAAAGTATTCCTTCTAAAAGCAAAAACATTGCCCAAATGGAATAAATAGAATCCACTCTCTGATTGAAAGTGAGATTTCAGTTACAAGTTCCTTATTCATACTAAACCTTGAATCATTGAGAAAGGGAAACTTCCTTATTCAACTAAAATAATGGAATGAGAAAGTTTAAAATTATAAAAAGAAATAAACAAAAAGCAGTAAGATTTAGGGAAATTAAGTCAGTTTATAACAAAGATACTTGGTATAAAGTGTGATACTACTTTTCTTTTGAAGTATAACATAGTCTTTAATATCTTTTTTTGGAGAAACTTCATAACACTATATTTACATTTAAGATGCTGCTTCCCATACAGTTTTAAAATATTTTATAGAGTGAAAAAGGTTAAGTACCTTACTATGAAATCTAATCACATATCTCCAGTTATGTCTATAATATTATTAGCATAATATTCTCTTAGCACAGCTCTACCAGCTTTTAACCTGCCTGACACTTTTCCTGTATTTGTGCTCTGTTTAACACAAGCAGGCTCACAGCTTCCTGCATGATGGTGATAACATATGCCTGGCTTTGTTGTTGGCAGCTGGAATGGAGGGGGAGACAATGCCCTTTGACCTGAGTAAAGTAGAATAAACCTTATCAGATCCTCTCCAGATATCATTAAAGGAAATGGGCTGGGAGGGCTAGCCCCTAGTAGGAAACATATATAAAAAAAACTGTCACTGCTAATCTTTTTGTTATGGCACTAGAGAATCACTTCTGTAAATTTCAGTCCTTCTAGACAATGAAATCAGAACAAGGAATTGAAGAAAGTAGCAAGAAAAGGTATAATATGCAGTAAATTATAGCATTTTAAGAGTTTTAAGAGTTGCATTTGCTTGTCACTCTAAAGTGTCAGAATAAATTATTTTTTATTATTTAATATTGTGGTTTGATTCAGAGCTGTATAAAGATTTAAAAGGTCATAGAAGGTGCAAACTTTTGAAAACACATTTCCACATAAATTGAAAGGGTTGTGCTTTTATTTCAATGTGTTCATTTTAATTCAATTATTAAATGTTTATTGAATACCTTCAACATATGAGGTATCACGGGAGATGCAATGAATAAAACATGATCCCTACACTCTAACAAGCCCTCAGTTCTACAAGCCAGGCAATATCTTACTAGAATCTCACAACTTGGTGAATTAGATGAATTAAGAAGAAAGTTGTTATATATATTTCTATAAATGGTATTATTTTTATTGCTGTTTGTTAAACTAACAAATTGTTCAAATTAACTGTCATTCTTTAAGAAAATTGAAATACCTCATGTATGATATACCTATTTACAATGAATAATATGGAGCCCCAGTTTATTCTCTGAGTTTAAACTAGCATTGAGGGCTATCAGAACTTCATATAAAAGGCTATAAAGTAGCTGGTTGACAGGTACAGCAAACTGGGATTCCTTCATCCACAAATGAGAACAGACTCTGCAGAGATAGGCATGAACATAAAAAATTGTATCAATCTATGACAGACTTTAAGATGAAAAAAGAAAAGTTAAGTATAGAGGCCTAAAATCTCTCTTTCTAAATGATATGAGAATGACTGATGGAAAAGGAACACTATAATAGATAAAGTGCTGGATTTGGAGTCAGGAGGACCTGGGTTCAAATCTTGCCTCAGCTGTATGATGCAGGACATATCATTTAACTTCTCTGGCTCCATGTGTAGACCAGAGGGATAAAACACGTTACCAGAGAGTCACATGAGGCCCACAATACTACCAAATGCAACTAGAACCATATTTAAAAAGTAATTGGGAAATATTAAACAAAATAAAAATAACATAAAACAGAGATGTGGTTTTCTAAGTCAATACGTAGTCTGCAGGGATTAGAAACAGGTCCCTGTTTCTAGTTCAGTTTGACACCACTAGATTTCTGGGTAGTGTTCCAGTGATCTTTGGTCCTCTCTGAGAACAAAGGACAACAACCAACCACCACCACCACATAGCTCTAGCAAGTCACTTTCCCAGTACACCCTCATCCATTTTTCTAACCAGTTAGTGGCAGAGACAGGACTAAGACTCAGTTCTCCCAGAATCCTACTCCAAAAATGGTGTAAGCTACACATTCATGGTTAGCTAATTATATGAT
This sequence comes from Potorous gilbertii, assembly GCA_028658325.1. Taxonomy (NCBI): domain Eukaryota; kingdom Metazoa; phylum Chordata; class Mammalia; order Diprotodontia; family Potoroidae; genus Potorous; species Potorous gilbertii. The sequence goes on along the minus strand of CM053771.1, from coordinate 213,447,200 downwards.
CTTTGACAATTGATTCAATCATTTTCTTCATCTGAAAAGTCAAGGGGTTGGAGTAGATGATCTTTAAGAAATCCTTCTATGACTATCTGAAGACTCTCCCAAAAAGAATGTGCAGTAGGCTAACAATAATTGTGAGTTATCTGATTCCTTTAATAAAATGATTTTTATGTTCTCATTCTAGTAACTCAGGACAATTAGAAAACAATTCTCACTGGGTCAGTTTTTCTCTTCATTTAAAAATACCAGCTTGCTAATTCTTATGTTTTCTTTTCTCTTCATCTTTCCTTGAAACTAACAAAAAAAATTGATGCAAAAGTCCAATAACAAACCTAACATGTTATATTTAACTCCTATTCACATTAAACAAATCCAACCATTTAACATTTTACGGTCATTAGTTTTCTATATTTGACAATCATTCTTCAACATCTATGAGCAAATAAGGTCTCTCTCTGTCTTTGAAGCACACAAGTGAATCCCTAAAAGTATCCATGTCAATTGGCATCATGATCATTCATAATCTTCATCATCTGCATCATCAAATGATATATCAAGTGTCAAATTAAATGTCATCACAGTTTTAGCCCACAGTTTACAGTATAAGTTGCACAGCGGTAGTTCTAATTTAAACTATATAATACAAATACAAAATGAATATGGAATGATGTGCACAATGACAAATTGACATATAGAAAATGATGAAACAAATAAAGAGCATTGCTGTTACTTACAAATATTACAAAAATATTTTTATGCATTAAAAAGAACAAAATATGGGGTATGTTAGACCAGATAGAGGGAAGAAGGTGTCAGGATATTATTTCTTATTTCTTGTTAATTAGGAAAGTATTATATAATGTTCTGTTGCATATCAAAACATCTGCAGAGTTGTTTCCCAGAGGACTAGATTCCCATAGCAACTAAGAAGACCTTTGTTGCTTATAGATGTATAAACCATAGACTCCAATTCAAAATTCAAATGCAGCTGTGTTGTACACTGGAGAGCAGGAATTGTTCCAGTGTATTTCTGATATCCTCCTCTCTCTTAGATTGTTAATGGCTCTTAGAAGTTGAGTCAATCTCAAGTGGCTCTTATAGACAATAATTATAACCACTCCTGTGGCAGAGAAGGTAGAAAATGGATTTGAAATTAAGTAGTTTTCCGTCTGAGTTTACAACATATAAATATTTTGGTAGTCGATCAGTCAGCCAAACATTTCTTAAGCTTTTACTAAGTGTCAGGTACTGTCCTAAGCACCAGGGTGGAGTGGGAGAGGGGGGGATGCAGAGATAGGAAAAAATTAGTCCTAACTTCAAGAAGTTCAAATCCTGATAGGAGAGAGAAACATGAAAATGACTAGGCATGTACAAGATAGAGAAAGAGAGAGAGAGAGTAGAAGGAAAGTAATCTCAAAGGGAAAGGCACTAGCAGCAGGGGGGACTAGGAAAGGCCTGAAAAATAAAGTGAAATTTGAACTGAGTCTTGGCAGAAGCCAGGGAAAGAGACAGAGGTGTAAAAGAGAAAATTTTCAAGGCATGAGGAACAGCATAATTTTTGTCTGTTCATATCTAAGTCCTAAACATCACCAATGTTAAATGTTCTCTCTATAGTGGCTAGTGCTAAAGAATTTTTCACTAGGGGCAATCAACTCTTCAGAGTACTCCCCCAGGCACACTTCTACTTTTATGGTAGAAAGAACAATTCTTTAAGCACAGGATTTCCTGTTCAGATGCTGCAAAATTACAAGAAACTTGGTTTGTTATAACTTCAGAGCCAAGGAATTACAACTAGTAGTAATAACATTTATTTGGCAGAACATAGATCAGATTCTGGGTCTATCTAGAATTTATCCATTTGTTTCCTTTCCCATTGAGTTGGTTTTTTTTAAGGCTTCTCACTGTTCTCACTTAAGTCTCTGAAGCAAATGTCACAGTTTTGTTTTATCTTAAAACTCCATATGCCTTAAACTTTAAGAGACCAGACCTGCTAAGCAACTCTACATTATCACAAGCACACAAAAGACAAAAATAATAAATAATAAGTCAGATTCAAACTTCAAGTATTTTAAGAGAACCAAATTCTTCAAGCATACTGCAATGATTGGCATGAACTATACAATTCAACATCCTCAGGAAAACTTCCTGCTCAATTCTGACATCTGTTCTGGAGAATGAACCAAAAAGGGACAAAGAAAAATCTATGCTCAAGTAGCTCCTAAAGAGAATCTTGAAGATCTTATGTCCAGTAACTCATATGATTTCCATATCAAATATCAAACTGACAGCAGTGCAAAAAAAGTATTACAGCATTAAATGGACTCTGAGATCAGATACTTTTACTTTATATGGATTAGAGTGATTTTCAATCAACTAATAACTGGGCATCCCCAAAAGAGTAATACTTCTCTCTGCATTATAGTGTCTAGGGATTACGGAAAACTCCATCAAACTAATACATCTGTCCAAGGTAATGAAGTACTATGAGTATTGATACAACCTAAAAAGAATCATAAAAATCATAGGCTCTCAGTCAAAAGGCCCCTCAAAAGCTATTTACTCCAACCTATTGGGATAAGAGTTAAATCTGTGATTTTACTGGTGTTGACCAGTGGCTCTGATTGAGGGGTTGTGAACTCCTTGGGATACTTAAGGATAGTTCAAAGGGTTCATGATAAAAATTTTTGAATAGTTTCAGAGTAGTAAATAATTACCCAGTTATGTTACAGTTTTATTTTTATGACAAGTATATATATGTTAGAAGCATTATAAGTTTGTTTCTTCGGTGATTCAAAACTTTTATGATCATTCTACTATTTTGTTGTTTGCATAGTAATTGTATCAAATTTTTACACATTATCACTATGTATAATGTCTTCTTGAAGTTTCTACATAAAATCTAAAGTCTTAAAGGAAGTAAGTCAATTTCACTGCCCTATAAGAACATTGCTAAATGTTAGAACTGGGAAGAAAATGAGTTTTTTCTCCCCACAGAAAGCCTTGGGGTCAGGGGCCAGGAGGAAGCTTGATACTTTCCCAAAAAGCAATATAGCCTTCAGTGAAATTTACAATTTCTACAAGAAATTGTTTCCAAAAATTTGCAAGGGCTTGACATTCTAATGCAAAGGGATTTCCAATGAATTTTGAGAAGTATATGTATATCCTCATTTGCATTCTTTATACTGTACAGGTAATCATACATTGTCAATTATGTAACTATATAATCAAATGATTAAAATGTTAGGAACTTTGCTTTCTTGCAGCACAACTGGCAGGCTACTTGAAAATCCTGCTAGATAGACATAAGCATGAGAAGTCATCATGAAACCGTCACAAACATTCTATTTATGGTGCCTCGAATTGAAGTTTGGAGGTTGTTTTCTGATTTCAACTTATTCTTTGCATATGTTACTATTCTGGGGAATATTCAAATGAACTAGTTGGAGACACTAGTCAATATTCAGGAAAGTTTCTGTGAGAGCATAACTAGTGTGTCAGTGGTAGAAGAGAAGAAAATCATGTCTAAAGAGATTCTTTCCTTAGAAATATTATAGTATGTTACATTATATATATGTATATATATATAATTTGCGTGTATATAAAATATATACATACATATATATCACACATACATATATGTATATAAATGAGGCAGTATATGCATATGTACTAAGCAAATTTATCATTTAATATAGTGCTTGTCATTAGTCAGTGAGTACCAAAACTAGGTACTCACTTTCATCAATTGGTTGAATGGTCAAAATTTAAAAAAAAAGAATGTTCATCTTTCAGCAACAGAGCTTGGAAAGCTCTCCTATTATTTTCTACCATATATTTGTAGAAGCAAACATCTTTACTTTAGTCACATTTTAAATAAGAATATAAATAAATTTTATTCAGAATTTCATTTTAGACTTTATTTTTTGGCATTGAGCCCAATATTATAAACTTACATTCAAATAAAAAAGTCCACCATTGAAATTAAGGTTATATTTGATTATTATGTTGAACATCAGGCAAGTTATCACTTATTGAATTAAAATGTTTTTTATATTTCACATTACTTACAAAGAAATGGAATGTGAAAGTCTTACAGAAAAGAGTAAGCATACAATGTCTTGCTAGATTATTTCTTTTAATTCTCACATTAATTTAATTCTCACAGAATTTCCCACATAAAATATTCATAAATATTTTGCTGATTTTTTAATTTTATATGGTGTTTAATAAAGGCAGAATAATATTTTGAATTTTACACTTACAATCATATAAAGCACATTTTTATTTGAAGTTGGAGAACAAAAAATATATTTTTGTAAACATTTAATAATTTAAATCTAAAAGAATATTGGGAATAATATCTTAAATGGCCCTAGGAATTCACAACATATTTTGTTGTTGTTGTTTTAAGTCATTCACAGAATAAAAATCACTGGGAACCATTGTTGTAGGTAGTTCCCAGTGAAGGACTTTTATTAATTCAAGTCAGCAACTTCTCTGCAGTTTACAACCTTAGGGATTACCTACAGCACAGAGTTTAAGTGACTTGCCATAGGTCACATAAGCATGGTGTCAGTAGTATGACTTGAATTTTCTGATTTTAATGCTGGCTCTCTCTTCTCACTGAATCCTTTTGAACGGTCAACTGGTCTCCACTTGAAGATCTCCAGAGATGTGCAACTCACTTTTTCCTGAGGCAGTCCTTTTTGCTCTTAGACAGCTCTAATTGTCAAAAAACTTTTCCTTATATCAAATCAGAATTTCCATAACATTTACCCTTTTCTATTACAACTGCCTTTGGGGGAAAAAATCCTAATCTATATTCTGCTATTATGAACCCAACACAAAGCCTACTGTTAACTAGTCTTTGTCTCCAATCTCTTCCCAACAGGTTTGCTCCTATGCACTAAGGATCACGGGAATTTTCCTTCAGACTTGCAGCTAAAATCTGGCATTTGTATTGTTTCTGCCATTAGGGTATGAGCTCCTTGAAAACAGGAATTGTCTTTCCAGTTTGCTTCCCAGCACCTAGTATAGTGCCTTCCACATGGTAACCTCTTAATAAATGCTTTATTCATTCATTCTTTTGTTCTGGGATCCAACCAAATTGGCTTTCTTTCTGTTCTTCACTTATGACATTTCATCTCTCATCTCCACATCTTTATACTGACTGATGCTATCACCACTACCGCCCCCCTCCATGCCTGAAATGCCCCTCCATGCCTGAAATGCACTCTCCTTTTAACTCTACCTCAAAAAAGCCCCTCTTTTCCTTTTGGATAACCCTCAGGCACCATCTTCTGCCTGAAGTTTTTCCTTATCCAGACAACTACTGCTACCCTCCCAAACTAGCACATATTTAACTATTTTCTAGATATTTATATATATTCATCTTATATTTATGATGTACATATTTTTAATTGCTTTCTCCCCCATTTATTTTTTGTACTTATGTCCTTAGAACCTAGTGTAGTATCTGGTAAGTAGTAGGCACTTAATAAACACTATTTATATTGGTGTGCTCTCAGCCACCACCAATAATTTTAGAATTTGAAATTTTTTATAAATAGATTTCATTTCCAATTCTACATTTCTATATAAATATGATTTTTCATATAAAATACATCATTCCTCAAATTTTATTTTCCTTCTTTATATTTCCAAAATTTAAATTGTTAATGCCTTAGGCAATGAATATCAACAATCAAATAATATGCATTTTCTTTCAAAAGTTAGGCCTTTTCATTTGAATTCTTCAAAAAGAGATGCTACTTGTTTTATGTTATATTATCTCATTATAATAGTAACTATAATCCAGTCTTCTACTGGATGAATTTTTAAAATTATTCTTGTGGTAGTCAAGTTATGAAAAGAAACACTGGTTATTCTATATATCTGTGACCAAAAAGGCACTAGTATAAGGGAATTTGGACAACAAGACAAATAGAAACCAGGTAGCAGACCTACATGATGTACCATACTCTCACATTCTGCTCTTTTTCTTTTGATTTTGGCTGCGTGGCACTATTTTGTTTTGTTTTTTGGATTGTTACCTAGAAATAAAGGTTTATTTCTATGATATTACTCATCCAAATGTTTTCAAATATCCAGCTGTAGAAAGTCACATAGAATAAATGTGTCTGTGTGTTCGTCCTTCATTGCCAAAGAAGACCATGCCATCAGAGAAATAATGACCTGACTTGCACTTGACTTTGTTTTGAGTGAGGGAGGGCTGTGCAGGTCACCAGTCTCACTTCTCCTCCAGAGCCATCTGAATCCAGTGACCAGGATGACCCAGGATGAGGCAATTGGGGTTAAGTGACTTGCCCAAGGTCACATAGCTAGTGAGTATCAAGTGTCTGAGGTGAGATTTGAACTCAAGTCCTCCTGACTCAGCACTGGTGCTCTATCCACTGCACCACCAGCTGCCCCTACATAGAGTAAATCCTAACACAGTGAAGGAGTTGTTATGGTACCTTTCACATTAAGTATTTGTTGAACAATGACCCACTACAATTTCAAAGAACTGATGATGAAAATATGGAATTACCTCCATAGAGAGAATTGATGGATTCAGAGTACATATTGAGGTATTTTTCCCATTTAATTTTTTCCCTTGATTTTTTTTCTTGGAATATGGCTAACGCTAACATGTCTTGCGCGTGTGTGTGTGTATGTGTGTGTCTGTGTGTCTGTGTGTCTGTGTATATATATATATATTTAATGGATTTTATTTTTCTTGCCTTCACAATGGTTGGAAAAGGAGATAGGAGAGGTAAAGAATTTGGAACAGAAAATAAAATTGAATTTTAAAAAAAGATAGATAAAACAAGCATTTGTTGAATTCATGTAGCTGAAAAAAACTAGTTAGGAAGTCATACTGTTAAGACTGGAACCCTGAAATAGTAACACATAGGCTCAGCCCAAATGAATTCAAACCAAGCCTTATTTCAGCCTAAGAAAAACAAGGTTTATTAAAGATCCTCCATATTGGCCAGACTCTTAAGGAATCTGAACATCTGTAATTCTAATGTAAGTGGGCCAGAGTGAATCTGAGCTGCTTCATGGAAACAAGATGGATCTTATATATAGAAAGACAGTGGGAGGGCTCTACAGTTGGCCAAGTAGTCAGGAGTGATTGGAAGGGAGGTACAGGGAGGATGTTGATGGGAGCAGCCAGTAGCCTGAAGTGACTAGAGGTCAGAGGCCAGGAACCAAGATAATGGGGTTTAAGATGGGATCAAGGGTAGGAAGTAGCCAGACTCAGTCCAGAGGTACAGAAAATGAAGGCTTAGCCTAGGTTAAGGGTAACAGAGAATTGGGTGTAGAGATAATGGAAAAATGTATAGCCTCAGGCAAAGGCCAGATCAAGTGGGGAAATTCAAAGAGAATTCAAGGTGGGGTTTTCCAGAGCACATAAATAAAGGAGATCTAAATTCTTTCGGGGTAAGGAGCAAAGGTCTAGGATTGGACTATAGAATCATAGGCTTGTGTGAATTTTAGAACAAAGGCATCTTAGAGATCCTCCCAAAAGTGACTTGACAAAGGTCATATGCATTATAAGTGACAGAGCCAAGGTTTAAAATCCATATTTTTTTAACTCCAAATCCAGTACTCTTTCTCCTACAATATGTTGTCTCCAAGCAACTTGGATTCTGTAGTCCAGATTTTGTCCCTACTTAGTTGTAATAGTTAGACAAGTCCCTTACTTCCCCCATTTCTTGCTTTTTTGGTAATTAGATAGGATTGGATTAAATGGTCTTTAAGATCCCTTCCTGTTCTAAACATCCTGTGACTAAATTTTTCATTTCATTCAGATGTGTCAGCTTTCTGCAGGCATACATTTTGCTGCAGTGTTATATCCTCTTATCCTACAGAGAAAGATGGTAAAAATGAAAAGGAGGTAAATGAGACCAAAGAAAGCTTTCGCAAGTCAAATAAAAAAACTCAGGAAGAACAAATTTGTGCAATTTTAAAAATTATTTAAGTTTTCAAGCTGAAGATAACTCTTCCAATTAGTGTAGTAAATTTTAGAGAGTTAAAATTGCTACTTCCTTGCACCTATTTTGATGTCTGTGGTTCATCCTGGACACATTTTCAAAGACATCTAAAGAACCTATCAGTCTTTATGAATCAGAAGACTTTCTCAAAAATGTACAACCACCATAACCATGTGTCCAAGCCTCTTCGTAGCACAAAATTAAAGCCTTACCTAAAGATTTAAGCCTAATACACCATCAAAGAAACATAGTAGTATTGCTGAGTAACCAGAATGATCCTGACAAAAACAAAGCATTTCTTTTAAAATAAACTTGTTTGGCATACCATTAAGGTTGTGCTATTATTAGTTCCAGGCAAACAGATGTCTTCCTGGATAAAATCCAAGCCAGGCATCTTTTAATTTTTTTTTTTTTCTGGCAAGCTACATACTAAATTGTTTTTTTTTCTCTAGCTAAGTAATTGAGGGGTTGTTGCTACAATGAGTCTTCACTGTAGCTACCATATTTGATATGAATTTGCAATCTTATTTTTAACTGCAGATAGTGAAATAAGTTTGTTCTAACAAATGTAAATACTGCAATTCCCATCTTTTTCTCAAAAATTTAGAAGTACCCACTGTCAGCTATGACACAAAATATTTAGAATCCTCTTTGGCAGCACCAATATTCATGCTTTGAAAATATGTGTTCAATTTCCTCCTAAAATGTATACAGAAAGCAGATTTAAAACATGACATGATTGGTCCACTATAGTTAAAGTAGTTAGAAGCAGTTATATACTTAAGGGTTTTCATGTTACCTTAAGACAGAACTTGCTTTTTTTTCAATTCCTGTATGTTACTTAAATAAATTTAATTCATGCTTTCTATTGGTAGGTATGATTTTTAATCCATATTAATTTTATGTGTACTAGACTTTAACTATACCTACTTCTGGGACTAATGTAAATTTCAATGATAAATGGAGTTATTTTAATTCCCAGAAAATATTGTTTTTATTTTAGCTTTTAAGTGATTTATAACCATAAAGTAAGTTCATCTATCAGTCTTATCTTCCTGACTACAGTAATATGCCACTGACAATTACTCCTAGGTCTTTAATCTTAACTGATCATTTTGGTTACATGATTTATGAAATTTTAACTCTTTTTATCATATTAATTTTATTTTTAAAATGAGTCAAGGCTTCAATGGTGTACTTCTTCCACTCCATACCTTGGTAGGCAGTTTTATGAGCTGTTGAAGCAAAGAAATTCAATCCCTTTTTTAGCTAATTGTGAGGCTTCATAAAGGGCTGGGGAACAATTATGGTGTTTGCTGTCTGACAACTCCAGGAGAAATGCCAGGAGCAGAACAGAGGTTTGTACACAATGTTTGTAGATCTGACCAAGACCTTTGATACTGTTAGTCATGAGGGCTTATGGAAAATTATGTCAAAATTTGGTTGTCTGGAGAAATTCATCAGCATTGTACATCAGTTTCATGATGGCATGCTGGCCTGGGTTCTAGTTAATGGGCAATGCTCTCATGCCTTCCCAGTCACCAATGGAGTGAAACAGGGCTGTGTGCTTGCTCCCATGCTTGTTAGCATGATGTTTTCATCCATGTTGTCAAAAGCTTTCAATGAGGTTGAACATAGCATCAAGGTCAGCTACCACACTGATGGTAAATTCTTCAACCTGAAAAGGCTACAAGCCAAGATGAAAGTGGAGAGAGTGTTGGTGCATGATTTTCTGTTTCTGGATGGTTGATCACTAAATGTAGCTTCTGAAGCTGAGATACAACAAAGTATAAATCAGTTCTCTGCTGCTTTTGCTAATTTTGGCCTAACAATTAACACCAAGAAAACACAGGTGCTCCATCAGCCACCACCACACCATCCATACGTGGAACCATTGATTACAGCAAATGGAGAAGTTTTGAATGCTCTGGATAAGTTCACTTACCTTGATAGTCTACTTTCCAGGGATGTACACATTGACAATGAGGTTGATGCATGCATTACCAGAGCTATTTCAGTGTTCAGGAGGCTCCAAAGTAAAGTATGGGAGAGAAAAGGTATTAGACTGACTACCAAACTGAAGGTCTACAGAAGTATTGTGCTGACCTTATTGCTGTATGCCTGTGAAACATGGACAGTATACCAGTGTCATGCCAGGAAACTGAATCACTTCTATTTGAATTGTGTTAGGAAGATTCTGAAGATCACCTGGCAGGATAAGGTACCAGCCACTGAGGTCCTTACTTGAACCACACTGCAAACATTCACATTCTACTTCAGAGAGCACAACTCTGATGGGCTGACCATGTTGTTCTAATGCAAAATGTACGACTGGCAAAAAGATTGTTTTATGGAGAATTCACACAGGGCAAATTCTCACGTGGTAGTCAGAAGAAGCGATACAAGGACACTTTCAAGTTCTTGCTTAAGAACTATGGAATTGATTGTGTGACATGGGAGAAACTAGCACAGGACCACAGCATGGCATGCCCACATCAGAGAAAGTGTTATGCTCTAGGAGCAAAGCAGAATTGAAACGGCTCACAGGAAACACAGGATGTACAAACTTAGAGTATCTACCCCAAATGTTCACACAGATTATTTGTGCCCAACCGGTGGTAGAGCATTCAGAGCTCATATTAGTCTGATCAGCCAGTCAGACACATTGAAATTTGGCTCTAGCACAGTGATGTCATTTTGGTCCTCTTGGAGAACAAAGGACAACAACCAACCAATCAGTGAACCAATCAGTAAAAAGAAGTTTGTAGATGGTTTGTTCAATTATATCATTCTTTGCATTTTCTAGACCCTATTTCCCTCCCATTCAACACCATATCTCAACACCATATAAAAGAAAGCATTGTATATGTCTAAGGACAATTTTTTGTGTTTATATATTTCCTAGGTCACCATGTCAAACACCTTCACCACCTAGTTGCCTTCAAACTGGTAACGAGTCTTTCCTCACTCAACTAAGCTGATCCTCCTAATATTTCTACCTAACTATGCTTCCAACTCATTCATAAATTCAATAAGCATGATATCTCTTCCTTCATCCAAGTCACTGAGAAATGTGTTAAACACAAAACCATGAACAGAGCCCTGTGGAAGCTCTAAGCACTGAACTCTAAGTCAATATGAACTTAGATACACAAATGCTTATGTAATTTTAGTAACCCCTGTTTCTATTTGAGTTTGACATCATTGTTATATGGCACTTCTGTGATCTACTGGTGCAACAATTCTGTCAAAAAAGGAAATAAATTTAGCTTAGCACAATGGTTTCCAGAAAATGTATAGAATGTATAACTAAAATGCTTCCCCCCTTTTAAGTAGATTTTAATTGATATATTTTTTGACATTACCTAGATTTCTCCCTCTAGCTTTCTCCACCCCCAGAGAACTATCTCTTTTAACAGTTTTTTTAAAAAATAAAACTTCAGCAAAACCAACCAATACATTTTAAAAAATAATCTGAAAATATATGGAATATTACACATCCACATACTGCCACCTCTTGAAATAAGTTAGAGGAGGTATCATTTTATATATTTTGAGATCAAGTGCACTCTTTATAATTTTGTAACATATATTTTCAATTATTTTGGGAATATTGTTCTTTCCATTTACATTGTTGGAGTCCTCTTATTACTTAACATATCCCACCCCCAAATCCTTCCCTTATCCTTCCATTCCCATTGATCTAACCCCCCTTCTGTTACTCCCCTTTATACTATTCCCTCACCCTCCCCTGTAAAAATTCCTCCCTTATCCTCTCCACTTTTTCTATCCCCTTCGTCTTTTATTTCTTTCTGAATTTAGAGGACTTTTAGATATATTTGTATTGTTCTCTCTTAAACCCATTCCCAATGAAAGTAGGTTAGCAGAACTACCAGCCCTTCTCCCCCATCTAATTCCTCTATATCAGTTCTTCCTCTTGCACCTCATTTGTATAAAATAATTGCTTTTTACCTGTTCCTAAGTTGTTTTACTTTTTAAAATCATATACTCAGTTCTACCCTGATCTTTCTTACAAACTACCCAGTTACTAATAATCTTAGACATATGTTTTACATTCCATCATGTAAAAGGTAAACAGTCTGCCCCATTGAGTTTCTTGTAATTAATCATTGATATGTACCTTATATTTCTCTTGAATCTAGTATGTCAATCTTCTAAGTTGTTTTTTTTAACAAAATCCTGAAAGTCTGACAATTCATCAATGTCCTTTTTTTCATTCAGGATTATGCTTAACGTTGCTGGGTATGATATTTTTGGCTATAACCCCAATTCTTTTGCTCTTCAATATATAGTGTTCCAAGAAGTGCAGTCTTTTAGTGTCACCACTGGTCTATCTTGTGGGATTCTAACTGTGGCACCACCATATTTAAACTGGTTTTTGTTGCTGTTGCTGCTGCAGCTGCTGTTACTAATAATATTTTATCCTTGAGCTAGAGGTTTGGGAATTTGATTATGATATTCCTATAGATTTTCCTCATAGAATCACTTACAGGTGGTGATCAGTGAATTTTTTTCTATTTCTGCTTTTTCCTTTTGTTCTAACACTTTAGGACAATTTTATTTAATTATTTCTTATATTATTGTATCAAGATTCTTTTTTGATATTGGCTTTCAGGTAGTCTCATTATTCTTAGGTTTTCTCTTCTTTATCTGTTCCCCAGATCAGTTGTTTTTCTTATGTTTCTTTCACATTCTCTTCTATTTTTTTCATTCTTCATATTTTATTTTATTATTTCTTGGTCTCTTATAACTGCTGACTTCCTCTTGCCCAACTCTAACTTTCAAGAAGTCATTTTCTTACTGATGATTCTGGACCTCCTTTTCTAAATGGTTGGCTTTCTTTTCATAATCTTGCTATGGTTTTTTTTTTAGGCTGTTCCTTTAAAAAAATTTTTTTTCTCAAACTTTCTCATTTGATTTTTAAAGTCTTTTTTTAAGTTCTTCTATGAATTCTTTTGGGGCAAGTGACCATATGACATTACTCTTTGGGGCAGGAGAGGCTTTTTTTGCTTCAGTGCCCTCTTCTGAAGATGAATCCCCCATCTTCTCCATTCCCATAGTAACTTTCTATGGTTGGATTCTTTCTCCTGTACCTGCTCATTGTTTTTATAGTAGCTTATCTGGTACTGGGGTGTGGGGGATGATACCTCTGCCTTCAGATGCTCCTTCAGTTTTCCCCTCTAGCTTGGAACTGAAACCAAGAACTATACTCTCCTGTAAGTGCCCCCATAGTCAGTGGTGTCCCGGCCCCACTGCTTCTACACTCATCTGGTGTGTGCAGGTTTCTTCTCCCCCAGGGTCACATCTCTGCAGCATATTTGGGTCTGATATTACTTATCAGGAGAAATTCTTTTAAGCTTCCACATCTCAGGCACCTGATTGCTTAACACAGTCCAGGAAGTGAAAGTTTCTACTGTTGGACCAGGCTACCTACCTCCCAACCCAGCTAGCCCCAGGGTTTGCCACTTAGTTTTTCAGTGGAAGTAGCCTAGGAGTGTTTACTCTTCACAGGGCTTAAACCTAGATCATGAGACTTTTCTTTAGATCTTTTGCAATTGTCCCAGAAGGACCACTGTTCTGTGCCACTCTTGTTTATTTTTATCTATGTTCCCCCGAGGCACTATTTTGTCTTGTTTGTGAGCACAATCTGAAGGGTTTGGAATTTTGTGACCACTATCTCCCCAGAATCCTCGGTACATTGTTGTAATTATTGTGTATGTTCTTCTGCTTACTTTAGATATCACTTCAGGTTAGTATTTCCATGCTTCTCTGTATTCATTGTATTTGTTGTTTCTCACAACACAGTAATATTCCATACATGCACATACCACAATTTGTTGAGTCATTACCCAATAGATAGGCATCTATTTTGGCTCTAGGACTTATCCATACCACACTCTCATACACACACACACACACACACACACACACACACACACACACCCCTTTTCTTTTTGTTAATTTGCTCCTTTGTGGCACTGTACCTAGCAGTAGAATCTCTGGGTCAAAATATATAAACATTTTAGCCACTTTATTTGCATAATTCCAGAATGGTTATTGTAACACTAGATATGATGAATGCTCCCCTTTTTAATAAAAAGAAAATGAATTTCCACATATTTCATGAAAATACATGCAAATTATTTCTTAACTAAAATTATTCTAATGAAATTAAGAATTTATTAAAATTTATTTAATTTATTTATTTAATAAAATTTTTAATTTAATAATAAAATATTTAATTTATTTAATAAAATCTATTAAAATTATTAAAATTAAAGATGCAATAAAATAGTGTAACAGATACTTATTAACAAATCTTCATAGCTTCAGTTACAATATAAAAGTAACTATTAATGTGAAGGGTGGATTTGTTTTTCAATGCAAAATTTATATAAATGTGGATTAATTTTGATAATATTGTTACTTGTAATTTTTTTATCTATTAAAAATTGCTATTTTGTCCTTTTCCAACCATTAGATTATAAGCTCCATAAGGGCCAAAGTGAATAATCTTTTTTTAGTCCTTATCTCTCTCAGTCTATCTGCTGAATTTGAAACTGATGACCACACTCTCATCTCTAGACTTTGTGACACTACCCTGTCTCCTAGTTTTCCTCTTTCTTGTCTGACCTCGGTCAGATAGTCCTCAGCCCTCAGTCTCCTTTGTATATTTGCTATCCAGATTGTGCCCTTAACTGTAAGTGTTTCCCAAGGTTCTGTCTTAGGCTCCCTACTCTTCTCTCCATAACCCCTCTCTTGGTGATCTCCTCAGCTCCCATGGGAATAATTATGTAGATGTATATATTGAACCCCAATCTTCAGTTTCACATAAATATATGTTAGAAATTTCCAAATTATATGTCCCCAAAACATCTCAAACTCAACTTGTTCAAAATAGAACTCATTATATTTTGCCCAAACATTCCTCTTCCAGATGTCTTTATTTCCAGCAAGGGCACTAGTTCTTTCAGCCTACCAGGTTCATATCATATCAGTTGCCAAATTTTGTTGCTTCTACCTTCAAAATCTCTCTTACATGTAACCCTTTTATGTCTATTCGCATACTTACCATTTTATTTCAAGCTTCTATCATTTTTTACCTAGATTATTTCCACATAATTCTAATTGACCTCAAGTCACTCCTAACTTCAGTCCATTGTCCAAGTCAATAAGAATTTATTAAGCATATTCTTCTTGTAATTACTTATCTCTTTCAAAGCAAAAATTCCCTTCAACTGCTCATCATTAGCCATCAAAATTATTTGTACTTTCATACTGCTCCCTGTTTCTTCTATCAAAAACAGTGTTCAATTGCCCCCACATTCCAGCATGCTACTAACAATAAATAACTCTATTGTGTGAAAAATAATCAATGTGTCTAACTAAAAAGCTGTCATCTGTTACAAAGTTTTTAAAAGTTTAAAAAAGTTGTCAACTTCTACAAAACTGCTAAAGAAAAATTTTTTAAACAAAAATTCTAATACACTTATTATACAAATGGCATAAACCTATTGTTCACTTAAACCAACTTCTTTCCTTTATATGCAACCCTGTGAATAAATAATTTAATTAAGGATTCCAGATAGAATTTAATAGTTGCACTAAAGTTATCAAGTTCTACTTTTTCACATTTGTTAACATATTCTCTGACTCTTGTTTAGATGTTCTAAGATGATCTGAGCAGATGTTTTCAAATGGTACTTCCATACCAAATCATAGAATGTTGAAGTTGGGAAGAATTTTAAAGGTCTTCCAGTTCAACTTTCTATCCACATGGAATTCCTCAGCCTCTTCTTGAATAACCTGATAGAGAACTAATCACTTCACAAAATAGCCAATTCCATTGTTAATGCATTCTAATTGTTCTTAAAACAAACCAAAATTTACCATCCTATAACTTCTATGCATTAGTCCTATAGAACAAATCTTCTGTAACTGACATCTCTGGGAATATTTAAAGACAACAAAAATTTCTCTCTCCTTAGTTTTTATTCTCTAGGTTAAACTCTCCAAGACACTTCAAACACTTCTCAAGTGATACTATTTGCAAATCTCATTGTAAAGTTTCTACTATTGTCTGTTCAACTTCACTTGTAAGTAAGATATCATAAAGTTTGGTCCATAAAGCCTCTCCACCATTACCTCCACTTGACTTCCCACCTTCACCCCTGTGTCCTAGTGTACATTTAGAAGGAAGTCTCTTCTTGGTTGTGATGGCAAACAAAGTAGGATCTTTTGCTGTTTTGGTTTTAGTGTAATCAAGTGTGTCTGAATCTTGCCTCTATCAACCAAGAGTCTTTTACTAGAAGTAAAGTACAGAAACTGGAGTTTCTTTAACTTGAAACAGTTTATTTGTATTGTAAGTTATTTTAATGTGATTAAAGAAGATATTCCCCACCCATCAATGGGAAGATTTGTAGGAAGGCTCACACCTTTTGTTAATTTTCTAATGAGGCATTGTTTCTCTGGGGTTGTGATGCCTTCTGGTTCTGAAAAATGTATAAGTACTCTGAGTGTGAGGCTTCCCTTTAAGGCTTAGTTTTTGGAAGAAGCCTTGTGTGTCAGATAAGAGGCTGGGAAGCTGCTAAGCAATCTCCCCTTCCCTGCCTTTGAAAACCCAGATGTTGGTGCTTCCTTCTCTGGTAACTATGTATGTATGGTAAAGCAATTGCATTTGTCTGTTGATTAGTGGTGTATGCATTGCTTACTGTCAGACAGTTTGGAATCGCTGTCTGTTGATTTAGAATTTTCTGTATTTTGTCTGTAGTTCAGGGTACTGACTTTTTCCCCTGAACTAAGTGAACGTGTCGTGTGCTTGATTAAAGTGATTGTTCACCCCTCAAAAGTTCCCTTTCCTTTTATAAATGCAGGTATAAAAATCTGTGATAGCAGGTCCTCCTGTGTATGCTGCGTACTTACACTGTTACACAGGTCTCTCTGTTGTCACTCTGTTTCTGTTGTCGTCATTGACTTCTACATTCATTCACCCTTCCTGTAATTCTGGGATGTTTGAGAAGAAAATAGTCTCTTCAGTTCTGGTTTTCTTTCTAAAAATGTTTCAAACACATCTTTATTACTAAATGTCCATCTTTTTTTCATTTATGATTAAGCAGAGATTTGCTGGCTAGGTCATCCTGAGATTCAGTGCTTTTGGAAACAATATTACATTCCCACTTGTGTTTTCTGGTGGTTGCAAAATAGTTTTGTGTTGTTTCAGTTTCTTCTCCTTTCATTTAAAGGTCTTTCTTCTGTTTGCTTTATGATTTAATTGTTCCTGTAAAGAACTGTTAAATTTAATCACTATATGTCTTGGAGTTTGAAGTCTTAGGGTTTTTTTGTTTTAATTTTTTTCTGGAGGAGATTTTTACATTCTTTCAATTGATATTTCCTTTTATGGGTTTAGAAGTTCAGGACAGTTTTCTTATTGTCATGTTCTTCTAGAAGACCTATAATTTTTTATGTTATCTTTATACATCCTGTCTTCAAGGTCAATATATTTTGCTTGAACTGAGAGTATGTTTTCTTTTAAAGTTACTGCTTTTTGCTTTTTTCTCCTAGATTGTCCTTTCTTTCTGTGTATTTCCAATTCCAATAAGTTGTCCTCTCTTTTATTTATTTGGGGAGGTTTGCCATCAGAGATTCAAGTTCTTCTTTTCTACCAATTATTTCTGCTTTATAGATCATACATTCTACTCTCTTAATTGCAATTTCTTTTTTAATCCATTCAGAAACAATGTGATATGGTTCTATATTCTGAAATTCCATGGGCTACTTTGTTTCATCAAGTGCTTTCATTTTTCATTTTTTTTTTCACATTTATTCAGAGAGGTCTGAACTCATTTACTAGATCTGAAGGCCTTATTTCCCTGTACTATTAATGCTTTCCTTGATTTATCTTCTTATGCTAAGGATCTTTGAATTTTTTTCCTTCTGAGATTTTTGGTAATTTCATTCTTCTTTTTCTCTTTATTTTCTCCTTTCATTTTCTGACTTCCTCTCCTGTGATAGTGATTTATCTAGAGGCTGGATCTCAAAGTGTCTCAACTTCTTTCCACACTGCCAATTCACAGTTCGCCACCTTATGTCTTTGCCCTGTGTGACATTTCAGTGTCAGAACTGACTCCAGCTTAATGTTAGACTCTTGCCATTAGTCTTAGCAGTGCCCACACATAAGCAGTGGCCTATCCTATTCTCTCTGTTCCTCGGTTCTCAGGCCCAGAGGTTCAGAGTGCTTCCATGTGGATTCTACTGCATCCAGGGTTGATTTCTGCAGTTTGGAGTTTATATATCTGAGGGGGACTGCAGAGGAGGTGGATGGGAGAGTGAAGTTCTAGTTCGAGCCCAGATACATGTTCTTCCCTATTCCTTATGTTCCTGTGCTCTCCAGGAAAGCTCTTTTGCAACATAGAACACTGCTGTGGAACTTGCCACTGAAGCCCCAGCAAACTTTCATAGCCTAGAACCTGGATCTTCCCAGCATTGGTTGGAGGGATGAAAAGACCAGATGGTGAAGTTGGGTTTTGCTGCAAGCTCATGGGTCAGGTCTTTGGTTTGGCTAATGTAACCTCATTTACCAGTAGAATGGTGAGTAATAAGGGAGGGGGTGGTGAGTGAGATCAGAGTAAGAATATTTCATGGGACTTTTTTTCTAACCTTTTCAGTTCCTGGTGTACTAGATCACAGAGATAGCTGAAATTGCTTTCTCTCTGGCACATAATTTCTGTTTTGGAGAGGTGTAAAAGAAAAAAAATGCTTTATCTTGTTAGTCACATGCCCCAAAAGTCAAATATGTTCAATTTCACTGACAGCATCAATGGGGATACTTTAGAATTTCTTCTCTCACTTCTTTACACTCCAGTTCTGATGCTAATTGATGTCCACTCACCTCCCCCATCTCCAACCCAAACTCCTAGATATTTCCGCAGAATCGAACACCTAAGAAGTTCAAGGAAACCTCAGAGACAATCTATAAACTGAATAAGAATTCTCTCAATGAAATACATCAGTGGTCATCTAAGTCTCAGTTTGATGACATTCAGTGAGGAGAAATGCACTAGCAGCTGAGACAGCCCTGATCGCTATAATATTAAGACATTTTCTTTATATCAAGATCAGACTTGTCTGTGGCTTCTAACCATTATTTAATCTTCATCCCCCTAAGATGAACAAAATAAGTCCTCTTCTATCTGACAATAATTAAAATACTTGAACACAACTGCTATATCCCTTCTGAGTCTTCTCCAGACCCAATATCCCCAGTTCTTCCAGCTTGTTTCCCTATTTTATGATCTGGAGAGCTTTTACAATCTTCATCACTACCCATCTATCCTCACAATAATCCATGTTTAGATGGTCTCCAATTCATCAGTTTGTTCTGAAATGTAATACCCATAACTGAACACAACATTTCAGATATGTTCTGTCCAGGGTAAAGTATAAGAGGCAGGACTATCACCTCCCTAGTACTAGTTCCTTGATAGAATGTGCATTCATTGAGAAAAAGGACTTTTATTTCTGCCTTTGTATCACAAAGTGCCTGGTACATGGTAGCTTTGTATTTGATAAATGCTTGCTAATTGATGGACACTATGCTTCCCAAGGCAACCTAAAATCTTATTAGCTTTTTTGGCTACTCTATCACACTACTTACTACTGCAGCTCACTAAATTCGTCAACTCTTTTCAGATGCAGTCCTTGCTGCCTGGCAAAGGGTCTTTCATCTTATACTTGTAAAGCTGATTTCTTTTAATCAAAATATTTTTATTAAATTTCATTTTAATCAATTCAGCAAAATGTTCAAGGATATTGAGGACTTTTTGAATCTGGGCTGCTATAAATGTATCAGTTAACCTCCTGGCTTTGCACCATTTACACATTTGATAAGCCTGCCATCTATGCCTTTATTGGAATTATGGATAAAATTGTCAAACAGCACAAGGCCAAGGACAGAACCTGGACATTCTACTAGAGACTCCTTCCAAGTAGACATCAAATCATAATCTATCAATTAAGATATCAATCATAATCTATCAATGAAGTATCTACTATATGTCAGTCACTGTGCTAGACCCTAAGGATACAAATACAATGAGTAAAACTTGCCATGAATGACACCTTTTTGGGTTGGGCTATCCATTTTGAGTGCAATCATCAATTGTTTACTAGGCTAAGTAGAATAGTTTTGTAGCACAGGTAATAAAGAAATTAAGAGCTTTTTTTACTGAAAGGAAATACATAGAGTAATATGATCTTTTGTATGTTATTTGCAAACAAAGATAGTCAGGGACAAGAACACAAAGTTATTGGCAGTTAGTAAAGAAAGTGACAGCATTATTACAACTGAATTATTAAAGTAATAAATTATTATAATGCCCTGCCTGGATAAGAAGCTTATGAGACATAATAAAAAATCAAAAAACCTTGCCAGTTAGTGACCTAAAGGAAGATTGTTTTCCTTTGGTTGTCAATATATCAAGATTTTGCCCATATCCAGCCTAAAATAGTACATTTTGCTACATTTTCATTTATGATCACTTATAAACTCTTCAACATGACATTTTCTTTGAAGTATAGGAACAGTTGAATTTAGCAAGATGAAAAATCATAAAATAATGCTAAGAAAAAAAGCAACCACTTTCACAAATCTTTATCTATGCTGGAACAATGAATCTATGTCTTAAAACATCTTTTTGCTATTGAATGTGGGATGAAGCTAATCCTCATATGAATCAAAGTCAAGTCACCACAAAATAGAAGCAAATGAAACCGTATTACATATTTACTGGGAGAGAAAGAAGCTAAAAATATCTTAATTATGAAATACTTAACAAGTCTTCCTAACAAGAAAGTTTATCAGTCACCATGACACCAAAGCAAGTCAATTCTTGCTCATATCCTTTAAAGTATATTTATAAACCAAATAATGGAAGAGGAAAAGGTTATACTTTTGACCTTCTACATTGGCCAATCGTGCTCCATGACCTATTTTGATAATAATAAAAAAAGAGGGAGCTACTAATTGAAAAGTAAAGATACAGATGCAGGAAATATACTCATTAGGCTTATTCCTGTATGTGATGATTTTCTGTTTCTGTTCCACAGCTGCAGATGACAAAAGAGACAAACTAATTTAAGCAACTTGAAAACTTAGTTGATATTAACGTATATGGATAAAGGTCTAAGAACTTGAAAAGACAATGATTACTACAATGCACAAAATCTTTTTACTTTCAGCTTTATATTTTAAAATAAGTCACTTTAGAATCCACTCAAAGAAACACAAAAATAGATTTGAAAAAAAAAAATTAATACTTTGCTGTTATATGAACTATGTTGCACTGACACCTAGTGGTTTGAAAAGTTAGGTGGGAATGTTACACATGATGCTACATAGGCAAATTTTTATCGTTACCTACATGAACAAATGAAACATTATATATAAATGTGTGCATATACATACATGAAAATGAGTACATACATATAAATAGAAATACTCAAAGGATAAATTGACCTCAGAGTCAATTTACTAAGAAATAGCTGTGAAAGGAGGTTGTTGATATTTTTGAGCATCTAAAATATATTAGACACCATACAGAACATAATTTGAAAACAATCATTCTAAGAAGCTTCTCCAAACAAATCTTGAATAATCTCTTATTTTGATTTTGAGGCAACCTTGAATTCTTGCAAGTTATTACAATGAAACACAAGTTGAAAAGACTTCAGGTATAGCCCTATAATAGACTTTATCTCCTGTCCAAGAACCAGACCAGCTGAGGACTAGGAGGGTCACCATCACCATCATGGCTGGTGCATAGATGACAGATTTTTGGTAATCTAGGACTCCTCAAGGAGATAAAACATGAAACAGGCTTCCCTCTTGGGGCATCCTTCTACTTCTACAGTTAGGGTAGCATAGTGATAGAAAAAGAGATGGAATATGTTAAGAATCGTGTAGCTCTTAGCTTAATTATAAACACTAATTTAAAGGATGATAAACGTGGAATCTTTGCCCAACAGTGGAGAAACAAAATTGACTTCATTCTCATATTCCAATAAGAAAGGAAGTTAAGCTCCTTTAAGGCAGGAGCTGTTTCGTTGATTTGTGTCTAGCATCTAGCATAGTGCCTTACGCCATGATTTTGTTGTATTTTGTTTTGTTTGTACTGGACTTAAGAGTTCATTATGATAGGAAAGCCACAAAAAGGAAACTCTCTACCAGTGCAGATCCAAATCTGGTCTGCAATTTATAGTTTAAAAGAGGTGCCTGGAGCACTAAGAATTGAAGTAGCTTGCTCAGGGTCACACAGTCTGAACGTGTAAGAAGCAGGACTGGACCTAGGGTTTCCTTAGTCAGATTTCTGTCCACTACACCATGCTGACTCTCACTTAGCAGTTGTTTGTTAAATGTATGAATGAATGAGTAAAGTCAATAAGTATTTCTTAAGATCTTACATTTGCCAGCCACTGTAAAGTAGAACAAAAGGTAGTCCTTGCCTTCATGGAACTTATATTCTCACAAGGGAAGATAACACATAAAAGGAATCTGAAAAAAGAAGGGGGAAGGTCAAAGAGATGAAGGTACTTGGCATGGGCACCTGACAAAGAAAGTCTTATGAATCAAGAGTGCTGCTGGAGAAGAAGGCATGGTTGATCAGCCTCTTCCTAAAATGATGGTTCCAGGAGGAACCAGCTGGCCAGAGGTAGAGCTTGCTGGGGGAGGGCCCCTTTACATGCTTCTCAAAAAGAACAAAGAAATCAGTGAAATAAGACAATATGCTTCAATTTAGGGGTGGAAATGACATGACATGCCAAGGTTATTTCACAGTACAGGTAGAAAAAAATGTCATTCCAAGAGTATTTCACAGCTATGCAGTAAGAAAATTACTTTGACTATGGCATGAAGGATAAATTAGAGAAGAGAGAGACTGGAGGCATGGGGAATAGGAGGCTTTGACAGTAGCTTTGTTTGAGAAAAGAGGCTGAAGTAGGATAATATCAGTGGAAGTGGAAAGGATGAGAGGCCAGAGAGATATGTCTACAGAATCTGGCAGTATTAAATGTGGGAGTCTGGATTTAAGGGACAAAGAAGAGTCATGAATTACTCCAAGATTTCAAACCTTGGGGGTGGAAGGGACCATCAACAAAATCAAAGAGTTAGAAGAAGTAATAGATTTGGGAAGGAAGATTGTAAGTTCTGTTTTTTTCATATGTTGAGTGTGAGGTATTGACAGTACACCCCCATGAAGATGTCAAACAGATAGTTGAAAAAACAGGACTAGAACTTGGGTATATTACAAGTAAGGGGAGAGGGTTGGAAGATGCCCACATTTAACCTAATACACTACAGTCAGTAACTGCTCTTTCTCTGGCACATTCCTGAGAGAAAAGAGTCATGTAGCCCCCCTCCCAAGACTGAGCCATGAATTATGGGGGAGGGGGGGGAAGGAGGAAAGTAGCTCCTAACATATCTGGTGATCTGGTCTGGGATTTTTAAATATATAGTAATGTCTTGTGGTCAATCATGAATGATGTAACCCTTCTAGATTAAAATTTGTAGACTCTAATGAGGTTTTAATGTGTTAAGAACCCATGATCTATAACCATATAATTCTTCTTTGCTAGGATAAGCTACCAGAAATAGGAGGGTGACAGCAGTAGTATACAGGCTCTGTTTCAAAGCCCTTGATCTTTCCTTACTGGGATTTCCCTACTGGGAAAGGTCCCTATTTGAAATTCCTGAAAAGCTTTCTGAAGACAGTAAAAGTATAATAGCAAAGACAGCTAGAGGTTTAAAAAGTCAATGGAAACTCTGATATAACAAATAGACATGCTAATTTATCGATAGGAAAATTGTGAATGATTTCAACCATTCTAAAAGCAATATAAAGTTATAAAAATGTTAATACTTGATCTTACTGCTGCTTTCATAACCTAAGGGAGTCACTACCAATAGGAACAAAATCTATCTCTAGAAAAATATTCCAAGCAGCATTATTTGTAATAGATTTTTTAAAAAGTTAGCTCAGGAACTGGGAAATGATTTTTAAAATTGTGATATATTAAAATCATGTAACATTATTATATTGTAACAAATGATTTTAAAGAAACATGGGAACAAATATGAAATTGTGCAGGGTGGAAAGAATAAGATCAAAAGAATAATAGATATGCTGAGTACAACTACTTAAATAAAAACAGTAAACAGCTACAAAACTCAAATAGTCAGTGTTGGTATTATATTATTCAATTTAATACAACCCATCAATTTTCAAGGTTTTGCTAAACAACTATATATCAAACACTGTGGGGGCACTGGACATATGAAAACAAAAATGAAACCATTCCTGCTCTCAGGGAACTCACATTCCATTTGGGGAGACAACATGCCTATGTATACACACACACACACACACACATATACATACATACATACATACATATATATATATATATATATATATATATATATATATATATATATATATATCTACAAGGCAATTTACTGGGGAGGCACTAACTGCTGGGGAGATCAGAAAAGGCCTTACTGTAGAAGACTGTGTTTAAACTGAGCTTTGAAAGAAACTATGGATTCTAAGATATGCAGAGATGAAGAACGACTTGGAGGCAAGACCTGGATTCAAATTAGCCTTTGATACTAGCTAGAAGACCCTGGGTAAGTCACTTAATGTCTCAGAGTATCAGTTTCCTTACTGTAAAATGAAGAAGTTGGACTGGAGGTCCCTTCTTAAATCTGATCCTAAACAAAATAAGCATCCAATAAAATTCATTGAACACAAGAATGATATGTGCATTAGATCTGTGTATTAAAAATATGAATTTAGTGACTATGTATACAACATACTGGAACAGAGAGACCAAGGCAAGAAAACCAATACATAGAGCTTTTGTTTCTTTTAGGAACTGGTAATAAAAGTGTTCATGTAGGTAGATGTACCCTCCTTTATAATCACTCTTTTATTGTTTTTTCTAGGTTGTTTGGGTGATAGCTGCTCTCATTTTTGCTTTTGTTTACATTATCGTTTTCATTTCTGTTAATGCATTTTTTCCTTATATGTCCTAATAGAAACTGAAATAAAAGTTTTCAGCAAACAAAATTTTAAAGTGAAACAAAAAGGATGACTCAGTATGTCATAGCAAAAGATCAACAAAAGGATTACCTCCCATTATTAGTTATGTGATTATCTTAAGGAGCTAGAAGTATACAAGAATAAACTACCTGTAAAAAGAGGTCATGATGAGGAATCATTACACTGTCCTGACCACTTTGTATTTGTTTCCAGGTTGGACTAGTTTCCAGGTGCTACAAGATCCACCTGTAGCTTCTCTGTACCTAACACAAGTCCTAGAAACACCAAAGGAGTTTAGAGGATTACACACCTAACCATGCAGAGGACCTGAGTTAGTACTCAGTAAATCTTTATGTGTTCCTGGATCTGTTGAGAAGATAATGAGCTTTCATTCAACATTATCAATCAAGTCGATGTAATTCAAGGTATGCCAACATATGCCAGCAGGACTTAACAGCACTAGACTTGGAGGAATACTCAAGATTTTTCACAAACCCAGTCCAGAAATCCTGGTAGGAATATACATTAGATCTCTGTTTCTCTATGAATGGCTGACTCAATATAGACTATCACAAAAAACACCTATCCCAGATCCAAGGATTGAACCCAGATGAAATACCAGTTTACTGTACCTCATTGCCTTTTTTTGACATCCCTCCCTGCCTTGAAAAAGGGGAGGAAACAAAAGATAGTTTCAGGCTTCTTTCATCTCCAGGAACTTCAGTGGGTACCATTACATTAACATGGACTAAGCACTTCTATTGGACTCATTCTACTTTGAGTCTAGTGCTTTTCCTGGTTTCAACTCCATACAACAAGATGCTCCTCCCAGGATCACTTCTAAACTCACCACCATACATCCTACTCTCCCCTTCAGTTAGAGGACTGAAGGGTAGAGGGATCAAATTCCTCCCAATCTCCTCTTTTATAGAGGCCAGAAATTAAACTCTCAACTCATTCTACTTTACTTCCATTGCTCTACCTGGTTTTAACTACAGGGAACAAAATGTTTCCATATGTAGCACCTCATGGTGTCTCTCCCCATTTCCTGCTGCATTCTATATGTTTTCTCTCCTTTTAGAATGTAAGCAGCTCCTTGAGGGTAGAGACTTTCTTTTTATCAACTGTATCTCCAGTGCTTAGCACAGTACGTGGCACATAGTAGGAGCTAAGTAACTATTGGGTTTTGTTTTGTTTTTTTTATGGATTGGTCTACTGCACCAGGTATTGTACCATTCAAATCAACCCCTAAAAGTCCTTTGGAAATGCCCTATCCATTGCTCTAAGGCTCTATCTCTTCCTTCATTAATCCCTCTACTATTAGACACAGGTGGGGCTTCACAATAATAATCTCATTCATGAGTCAATTAGACTAGGATTCACTTTTGTTACTGCCAACCTCTGATAATTTAATCAGCTTCTGACCTCTGCTCTTTAATTCCTTCAATGAAGCACAGATACACAGAGATAAGCAGATTCCCACAAAGGAATTCTGTTTTCCTGGAGACCGGCTAGATGAGATTCATCTCCCCTGGATTCCTGCCCAGAAGATTGCTGCCCTCCCCCCTCAAAAAAAAAAATCCCAGATTTTCAACACAGGGGAAGGAGGGTTGGTCACCAGATAACAAAAGGGTGGAGTACCTCAATTGAAAGGATCTAAATATGAGCTCCCCAGCACTATCTCACCCAAAAGCATAGCTCTGCAACTAACACTCCAGCAAAGCTGGAGAATGGCCAATATAAATAGCCAGAACCGGAAAACTTTCTGTATGAGGCTTTATAATGCTGCAACAAAGCATTTTTTGGATGGGAAGCGGGAAGGGGGTTATTCTTTGAAACATAGATTCAGGTATGGAATATGGCTGAAGGTTCACAAACATAGTAGCCACTCCCCGGGGCATATGAGTCTCTTCTATAGATAAGTGGAACCAATGGTACATATCTTTCACCACTTGGTTTCCAACTCAAAGAAATTTGTGGAAAGTAAGTCAAAGGCACTAGATCAATATAGCCCTTTCAAGGCCAGGGCAATTTACCTACACCAAAAAACAGTGAGTAAACAAGTACCCTATTGAAAAGATATACTTCACACGGTGATTGTTTTAGCGGAACTCACACCTCAGCTCCCAGTTATTATCATGGACCCTACAATACTGGTTGGTTACCATTACTACTCCCCCATTTACTTGATCACAGCTCAGCTAAATAAATATAACAATAGCTGTTCCCTTATTTGATCTAGGACCTGAATTTAATCTGCCCCTGCCCATCTCTTAGTCTCCTACACACAGCTACCCAACCAATTTTCTGTCCAAGTCTTGAAACTACCAGCCACCATTGCTATACCCCACCCTTCTTCTAGACTCCTGAAAAGCAATTCTCAAAGCAAGTTCTGAAAATCCTCAAAGCCTTTTCTGGAAGTCTAAGAAGTCAAAACTATTTTCATAATAATAGCAAAATATTTTAATTGCCCCACCCCAGTGACCCTACCCCCAACACAAGCCACAGCTAGACTTTGATCCCTTTGCTGACCAGTGGTGAAGCCCACCTCACCCCTGGGAAGACCAGCAGAGAAATTTCATTTCCATAGCAACTTTCCACTCTCAGAAATAGATAAATCTAAACAGAAAATATAAAAGAAAGCAATTAAGGAGGTGAATGAAATTCTGGATAAGTTAGATATAATAGAGCTGTGGGGAAAAGTGAATGGGAATAGAAAGGAACATATCTTTTTCTCAGCAGTACATGGCACCTACACACACACAAAACAATGACTATGTATTAGGACATAAAAACCTCACAACCAAATGCAAAACAAAGAGAAATAGTAAATGTATCCTTTTCAGATCATACTACAATAACAATTAAATTCCTTTCTTGTATTTATTTAGCATTTAATTTTTCCCCAGTTACATGTAAAAGACAATTTTTTTAACATTTGTCTTCAAAACCTTGAATATCTAAATTATCTCTCCTTCTCCCTTCCCATCACTTCCTCCACTGAGAAGGCAAGCAATTCCATATAGGTTATATGTGTGCAGTCATGCAAAACATATCTATAATAGTCATATTGTGAAAGAAAACATAGACCAAAAAAAACTCAAGAAAAATGAAGTGGAAAAAAAAACAAAAGATGCTTCAATCTGTATTCAGACGGGGCTGTTTTCATTAGTTCTTTCCCTGGAGATGGATAGCCCTTTTCATATTAAGTCCTTCAGAGTTGTCACAGATCATTGTATTGCTTAGAATAGCTAAATCATTCACAGCTGATCATCTTACAATATTGCTGTTACTTTGTACCTAATACATTTCACTTTGCATCAAGAGATGTAAGGATTTCTAGGTTCTTCTGAGAACATCCCACTTATCATTTCTTTTTTTGTTGCTGTTAGAGAAATGAAGCCTTATCAGAGAAGCTTGTTTCAAAAAAAAATTTTTCACACTTACTATTACTAACTATATTTCATTCCATCCTATTCCTTCACTCCCATTTATTCTATACTCTCTCTTCTTTCACCTGTACCTCCTCAAAAGTATTGCTTGATTACCCCTTCCCCCATTCTGCCCTCCCTTCTATCACCATCCCCCTTCTCTTATGCCCTTCTCCTTCTATTTTCCTCTATGGTAAGATAGATTTCTATACCCCATTGCCACAGTATCTTATTTCCTAGTTACATGTAAAAACAATTTTTAACATCCATTTTTATAACTTTAAGTTCCAAATTCTCACCCTTCCTTCCCTCCCTCTCCACCCTCATTGGGAAGGCAAACAATTCAATATAGGTTATTCATGTGTAGTGATGCAAAACATTTCCATAAGTCATAATGTTTCCTTTCACCCCGACTCTCCTCAAAAGCGTTTGCTTCTGATTACCCCGCCTCAATCTGCCTTCGCTTCTATCACCACCCCCTTACACCTTCCCCTCAATTTTCCTGTAGGGTAAGATAAATATCCATTCCCAATTGAGTATGTATGTTATTCCCTCCTTATGTCAATTCCAATAAGAGTAAGGTTCACTCATTTCCTCTCAATGCCCTCCTATTCCCCTCCACTCTAAAAGCATTTTTGCCTCTTTTATGTAAGATAATTTATCCTATTCTACCTCTCCCTTTTTCCTTCTCCCACTACATTCCTCTCCCATTCCTTAATTTTAGCTTTTAGATATCATCCCTTAATATTTAATTCACATACACATTATCTCTCTCTCTCTCTCTCTCTCTCTCTCTCTCTCTATATATATATATATATATATGTATGTATATATACATACATACATACATACATGGTTGTTGCCCTTAGCCTTGAAGAGGACCAAAATGAAATCACCACTGTAAAGTGAAATTTCAGTGTGTCTGACTGTGGCTGATCAGACCAATACAAGCTCAGAATGCTCTACCACAAGTTGGACACAAATAGTCTGTGTGAATATCCAAAATTTGGGCATCCTGCCTTTACTTTGTACTGTCTCAATTCTGCTTTGCTCAAAATGCACAGCATCTTTTCTTATGTGGGCACACCATGCTGAGCAGTCATGTGCCAATGTCTCCCATGTTGCACAGTCAAATCCAAAGTTCTTGAGAGAGACCTTGAGAGTGTCCTTGTATCGCTTCTTCGGGCCACCATGTGATTGCCTGCCCCATGCAAGTTCTCCATAAAATAGTCTTTTTGGCAAACGTACATTTGGCATTCGAACAACGTGGCCAGCCCATTAGAGTTGTGCTCTCTGAAGCATAGTTTGAATGCTTGGCAGTTCAGCTTGAGCAAGGACTTCAATGTCTGGTACTCTATCATGCCAGATGATCCTCAGAATTTTCCTAAGACAGTTCAAATGGAAACGATTCAGTTTTCTGACATGGTGCTGGTAGACTGTCCATGTTTCACAGGCAAGCAACAATGAGGTCAGCACAACAGCTCTGTAGACCTTCAATTTGGTAGTCAGTCTAATACCTCTTCTCTCCCAAACTTTTCTTCAGAGCTTCCCAAACAATGAGGTAGCTCTGGCAATGCATGCATCAACCTCATTGTCAATGTGTACATCCCTGGAAAGTACACTACTAAGGTAAGTGAACTTATCCACAGTATTCAAAACATCTTCATTTGTTGTAATTGATGGTTTCACATATGGATGGTGTGGTGGCAGATGGAGCACCTGTGTCTTTTTGGTGTTCATTATTAGGCCACAATTAGCACAGGCAGCAGAAAATTGATCCATACTTTGTTGCATCTCAGCTTCAGAAGCTGCATTGAGTGCATAATCATTTACAAACAAAATCATGCACCAACACTTCCTCCACTTTGGTCTTGGCATGAAGCCTTTTCAAATTGAAGAACTTACCATTAATACGGTAATTGACCTTGATGCCATGTGCTTCCTCTTTGAAAGCATTTGTTAACATGGCTGAAAACATCATCTAACAAACATGGGAGCAAGCACACAGCCCTGTTTCACTCCATTGGTGACTCGGAAGGCATGAGAGCTTTGTCCATTATCCAGAACCCAGGCAAACATGACATCATGAAATTGACATACAATGCTGATGAACTTTTCCAGGCAACCAAATTTTGACATAATTTTCCATAAGTTCTCATGACTAACAGTGTCAAAGGCCTTAGTCAGATCTACAAACATTGTGTACAGACCTCTATTCTGCTCCTGGCATTTCTCCTGGAGTTGTCAGGCAGCCAATACCATATCAACTGTTCCTCAGCCCTTTCTGAAGCCATACTGGCTCTCAGGTTCATGACCATCTTCCAGGTGAAGGATCAGTCTATTAAGGAGGACCCTAGCAAGAATTTTGCAAGCAATGACTAAGAGAGAGATCTCCCTGTGATTGTCACAGGACAACCTATTCCCTTTACCCTTATAGAGATGGATAATGGAAGCATCCTTGAACTCCTGGGGGATAACCTCCTCTTGTCATATAACCTGGAAAATTTCAGTCAGCTTTTGTATGAGCAATAGTCCCCCTACCTTGTAAATCTCATATGGAATAGAATCAGCACCAGGTGCTTTGCCACATAAGAAGAGCCTAATGGCCCTCAAAACCTCTTCTTCAGTTGGAAGTTCAGCTAAGGAAAGATTAACATCACTCTGAGGTAAATGGTCTCACTATTGATTGACGATGTTCTCTTGAGAAAACCTTGGAAGTGTTCAACCCATCTCTCTAGAATCATGTCCTTATCACTAATCAATGTGGCTCCATCAGCACTGAGTAGTTGTGATGCACCACAGGTTTTTGGTCCATAAATAGCTTTCAGGGAATCATAAAAGCACTTTGGATTGTTACTATCAGCATAAAACTGAATTTCATCTGCCTTCTTACTGAGACAAGAATCCTGCATCTCTCTAAGCTTTGCTTGTACTTTGCTTTTGATGGAATTAAATGTTGCCTTCTTAGAGGTGGATGAACTATCCTTCTGGTAAATCCTGTGGAGTTCTGTTTTTCATTTAGCAGCTTCCGAATTTTCCCCATCACTTTCATCAAACCAGTCTTGGTGTTTGGGAGCATTCTGACCCAAGGTCACAACATAGAACATGTCTATCTACCTATCTATCTATCTATCTATCTATCTATCTATCTATCCATACTTGTATACATACATACATATATACATATATACATATATATATATATATACATATATATATACCCTCCCACTACAGTAATACTGAGAAAGGTCTCATGAGTTACAAATATCCTCTTTTTGTGTAGGAATGTAAACAGTTGAACTTTAATAAGTTTTTTATGATTTCTCTTTCTTGTGTACCTTTTCTTTTTTTTCCTGTTGGAGTATTTTATTTCTATGTATGTTTTTACACTCCTTAGAAAAAGAATCCCAGAATTTTTCTCCCTGTGTGTTTTCTTCTTGCTTCCTCATGGTCCAAAATGCCAGCTGAGGTTGTAAGCACATATGAGCCCAAACTGACAGGACAACAGCAGATCATTCCACCATTTTTGTGCCATTTTTCCAGATCTTTCCACTGCACATCAAGTCTGGGGCTGATTAAACCACATTGGTTAATCTGCCCATGAGGTTCATAACAATTTTTCTTCCTCTGTGATCATCAATGATCTCAAATTCACCAATATAATCATGCTTCATCATCAAGGTAAGAATCTGGACAATTATTTTGGAGCATGGCCCAATGAGAACCTGGCATTTTCCTCACTTTTATGCATTGCTGATGCTTTTGAGAGCATCTACCAGGACATTCATGCTCACCATGGTGGCAGCACTGCAAGATGGCAGAATGAGTCTGTTTACCTTTTCATGCTTCTCTTGAGTCTTGTATCTGAAAGTCAAATTTTCTACTTAGCTCTGTTTTTTTTTCTCCAAGAATGCATTAAATTCCTCTATGTCATCGAATATCAATTTTTACCCTCAGTTTTTACATTCAGTTTTGCTGGTAGTTGATTCTTAGTTTTAATCTGGCTCCTTTGACCTCTGGAATTTCATATTCTAAGCCCTCTAGTCACTTAATGTAGAAGCTGCTAAATCCTATGTTATCCTGATTGTGGTTCCATAACACTTGAATTCTGGCTGCTTGCAATATTTTTTCCTTGACCTGAGAACTCTGGGAACTCTGGAATTTGGCTATAATATTCCTGGGAGTTTTCTTTTTATGATCTCTTTCAGGAGGTAATCAGTAGATTTTTTTCAACTCCTATTTTACTCTCTGGTTCAAAAATATCAGGGCACTTTTTCCTTGATAATTTCTTGAAAGGTGATGTCTAGGCTCTTTTTTTCATTCTGGTTTTCAGGTAGTCCAATAATTTTTAAATTCTCTCTCCTGAATCTATTTTCTAGGTCAATAGTTTTTCCAATGAGATATTTCACATAGTCTTATAATTTTTCATTATTTTGGTTCTGTTTTATAATTTCTTGATTTCTCATTAGCTTCCATTTGCTCCATTCTAATTTTGAAGGACTTACTTTCTTCACTGAGTTTTTGTACCCCCCCCCCTTTTCATTTGGCAAGTTCTTCTTTTTAAGGCATTTTTATCCTCATGGACTTTTTGGACCTCTTTTTCCATTTGAGTTAGTCACCTTAAAAATATAAGGTGTTATTTTTTTCAGCCCTTGGGGGGGGTGGGGAGGTCTCCTTTAGCAAGCTGTTGACTTATTTTTCATGATTTTCTTTCATCACTCTCATTTCTCTTTTCAATTTTTCCTTTCCTTCTTTTACCTGATTTTCAAAATTCTTTTTGAGCTCTTCCATGGCCCAAGGCCAATTCATATTTTTCCTTGGAGGCTTTCCATTTAGGAACTTTGTCTTCTGAGTGTTTGTTTTGATCTTCCTTGTCACCAAGGTAAAAGTCTACAGTCTGAGGTTTTTTTTCCATTGTTTGCTCCTTTTCCCAGTCTTTGTCTTGAACTTTTTAACTCTTTGTTAAGGTAGGGTTCTGCTTCCAGCATAGAGAGTATACTGTCCCAAGTTTCAGTGGTTTTGTGCAGCTGTTTTCAAGATACTTCTAGAAACCTATAAGTTTACAATTCTTCCAAGGTGGTATGATCTAAGGAGAAGTGTTTACTCCTCTCCTAGCCTGTGCTCTGGTCTGTGAGCATTCACAAGCACTCTTTTCTGCCCTGTAACTTTGAGGGTTCACTCTCTACTGCTGCCACAAGTTCTGCTATGCAAGTGCTCCTCCTTGCCCCAGGACTGCTACCTAGGACAAAAACCAATATCTAAGTATGAACAAAGTAACAGAGTCCTGCCTTAGTGCCAGCAAAGAGATACCTGTGATCTCCTTCTGATCAGTTGTTTGATCCCCTTCCTATCTGTGGGCTGAGAGATCTGGAAACAGATCTGCTGCTACCACAACTACCACCACTGCTGCCATCACAGATCTAGTCCCTCTTTAGTCCTGCTCCTGGTTTGCTGGGGCCAGGCCTACATTCTTCTCTCACCAAGGTCTGATAGACTCTTTCCACTGACCTCTAAGTTGTCTTTAGCATTTGTGGGTTGAGAAGTTGGGAAACCACTATAGTTGCCAGTGACTCAGGCCCCTGAAGTCTGCTCTGGATTTTCTGGGTCCCAGTCTGTGCTGGCATAGTCTACACTGAACTGAGCTCCTCTCTCAGCCTGGAACAACAGACTTTTCCTGTTGATCCTCCAGGTTGTCATAGGCAGATTTGTTTCACTCTTTCTTTTTGTGGGTTCTACTGCTCTAGAATTTCTTTAGAGTCATTTTTAACAGATATTTGAAAAAATTTGGGGGAGAGCTGTTGAGAGACCCTGCTTTTATTCCACCATGTTAGCTCCACTCCCAAAAATTACATTTAGCAATGGAGAATGGAGATATCAAACATTAACTGGAAATTAAATAATATAATCCTAAAGACAACTGGGTCAAAGAACAAATCACAGAAACAATAATTTCATTAAATGGAATGATGAGACAACACACCAAAATTTATGAGATGGAGCCAAAGTGATACTTAGTGGAAACTATATATCTCTAATTGCTTACATCAATTTAAAATATAGAAAAAGTAAATTGGGCATGTAACTAAAAAAAAAGTAGAAAAAAGAACAAATTAAAAATCCCCAATTAAACATCAAATTGGAAAGCCTGAAAATCAAAGGAGAGATTAATAAAACTGAAAGAAAACCATTGAACTAATAAATATAACTAGAAGCTAGTTTGAGGGGGGAACAAAAGCAATAAAATAGATAAAGTTTTAGTTAATTTGATTTTAAAAGGAAAAAAAATAAACCAAATTATTAGTATCAAAAATGAAAGGGATGAACACCCCAAATGTAACCCAATTACATGCCAATAACTTTGACAATCAAAATTAAATGGATGAATATCTGCAAAAATATAAATTACCCAAATTAACAGAAGAGGAAATAAAATACTTAAATAACCCAATCTTAGAAAAAAATAAATTGATCAAGTCATCAATGAACTTCCTAAGAAAAATCTCCAGGACCAAAAGTGTGTTCTGCCAAACATTTGAAGAGCAATTAATCCTATTAGTATATAAATTACTTGGAAAAATAGGCCAAGAAGAAGTTCTACCAAATTCATGATTGAGCATATCAATAATAAAACCAACAAAAATTATATGATTATCTAAATAGCTGCAGAAAAAGCCTTTGAAAATTATAGCACCCATTCCTATTAAAAACACTGGAGAGCATAAGAATAAATGGAGTTTACCTTAAAATGATAAATAATGTTTATCTAAAACCATCAGCAAGCATTATCTTTAATGGGGATAAGGTAGGAGCCTTACCAATATAATCAGGGGTAAAGCATGGATGCTCATTTTTTACCTCTATTATTCAATATTATACCAAAAATGTTAGCTATAGCAATAAGAGAATAAAAAGAAATTAAAGGAATTAGAATAGCAATGAAGAAACAAAATTATCACTCTTTGCAGATGATATAATGTTACACTTAGAAAATCCTAGAGAATCAGCTAAAAAATTACTTGAAATTATTAACAACTTTAGCAAAGTTGCAGGATACAAAATAAACTCACATAAATCATTAGCACTTCTTTTATCAACAAAGTCCAGCAGCAATAGACAGAAGTAGAAATAATATTTTAAATAACTGTAGAGAATATAAAATATTTGGGAGTCTCCCTGCCAAGACAAATCTAGGAAGGAACTATATGAACACAACTATAAAACACTTTTCACACAGAGTCAAATCTAAACAATTAGAAAAAAATATTAATTGGTCATGGGTAGGCTGAGCCAATATAATAAAAATGATGATTCTACTGAAAATATTATGTTCATTTAGTGTCATGCCAAAGTACTAAAAATTATTTTATATAGCTAGACAAAATAATTCATTTGAAAGAGCAAATGCTCAAGCAAGGGAATCAATGAAAAAAATGGAAAAGAAGGTAGTCTAGCCATAACACATCTCAGACTGTATTATGACACAGTAATTATCAA
Organism: Potorous gilbertii; assembly: GCA_028658325.1. Taxonomy (NCBI): domain Eukaryota; kingdom Metazoa; phylum Chordata; class Mammalia; order Diprotodontia; family Potoroidae; genus Potorous; species Potorous gilbertii. The sequence continues at coordinate 213,411,164 of CM053771.1, read as the reverse complement.
AACAATCTGGTACTGACTAAGAAATAGAGTTACGGGTCAGTGGAATAGAATAGGTACAAATTACATTGTAGCAAATGACCATAGTAATCTAGTATATGATAAACCCAAGTATCCAAGCTTTTGGAACAAAAACTTATTATTTGACAAAATCTACTGGAAAAACTAGGTATAGATCAGTATGTGACACAGCATACTAAGATAAAATCAAAATGGGTAAATGATTTATACATAATGGGTAATATTACAAACAAATTAAGAGAGCATGGGATAGTTTATCTGTCAGATTTATGGATAAAGGAAGAATTTAGCACCAAAGAAGATATAGAGAGCATTACAAAATATAAAATATCTTGGGGGGGCAGTCCTCAATAACTTTTAAGGACCAAAAAGTTTGAATTGCTACTCTTGAATAATATTTGCTGACCTGCTCTGTCTTTCTGCCTTGGAATACAATTCCTTGGAGTCTAATTAGTCAAGTTTAACCAACTAGATTTATCTAAGGAAAAAGAGGGAACCAAGAGTAGGGGATACCTTCCCACTGGTTCTCTACTTTTGAGTGTGCATTTTAACTCTTTTATTAACCACCACATTTAGTTTAATCACAAGGGCTAATTAAAATCCTAGATGCTTACATATCAAGAGCTCTTTTTACTTATTCTAATATAGATACAACAGGTTTAGGGTAGTTGGTGCCCATGTCATTTTACCCCTGGATACTAGCAGTCTTTATCAAAATTGCAGAATGCCTTTCTTTGTTTCATTTAGGAGGGAAAGTGAAGACTCGTGACCCAAATGAAAACTAATTATGAATTCTAACACAAAAGTGAATTTCTTTTGCAGAGCTATGTATCATCAGGACTTTGGCTATTTCTATTGATACTCATATCCAAAGCTCCCTCCTAAATTACAAAGTTAAATTCAAAGTTCACAACAGGTCACCCAATTATTTGGGAAAAATTTAAGGTAGTTACGCATGGATCACTAATCTCAATCACCGAAGTTCCAATCGTGTCATACACTTAGGTCAACCTCCCCCACCCACATCTCTATAGAAAGTAAGTGTCCACTCATCGGAGTACTCAGGATCATTGATGTTAACAGGAGACTGAGCAAAGTTCAATCCAATAAACAGTAAGCTCTCACCATGTTCTTAGTAAGCACTGGAGATACAAAAAGAGGCAAAAGATTGTCGCTATCCTCAAAGAACTTAATTTAATGGAGGAGAAAACATAGAAACAAATGTAAATATATATACATTATATACATAGATAATAAATATATATTATATACACACATAAAGCAAGTTATAGAGAGAGAATAAAAAGGAAATACTTAAAAGAGGGGCAGCTAGTGAGTAGATTGCTGGGCTTGAGGTCAGCAAGATTCACCTCCGAATTCAAATGTGACAGTCTTAACCCTGTTCGCCTCCCCTTCCTCATCTATAAAATGAGCCAGACTACGTTAGTATCTTTATCAAGAAAACCCCAGCTCGGGTCACTGAGTCAAACACAACTGGAAGGACTCAAACGATTAAACAACAAAAGGGGGGAGCACTGGAATTAAAAGGGGTTGGCTGTTTGCCCCTTCTTGGAGAGTACCAGGACCTCAGGAAGCTGATGCCATGACTCGCAAGTGAACTGGATTTAAGGCCAATTTTCAGAGCCTCGCTTCCTCCTCGGAGCCATCTGGGTCCAGTACAAGACATAGGTCAGGACTGGAAATGGCCAGAGGGGTGGGTTAGGGGAGGCATGAAGACAAATGGCTTTAATCATTTAGAGAGGAGATCCCCTCCCCTTTTCCCCAGCAGATGGGGAGCAGAGAAGGAGCCACGACAAGCAGGTCCCTGGCGGGACTGTCAGGCTAAGGGCTTTGAGCACAGCCCGCGCCTCCCCCAGCAGGTGGCTCCAATCTGACAGCCTCCCCGCGGCGCCAGTCGGAGAAGACCAAGGGGCGGCAAAGAAGGGCAGGCTCTGCGCAGCCGCGGCCCAGCTCCGGCCTAGAGCTGACGGAACCCTCCGCAGCCCCAGGACAGCCTGCCCAGCGCGCACGCGCGCCTGTGGTTGTCTTGGGAACCGGTTCGCCTCTGCCGCCGAATCCCAGCCTGGGGCCGGCAGGAGGACCGCGGCTGTGCAGGAGAAGCTGCGGCAGCTGCCGTAAGGATGCCTCGTGGGCTGGGCGGCGGCGGCGGCGGCGGAGGAGCAGGAGGAGGAGGCCGGGGGTCCGAGAGGCGGCGGCGTGTGAGCGACGGCCTGAAGAGGCACCAGGACCAGGCCCTGAGCAGCCATATGTACCTGCTGCGGGAGATGGGCCCCACCGGCTTCCTGCTGAGCGAGGACGAGCCCAGTCGCTGCAACTATCGAGTAACCGCGACCCCGGGCGGGAGCGAACCCCGACCCCCAAATCTCCCCCCCAAAAAACCCAAGTTCCTCCCCCTGGTGTGGGCTCCCGGCGCAGCCCCTCGGGCGGCCTAAGAGCTGCAGAATTAAGAGGGGAAAGGAGCTGAAGAGCTCCCCCCGCCCCCCGAAGCCTGGGGCGGTCTTTATGTTGGGATAAAGGGGAGTAGTTACACCTTCACATCCTGGGGTTGCACCCGCTTGGAAGTTCTTTGGTAGTCATTGGATTTGCAGAGCGCTCTTACAGATACGTCATTTCATGCTCACAACAGCCCTGGCAGGTAGATGCTATTATCCCCATTTTGCAAAGGATGAAACAGACAGACAGACGGGGCGTGGTTTGCCCAGGATCCCAGCGTGTTGAGGCTAGACGTGAGCGCAGGTGCTACTGGCTGCAGGTATCCACTGCGTCACTTAGCTGCAAATTCAGGTCTTGCCTCCATGTCCAGCCTTTTGCACATGAGGAAACTGAGGCATGGAGAACTTAAGTTCAAGGTCACAGCCCTAGCGGGGGTCAGAAGCAGGTCTTTCTGTCTCCCAAGGCCTGAATTCTCTCCGTACTAAGGCCATACCACTTCCACCCACCTTGGTTACTAATAGCTCATATTATAAGGACAATCTGCAGTTCTTCCACCTTCTACTTAGTTTGGAAATTTCCCCATAAAATGTCTTTCTAAAAAAAAAAAGTTATTCAGAAAATGCATTTTGTTAGAACCACTCTCAATCTGAGGAAAATCTAGCAGTTTTTCAGAGTGTTACGTACAAGTCTATTTTCTTCGAAATATTCATAGTAATGGTGACAGAGCATGGCCTTGGATTCAGAAAGATCTGGGTTCAGGTCCTGTTTGTGAAACCTACTAACTGAGCAGAGGAAAGTCACTTAACCGGTAATAACTCTCAAATATTATATACTGAGAACTTGTCAACCTGCATTGCTGGAGAGACTTTCCACAGAATTCACTCTTATTCATGAGATCACAGAGCTATACAAAACATGTATTCTTAGCTGATTTTTGAAAGTGTCTACTTCAAAACAGGAAAATTATAAAAGCATACATTATAATAAATATAAATTCAGCTCATTAAATGAATAAAGCATTTCTCACAAATACATTTTGTTGCTGAAAAATACAACAGTTCACTGAGAAAATTGTGTAAGCAATAGTGTATCTACTTTTTGGACTTTTAATAGAAAAATAAGGACAGGGAATTCCCAATTGAGGAACCAGCTTCTAACAATGCAAATCTTCCCCACCTTTCCTAAGAGAGTTGCCTAGAGCACTGAGAAGTTAAGTGACTTGCCCTGGGTCACACAACCATGTTTCAGCGAAGACTTGAACCTAAGATCTTCCTGGCTTCTTAGCTTACTTAGCTCATTTAGAGGTGTCACACATGGAACCTGCAGCCACAAGTTGGGTGATCAAACCAGTTTAAAATGTGGTTCCTATCTGGTTTTAATGTGTTGATGTATTTTTAAAAGGATTTGTGGTTTTCCAAGTTAGTATGAAGTCCATAGGCAGCCTTTTGTATGGTTTAATGGCCCATGTTTTTGTTTGAGTTAGACCCTCAATCACATAAGGCCTCACCTATTAGGTTAGATTTAAGTAGAACTTTTATGACAGTATTGTTAAATACTGTGGTAGAAAGAACATTCGATTTGGAATTGAAATGCCCAGGGTCATTCCCTGTTCAACTACTTGATACCTATGATTCTGAGTAAACTACTTCTCAGCCTCAGTTATCTCTTTAGTAAAGTGAGGATATTGTACTAGTTGATCTCCAAACTCCAAATCCTCTGATTTTGTAAGTAATAGGCATGAGCTTTTATTTTTAAAGAAAACTTTTAAATATATGTATTTCCACCTGCCTAAAATGTAAAGGCTACCTACCTGAAAAGAGAATATGCTACACTGGGGGTTTTCCAGTCTTTTCTGAAGAACTACTTTGATTTCCCCAGTTTTACTACTTTAAGGGGTACATTATTACACTGCAGATTGCTGATGTAGTTTCTGCATCAGAATCTCAGAGCAGTAGCTGGCTTTTAATTGGACTGCATAAAATTGACCAGTAAATTATGATTGACCTATTGGGAATATTTACAGTAGATGACTTGACCAAGTTTCTTCAAGCCCTGTAACATGACCCGATTTTGTTTTCTAACAATACTGATGATTAATTACAATTATAATTTTAAAATATAAGTATTTTTCTTTAAAAGGTTTTCCTTGGAGATCCTCACACATGTAGCTGTTCCACATTTCTGAAAGGAAATGATCTTTGTAAGCATATCTGTTGGTAAGTGATTTAGTGTTCCAGGTCTACCACAAGCAAGTTTCTCAAGGTCATATGTCTATAATTTGCCTTTGTGTGTTCGTCCTTCATTGCCGAAGAAGACCATGCCATCAGAGAAATGATGACATGACTTGCACTTGACTTTGTTTTGAGTGAGGTAGGGTTGCACAGTATTTTGAATATTACTAGATTAAAGGTCATTCTTTTATGAAACAGATAAAAATGACTTTAATTATTTTTTTCTCTTATTTAATCCTGCTATGTTGCATGATGCTTAGAAAGTGAAGTGGAATCTACTACAAATTTTTTAACATTATGTGGTTACATTATATATTTTTTAATTTATGTACTAAAATGTTACTGTTAGTGTCTACAAATATTTGACTTTCCTGATTTTTATGAAATGATGATAGAGAAATTGAAATATGAACTAGAAATTTAAAGCCTCGCTGACCTATATCACTAAGTTATTAAAAATGAATTCAAAGAATCAGAATACAGAGATTCTCTAGTTCAACTACCTTTCATTTTATAGTTGAGCAAACAAAGGATTATTATTTCTTAATCATTTTGCCCTACAATCTCAAAGACCTGTGTCTTTCCAAGTATAAACAAAGGAATAAAAAAATGTCCTCCTCCTTCTGATATTCTTCCTTATAAGCTAAGAACGAAAGGATATCCCTCTCCTTTAACCTTTCACCCTACACATGCACAGAGGATAGCTGGCCTATCAGTGTGAAAAAATAGAAACAAGATTCTCCAAAAGTATATATCCTGTAGAATTGGAGCTTTCTTTTAAAGTCAGATTCTTTTTTTGCAAGAAATTCCATACACTCACATACACACACACACATGCACATATACATGTATATGTATATATAAGAAATTTTACATATATGTGTGTATATAAATATATAAATATATATCATATTCATATTTAATCTCCTAAGCCAGTTTTAAATTAAACTCTACTTACCTCATTCTGCTGCCAGTCACAAAATATGTGTGTATATAACTTGTAGACAGAAGTCCCTAGTTCTGTATTTTTATGGGCCAAGTTTGAGCTTAAGGGCTAACATTCCTCGAGAATGCTGGGAAGCGAGGGAAGAGGTAACTTTTACTTCTCTTGAAAACTGAGATTCAGGAACTCCTGTCACTTAGCCCCATGATTCTCTTCTTCATTGCTACCATCTTAGCCTGGGAATCTATGCCACTGCTTCTCTGCCCTTGGAACCAGGAACTTGGTGTCTAAGAGCTCTCTCTCTTTTTTTTTTTTTTTAATCTCGTGAAAGAGAGCATGTACAACCTAAAGGAGCCATTAGTAATTCATGGAGTATGATTATGGACAGGCTACCAGTGCTATCCCCAGTCTGTTACCCAGGTTTTATCTTTTCTCTCTACTTTCTAGTCTGTGCCCAGCTTTTTGGGAATCTCTCTAAAGGACAGTCTCTACAATTGACTATCTTTTTGACAGGCCTCACACAAAGTGGTCACTTGACTGTCTAAGACAATCAGTTAATTCACAGTCCTGAGACATGACATATAGCATCTTCAGTGAAACAATAATGGTAACACTCTGGTAGAGGTCTCCTGATTCTTTCATAGGTTATCAGTTGGCACATCTAAACAATGATTCAGTACTACGATGGCACACCAAGTTGATCCAGGAACTTCCACCTACATACATACATAGATATATAGATACACACATATATGTACACATATATACCACACACCTATATGTATAGGGCAACCAGGTGGTACATTGGATAGAGTGACAGGCGTGGGGGACTCATTTTCCTGAGTTCAAAGCTGGCTTCAGACACTTATTAGCTGTGTGACCCAGGACAAGTCACTTAACCCTGTTTGCCTCAGTTTACTCATCTGCAAAAATGAACTGGATAAAGAAATGGCAAAATGTTGCCATATCTTTGCCAGTAAAACTCTAAATGTGGTCACAAAGGATTGAACACAACTGAAAGTCACTGAACAACTACAAATATATATGTGTGTGTGCGTGTGTGTGTATAACTATATATACACACACATATATATAAATTTATAGGTGTGTATATATATATGCACACATAAAATTATACTGTTGTGTGATATTGTATAATGTAAAATAAGCTTAAGGGATTTCAAAATATTAAATGGGATGAAGTAAATATTTTTAGTGCTGTAGCTCAAGATGACTGGCATCAAGAAAGTTCAGGGCTGTGCCCTGGAAGGATCCCAGGTGGTAGCCAGCATTGCTTTTAAGAAAAGGTTTAAGAAAAGGTTCTCTTATGCAGGTTTCGAGATACAACACAAGAAGTACACCAAACCCACAATCGCCCTGCTGAATGTCGAGCTGTAGCTGAAGGCCAAGAAGGACAATGCTGAAGTCTGAGTGCACACACACAGTGGAGGATTACCACACCATCATGGATGCCAAGTGGAACATCTTATCGTTTTGTCCAAGCTTCCCATTGGAGATGTGGGTACTCAGTATTTCCCTGACCAAGATGTGTTCTATGCTGGTGTCTGAGGGAGGATCTGCACAGGATGATGATGGCCCCCAGGGGTCTCCATCCAGATCAGCATCAATTCTCTGACCCTCGATGTGCTGCTAGCTTTTTTAAGAGACACAGGTTGGAGACAAGAGGTACAACTTCCTCACTGGCTGCCCCAAGGCCTTTGAGGAAGCTAAGCATGCTGTCCATGATGCCATCTTGATTGTTTGCAGAGTCATCAAGAATGAATTCAGTGGTAGCCAGAGGTGGGGCAGTCAGAATGGAGTTCTCCAGATACTTGTGGTACCATCTCCTGCAAGCAGAAGTTGCTAATTGGGCCTACAGGAAGGCCCTGGAGATCATTCCCCAACAGCAATGCTACAACTCTGGCTTCTATGCCACCAACATCCTCAACAAGCTCCAGGCCAAGCGTGCACAGGGCGGCAGGGGATATGGTGAGGACATCAACAACAAGGACATCGAGGACAATTTTGAAGCCTTCATGTGGGAGCGCGTGATGGATCATACTAGCACCCTCACTGCTGCTTCCAAGGCAACTGGCCTCACTGTGTTCTTTGATGAGACCATGAAGAACCCATGTTCAGATATGGATGCCCCTACTCCACTCCACCCTTGCGGGTAGGGGCTTCACTCACTGAAGAAGGCCCTTCTGCCTCTCCAGCTGTCTGCAAGACCAGCAGTTTAGTTGGTGTTGAGGGGCAAAAGGGGAAAAATACGCCTGGCTCTGTTAGAATTCCATTTATTCAAAAAATCACATAATTGAGAAAAGTATTGACAGTGTTTTTATGGTTTGGTTCCTTTGAGTGTTATAGATAGTATTGTTGTTTTTTTTCATTCTTCTAAGTTGAATATCTTCTTTGTACAAGGAATTATACTGGTCCTATCACAATATGGTTGCTGTTTTACAATTTGTTCATTCTCTATCTCCAGTTATTTCTATTTTATGACCTTTTACAAAGCTAGGGAAACCAGACATTGCATCTTGAGTTTTAAGATTTCATTTCACTGCCCTAGTTTGAAATCTTTTGCATGGAACACAAAATTATAATATTAAATAGAGGGATTCTTAGACCTAAATAAGTAATATATCTATTAATTTTTTAAATAAGTCATCTTTCATAATCACTGGTAAAATTGGACATATTTTCTGCATAATATTAATGTGAAATTTTGTAGGAAGAAAGCTATTTGTTATACCAGAAGAATGTTATTATTTAATCTAAGGAAAACCTGATGATTGTTAAGATATTTAGCTTTTCTTTATATCCCTATAATTGTAACTATAGCCCACAAAAGTTGTGCAGAATCATCCAGATAAATCTATTAACTATTTATTTATGCAAATGACCTCTTTCTGTGTATTGCTTAGTTTGAAAGAGCTAAATCACTAACTCAAGCAGTTAAACAATTAGTTGGTTTTAAAGGTATACTTTCTCCCACTCTTTATACTTAAATAGCATAAACCTATTCCTAATAACATAAAACTATTTCCTAATTTAGGGTGACATTATGTAACTAATGACTTCTAAGTTTTAAAATACTTAGTCTGTACTTAACTTTTTCTCTTTTCATTTATCTAATTGTGGATTAGGATATTATTGAAAAAATTCAAACTTCCAAGAAATCATGAATGTAAGTATCCTTAGTGTTATCTGAGATTTATAGATGTAAGAACATGGAATTTAGAAACTTTTAATAAATTCATTTATGAAAATTTAAAGTATAAATCTACTCCAAATGGCAGAAACTCTATAACTTAACGTTTTAATAAGTGATTTTTGTTTAATTTCTTTAAATTTAATTTAGTTCCTTTATATTCCCAGACAAACATAACACACTGCCAACTATCTGTAGCACAAATTTTTACTTTACATAGTGGAATTCTTTCATGGTCTTCATGCTTTATAACCTATTTTAAAATTCAAAGCACCTTTTAAACATATAGTATTTTTTGATTGGTCAGTGACTGAACAGGCAGAACTTTATCAATATTTGCTAAGCAGTGTTTTACTGTTTGGATCTAGAACTTTTTGTTGGAAGATGGATGTGGAATGAAATTTTATTTCATACACATTTAGAATCCAAAAATTGGCAGCTGGTAGAAAATGTCATTCAAAAATGTTTATTGACTGCTATCATTGGCCTCATGCAAAAGATGACATTTTTAAAAGTGAAATTTGTCATTTTGCTCATAGTCATGAATAACATCAGTACCTCAAGCAACTCCTCCCTTCTTTAATAAATTGTTAAATAAAAACGTGACCTTTTGAGGGGAGCTCTTTTGCAAAGCAGTAAAATAGCAGAACATAATCTTTTCTATCTCTGTATCCACTTAACAGATTCATTCCACTGCTCCCTTAATATAGATATTCTTCCAACACACTGATCTCAACCTTCTCTTTTTTATACTCTAAAACCTACTTCATAAGTTTGTTTCAGGAAAGGCACTTTTTAGATATAAAAGCAGTCTATAAAATGTAAGCTCATGTTATCCCCATTATCACTGAAAAAATTCAGTGCATTCTGACTTCAACTAACATTTCCGTGCACATGAGTCTAATCAGTTGATTTGACTCCTGACCTCCAGATGCCTATTGCCAGCTATCTACTCAACATCCTATTTGTATGTCTCTCTTAACACATTGAAATGATAGGATATATGAAGGAAGTAAAGTAAAATAAGACTTAACATCTCTAAAACAGATCACATTCTTTCATTCTAAAACCTTCCCCTCAGCTTAATTTCCCAATTTCAATCAACAGCATCACTTCTCTGTTATCAATGGATTTAACCTGGAAGTTAAGGTTTTTTGGTCACCTGCCCCGTACTTAATCATATATGTCAGTTTTTTATATTGTATTTTCAGAATGTCTGTCCAGTTCTTCCCCTCTGTATCATCCCTACTATTACTACTCCTTTACTGTAAGCCTATTAAGTTCTTCAATGGCCTGCAACGAATTCATATTTTTCTTGGAGGTTTTGAATGTAGAAGTTTTGACTTGATTATCTTTTTCTGGTTGTTTGTTTTGGTCTTCCTTGTCACCAAAGTAAGGTTCTGTAGTCTTATTTTATTCCCACTGTTTACTCATTTTCCCAGCCTATTTCTTGACTTTTTAACTCTTTGTTAAGGCAAGGTTCTGCTTCCAGTATGGAGGGCATCCTGTCCCAAGCTTTAGGGGTTTTGTGCAGCTGTTTTCAGAGATATTTCTAGGGACCTGTAAATTTTCAGTTCTCCAAATGTTGTATGAGCAAAGGTGAGGTGTTTACTCCTTTCCTGGTTTGTGCTCTGGTCTGTGAGTGAGTACTAGAACTCTTTCCTACTTTAGAACTGTGAGGAGGATTCCCTCTCCACTGCTGCCAGAAGCTCCATTTGTGGGTTGCAAAGTCTGGAAGCCACCACAGCTGGCAGTGATTCAGTGCCCAGAGGCCTGCTCTAGGGTTACTGTCCCACCTGTCCCCCTGGCCCCTGCACTTCTCTTCCCCCTTGTCTGTGCCAGCTAGGCCCACACTGGACTGGGCTTCTTTCTCAGTCTGGTGCAACAGACCTTTCCTGTCAACATTCCAGGTTGACTTGGACTGGAAATTTGCTTATGAGGGTTCTGCTGCTCTAGAATTTGTTTGCACTCATTTTTACAGGTATTTAGAGGGTTTAGGGGAGAGCTCAAATGAGTGCCTGCTTTTACTCCTCCATCTTGGCTCCACTCACTTCTCAACTTAAACTCAAAAAAATCTTTTGAATCAGTGCCTCTACCTTTCTTTTTACTCTTTTGAGTCCTCTGCAATCTAGCTTCCAAACTCATCTTTCAAATGAGTTGTCATCTCCTACCGAGGATCTCTTAATTGTCAAATGAAATGACCTTTTCTCAATCTTCATCTTTCTTGATTTCTCTGTCGTATTTAACGTTGTTAATCACCTCATTCTAGGTAATTTCTCCTCTCTGGGTATTCATGGTTCTCATAGTTTTCCTACTATGAGAAGATCTAAGGCACTTTTCCTAGATCTTGACCCTTATCATGGTCACTAATTGTGAGTATCCTCCAGGGCTCTCTTTCGGGCCTTCTGCTTTTCTATCTCTGTTTTTCTTATACTTGATGATTTCATTGAGCTCCTGTAAATTCAATTATCATCTCTCTGTTTATAAATCCAGCATAGTCTCTTTCCTGAATCCTTGTTGCACATCATCAACTGCCTGTTAGATATTTCATATATCTATCCTGTATGGATCTCATACTCATACTAAAATTCAAATGACTATTTTCTCTCCAAACCCTCCCCTTTTCTGAATTTCCCTATTACTTTTCAGGACCCTACCGTCCTTTCACCCAGATTATTAACCTCAGTGTCAACTTCAGCTGCCCTCTCTCTCATGAACCCTGTATATCCAGCTTAGTTGTAAAAATCTTGTGATTTCTTTATCTACCTTACCTCTCACATATATCCTTTTATCTCCCTTCATACAGCCACCTACCTGATTCAGGCCCATGTCAATTTTCACCTAGACTATTGTGATAGCCCCATAATTTTTCTTCCTGACAGATTTCATCCATTCTATTCTGTCCTCAATTCAACTGTCCAAATAATTTATCTGAAGCACAGATCTGATCATGTTGTACCCTTGACCAATAAACTCTTGTTGCTTCCTTTTTCTCTAGGCTTAAATATGAAATCCTTTGGCATTTAAAGCTTCTTACAACCTGGTCTATTTCTGTTTTTTCAGTTCTTTTTGACTTTTAATTGTACTTCCTGAGTTGTTTATACAGTCTAATCCAGATTCCAAAGTGATTTTCCAAGAAAGCATAGATCTGACTGTCATCCCCTTAGTCAATAAACTCTGCCATCCTTCCCTGATCATCACCCCACAGCATCCAAAGCTTCTCTCAGGTGCTCTTCCACATATGCTGCATGTATCTTATATATACCTATTTATATACCCATCTCCCTTACTAAAATGTAAGCTATCTGAGGATAAGAACTATTTTTAACACATAATAAGCACATCTATTCAGCATATAAGAAGCTTCTAACAAATGTTTATTGATTGATTACTTGAGTTGTTTACCTAGTATAACATGACAAATTAGTGTTAGCCAAGCCAGATCAGAATTTATGTCTTCTGTCTTCTAGACCAGTACTTTTTCTATCATATACAGAACATGCTTGGTTTTCCACTTTTTTTGTCACTCAGCCTGTAGCTTCCATTTTTATAATTTCTTCACCAGATTCTTTATACAGATAACCCCTTTTTCATTTTCAAATATCTTTTCAGTGGAACACTCCCTATCTACCAGTTTTTCTTCATTGGTAAATGGAATTTGAAGCTTCTTTCTTCTCCCCATTTGTTGTCCTCTTTTATCTTCATAAAGGTAATAACAGTTCTACACTTGACATACCTAAAAATACCCTCCTTCCAGAGGCACGCATCATATATATGCATTACCTCTAAATTTCATTTAACTTATTCCATAGTGCTTTTAATTAAAGGTCTACATTAGTAGGGCCATCTACCATTTGAAGAGTCATACATAACTGACACACAGAGAGATGAGCCACAGAAACTGTATTAATAGTTATATACAAGTTTCTAAGGATTCACTCCAAATATGCCACTCCATATATTTTTTGGAGTTTTTAGTTTTATTTAACTTCATTTTGCATTCCTTTTCACATTTATTTTTCTTTTCCAAATATGTGCTTTAAAAAAATCACTAGCAGTTCTCTACTGTTACTTATTTGACACTTCTTTTATTTCTTTTTATAACTAACACTAAACCCGGACTCTTTCCACATACTTTTTTTCTTAGTGGTGATGAAGAATTAACCTCCCTTCGATACATAAATAACCAGATTTTCTGAAAATAGACATTTCAAAAATCAGTCAGAATTAGCTGTGTGTCATTTACCCAATGTAATTTTTCTGTTTGAAAGAAAATTTCAATTTTTATATAAAATATTTTAGTAATTCTTCAATTTAAAGTGATTATCAATGAATCTTAATTTTGAGTGTATTTTCCTCAGATGCTTTTCAGTTAGGTCTTGTGGAACGAGAAATCAATGAATTGCTATGGGGATTACATAAAGTCCAGACTCCAGGACCAACTAAGAGACCACATATTGAAACAGATGGACGCATCAAACAGAAAGAAATTTGTTCAGATGATATCTGCCCTATATGTCAGGAAGAGCTCCTTGAAAAAAAGCTACCAGTCACCTATTGCAGGTTACTATTCTTTTGAGATTAGAAAGTTAAGGAAAAATTCTTTCTAAATTGACTTGCCTTCACCATTTACAGAGATGGCATATGGTGATTCATTAATATAGGAACAGTATGAAACGTTGAATGTGATGTCAGTACCATTTCAGCTGATTTAGAGTAACTAATGGTGATACAGTGGAAAGACTGACTTAAGAATCAGAGGGTCTAGGTTCAAATCCCAGCTCTAGTACTTAAAACTGTGAAACCTTGGACAAAAAAAATACCTGTCTGCCTCAGTTTCCTCCTTGCTGAACAAGAGAGTGGAACTAGAAGACCTTTTGGATCCCTTTTCAGTTTTCTCAATCTATGAACCTGTTAATTATGAGGTTTCCCAAAATGAAAAAAACTAAACTCTTCCTATAAATGATAGCCTATTGTAAGAAGTATTTTCATGTTTCCTATGGTAAATTTTAATGGATCAAAAATTAAATTAGACTCACAAAATCAATCCTAGCCTTTAATTTACCAAAATTTCAAAACAATGGGTGTATATACACACATATATATATACATATATATATACATGTACATGCATAAGTACATGTGTATATACTTTGAAGGTGAAGAAATAAAGTAATATTATTTTATTTATGGTAGTACTTAAAATATAAAACTATTCTTCCTCCTTGGTATAGTAAAATACCTTACAGTTTTCAAAATATTTTTAAATAAAAGTACTTCAGAAATGTATTTACACTTAAATTCTTGAAGGGTAAATAAATTTTTGAAGTACTTATCAATATTTAAATTTAACACATTTAATTATTTAATATATTTGTGGCAATATATAATTTCTATTTAAATATTAATATAATAAAGCAATATTTTACAATATTATTCATGCTATAATCTCCCTTCTTAAATAATATTACATTCTTTTCTTTCCATTTCTTCCATTCATTTCCATTAATAATTTTATCCCAAAATTGCTAAGGAGCTTAGTTTTCTATACCTGTTTTATCAACTTTTATCTGATTTAAGAAAATATCCCATTTTCATAGTGTTTCCTGAAGTATTAGTAAAAAAAAAAAACTTCATATAATTATAGAATTGCTGAAGTGGATAATACTTTAAAAGTAATCCAATCCAGCCTTTGCAAAACATAAATCTTATTCACTGCATCTTGAATATTAGCTTCAGGTTTCTGCTTGTGATTGATAAACAATTCATTATCCTCAAAGCAACCTATTCCATTTTTGGATAGCCTTAATTGTTTCAGGATATTCCTTACTTTATATTGAGCCAAAATTTGCTGCCCTAATTTCCATCAATTGGTCTGGCATTTGCCTTCCATTGCCAAACATAAACAATTTAATACTTCACTGCATGATAACTTTTTACATATTTAAAAGCTTAAACCCCTTTAAGTCTCCTCGTTCCCTTCCTAAACATTCCTAGTTACTTCATTCAATTCTTGTATGATTGGCTTTTGAGTCTTCTTACAAATCTAACTACATTCTCCCCCCAGCCAATGTGTTGTAGCTTGTCTTAAGCCTTCCTAAAAGTGACCCCCAACACTGGACATAATCAACACTCCAAAATATTCCTCTCTTCCCCCAACTTATATTTATGAATTGTTTTTTAAACCCAGGAACAAAATTACTCCAATTGATTTTCTTGTGGTTTAGAGATGAGATATTGAGATATTTGTGCATTCTGATTTAGTTATGCATTGTGTTACCCCTCCCCTAATTTGTGTCATTTGAGAAGAAGCATATTATCTATGTCTCATTGAAATTACTAATAAAATGTTGAAAAGAATACAGTTAGGGACAAGACCTTGGGGTAGCAATCCTCTAGAGAGCTCCTTATATTGATCCATTAATCAACACTCTAGGTTTGGTCAAACAGTTCCAAACACCTTTCTCTGTAAGGGTATTATGAGAAATTGATGAAGTGATACCTGTATGAAATCCAGTTATATTATGTCCATGGATTTTCCCCATTATCCTATTAAGTAACCATATCAAAAAAAAAAGTGTGCTTGTCTACCATACAAAATTCCCTATCCATTCATATAGACTCATAGTGACTGCCTCTTCCTAAAATGTTTATTCTCTGTCCCTTTAAACATCCATTCTAGAATTTTTCCAGCAACCAATGACAAACTCACTAGACAACAATTAACAAAAGTTATTTAAAGTCTCTATCTTCCATTCTTTTTAAAAAAAAATCTACTGTTTGTATGCCACAAGTCCTGCAGTATCTCCCCCATTCACTACAAATCCTTGAAGACAACATAATTTTTAAAATCTGAGGTTTTTAAGATACAGCAGTATATAACATTATGGTAAGTGGGTAAGATTTTTAAACTATAATAAGTAATTCTAACAGAATTCTATAAATCCTGCCCTACCCTCTCTGCTAACCTCCAATCTCATATTACCAGCTGCCTTATGGTCATCTCTAACTAGCTATCCAAAAGACATCTTACTAAAACAGAGCTCTTTGTCTTTCCCCCTAAACTCTACTCTCACCTTCCCTGTTATTGTAAGTAAACCACACTTTCCTTCCAGTCCCTCAGGTTTGAAACCTAATGGTCATCTTCAGTTCTTCACTATCTCTGACCCACTCCCCCATACCCAATCTTTTGCCAAAATCTAAAATTGATTTCACCTTTGCATCATCTCTCAAATATGCCCCCTTCTGTCCTCACACCACCACACTAATGTATGCCCTCATCACCTCATGGCTAGACTGTTATAATATCCTGCTGTTGAGCCTTCCTGCCTCAGGTTTCTCCCTATTCCATCCATTCAGCTGCCTGGAACGCCCTCCCTCCTCAACTTCACCTACTGACTTCCCTGGCTTCTTTTTAAGTTCCAACTGAAATCTCATCTTCTACAGAAAACCTTTCCTAAGCCCTCTTAATTTTAGTACCTTCCCTTTTATTCCTTTTTTATCTTGTATGTACTTCTTTGTTTAGATTTGTTTACATGTCTCCATTAGATTATGAGCTCCCTGAGGGCAGGGATTGTCTTTGCCTTTTTGAATCCCCCATGCTTAGCAAAGTACCAGGCACATAAGTGCTTAATAAATGTTAACTGATTGATTTATTGATTGGTAATTTTTTTCGTTTTACAAATAAAGAAACGTTAGCAAAATAAAATCCTACAATAAATCAACAGAAAGGATAAGTTGAAATTCTTCTGGTCTAACTCTTCTGCTTAGCACTACTAGAAATGTACAATTTGGTAGAGACAAAAGACTGGAAATCAATTCAGAAATATGTCTTATGAGGGGGAAAAGTTTTAGTAACTTACTGATGGTAACAGTTAACTTGGTATGACAATTCTTGATAGAGTTAACAGATAAACAAATTGAATGGTACATTGAATAGTTATGTTATTGGTAAAAAAAAAAAAATAATAACTTTTGCAAATTCTCTTTATTTCTACCAGGTATGGTTGTGGTAATAGTGTTCATATAAAATGTATGAAAATATGGGCTGATCATCAGGATAAGTCATCAAAAAACTCTGTTGTCAAGTGCCCTTTGTGCAGGGAAGAGTTTGCACCTTTAAAACTAATTTTAGATGAATTCAGAAACTCCAACAGACTTGTGACAGCAGCAGAGAAAGAAAAGCTTAACAAACACCTTGGAATTCCATGTAACAACTGCAGACAGTTTCCAATTGAGGGAACATGTTATAAGTAAGTATCAATTGCAATTCATTTTAAAAATTTGAAAAATAGCCTTTATTTTTCACAGTATTTAAAACTTCTTAACCTATTAAGTCTTAGTTAAAGACTCATCTTAGCATGCAAATGACTCTTCAAGCCCCTTCAAGAAGAGCCCAGGCTCTGATAGGTGAATCCAAGCTGGAAAAGCTTTTAAAAGTATGGACCCTCAAACAGATTGTATATCAGTTGCCTGAGGACCAGCTTAGCTAACTTATAGAGAAGACCATTGCCAGAAGGTTGACCCCTAAAGTATTGAATTTAACACTCAGTAGTTAAGGGCTTCAAAATTTTATCCTCATAACTTATGGTTGTTTGTTTTGATTCCATGTAATCCTGGAGCTTTAAAATAGATTTCCAGAACGAGAGTTCTAGGCATTGCATCTTTCTTTGGTAACTCTAGTATTATGGCAGGCAACTAGAGAGTACTTCAAACTTAACCTTTCTAGTCTTTTTGCACTCTTTTCTCATTTATGAGATCTTGAGATTTCTGGGGTTTCTTCAACTGGGTCCATGAATTGCTAAAAATATATTTTGTTAACTGTATTATAGTATAATTAATTTCCTTTGTGATCTTACTTATTTTTTATTTTATATATTTAAACTGTTATTTTTTAGAGGTTCAGAGGTTTTACCAGACCTCAAAAAGGGTCTGTCATACAAAAAAAAAAACCCAGAGCTAGAGAGGCATAAATAACTACACAGAAGAGAATCTGTGCTTTGTTACAACCCAATACTCAATTTTATTTTAGTCAATCAACAAACATTTATTAAGTATTCTGTGCTAAGCAGTATGGATACAAAGAAAGGTAAAAACAGCTTGTGTTCTCAGAGAGCTTATAGTTTAATAATGGTAGAAATAGCATGCAAACAACTACATACAAACAAGATACATAAAGGATAAATTGGGAATATATCAAAGGGAAGGCCTTAGCATTGAAGATAGGGAAAGACTTCTTGCCTAAGAGGAGACTTTAGCTGTGACTTGTAGGAAGCCAACAGAGGTAGGATTGAAGAGGGTCAAAATTCCAGGCATGGGGGACAGTCGGTGAAAACAATCTGAAACAAAGACTTAATAAATCAAGTCTCCTGGTAATAACATCTTTTTTAAATGACTTGTTAAAATCTATTGGCATTTCCTTTTTTGTCAGCTTTCCCATATGTTTTTAAGAAGAAACTATATTCTTGTCTATTGTTTTTGTGTATTGCATTTGCTTCTGAGTCATTTTTGGCAAATATTTTGAATAAATCTAGTTTTTGTTATTTTTCTGTTTGTCTTTTAAAATAAAAAAAGAAATTTCTGGCCTTATTTCACTCTACTCTCCTTCATATGGGAGTACTGCTGTATGTTCCAACCAAACCAAGCCAATCTATATTGCTCTATCTAGTTCTGTCTTCTGATTCCATGCATTTGTCCAGGTTGTTGAGCAGGCCCCATTCTCACCTGGTAAAATCTTTTACTTTCTCCAAGAACCACTTTATGCTTCACCTTTTCCATGATATTTTTCCTTATTCCCTCACAGATAAAAGTGATCTCTATCTCATATTTTTTGTTTTTATTTAGGCCTCTCCACTTTGTTTAGACCTTTTCTTTTCCCTCATATTCTTCTTTGTGTCATACTTATTTGTGTATGAGACAGTACATGAGATCCTGGACCTGGAGTCAGGAAGATTTAAGTTCAAATTCAGCTTCAGACACTAGCTGTATGACTCTGAACAAGTCATTTAAGCTTCTGTGCCTCAGTTTTCTCATGTATAAAACAGAAATAATAATAGTACCTACCTCTCAGAATTGTTATAAGAATAAAATGAGATAATATTTATAAAGCACTTTGAAAACCTTAAGGCACTATGTGATAACTAGTTATTTTTATTATTTGTATATGAACAAATAATAATCTCTCATTAGACTGTAAGCTGTTGGAGGATAGGGGCTGCAATTTTTATCTTTGTGTCCTTCATGCCTAGAACAATGTTTAGCATACATTAGTTTATTAATAAATATTTTTTTAATTGTTAAAGTGTGCCATAATCCTTACTGATGCTCAAATTAATGGACTGAAAAACACTGTAAGGTCATCAATCATAAATACATATAACTTATTCATTAGGAAACCGAACCAGTAAAAACTTTCATTAATTTTTAAATAAAAGTATTCTGGCAATTCTTAGTTAATTAGAATATTTAGTTTACTAGAATATCTTGAAACCCAGTTTGTCATTGTTTTATTATCACGTTTTTGTTCTTTAGGAAATTTTGTGGTGTCCTTAATGTTCAAATTGGAAGAAAAAAAATAACCAAGTGATCATGATTTTTTTTTCTTCCTCCAATGAAGATAGAGACTTAATAAAATTTTCAAGGATATATTGTGCTCATAATATTTAATATTTTTAATAAAAGAATAGTATGAGAAATTTTAGAAATTTATTTTAGTGATTTCAGAAACTAAAAACTATACTCAAAATATTTATTTTTGTAATTTACGTAGTCTAGTGACTCTTAAGTATGCTATAATTTTTGTTTTTCAAGTAAGTCAGAATTTAGTCCATGAAGCTTTTAGAAGTCTCTGATAATTTTATTTTTACATATTTGAAATAAATTATTCTTAGTTTTCAATTTCTTTTGGTAAGTAATAAATTAAAAGATATCAGGACAGCAAGAAAATATACATGTTATATGTGTGTGTGTGTGTATGTCTTGCATACACACTATAAGAACTATGTGATTGGGATCCTCAGGGAGAAACACTTGTTTTTAGAGTTATATTTGTATCTTTTCCACCCATCCTAGTTCATAAGCCAGTTATCTTCATACAGTTGCTATTAAATGATTTTGATTAAATGAATAACTCCTGGGTTATACTTTGTGTCCTGGATGGAGGTGGGGAGCACAGAGGTAAGAGTATGGGAATTACCAATGACAAAGGTTAGACATAGGAGGAAGGATGCTATAGTAGAAATACATCTCACTATGGAGTCAGAAGCCTTGGGTTCAACTTGTGATTCTTCCACTTACCAGCTATGTCACTTTCAGTCACCTGGACCTGTTTCCTCATTTGAACCATGAGAGGATTTGGTAAGATTATCTTTAAGAACCTTTCCCATTCTATGACCTATCATATAGGACTGCATGATTTGCTTTTGAGTCCTGTAATTCTGTGACCCTCCCAAGTGCTGAGTTATTGTCTTTTTACAGATAACTCTCAAATCTCTAAATCTAGCTCTCTCCTAATCTTCATTCTCCTACCATCACTTGTCTTAGAGACATTTCCAAATAGATGTCCCATAGTTCCTCAAACTTAACTTGTCAAAAATAGAATTCACTTCTTCCCCTAAATCTGACCTTCTTCCTGACTTCCAATTTCTGTTGATGTTACTTCCATCATGTAACTCAGCCAGTTTTGCAATGTCCACATTATCGTAGATTCTTCACTTTTCTCCCTAGGCCTTAATCAGTTTTCAGGTCATTGATTTTGTCTCCACAACATCTCTCAAATCACTCCCCTTTTCTCCATCACCAGGCCATCACTCTAGGTCAGACCTTCATTATTTGTCATTGGGAAAATTAGAATATCCTCCTAATTAGTTTCCCTCTCTTCTTATTCTCCTCCACTTCATACTCCTTATAGATGCCAAATTGATATTTCTACAACACAGGTCTGACTATTTCAGTTCTCTGCTCAAGAAGCTCATTAGCTCCCTATTGCTTTTAAGATGAAATACAAGTACTTTTCTTTTACATTTACAATCTTCACAATATGACTCCAGAATTCTCAGCTAAACTGGCCACCTTATTCTTCACATATTATATAACTTAGTAGTATAGGAAGCGAGATTACTAAAATAAAAATAATCATGAAAGGCTTCATGGAAAGAGTATGCTTAAACCAGGCCTTTAAGAAAGAGTAAAATTTAGAAAAGTTAAGAATGAGTAAAGAACTTTCTAGGAAAGCTATCACATATACTACTTAATCATAATCCCATCTCCATATCTTTGGAGGAACTTCTTCCATATCTGAAATGCATTCATTAACTCTTAACTTCTACCTCTGAGAATCCTTTCTTGTCTTCAAAACTCAGTGCATTGTACCCCCTCTGTGTGACTGCCTCTTTCACCCCAAAAAACAAAACAAAACAAAAACTTTGTATTTACTTTGTATATATTTGCATCTACTTAGATATGTGTAAGTTGTTTCCCTTGATAAAATGTAAACTCGTTGAGTACAGGAGCTGTTGCATTTTATATTTGTATACCCAGCATTTAGTATAGCCTCTGTCACATTTTAGGTATTTAATAAATACTTGTTGATTGGTTGTTTGAGAGGCAATACAGAAGTGCAGGTGAATTTAATTAAGTCTATACAAACCAGAGAAGTATAGTGAAAGCAAAAAGGATATAATGAAGGACCTGTAAACCATTGCCTTAGGTAGAAGAAGGATAGATCAAAAGTGACACAAACAAAATTTAGTGTACTTATGCACAGGGGTGTTTTTTTTTCCATGATAGACTAAAAAATCAAAATACAAAACAGCCATCAGTCCTGCAGTGAAAATGATTTAACATTGGAAAAGGAGTCAGAAGATACTAAGAATTACACAATTCTTAGACCATCAGCTAACATTGATTTAATTATTAGTATTCTCAGTATATAAACTTCATCCAGTTGCCAGTGAGTTGACATATTACTAGAAGTAGACTGCATCTAGATTGACATTTTTGCTATAAATGAATGCTACAATAAAACTTTCAAGATACAGAAATAATCAGGAAGCTATATTGAATGGATCCCCTCTGGAGGGTTTATAGAAAAACTTGGAAGAGAATTAGAGATTACAAAGGGAACATAGGCTTTGACGAAGATAAAAAGATACAAAAGCTTTGACCTGTGCTAGTAGAAGACCCAAAATTTATGTGATTAGGGTTACATTTCTTAAAGTATAGATAGTCTGTCTATGGATCTCTATGTATAGTTTATACATTGATCTACATATAGATTATAGATAGGTATAGCTAACTCCCTTTCCATCTGAGCTTTCTCTTCCAACAGCTTGTCTCTGCTTTTACGCAAAAGGCAATTACTTGTTAGCAAGGCCCAGCCTCTCCAACATACCCTGCCTGTTTTTTTCCTTGTTTTATTTGTATTCCTTGTAAACACCTTTCCAAATCTCTAGGTTCTTCCATCTGTAGCCTTGTGATTTCCAGCTTTTTGGCCTTTCTTTTGCTAAGGAGGAATAAGACAAATCCTCCTATCCTGGGATATCCATTTCTTGTTCTGCAACTTTTCTGCCTCCAAATAGAGGTCTGATATTTCACAATCCCATCCTTGTTGCTATATGTAGTGCCATTGCAATATTCACAGTGCCTATGACAGCCATGACTATGCCAGCACAATTCTGAATCACAAAATACAACAGACTCTCCACATGGAAGATAGAACCAAAACATTTATTCAGATACCAGAAAGACAAATCTCAACACCAGAAAGCCAAATTCATCATAGTAACAAAGAAATCTATATACAATAACAATGCAATGGGCAACACCAGCCCCAAGCTGTTAGGCTTCCCATGAGCCAGTTCCCTTAAACCCAAAAAGACTCCCTTAAACAAAATCACAAACAAGCTCTCCCATTCACACTAGTTGCTTTCTCAGCTCTGACTGCTCTTTAACTTCCTCTCAGCTGTACTCTAGCTCTACCTCTTCTTGTTCTATTCTTCCTGTTCTACCCTTTCCAATTCCATGTGATTCTGGCTTCCCTGTGACTTAAGCAGGTCACACAGACCTATTAATGGATGGGAAAGATCTCCCCATTAAGAAGAAAGATTGCATTAACAATAAGCAAAAATGGATTATAGAGCAGATTAAAAGTAGAAGGACCTTGGTTTGTTGTTGCCTTACATTAGTCTGAAATATTAAACTATTCATTTCCAATACATTGCAGAATGGAATTGAACAGTGAGATTGTTTTAGAGTTCCTCTTAAATGAGGTGGTCAAAAAAGGACATTATTATCTGTCTGAAGTAAATTTTGAGAATATTAGAATACATATATTTATATGTAATACCTTAAGTGATTGAAAGTCAAATATGCATAAATTGTAAATTAAAGATTGCATTTCTCCATTGATGCCCTTCATTAAGGTGAATAATAAGAACTGAGAATAAACAGTAAGCAAGAAAAAAGTAGAAAACAGTGATAATAAATGCCATTTCTCTATATTGGTATGTATATGCAATAAGAAATATTGCCTTTTTGAGACAGTGTGGCATAATTCCTAAAGAAAGAGCTGTCCTCAGAGACAGGAAGATTTGAATTTGAATTCCATTGTTGACACAAATTTGGCTTGTGACACTGGACAAGTCACTTAGCCTTTCATTGTTTTGAAAAATTCTTTTAAGATTTTAGGTTAAAAAAAAATGCTGATAACCATTGATAGAAGAACTTTTCACCTACAGAGTTCTCTATACAAATGAAATGACAGGTCATAGCCCTATCTTATATTGTCTTAAGAGAATCTATTTAGATGTATTCATAAACTTATTGCATAATCCCTCCACCAGCACAAATCACAATCATTTCCATTTTGCTTATGTCTTCTTGTAAGTCTTCCATAGAGGATTCACCCAAAATGGAGACTTTCTTCTGATTCTTTTATTATTTAGGGAGTACTAGAGCAGTATTCAGGCTATGTATTTGTTATCCTTTGCTCTCATTGAAAGACTGACTCATCTCCTTTTCTGATCATATATGTCACTGATGATCTCTTAGTTCTTTCACACAACTCGTTGTAGATAAAATGCTATATAGCCTAACTATACCCATCATACATCTTATCACTTCTCTTTGTGACATCTCTGATTTTGATTCTTCAGGGATCATGATTTTCCATGAGTCAGTCACAAACCATCAACCAAAGAATAGTAGTTTCAAAAACATGAGCCTTTAAGCAGTAAGCACCTTGAATTCTTTGAAATACCTATTTAATTTCCTAAACATTATCCATCATTATCTCCTATTTAATTCTGAACCCAATTCACTTATTTATTTGTAATGACTTTGCCTTTTTTTTCTTATGGTATATGATTTATTCAGTGCTTACTGTGTCAGATGCTTCCATATCACTTTTCAAAGAAAATACTTTATACTTGGTACTATGGAAGGTGAAATTCTAGGTAATAGTCCAATACTCCAAAAAACCTTTGAGCTCTTTGGATTCTGAGCCCATAATTTTTAACAACAATAATAATAAATTAACATTCCTATAAACTTTTTCAGGTTTGCAAAGTTCTTTTCAAATTTTATTCTCACAACAACCCTGGGAGTAGAAGAGGAAGCTGAGGCAAACAGCAAGTTAAGTGACTTGCCCACACAAGTAGTATTTGTCTGAGGCAAGATGGGAACTCAGGCCTTCCTGATTTCAGGTCTACTTCTATTAACTGCACTTCCTAACTGTCACTTTCTAACATAGTCTTCATTATACTCACCTGTTCCCATCTTTGCACTGAAAATATTAAATATTAAGGTATATTTTGACTTAATCGGGAGGAGTTTATTCAATTCTTCATAGAGTTTTCTCTATTTCCTCATCCTTAATAGGTACTGAATCATGAGTTGTAACTGTCTTTATATTTTCTTATTGTGTTTATCATTAAGAGTGCTAAGTCGAATGACAAATTCTCCAATGACATAATGTTAGTTGTTGCCTTCAGACACATGATGAAACCAATTCTGTCAACTCCCTTTTTGCCTTTCTTAGAAGAACCTTTGATCTATCTTTCTATCAAGCTACATTTACATTCTGTACTTGCATTCTGATTTCATTACACATGAAAGTGAGGCTATAGAGATCTGGCCTCAGAGCAAGGAAGATTTCTGTTCAAGTCCCACTACTGACACATACTAGGTATGTGACCCTAAATATGTCATTTAATTTTTCAGTATTCTAGGCAACTCTAAAACTTTAAGCTGCAAAAGAGTGTTGACCTACATTGGTAAAAGAAGTTTCCTCACCAAGGAATCCTTATACCAATGAAGTCACAGATCTAGTGCTTCCTTTGGCTAAGAACATGAACATGGATATGATTCGACTTTCCTATAGTACCTCACATCATTAATCTTGTACAAAAAAAAATTAAACCAACTCAGAGAACCAATAGTTAATGTCATTATGTAATTAAAAACTCTGTGATTCTTAATACTCTTTACCCTTTTTTTCCACCAGTGCCCTGTGACAACAGGATGATTCTACACAAGAATGAGAGACTATTATATTTTTGGGTGCTTCCTGGAACACCATCATCAAAAATTTCATCACCTCTAGGCCAGTCTTTTAATTATTACTCTCTAAATATATTTAGCTAGGCTGGTCCTTGCACAGCAGCAGAAACAATCTGTTTGGGGGCCCATTCTAGCTGGATAGAATATGCTAGAGCTTGTACCCTGCTGTTATGAAACCAGATCACCTTTCTGCCATATCAGGCATTGTAAGAGAACTTTGATGGCAATTGAAATTATATTTCCACCAAAAAGGTAAATTCTCATCTGTACTTTTCATACTAATGAGTTAATGTATTTATGTCCAGTGTTGTTTCAATAGCTTTGAATAAAATCAGAAGTCAATTGAGGTTTTTTAAACATCCTATAAAATTTACCTTAGAGCATTAAGTTTGAATTTTATCATGTCAGAGTGACCCATAGTATAGTTACATGCTAAACTATGTTCCTTTATTTAATCAATCAATAAGTGTTTGTTGAGTACATACACTTATTTATCACTGTGCCAAGTAAAACAGGATATTTGCCCTCAGGAAATATATAATATAACCATTCCTGACATGAATGACATGGATGAAACAATTAGTGAACAAGTTAAATGGAAAGGAATGCTGAATGCCAAATTGTTAAATTCTACTATAGGAATGGAGATAAGGGCAAAAATAGACTTCATGGCCAAGGGATGGCTGGAACCAGGCCTTGAAGAATGACTAGGATTTTAAAAATTTTTTAAAATTTTGAAGAAAGAGCTTGCTAGGAAAGCTATCAGACACTTAATTATAATTTTCAAAAACATTTGGATCTAGCATTTTCTTTCTTTTGGTATTTTTAGGTGCACTGAATGTACTGAATATCACCTATGCCACGAATGTTTTGTTAGCTCTTGCCATCCTCTACATATTTTTACCTTTCGAAAGGTATAGTATTCATCTCAAACAATTTTTTATGTTCTCCAGTATAGATTCCATAGGCAATCCAAAAATACATTTGAATTGTGATGATAAACTGCACTGCATTTTTTATTGAAGCCTAAAATAATCAAAAGAGGGAGAAAAAGGGCAGAGAAGTTTTAAAAAAGGGAGAAAGGTTTGGTGTAAGGTGTAAGGGTTAACCAAGGAATAGCTAGTAGTAGTAGAAAAAGTTGAATAGAGATGTGATTACAGATCAAAACAGAATAAATGACACTTGTCAAGAACAAATATTTGGTCCAGATACATGGTAAAAAATGACAATATTGAGAAAAGTTGACTTAATGATACTGGACAGCTTATTGAGATTCAATACTTTTTGTTTTGGGTATATCATGATTTTATTGATATCTACCAAATAGTTATTAGCTAGTGTATAAGTCACTTCTAAATGTATAGATGATGACAAGTAAATGTTTTATGATAGTTTTACTTCAGCCTAAATTCAAAAATGCTTAACATCACATGTAATTTCAAACAACATTAGTTAATGGGCAAACTAACTAATGCTTTCGGCCAACAAACACTAAAATGAAGAATTTTTTACTATTAATAGTAATGTTGAACCTTAATCATAGAATTACTTTTGGATAGCAACCATTGTTAGAAAGCATTTCCTTACATAAAACTTTCACTCATTTCACCTTATTTTGCCTTTTGGGTCCAAACAAAATAAGTCTAACCCATCACATGATACCCTTTAAATATTGGACTATAGCTACTATGTCCCTTTTAACAGTCTCTTTTCCAGGCCTAAAATACCCACTTCTTTCTAATGATCCTTCTATGGCATGATCTTTTACCATCTTTATATCCCATTCTGGATATTCTTCAACTTGTCGATGTCATTCTTAAAATATGTCCAAAACTGAACACTATACTTTCTTTTTTTTTTAAATAAATTTATTTATTTAATTTTTTACATTCATTTTCACAAGATTTTGGGTTCCAAAATTTTCTCCCCATTTGTCCCCTCCCCCCTCCCCAATACATTGAACATTCTAATTACCCATATCACCAATCTGCCCTCTCTTCTTTCATCCCTCCCTTCCCTTACCTCATCTTCTCTTTTGTTGAACACTATACTTTCAATGTGGCCCAAGCAGGGTATAGTACAGCAGGACTGTTAACCTCCTTAGACCTGAATATACATCTCTCTTAAAATAGCCTATGCATGCATTAACTTTTGTGACTACCATATGATATGGGTTCTTGATATTGAGTTTTAGGCTCCCTAAAACCTCCAAATCTTTTTTTTCATATTAGCTGTTTTCTAACCATGCACCCCTTATCTTGTCAAGATAATAGGCATTTATTAAGCTTTTACTAGATGACAGGCACAATGTGTTTATGAAGTTGATTTTTAATCTAAATGATTCTTTATATTTGTCCCTATTTCATCTTATTAGATTCATTCTAGACAACATTCTATTTTGTTGCCCCTTTCACATTTTATGAGTGTATGAAATATGTCTTTATCCAAATCATTGATACAATGATTAACACAGGTCAAAGAAAGATCTCTCTTATACTCCACTTGATTTCATTCTAAGGTTGAAATAATAAAAATCCTTCGTGTTCAACCATTCAAATACTATTGAGATTACTTAACTATTATTGTTTGAGCCAGAAGTGCCAAAGACACATCCCACAACATTTTCTAAGGTGATTTGAACTAGATTAAAACATAGTTATTATCTGATTTTAATGTGTTCACATAATAAAAGAAATAATAGAGTGGTTTTCTAAGTCAATATGCAATAGCCTACAGAAATCCTTAAGTAAGGTTAGTTTACTGGCCCCTCTTTCTATTTGAATTTACACCACTGATCTAAACCATATATTTTTGTCCTTCTTACAAAGAAGGAAAGATTTTGTCAAATTTTTCCTAAAATGTAAAATATGTAATATTCTTCTAATCTACCTGTCTTGTCAAAAAAAAGTTAGTTCAGTATGAGTTATTCTTTGTGAAATTTCTCCAGCTCTTAATGATTGCTGCTTCACTATCTAGATGTTCACCATTGCTATTTAATAATATTTTCTATAACTTTGCTAGAAATCAAAATCAAGCTCACTAGCTTATCAAAAATCAAAATCACTGGCAGCCTCTACTTTTTATTTTCAAATAAGACATTTCTTCTTTTCCAATATTCCTCTCTTCAAGATCTTGCAAAGATTAGACAGTGTCTTAGCAATCACATCTACCAGTTAAGTCAGAAAGCATTCATCTAAGCCTCTTCATCTCAACTCTCCAAAGACAGGTAAGTGCTCTCTTACTTTTCATTTGATCTACCTTTTCATGGGTTTCAGTTGCCTCTTATCTATTTTTTGATCTGTTCTTTCCAATTTGAAAATTCTATTTTTAGAGAAAATGGAAGCACAAGAAAAGAGAAGTCCTTCTGCCTTTTCTCCTGCCATCCACTTTCGTAATAGTCATTCTGAACAATAGTCTTATTCCTTCTTTGATCTTTCTCCTTTCCCCAGCATTGCATTGTCACACTTTTTGGTGTCTAACATTCCTCACCAATGTTAGTTTATTCAAATTTCACCACTCCAGACCTTATTCTTATAGAATCCTCTCATGCTTTTATATTCATCCTCAGTTCCCTAACTTCACTTTTGTCTTCTACTGAATGATATTTAAAATCTGAAGTAGTTGATGAATTCTCTGTGTCCACATCAGTGTTTCTAAATGATGCCCCCATTTCCTCATTAGAATCATTTTCCCATACATCTTTTAAGTGCTTCTTATGTCTGCTGACTGCCACATTTTCTAGAATTTTAGGGGCATTGGAACCTATTTATTCTTCTTTGAACCTTTTAAAATATTAAGTTTTTCTGAAATCCAAGATATATGTCTAACTCTTTTGTCTTTCTTTTCCATTTCTAACACACCTTCCCAAATGGAATGGTTACTTCCACTTAAGTTTCCCATTATTTTTATCTCAGCAATCAGTTGTTGGTGAGAATCAGACCCATATTAATTGTTCCTCACATTCCTTTTGCCATTCTTTGAAGATGAAGTTAACATTAAGGCAACTGTTCTATTTCTGACAGAGAGAACAATTCTAGGTAATGTCTAAATCATTGAAGTCCCCCGTCTCTGCTATATCATGCCTCCATGCCAGACTAACAAAGGAAGAATTCTATTTGATTAGAAATTTATAAATGGTGCTTTTCTGCTACTTAAAAAATATAATCAAATGTAAAATAGTGATTAATAATAATACCTGATTTCTATTTTAGATAAAAGAAGATAAAACATGGATATAGCAAAATAGTTCTTATGAAACTTATTTCATTGTTTTTAAGAGTATACCTTAAAATATGCTGTGGTACTGCAACTCTGTGTTGCAGTGTGAAACAGTGTTAATTGTAATGTAATATAAAATAATACATAGGTTAGAAAAAAACTTTAATAAGTATCTAAATGTTTATAATTTATTTTCATGTCACTGGTTTTTAACTATAAAGTTTATATAGAAAATGTCCTTTGAATTACAAAATAATTGCCTCTTTTTAACTAACACAGAGGAGGAATCAAAGGTGGAAATTACTAGAAAAAAATACAGAGTTATGTCCTTCAGAGAGAATCATAAAAAACACAGAACTTACAAATCAGACTGAAGAAGAGATGACACACTTTGAAAAAAGGTAAGAATCACATTTTAAATAAATTTAATCCAGATTTAATCATTTATGAGTTCTCAGGTAATTTCTTCCCAATATAAATTATTTGAAAACAAGATTGACCTTTCCAGAAGATAAGAAGAGTACTTTCCTTTGAAGATCCCTATTTTCGGATTTCCCTGCACAGATATATAGATTAATGATGTTTAAAGAATAATGAATTAAATTAAATGCTCATCTGTTAGTTCCTCCTATCTTGTTGAGGAAGAAAAGAAGTTTTACTGCATAAACCTATGTTTTTGTGAGATAGAGAGCCTGCTATACTTCCCCTTTATCCTTATTCCCCTTTACACTCATACTTCAGTAGTCTATAATTGTTCTTCCAATGTATAGATCGCATCCTTTCTATGACTTAGTGCTTCTTTGATCATGACTGTGTCTGAAATATTAATCACCCTATGGATGATAAACCTGGATTTGTAATCAATAAAATATTAAGAACCACCCCACAAATTTCTTGGGGGACTAGTAAATCTAAACACAATTCTGAAAAAAGTAAGTTGCAAATATACATAGTGTTTCATAAATGTTTGTTTAATTGACACATCATGGAATTATTCTCTGAATTAAACCTCTTTTAAGTGTTTTTCCATCTTCTCAAGTGGTGTTAGAACTGTATTGTTCAGCATAAGAAATATAGCAGATTTTTTTCAAACTTTATATTTCATATAACTTTATTGTCTTTAATTAAATAAAAACCCTGGGGGTAATAATTAGCATTTTCTTTTGTTATGAGGTACAACATTATAGCAGTACTATAATTATTTTATGACATGTAGCCATAAATCAATATTTATACTTGCATGTTTCTTCTTATTTCAGTATCATTTGCACTCCAAAGCATGTAGTAACATCTCTTCCTCTCATATTAATTACAAAGAACAGTAAGCTCCTGGCTCCAGGGAGCCAGTGTCGACTTTGTTTGAAGGCATTTTGTCTTGGTCAGCATACAAGAGTATTATCATGTAATCACAAGGTAAAGACAAAACTTACTAGAAGTCTGTCTATGTTATTTTGGTCAGCCTTGTTCCTTCATTTCAACATTTAATTATATTTCATGGCTTCAAACTTAGGTAAATACGAGAGTGATTTAATAATCTATTATATCACTTATTGGTGCTGTGCTGGAAAGTATACAGAGTGAATAAATAGACTAAGGATGGGAAGGTTAATCCCTTTATTATACTTTGCAGAAATTTGGTGTTAAGAGAAAGCAGAATTTATCATAGATTCTTAGAACTAAGAGGACATTAGAACTAAAGAATGGCCCACCTCCTAGTAATCTTTTTCTCCAGTAAAATGAAATTAGAGTTCAATGTTTTGGTCCTTCTTATTGTCTTGCTGCATATATTTAAAGAGGGATGTTAATGCTTATATATTTTTCTTATCAAATGCTTTAGAATTTTTGAATTAAAGGTATTCTCTGCCCTGGGGTGATGGTACATATCTACAAACATTGTTACTGGGGAGACTGAGGCTGATGGGTTCAAGTTTGAGAATTCTAAGCTGCATTAGGGCCAATTACCTGTTTGGACTAAATCCAGCCCTAGTGTCGTAAGTCCACAAGAGCAGAGGGCCACTGAGCTACTACCTAAGGAGAGACAGGTCAGGCTTAAGTTGGAAACAGAGCAGGTCAAAAGTTTCTGTGACTATCAGTGGGGTCAAGTTTGTGAGTGGTCACTGTACTTCCAGCCTAAGTGAAATAGAGAGATTCAGTCTCACCTTCCCCCCAAAAAAGTATATGAATATGTGTATGTGTACACATACATATATGTGCACGTTTACAGATACACATACAAACACATATGTGCACATATTTCTACATATAGATATGTACAAATATATATATACATACACTGCTTATTATAAAAATGTATAGTAATTATTGTTCCATGTGAACTAAAGCCAGAGTCTCAAACTTTTAATAATTAATTTTTTAAAGTTTTATTAATTTCTGCACTAGAAAATAAATATATGGATAGATTTAAATGGAGTTAATCATTCAAGAAAATTTAATCTTGAGTCTTTAATATCACCTGCAAAAGAAATGTGTATCAAATGACTCAGATTCTATTTTAGATGTCCTGGCTTATCAAAAATTCAAAACATATCTCTTTTAGAAATGAATAATACCTTTAGTCTTTGCTTAATTATTATATTATTCATATTTTGATGACTTTATATATTGTATTATTTATGATTATAACCAAGATGATTACAATTCTAATATATTTTTTTAAGTTTCATAGGAAATGTATTGACAACTGGTTACTAAACATATGTAATTCATGCCCTATTGATGGTCAGACTGTCTATAACCCTTTAATCTGGAAGAATTCACTGATTAATGGACACATACAAAAGCAAGTACCACATTCAAATGCCACTCATCTGTCAAAGCAGGTGTATCCAGAACTTTTTATACCTGGCACTGGATTGCTCTTTAAAGAAAGCAAATTTGACCACTTACCTGAAAGATCTAAAGATAATTTTGAAAGACTCAATAATCATCGAGATTCAACAGATTTGAATGAGAATGTAACAGTAGATAGCCTACCCTCTTTGCAATCAAGTGATCCAGATTCAAGTAAATTCATCTTTGATTATAAAATAAATCACCATTTCCCTAGCTTTCTTCAGGATTCATCCTTTAGTGCTACAGGGAAAATGTCATCTCAAGTGTTTCTTCCTTCCATTACCAAGACTGGAATTTATGGTAAACCTGGAAGCCCATTTGTCAACAGAAAGTTATATCACCCTGAACAAAAGCCAAAGGGGAACAGAGAGCCTCAGTGCAAGGACAATCTTACACTGAAGAAGATTCTTGCCACTAAAATAAGAATTGACCATGAAAATTCAGATGTTACATTTCCAGGGATTTTTCATCATATGGCAAATTGGGATATAACTAACCCTACCTCATCCAAAAGGGAGAGTAATATTATGGGAAAAATCAGACGAAATCATGGTCTCCTGTCAAGAAGGCCTGTATCAGATACTTCAAATACTGAAGCTCAAGAGTTGTCTTTAATAATGGAAGGAGTTCCTCTCTGCAAAAGTTAATGTGAATATTTTCTAGGATTAAAATATATTTGCAAAAAAATTATAAGTACTATTCTTGATCAATATATATATACATATATATATAAAAATGTGTATCTATATATACATATATGTATGTATTATTCCTTTATGTAATACGCATATATAGTTATCTGTGAATAATGTATCACACTGTTTATTTTACTTCAGACAATTTAAACAACCTAGTCCCTAATGAGGATATAAATTTGAATATTCTGATGAGAAAACTTTAAGAAAAATTATTTTTAGATCATAATGAATTATGAATAATCACCAGAACTCATGATCATTTCAATAATTGTATGGGTTGGTTTTACTTAAAAGAAATAAGCCTCCTTGGAATGAGTTGCTGACTTCAGATATCTTAAGTTGTTATATGGCATGCAAATAATTTTTCCTAGCAATGTAATTTGTCACTAGCATTTTTAATAATAATGAGTACAGAATATGATGTGTATAGTAGCATACAGTCTATCGGGGAATTAAGAGGTGGGGGTTTTATTATGAATTTTTTCCTTTAAGTGTTATGTTTATAAACTAAATAAGAATAAAATCTAGTCATCATGACTTACTTTTTGTATTTTCACAGTCTATATCACATCTATAGTTGTTTGCATTTTATTTTTGTATCAGTTTGGCAGATTTGCACCATGGAATTCATTAAGATGACCAGTATCAGAGATTACATTTTAATTTTATTTTTGTCTCAGGAATGCAGAGTTAAAATGTTTTGTTTAAGGGATACCACTGTCATATTCTTGTTCTGTTTCTCACTTTTCTATAATTTGTTAGGTTTTCACATCTTTTCATTTTCTAAGATATTAAACAATTTCTCTTCTGCAATAGGGAAAAGGAAAATGTTATTTTGGAGATTCTCACTCCCTAGATATAGTTTTGACTAGTTGGAATGTGATATCTCTTCCAATTTTTGAGATTCAGAAAATCAAGTTTAGTTGTTAAGGTGTTAATAGAATACCACCTTTCCAGATTTATTACATATTATTCCCCTCACACACTCACAATCTAATAACCAAACTGGTCTCTCATTATTCCTCACATATAACATTCCATCTTTGTGCGTTTGCATGAATTATCCTCTACATCTGAACTGTACTCGCTCCTTCTATCTCTTAGAATCCCTAGTTTTCTCCACAGTTTAAGTGCCACCTTTCATATGACATTCTTCCTGATCCTACTAGCTATTGTAATTCCTTAGAGTCCCCAATTACCAATTCTTATTGTTTGTGTATTTGTGTGTTATAAACACAATACATATATACACGTATAAATACATATATCAATATATAATAAATATATATATAAATATAAAATGTAAGCTATTTTCATGTTTTGTTTGTGTTTTCTTATTGCTCAGCACAATTCTTGATATGTAGTAAGCACTTTATAAAAGTGCATGAGATGAGTGGTTAAGCATAACCTCCAATTAATCAAAACATTGATCATCTCAAACCAAGGGTTCTTATAAACAATTTTTTGTGTCATGGACCCCTTTGGCAGTCTGATAAAGCTAATAAATCTGACTCCTTTTCTTAATAATGTTTTTAAATACACAGAAATTACAGAGGAACCCAATTATAGTTAAATAGAGTTCCCAAAATATTAAGAGAGGCAATTTTAGAACCCAAGTTAAAAACCTGTCTTGGACTACCAGTAGCACTAATTTCTGGATTATAGTCAATTCAACAAACGCTTAAGATCTACTATCAGGAACTCTACTAGGCACTAGGGATACAAAGGCAAAATGAAATAGTATCTGCCCTCAAGTACCTTACTTTCTTTGTGTGTTGGGGGGCCAATAGGTACAGATAAAAGTAAATACAAATATGTACAAAATGATTGTGGGCATAGAATGAAGGAGAATAAGATAGGTATACTAGAGGAATGAGAATGACAGGGATAGCTATCAGTTCAGGGAATGGTAGTCAGGAAGCAGTTTCAACCTAGGCAGCCTCCAGTCATATGACAATTCTTTAAGATTATAAATTATAGAGAAGCTGCCAATCAGCACTGATAAAGGGAATTGAAATCAGACTGATTTTCAAAAACTATATGAAAGATAATTACAAATCACTAGTAACAAAAAATGTAAATTAAAACATCCCTGAGGTATCACTTCATATTGAGGAATTTGGAAAAGATGTCAAAAGATGAAAACAGTCAATATTGGATAGACTATGGGAAGACAGACTAAATACACCATTGGTGAAACCACAAATTACTCCAACCCTTCTGAAAAGCAATTTGATATTAAGTTGCACTTTTAAAATATAATAAAATGCCTGTACCTTTTGACCCAAAAATCCCACTACATTTAAGCAAAATAGATAAAAATTAAATTAAATTAAAGATAGAAAGACTAAAACATCCACTATATCTCAAAATCTTCATAGTTGATACTTAATAATTTGGAAATGGCTAAAGAAATTGTGGTATAGCAATACTGGAATATTTCCATTCTCTATGAACAAATATTAAACATTCAGAAAAGTATGGAAAAACATGATAAAAAAAAAAGTAAAAGTAAGATAAGCAGAACCAGGAAAATAAGTATACATAATGAAAGCACAATAAAAGCAAGACTAAATCTGTATAATTATAATACCATCAGTTGGTCCCAGAAAAGAGTTTAGAAAATGCACACCCTGAGTTCTAGCCAAGATAGTTGTCTGCGTGAATGAAGGCTGCCCAGCTCCTACATAACTACTCCAGCAAAATTTGAACTTTGTACCAGATTGAATAATGATCTAGGAATCCATAAGAGAAACTATGGTGATTTCTTTCACCCTATAACTGTACCATAAGTCAGTCAGAAGCCCTCGCTCAAAAAGAAAGGGAGTTCACTAGTACCAAAACAAATTAGCCTCTCAGCGCCACCAGAACCTTCGAGGTATGCATATAACATGCAAAGCTCTCTGTCCAGAGGCAGCAAGAATGGAAGAAATGAGAAGACTGTATCACATTAGGGTTATATCATACATGCATATCAGAGAATTCATACTGGTGAGAAGTCTTAGAAATGCAATCATGTAGAAAAGCCTTCAGTTACCACCCACATCTTTGTCAAAATTAGAGTGTTCATAGTGGTGAGAATTTTTTTAAATGTCGTGTATGGGAAAACCCTCTCAAGTTCCAACATATGATTATCATCATAGAAAACAAACTAAATGTCTTGAATAAGTTATGATTTAGAGCAAAATACATGCCTTTTTCAACATCAGAAAATTCATACCAAGGAAAACCGTTGCCTACATATAGTTTAATTGTGCATATATGATTGGCACTGAGTTTGTTTCCTGGAAGCAACATTAATGAGGGATTGCATTTTTATTTCAATCTTTAACTCATTTTAGATTTAATAAGAGATTTTAAAAGCACTCACACTGATCATTTTCACAAACTTATTTTTCTGTCATTTGTTGCTAATTTTATAAAGGATTGATATTTATCTTAATTTTTATAGATTTCAAACTAGATAATGTTTTCCAGATTGAATGCATTTCCAAATACTAGAACTGCAGTTTCTGCCTTTAAATAGAAATTTTTTAGAACCATTCCTTTTTTTTAAAAAACTAGAATTTTTATATAATTTACCCTTCAGTGATACTTTAAAATAAAAATCAGGTTGTTTTTTGTTTCTTTCAGCATTCTACAAGTATTATTGTAATGAGAAAATTCTAGCCTTTACTAAATATTTTTAAAGATTTTTAAGTCTTTAAAATGCTAGATCTGTCAGAATCGGAGAACAAAGAGAGAATCCACTGATCACCTTCATAAAAAAAACTACAAAATGAAAAATGCCAAGAATGGTAAAAATAGCCAAAACAGAGTTCACACATCAAAACAAAAATACACCAAGCATCTAAAAAGAAAGTTCAAGCATCGGGAAACTACATTATTACACAAGACCTTCTTATACCAGATCTTTTTGTTACTGTTTAACAAAAAGTAAATCTTGGAAAATAGTAATCCAAAAGACTAAAAAACTCTGAAATTTATAACCAAAAGTAACATACCATGTACATCTGAGTATAATCTTACTGGGGGAAAGTAGAATGTAGAACTTTTAATAGAATATGGAACTTTCACCCATTTCTGATGAAAAGGCCAGACCTAAATAGGAGCTTTGAACTGCAACCACAAGAGTCTAGAAAAGCCAAGAAAGTTAAATTTACTGGAGCAACTGAAAGGAACTATAGGATGGTGTAGTGCTAACATTCTAATGAGGGAGAAGGAATAAATATCCTTTCAGAATCTTAAAATAGTCAAGTGGTATAAAGGAAATTAAATTTTAAAAAAATCCTGGAAGCTGAATTATTTCTGTTCTGAATGTTTTAAGAAGAGGAAAAAAGAAAAAGGTGAAAAGAGCAAGTCACTGGTACAAAAAAAGTAAGGGGGTTGAACTAGCTTTTTTTCTCATAATTGGCATGAATGAGAATATACAGACATAGAGGAAAGGATGGAAAAAGTGAGCATCAGATGGATCTCCTGTGAAATGAACAAAGGAAGGCTGAACACACACACACACACACCCATTTTGCTGTGGAAATACATCAAACTGAACAGGAAAAAAAAAAGCAAGGATGGGGGCTATTGGGAGGTAAAAGGGATGATAACACGAGGCAGGGAATAGGAACAAACTAAACAAATTTACTATTTCACAAGAGAAGTTAAGGGGAGAAGATGAGGAGTAAATGAAATACTATTGTGCTGTAAAAAATAATTATGGACGTGAACAAAGAAGCACAGAAAGATGTACATTAACTGATGTAGAATGGAGTAAATAAAGCCAAGAAAACAATACACCCAATAAGTACAACAGCAGAGACAGAACAACCATTAAAAAAGGTGAATGCTGCAAAATTAAAAAGAGCAAATGTGGTATGTTAAAATTGTATCTGTTCTGGTCCCCCTAAACACCACTACTCCCACCTTTCTAGTTAGAGTAGTAAGTTTCTAAGTAGCTAGTATAAGGTCTTAATATAAAGAAGTAAGAATGCAATGGGAAGCCTAGAAATCACTAGCAGACTTTCCCATAGATCAAAGGAGCATAATTTGCAAACTTTATGCAATATGTA
Organism: Potorous gilbertii; assembly: GCA_028658325.1. NCBI lineage: Eukaryota > Metazoa > Chordata > Mammalia > Diprotodontia > Potoroidae > Potorous > Potorous gilbertii. The sequence continues at coordinate 213,372,915 of CM053771.1, read as the reverse complement.
TCCTAAGACTATACACTAAATCAGGGGAAGAGAGGTAGGCTGTCAGGAACTTTTGGTCCTATGGGCTGTACGCCTCAGATAAGCTCCAGGCATCCACAGTAAGACTAGCAGAACACCAAATGTTGCTAGTGACTTTAAGATGATGTGGATGGATATGTTAATGAACTAACCCCAGACAGGCACAAATGAGACTTAGTCTGTCCCTCACCAAAACCATGTTAAAATGAGACCTCAAACTCCTGACCTGATCTCCAAGGGGTCCATGCTGTTTGAGTGCTCCAAACTCTAATCCATGGTTATGTGAGTGACTTTCTGTGCCTCTTCTCATACTCATACTTCCCCAGGCTGCCTGCCTTTCCCTACTAACCCTTCCGCATTTTCATGCCATCTGCCTCTGTACCCCACTTGCACCATTTTTCTCTATACTTTGCCATTTTCTCTGTTCCTTCTTTGCCTTATTAAAGTGTGATTAAAACATTACTTCCTAATGCCTTCTTCGCATGCCTGCTCCATTTAATAATTCCATAAATTAGCAATTCACATGACTTGAAAGAAGAAAAAGAGGCCTTTGCAGAGGTGGTAGGTCCACAAATGTGCACTGCAAACATTTTGAGACTTTCAAAATGAATTGATCCCCTTTTTCCCCCTTTTTTGTCTTAAAAAAAATACTAATTATTATTGAAGCTGGGCTCTCTAGAAGGGGCAAAAGGAGAGGAGAGATGCAGGGGAAAATCATAGTGATGTTTAAATCATTTAATTAATGTTTAATCATTAAACTATTTTATTATTTATATTATTTTATTTTTATATATTATTTTGTTATTTATTCTTTATAAATTATTAATAAATGAATTATTTAATTAATGTTTAAATTATTTAAAGCAAAAAAATCATAGAAAAAGAGGGGAGGGAAAAAAAGCAAAGAACAGGAATCTAAGGGAAGACCATTGATTTCCTTTTGGCAATTGGGGAATAGCTGAAAAAATTGTGGTATATTAATGTACTAGAATATTATTGCTCCACAAGATAATGAAATGATTTCACAGAATCCTGAGTTGTATGAACTAATACAGGATAAAATGAGCAGAAACATAAGAACATTTTATATGAGAGAAACACTGCAAAGAAAAATAACCTTGAAAGACTTAAGAACTTTGATCAGTGCAATGATCAGCCATGTCACCAGCATAGCTATGATGACGCATATTAGCCACCTCCTGACAAAGAAGTGAGGGACCAAGGTGCAGAGATGCTCGCATTTGGACATGACTAACCTATAGATTTGTTTTAGTTGATTATCTGTAATTGTTACAAGGTTTTGGTTTTTTTCACCTTCTTTTTCAGTTTTTAACATTTGTGGTGGGGTGGGGAGGAATGTCAAGAAGAAGGGGTTAGTAATAGTAATTTTTTAAAAAGAGGGCCACTGTACCGTGTGTTGAAAATGCACAGACGAGAAGAGAAAGAATTTCAAAAGGAATCACAAACAAAAAGGATAATTTCAAAAGTAGTGTGTTAAAATTATTATATGTTCTGAAAAAAAAAAGCAAGCAATACAAAATGGATATTCATGACTTCTTATAAAATCCTCTTTTTACATTCTTCTCTGTGTGTGGAAATGCTCTTTTTTATTGTTAAGTTCATTATTTTTTATTTGTGTTATGCAGTCAATTTTTTAGATTATTTTTATGTGGGAATAATTTTAATAGCATTTTATTATTTCTCATTACATGTAAAGACAATTTTTTACATTTTTTAAAAAAAATTTCGAGTTCCAAATTTTCTCCCTTCCACTCTTCCCCCACCCTAAAAATGTAAGGCATATTTCCCTATTAGTCGTGTTGTGAAAGAAGAAACAATCAACAGGAAAAAAAACATTAAAAAGAAAAAAAGTTGTAATGTTAATTAAAGTTAAAGACTTTCCCAGCCCATTAATAGGCCTCACCAGGAGCCCATTAAGGGTAGCTTGATTAGTGGAGGTTTGTTTTGTAGGAACGCCCACACATTTTTTAATTAATGAGGCACCGTGTCATGAGAGTCATGCCTCTCGGGCTCTGAAAAGTGCATATCTACTCTGAGGTGAGGTTTTGCTGTGGGGGATTGGAAGAAGGTCTGTGTGCCACTTGAGATTCTGGGTAGCTATCCCTCACACCTCTCTTTTGAAAACCCAGATGTTGGTTTTTTGTTTTGTTTCTCATGTTGAGTAAAAAACACCACCTTATCTTACTTTTTGTGACACTTTCTCCTGATCCTCTAACTACCTGTCTAGGCATTCAGATTCTTCTGTTAGACCTCTTCCCAGGTCTCACCATCCTCCCAAGGCTCTGTTCTATGCCTTCTCTTTCTTTTATACTATTTTATTTGATCAGCTCCCATAGATTCAATTACCATCTTTTTGCTGATGATTTCTTTTTTCCTTTTTTTCCCCCAGACTTTGATTCCTCTTCTGATCTCCAGTCTCACATCCATAACTATCTTTTAGACATCTCAGACTCAATGTTCTAGTCATCCTATACTCAGCATGTCCAAATTTGAATAGATTATATTTCCCTCCAAACTCTCCCTTATTAATAACAAAAAAATGGGGGAACATACTAAGCCTTTCAAAATTTTGTCTAGAGCTCATTCTAGTTCTCCACTCTTCCTTTCATCTATTGGCATTCAACAAACAAGCTTTCCTATCTATTTTTGGGTGTAGGGTACATAAAGATGAAAAGAGAAATAGTCTTCCTCTCTAGGAGTTAGTCTTCTACTTCTGGTGAGGACTGGATGAAGAAACTATTACAGCTGCACAGATAAATACTTGGTAAACTGAAGAGGGAGAAAGTATAAATTGGGCTAATTAGCAAAGTCTTTAAGGAAGAGATGACATCTAAGCAGAACAAAGAAAGAAGATAATGATATTGAGGGCTGGAGGTAAGGAAGGACTATATTCCAGTCTTGGAGGATTGCTTATGCAAATGTACAGAGGTTACAGATGACTGCCACAAGATGCTGAAGAAATTGAAAAACAAAATTATGTATCTGATTTGGAGGATTTGGGGAATTGTAAGGTCAGATCCTGGGGCACTAGAACTTGGGGGAAATGAGGAAAAACTGAAGAAAGACAAAGAAGAGAAATGTTCCATCTAAAGGAACAGGGCTCAGACTGTAGAAGAACCAAAGAAATATGAAAGGGATTCCAGAAGAATAAGATAAGGCAAGGGAAGTAAAACAAATTGGTAAAACAAAGTAAAAGGTTATTGAGAAAAAGGGAAGTTGGTGTAGTGCCAATGTGATATTCACAGCACCTACAGCAACTTTGAATATGCCGGCACAGTTCTGAATTGCAAAATAACAGACTCTCCACATGGAAGACAGAACCAAAACATTTATGCAGACACCAGAAAGCCAAATCCATCATAGTAACCAAGAATCCATATATGATAACAATGCAGGGGGCACCACCATCCCCAAGCCTTCCCTCTGTTAGGCTTCCCACAAACCAGCTCCCTTAAACAAATCACACACAAGCTCTGTCACTCAGGCTTGTTGCTTCCCCAGCTGCCTGCTTTCTTTCCCAGCTCTGACCAGTCTGACCAACTTCCTCTCACTCCAGCTCTAACTCCATCTCTTCCTGTTCCATGTGACTTGACTCACGTGACTCAGGCCTCCATGTGACTTAAGCAGATCACATGGGCCTGTTAATGGATGAAAAAGATCTTCCCATTAAGAAGCAACATTACATTAACAATAAGCAAAAATGCATTATCAATACAGTTGATTGAGGGGATAAAGTGGTTAAGAACTGCTGGTGGGCTGTCAAAGGGTTGCCAAGGTAAGTTATAATCTCCAAAAAGCAGTTTGAAAGAAGAGGGTTTCTAAAATGCCTCTTAATTCAATTATCCTTTTACAGAATTATGTGGTTTTAATTTCAGTGAGTTTTCTTTACCTGATCCTTTTTTTTCAAATATTAAATAAAGCAAATTCTTTTAAAAAACTAGTTCTTCAAGGCAGTTGGGTGATAGAGTTGAAAGAATGCAGACCTGAAGACACTATGTTACCTTAGGAAAGTCACAACTTTTCTCAGTTTTAGTTTCCTCATCTGTAAAATGAAGATAGTATTTACACATACCTCACAGAGTTGTTTGAGGATCAGATGAGATTAACTATGTAAAGATCTTGGCAAACCTTAAAACACTTTGTAAAGGTAAACTGTTATTTAAAAAAAAGAGATCAGCTAATGTAAATCTACAAAATCACTATCAAATGTTAAGTGACTACCTTAGCATTATGCTATGATATCATAACACAAATTTTCAGTGTGTTTTTGCATGTGAATGTTGGGCATAAATATTTTATTGAAAGAAGCCATTGCAATGAAATATTCAGAGAGGCATGTATACAAGAACCTTTCCAAAAACAATTAGAGGATTAAAAACTGATGGAATAATTTTTTTTTGGCAAGTGAAGACTAGCAAAAAGCTACTGTCTTTTTAGCATGTAATAAAGAAGGTTATCAAATATTTCACATTAAAATGAAATTACTAGTAAATGAGTGACTATACACTTTAAGGTCATACTCTTGCATTTCTCCAACAAACACCAGGGAAACTGATTCATATCATAAATGAGCATTTGGCATTTCTCAGTGTTTTCAAAGATTTAATTTCAGTGTTTTTAATGAATTAGTCTGATGCATGTTCATCTGTCTTCATAAATTAAATACTTTTCCAAGATTTGTGAACCCCTAGAAATTTTCATACTGTGAGAAAGAACTGGAAAACCTCCCATTTAAAAATCTGTACCTATGCTTAACATGCTTAACATGCACATATTATTGCATCATTCTTATAGTTCAAATAGGACAGTGAAGAAAAATCCAAGATGTTATTTCCTGAGAACTTCATTTCTTTCATAAATGTACATAATGAGCTAAATATGTTCTACTGACATATCAAAATGTGATACCAAGAAGTACCAAACTAGAACAATGACATGTCAGTAATGATCTTATGTAATGTATATCATGGCTACAAGAAATGAATAGTTCGATTATAATTAACTTTGAAATGCTATTGAACTTGCATGAAATAGTTTAATTTCACAAAATAAATTTCATATACTTTTGAGTCAGCAAGATGGAAGAATGATTAACTTGACAGCTACTTTAGTCATACTTTCTCCAAAAAAAAAAGATTTTCTTAATAATTAGCACTTCATTTGATTTTTAAAGCCTTTTTAAAGTTATGCCATGGATCATTTAATGGTTTTCCCAATGCCATCATTTTTTCTACACAAATACAGCATTATAAAAGTGACTATCCTTTATATAGCAGGAGCCAGAAAGCTTCAGTTATCAATAAGGAAGTATTACATAATTTAAGAACCCAGAAAATTGCATGAGGAGAAAAATAATGGCCAAGGTTCTTTGTAGGAGTAAATTTTTAATGTACTGTATAGGAATTTTGCTATAAAATCCCATTAAGCCTGATGAGACTCACTTAAGTAGCTCTTCTTACACTGCAATAAAAGTTAGCTTTCCTTTTTCTATAAGGAAGATAGTTTTCAAGGAATCTTCAAAACTCTAAACTGATATTTGACAGGATTCTTTAATTTTCTCTGATTTTATAAAGGCTTTTTGTTGTACTATGTTTTATTCATTTTTCATAGAAACATAACTGATTATATATATGTAGATATACATATCTACACAAGTATATACATATATATATGTATGTATACATGATTGACAAGAATCATACAGGATGGTCAGACCCATACCTCTTCCTATGTGTTATTGGAGGTAGTGTTCACTTAAGAAAGATCACAGATATGTTGAAATATAAGTGTAGTAGAGAGTTGACTGAATCTAATTGCTAACTTTCCAGATAATACAAAACATCTCCCCTAAAGCAGAGTCTAGATTTACTGAAGGCATATCTTCATTTTCTGTTAAGAGGCTTCTGTAAAGTATAATCCATAATTTTTCTAAAAGAGTTTTTATTCCACCATTCACAAAAAGATTCCATGATTCTGACACTTGAGGTCAACTATTCTTATATTTTTTCCTTGATCTGTTCTCCTGATCAATTGTTTTTCTGATGAGATATTTTACATCCTCTTCAATTTTTTCATCTTTTTGATTTATTTTACTATTTCTTGGTGTCTTAGAATGTCATTAGCTTCCCTCTGCCCAGTTCTAGTTTTCAAGGAATTATTTTCTTCCTTAAGTTTTTGATTCTTTATTTCAAGTTGGTTCTTTTCATGATTTTCTTAGATTGATCTTTTTTTCCCCTAATTTTTCCTCAATCTCTTTTATTTGATTTTTAAATTCCTTTTTTAGTTCTTCTAAGAACTCTTTTTCTTCTTGGGACCATTTGACATTTCTCACTGAAAAGAGAGTGACTTTTTTAGCTCCATTATCTTCCTTAGAATATGAACCCAGATATTCTCCATCCCCATAGTAACTATCTATGATTGAGATCTTTAACTTTTGCTTACTCATTTTTTTTGTTTGTTTTATTTTGATTTTAGTAGCTATTAATGTTTCTAGTCCCAAGTTATGGGGAATGATGTCCCAAGGCTCAGGTCCTTCTTAACAGTTATTTTCTGAGGTCTGGCCCAGGGCTCAACCTTGGACTGTCTTCTCCACTCCTGAGTCATAGCTCAGGTTCCAGTCATGTTGTCCCACAAATGATCTTGCTCTCTGCAGTGCCCCTGGTGGCTGCACACTATAGCTGTCCTCTCTGCCCTGAAAATGAAATGAGAGACTGTTCTCCTGCAAACACCCACAGCCATCATGGTCCCTTCCTCTCTGCTACAGCACTTACCAAGTGTGCACTAGCTCCTTCTCCCCAATAGTGGTAGTCCAGCCCAGGATGTGTCTGGTCAGCACAGCTGTGCTTGGCATTCCTTGACAGTTGAAGATCCTTCAGTCTTCTACTTAGTCATTAGACACCCCCTACACACACATATTGTACATGAGGTGGAAGTTTCTAAGATTGAAGCTTCCTGCCAACCCCAGCTGCCCTCAGAGCTTATTGACTATTGATTATGCAGAATTGACCTGGAGGTGTTTCCACTTCACTTGGACTGATCCTCTGCCCCTGGAGATCATGTCTTTTCTGGGGTCTTCTTAGATTGTCTTTGAAAACAACTGCTTTATCTTGACTTTTGTTTATTTCTGTTGATTCCCTCTGAAGCAATGTTCTGTCTTTTTTGTGGAAGAAATTTAGAGAGTCAAAAGTTTTCTGACCTACTCCGCTATCTTCCCAGAATCCCCTCCCAGAGCCCCTGAATTACTGCAAAAGCCAGCACCTGATGGTGGCCACTAGGTAAAAGAAGACCCATAAATCATAATCATAAAGTCCCAATTCAGAAATGCAGCTGGAAGCATGGGTAAACAGAAGAAAACACTGAACAAAATGAAAATATAAAATGAATTGAGAGATGTCTAAAAAGTAAACCTAGAAGACTCTACAACAAATCTAAATAGAACCTCAGAGAAAAATCCATGAGACTTCTTTGGTCAAAAGAATAAAAAACATAGAAGAAAATATAACACATACTATCAAAAACAACTGAGCTGAAAAACATGTCAAGGAGAGCATAATCTAAGAATCATCAGACTACCTGAAAATCATGATCAAAAGGGAAAAAAAACAGATACATTTTTCAAGAAATTATAAAAGAAAAACCACCCAGTTCAATTAGAATTAGATGGCAAAATTAAAATAGAACACATTCACCAGTCATATCTTGGAAAAGAACAAAATTTAAATATCCATGAGTGATTGAGCCCAAATCCAGAGCAAAAAGAGATCAAAGAGAAAATAAGCAGCCAGAAAGAAAGAGTTCAAGTACCAAAAAAAAAAACCCAAAACAAAAAACACAGTCAAGATCACAAAAGATTTGAAAGCTACCACAATAAAAGAAAGAAAGGAGATTTTGTAATACAGTATTACAAAAGGCAAGAGTTTAAGTTATACAACCAAGAATGACTCACCTTCCAAAACTGAATATAATCCTGGCCAGGTTGGGGTAGCAGTAGGGGGTGGATTAGAATAAAGGCTAGAATAGAATAAAGAATTTTCAACGATTCCTGATGAAAAGACTTGACTTGGGAAGACTCTCATAAATATAAAAACAGGAGCCAAGAGAAAACTAGGAAAGAATAGCTGTCTATCTATATGTGTGTATACAATTTATAAATATATACACACATATACATACATATGTGTGTGTATGCATTTGGAAGTGGTCATACAATGATGAAGTGCTAACCTTTTAGTACTGTTAGAAGAAACAACTGTTCTTTCAGAATCCTAGTGTCTTCAAGGATCATAAAAGAAGACACAAAAGACAGAAGGACTAGAAGTGGTTTTGTACTGTTCTAAGGATCTTAAAAGAAGAAAGAAAAGGGAAGGAAAGAGGAATATACCAGAAAGGGAGAAGACTTACTAACTCACATAACTAACACAAATAATATAAAAAATTTAGGATATGTCAACATAAAGGAAGAAGAGGAGGAAAGGGGCATTGTATGAACATCATTTTTCACTTGAACTGGACAAAAGAAGGTTAAATACACTTCTACACAAACCAAGAGTTTAGTATACAGTATATTTAATTCAACAAAGAAATAGGTGTGAATAAGAACAGGGAAGAAAGTAATTTGAAGAGTGGGGTCAGTGAAGGTTTGGTCATAAGCAGAATCAAATAAAACAAAAACTTCAAAGTTGGAGAGTAGAACATGAAAGGAAGACTGAGATGGAAAAACTAAAGAGTTTAAACATGTGATCAAGGACAGCAAATCAGAAATAGATTGCTTCAATTATGGATCACTAGTGTTAAGCATACTCTTTCACCACTTTCTCTAAAAAGAAAAACTACAAGAAAATGGGATAGAGGGAAGTATCCAGTTCATAATTTTGAATGTGAAGGAGATGAACTAATCTGTAATATTTAAGATAATAGCAGAATGGATTAAACAATAGTATTCAATAATGTGTCATTTGTAAAAAAAAAATGCTTGAAACAAATATTTACACAGAGTTCAAATTAGAAATTAGAGCAAAATATATTAGGCTTCACCTGAACACAAGCACAGAGATAAAACTCATGAATAAGGCAACAGTAAAAATGAACATGATAAAAAGTGACAAACTGGTTAAAAGTCATCATGCTTAAAGTCAATATAAACAATGAATTCATGTCAATATTTACCTACAGCATATGCTCTGAAAAGAGTGGCAACTAAATTCTTAAAGGAAAAGGTAATTTAATTATAGAGAGAAGCAGTAAAATGATAATGGGGGACCTGTACTTATCCCTTTCAAATTTTGTCAAATCTAATGAAAAGATAATGAATAAAGATTGAAATAAATAAACTTTTAGGAAATTAGATCTGACAGCTCTCTGATGATTACTAAATAACAACAGATAATTGTAAATATTTCTCAAAAATTTAAAAACCAGGTATTAAAGCATTTAAAACCTCACAAACACTGAGTAACAGAAATGTTAAACACATTTTACTGATTAAAATGCAATACTTTATATTTCATAGAGAGCTTTTGAAAAAAAGGATTAAAATTAATAAGAGACCACAAAATTTAATCTCAAGAATACCAAGATACAAGAATAAATAATAAAAACAATAGAAATATCATCAAAGACAATGACAAAGTGAGATAACACAGCAAAACTTTTGGGATGTAACTAAACCAATCCCCAAGGTAGGGATATCTAATCTTTTTCTATATCACTGACCCTTTTGGCAATCAGGTGAAGCTTATGAACCCCAGGCATAAGAATACTCTAAAATTTTACAAGCAAAAGCAACAGACCTAGAAGATAGATCTTGGGGAGAGTCTGAGAATTACCTATATTTCCCCAAAATGGTAAGGGATGGAGGAGTCTGAATGCCTAATTCCAGGAGTTCATGAAAGGAAGTTTCCCTTAATTTTTAAAAAATATCCACAAGTTAACAACAGAGATCAGTCCTGTATGTATTGCCATTAACCTCTAAAATTACAGTCACTAAAAGATAATTTTTGCAAGCAAGGAGGAATAAAGAAATATTGATTTAAAAACACCACAATGTAGGATTTTTCATTTGGGGTAGTAATTAACAGAAAGATAGAAAATATCATATAAAAATTTCAATTAGTGGGATATTTTCCAGAATGCGGTCAGCCAAAGGTCCATGGCAAAAGCACTGAGCAGGGTCAACTGAGAAGATGAAACATGAGAGATGAAAATTTTCTATATTGTGATGTTAGCTCAGGAAGACAAGGAGACCTTGCTAAGGATATTACCTAGGAAGCAGGCAAGCAACATAATGAGGGCTACTACAAGCCACAAAAATAGCTCCTGATCCCAGAAATAATGCAGTTAAGTTCATAGCACATTAATTACTACATGATCTATGCAACAGTGAGGGAAGTAAAGTTTTTTTTAAAGATGAAGGATATCTAGGCAGGTTTGAAAATGTGAGGGAAGTAACCAGTTGATAAGAAGAGGTTGAATATTGGACCCTCAGTGCAACATGTCAATCCTTTTACTGTGTTTCCCTGATCAACCCTCAATGTGTTCTCCAGATCAATTGCTCCAAACCTTTTCTCCAGTCACTTGCACTACCATCTCCCTTGAACTATACAAAGGTGATAACACCTACTTCCTAGGGCTGTTTCAATGATGAAAAGAGATAATGTTTGTAAAGCACTTAGAATAAATATGGCATATAGTAGGTGTTTAATAAATTCTTGTTTTTATCTTTCCTGCTTCCTCTTAGGGGAATTCACCTCAACCTTCCAGAGAAAAAAAAGAGACCATCCATCATGAATTCCCTCCCAGTCAATTCCACATTTCAGATCACTTTATCATAGCTCTCACTTTTCCTCTCCTTTGCTCAAGTCTCAGAAGAGATAACCCTTCTTGCAAAGGCCAAACTCTCTACTTATGTCACTAACCCTATCTCCTTCCATCCCCTTTCTCCTAGAAGGTTGCCCGTTTGATCAGTTTCTCCCACTATTGATTGCTTTATTGCTAAATCTTCATCCTTCATGACCTTTCTGAAGCTTAATCTACTTTTATCTCCTTATTGAGCTATAACATTTCTCAGGAGAGAAATCTCATATGGACAGCTTCCTACTAGAAATCTTGAACTAAAATTATAACATATTTCTTAAAGTCAACATATTCTAAATTGAATTCATTAATCCACCCCATCCCCAAGCACTCCATTCTTCCAAATTTTCCTATTACTGTTGAGGGCATCGCCACCTTCCCAGTCCCCAGCGTCACCATCCTCATTCTCTCTCACCCTCCCTTCCCCCATATCCTATCTGTGGCCAAGTTCTGCTTGATTCTACCTACATAATACCCCTTGAATATATCCCTTTCTCTCCTCTTATAGTTCCAATACCCTGATGCAGACCCTCATCACCTCAACAAGAGTATTAGCAATATCCTTCTTATTGGTGGGCCTGCCCCAATTTTTTTCCCCATTCCAGACCATCTTTTACTCAGGTATTAAATCACTGTTCCTAAAGTACAGATCTACCCCTGTCACACAAGCCACCCATTCAATAAGTTCTAGAGGCACTCCAGGATCAAATACAAACCCTCTATTTGTAGGAGTCCTTAGAGAACAGGGCAAAATTAGAGCCTCATTTTTAACCTCTATTTATCAACTGATTACTTTCCTGATACTTCAAACATACCTAGATATTTTTCATCCTTAAAAAATTACAGAAGAATGAATCCTCATCCCTTGGAAGAGACTTTCAATAACTTGTCTCTCTCCTAAAACTGCTGTCTTTTTACACCTTATACCTCTCCTCTCCCCTCACCACCATACTCTCTGTGATCCAGTGACACTGGCATCTTTCTGTTCCTCTAACAAGACACTCCAATTCCCAATTTTAGGAATTTTTACTAGCACTCCCATATCTCTGGGACTCTTTTCCCACCTCATATCTGTCTCTTGCCCTTCTAGGCTTTTTCCAATTTTCTGCAGGAAGTCTTTCCCAATCCCCCTTGATTTTAGTGCCTTCCTTTTTTAATTATTTCAAATGTATCCTGTATCTTGCTTGTACTTAGTTGTTTACATACCGTCTCCTTCATTGCACTGTGAGCTCCTTGAGAGCAGCAAGTGTTGTTTTGTTTTTGCGTTTCTTAATATCCTCAGTGCCAGACACATAGTAAATACAGAATAAATGTTTGTTGACTGAATAGACAGACATGTAAAATGAGATCATTGCTCTAAAGGAATTCTCATTGCCTTCCAGTTCTCAAACTCTAGGATTCTATAAAATAAACAATGTGTATGTTATCTATAGTGTGCTACCTCTCTTCCTCTATGATACAAGCCAACAACCCTCTCTTCTTCCTATCCATCCATCTATCTTTCTCTCAGGGTGACAACTGAAAAGGAAAGGAATGAGGTTTTCCAGTGGAAGGAAGAGAGTAGATTTCTAGGTCACTGGACTAGAATCAAAGTTCTGTTGTAAAAGCAGCTTCCTATGATTTCACATTACACCCCAGATTCTCGAAAAACAAAAATAAATAGTAATGGTCCCCGATCCAAGTGAAGGCCAAGTACAATGCAAGCCCAGATTAATAATATATATATAATATAATAATAATATGACATATAATAATATTTCTCTTGTATTTCTTCTGTGCTCTGCCTTGGCATGAGGCTGGTGATGCGGCTTGTACTGCCTAAAGAGTCTTTCTTCTCAGGTAAATAATGTTCAGGCTCTGGGCTGGAGCATGAGCCTAAGTACTCCCTGCTTAGAGTAAATCTTCAATTTAGCTCTTTAAAAAGTTGCTCCTCATGGAAAATCCAGTCTCAGCTGACTCCCTGGGGCATTTCTTAACAGCTTTGAATCCTTTCAGCATAGGCAAATGGTCTTCTTAGCCTTTAGGGAACATTTTATCCCTTCAGTAATATTATTATTTTATACCATTTTATCTTCTGCTATATTTTATCCTATATATTTTCCATGTTATTTTTTTTAAAATCGTTTGAATGGGATCAAGAAGCTCCACCACTTTTATTAAACCTTCCAAAAATATGTATCTTCATGAAAAGTAAACTGAACGATTGGCCAAAATTCCTCCCTAGTTTCTGCTCTTTCCTACTTATCTGAATAATAACAGCAATAACCCAGACCCAAGAATCTCAAACTCATTCAAAGCAAGAACACTTATATATTTGCCTTCCACTAATATTAAGTGCCAGGCAGTGTTCTAATTGATGGTTATACAAAGAAGAGGGGTGCGGTTTAAACTGATGAAGTCAATGTAAATCATTTTCACCCCACAAAACAAAAAGAATCCCTTAAAGTAAATGCAAGAGTCTTCACTGCCATGTTTAACAATGAGGTCACCAAAGTTTTGTCTGCAGACAATTTGAAATGCAAAGGTTGATTCCCATTTATTAGACGCTCCTCTAGGGATTATTGTCTGAATTAAAGAGAAACATGCTCAGTTATAATACTTTTTCATCACACTTGATAATGCTAAATAATACTGGCATAAATCAAAGGAAGATTTCAATTCATATTCCTAGTCAAAGGGCCAATGTTGTTATTTGTTAAAGTCAACATTTCTTTACTTATCTATATCACTAATATGAGTATTTCTGATATTCAGCAGGTTGAGATTGATCATCTTTTTGCTTCAACCTACTCTGACACTATTGTTCATTGTCTCTGAGTCTGATCATATACAAAATTGGAAGAGTAAAATTATGTAATAAGAAGGCTAAAGTGGAACGTGACTATAGCTAATCTCATGAATAAACTTTCAGTGTCTAAAAAATTATAGCCTTTCCTTCACACTGTCTTCTAGATATTGACATGCATAAAGCATAAGCTGGGTGGCACACCCTGGGATGAGCATTAGCTTTGTTCCCTCCACCTATATATACCTATGCTTCTGGAATAGGTTTTTCATTTTCATAGATAGTGTGTGTGCATACATATGCATGGGTATATACATTTATGTGTATATGCTTACATAGACATATATATACACATAAATGTATATACTACATATATGCATATTGCAGACAATCTAAACCTTTAAATTCCTGATCCTAGACAGAGGACAAGCTATCTTTTGTTTTGATGAAAATTACCAGGAGGCCACACACACACACACACACACACACACACACACACACACACACTGTCAAAGTTATTGAAGCAAATAAAACTCAGATGAAGCTACCCCAAGACTCATTAAATTCAATATTCTCATAAACAAATTATCCTTTAAAAATCATAATAGATCCCAATGGGATGTTTTGGGCTCAGCTGTCAGGGATAATAGCAAATGCAATTTTTAGAACATTGTCATCCATTGTATAACTACTCTGAGAGAAATCATCATGTTTTAGAGCTAAAGAAATAAACCAAAGGAGATCAAGCCACAAGACCCATGACAAACTGTCACCCCTATAATAGATCACCATCAGTCTGCAACTTGCGTTGTATTTGCTATGAGGCTACCCTTTGTCTCATCTGTCTCAGCCTGCTTATTGTGTTTGCCTTATTGATTCACTACCCTACCTACCTCGACCTCAGTTGTCACAGCCCAACGCACTGGCTAGACCCTGAGACCTCTTCTGTTGGCACTATCGAAATTGATGGTTACCATCCTCTGTTCAGCTCTGTTTAATCTTGACTGTCATAAAGATCCAATTCGAAATCTGGAAAGAATGCCATATTTTGAATTCAGGACCTACTTTACTTAACCTTTGTATAACCTTAGGAAAGTCATTTCACTTTTCTGGGCCTCAGTTTCCTCATTTGTAAAATTAAGACTTTGGATAAAATGATCTCTAAATTTCTTTCCAATTCCAATCTCTGCGATACTGTAAGAACTATAGGAGTAAAACTTTTTAATGATGATTTTACCAAATAAATTATTTTACCAAAATTGACAGTCAGATCTTTTGAAATTCTGTGTATTCCAGACTTCTTCTTAGTTGGAAATCAATCATTTCATTTTCCCTAAACATCCAGTTAATCAACTAAAGGCAAAAAAAATCAAAATCTTATTAGCAGAGTTGTTCCAGGCTTTGTCAAAGAACGCTACAAAAAAGTTCTGAGAGAGAAGACTCAAAATTTAACCTCATTTTCAAAAGACAAACCCTCTATTTCTTCAATTTACATACATATAAATCTGAAGGATATGATTGCAAAGCCCTAAATCAAACTACACCCAACAAAGTATAGTAATGGATTTCTAACTAGTATGTTTCATGAGGAGAAAGCAAGAATAACTATTCCACTTAATTACTACTACATTCCATATTACCTTGCTGAAAAAACAGTTAATAAAAAAAATCTTTGAAGTACTTGATATCTCATACACCTTTGAGCAGTACTAAACTATAAACCAGTATGATCCCTAAATTATTTATTCTCAATGACTAGCCCAGTTTCTGACCAAAAACATCTCCGGATTTTTTGTTGTTACTGTAGCAGAGTGGTCACACATCCTCACCTCTCCTGAAGACAGTGGAGACTAAGATTGCCAACAAAGCCCAGTAAGAACTCTCTCCTCCTTGCTATTTATCTTTGACACAATATCTGATGAAGGAATCGATATAGGGGAAATAGCACTGGTTTTGTCACCAGAGCACCTGGGCTTAAAACTATTATTATTTGCATAGTTTCCTCATTTCTAAATAATAGGATAGTTGATTTTTTCAGATCCCTTTTAGATTCTTTGATCCACCTTCCACCACCACCCCAATTTGCACATGAAGCATGTGCACACACGCACGCTCGCACACACACACACACACGCGCACACGTGCACCCAAAATATACTGAGGAATTTTTTTCAAGGTAACAGTTTTGAGAAAATTGAATGCAATCATACCTAAAGAATACTCTTATCAATGATTAAAATTAATCAGATTTTGTAGCCTTCTGTCCATTGATTGGAAATTTCATGTCACTTACCTTTAGAGATAATCATATTTTTAAACTAAGAAATAAATACTTGATTACTGCTGTTTCTCCTTAATAATGTTCACCCAATGTAAAAATAATTCCTGGTAAGAAAAGTAGTGCTTCCCTTTTCCCCTGCCTCTGATCTGACCACTTCCCAGAAAAATACCAAAACAAGGTCTGTAATTTTCAATATCTTCAGTTAGAGCCATCATTCCTTTATGACACTAGATTCACCTAAATAGTCCCAAAGCCTGGGAGTTGGAAAGGACTTTATAGATCTAGTTTTTGCTTTAAGACCTCCAGTGAAAGGGAAGTCACTGTTTCATTGTACAATCCATTCCACTTTCAGATTTAACTTCTATGAAGCTTTAAGTATTAGGAAGTTTTTCCTTATCTTAAGATAAAAATGTCCTCCTTTCAACTTCCAGATATCACTGTATTTGAGGCCAAGTAGAACTTATCTATTTCTTCTCTGAATTCTTAGTCAGTTATCTTGTAACCATAAGTTTTCTCTTCTGTATTCTATAAACTCTCAGTTCTTCCAACGAAACACCATGTCAGATAAACTTGAGGTTTTTCACCATTCAGCTTGCAGTTCTTTGCTCTCTAACTTATCAATAAATTTTCTAAAACATATGTTTTAGAAACCATGTATTCCAAATATATGACTGTAGGGCAATAAATGACTATAATGCCATCTCTATAGTCTTGCCTTTCAATATAGCCTAAAATTTCATTCTTTCTTGGTTATCATGTTATGACATATTGAGTTTACAGTCTGCTTAAAGCCCCCACCTTTTCCAGAAAAAAAAAATTCAGTCCTGCCTTACCCATTGTGTACTTGTGAAGTAATGAAGTATAAGGCTTTATCTCTATTGAATTTCATCTTACTAGATAAGATTTGACTCATTCAAAAATATCAAACTCTGTCAAGACATATTTGAACTCTTACTCTGTCTAGTATTTTAATGATCTCCTAAATTTGTGTCATATGCAGATTTGATAAGCATGCCATCTGTGCCTTTCTGCACTGATATTAAATAGCAAATGTAAATACAGATCACTGGGACACTTCACTGAAGACCTCCTTCCAGGCTGACAACCAATCAATAACAACTTTTATCTAGGTGTGGTTATTCAATCAATTAGGAACCTACCTTAGTAATAACATCTAATCATCTTTAATACCTAAGAGTGTAG
The DNA here is from genome assembly GCA_028658325.1 of Potorous gilbertii. Classification (NCBI taxonomy): domain Eukaryota; kingdom Metazoa; phylum Chordata; class Mammalia; order Diprotodontia; family Potoroidae; genus Potorous; species Potorous gilbertii. The sequence goes on along the minus strand of CM053771.1, from coordinate 213,355,756 downwards.
TTCACCTGGGCTTGGTGACTTGAACTCATCAAGGGAAATTCTTTTTTTTAATCTTCTTACTGTATCAACTACCTATTAAAACAAATTTGCTTTGCCTTTTCAAGTACAAAAATCATTTTACTTGGGACAGAAGATAAGGGGTAGCAAAGAAGAGGTGAACCGCTCTGTCTATTGTTTTCAGTCATTCCTTGATCATGTACTAAGCAGCAATCCTAAACATTCTTTGATAGTATTTTCTGCCATTTTGTTTCTTCCAAAAACCAATGTCATTTTTACTATCCTTGCATCTCTCCCTTGCCAGGTTCAGGTCATTCCAAGTTTTAGCAGTACTGGAATTCTAGAAGGACAGTGATATGGTTTTGTATTAATCCTCTAATGCCTGCCCATGCTTCCATCATATGTGTATGTATGTATGTATGTACATATATATATGTGTGTGTGTATGTGTATGTGCATATACATATATTATGTCTTTTTAAAATTTAATTTGCTTATGAGTTCCCACTTCATTGACAGTGGTCTCTCTAGAAAATTCCTTATTTTCTTCATCATTGAATTCTCCTTTTGCATCCTATTTACTATGAATTTGTAATTTATAAAAAATTCAAAATTATTCTGACTTGGGTGGGGCTAAACAATGATGAATGATAAATTTGGATCTAAAAGCCCAATAAAATATCACTGAGTTATCAAGTCCCTTCCTATTACAAAAATCAATCAGATAGTTTCTAAGGCCCAAAAGGTTGCAAAAATGACTCATTACAGACATTTTACTTATTTTTACATTATAGAACTGGAATAGTGTGGTGAATAGAGAGTCAGTCTCAAAATCAGGAAGACCTGTGCTATAGTCCCTCCTGACACATTATGGCTGTGTGATCTTAGGTAACTTAATTAACTTTACTAAGACAATAAGTTGCAGAGACATTAATCTGTAGATGAGGATTCCAGTCCTCACCTGGAAATTCACCATAGCAATGAAATCACCCACCCTATCCTTATTTTTATATTTTAAATATACAAATTATTGTGTTTTCTTGAAATAAAAAGGTGGTACATGAGAATAGACTTTGTTTTGATGAACTTACTCTGAAAGCTATAATACAGCCTGTGGTGAAGTTGTTCAGCTTTGAGTAGTCTGGGATCTCTTAGGGATAGGATTACCTTGTCTGTTTTGAAAAAGTCTATACTTGGCACAAGGTTATAATAGAGTCTACAGGGATTTTAACCAGTCTGTGACCTCAACATATTCATTCTGATGAAGTTGCTCATCATCCAAAGGAAGATTACCACAAATTAAAACAAAGACAAAACAATTTGCAAATGGGAGCCATGATATGTGCAATTAAATGTTCGCTGTTTTCCAGTTGCTGGTCTAGACATTGGGAGAAATTGGATGACTACATGTTCATTACACCATTCTAAAACTCATTTAGAAAGTATGATTAACTGAGAAAGTGAATTAAGACATTCTTCTGTAATAGAGATCCATCTTTGAAGCTAGAGGCACTTAAACTTTCTATATGTGTTGTCTGATCTGTTGTCTGATTATTGAACTAGATCATTTCTAGGGTCCCTTCTAACTTTCTATCTATGATTGAGTACAGTCATATATATCATACCTTTCCTGTTTTAATGGAAATAGAAAGGAACTTTCAAATGATAATATGAAGAAAAATATTTTTGTATTAATATCCCATAATTGAGAGAAGACTGAGACTTTTATGCCTGATTTCCAAAGGTCATTACTTCTTGAATCCTACGAATATAGAAAAATGTAACTCCTTTGTACATCTTGTCCTTGAGATTTGCAAAACACACACAAATGAGAAGTAACAATCTTCTTGAAAGGGATTAATAAGAATCTATATATGAATTATCTGTCTACAAGAATATTTCTATAATGAAATTTAGAGATCTTATTGATTTAAGTACCTTTTATGTAAATAGCTCCGTGCTAAGTGCTGAGAAAGATACACAATTTTATAACTTCACATTTAATATAACATTTAAAAAAATATAATACAATTCAACTGCCTTACCATATGACAGTTATCCTAAAATGTAACCAATGTAAAATAACACCAAAACTTAGGAATCATAATATATTAGGAAGCAAGTAATGGGAATTTGCTGAAATGATAAAAGTTGATGTAATAGGTACTAACAAATGGTGGTGGCAATACAGTCTAAAAAGGATTAGAATAAGAATTTATTAGTGTTTCCCAGCAATGTCCAGAGAGTAGGTGCCTGCTTATAATGCAGTTCCATCCCTTTTAATGAAGGGTTCCCTAGGGCAGATGAAAAAATTATTGAAGATCATATCCTTTGCTACAATTCCAGTAAACTAAACAATCTTTTTTATTTTAGTTCCTATCCAGAAAAAACAATGATATGTTGGCATGAATACTTTTTAACTTATATTAATTAATTAACAATATTATATATAATATTATATTAAATATATTTAAATTAAATATATTTATATTTTATATTATGTATCATAATATTTAATATAGTTATATTTTCCATTGTAAAATTATTAAATTAGTACTCTGGTACAAATTTCTTCTCACTTAAAAATCTATCTACCCAAGGCTGGATCACCCTTGTTAAGGTTATTAGGCCTGCAGAGCAGAGATCTAAGCCCTACAGCAGAGATGCAAGAAATAGCCTGCCTTCTTATTTACTTTGAGAGGAAGCACACAAGCTTTTCACCATGCCTCTTTTTTCTTGTCAGTGTTAATACTCTTTTAGCAAAATTCAGGTGGCAAAGGAGAAAGAAGGTTGGCAAGGTGAACACAGCTGTGTCTTCTGTGGCAGGACAATGCAAAAGCATTTCTGTACACATGAGAGCTACTACAGCCAAGGTACTTAAGATGTGGAAGAGTGGATAAAGTTGTTCTGTGAGTCAATAAGGACTGGTTCAAGAATAGGGTCTAACACACAGTAGCTGAATCACCCTGGGAAAATCACTAAAATCCAGGCAAATCTCTAAAACTTTCAGTTGGAGAGCAAGGCAGATTTTCCTTATCAGGAGTTTCCCATACAAAAAAAAAAGAAGAAGATCTAGTTAAAAAAAATTAATGCAATTACAATTTTAGTCATTTGCACAATGTTGGGGGGGATAGTTTTAAAATACTCTCCCCCAACATTGTAAAAATATAATAATCAAATAAAAAGTGAGGAAGATTCAAACAGGACTGTTTCCAGTGTGACCATGATTATGGTAGTCTTGGATCTCTGGAGATTTCTTTTATATGTATGTTATGGTACCTGGTTGATATACTGTCCCTCTGGAAAGGCAGCTTAAAGAAAGCTCACATGACTTCTATCAATCACTTCTCAGAATCACATCTTTAAATACATAAAATAAAATATACAGGATTACAAGGGAAAAGCAATTATATTAAAATATTAAAAGAACAAGTTTGTGGAGTCTAGGCAAAGAAGCTATTTTAATGTGTCCTTCCTGTCAATGTATCAGAAGTCTAGAAACAAAAAGAACCACATGGAGAAACTTATGATCATTTTCCATTTTCAGATACAGTCCAAACAGAATTTATTCCTATTAGGAAATGCTCAATAGGGACCTCAAGTAACTATGCTATTTACCACAGTTTCCATTTATTTTAAACAAAAGCTGGTTACCATTTGACTAGCTCACAACTCTATTTTACAGTTGACCAAATTTCATGGTCATGTTCCAGGACTTCATGGTAATCTAGATAGTAAATGGAGACAATGTCTACATATATGACATAAAATTACTTAGAGAACCACTCCAATTAAAACCTTCAGCTGAACATATTAGTTAGGTCCTCTTATGTGAAAATATCATTAAGAGTGTCTGATCTTTCAAGATACACATGAGCTTAAGCAAGGCACTCTTAATGATTTCATCTAACATCCCACCTTTTCTGCAATTTTGATATATACCTGGTGAAATGAATCTCCTTTTCTGATCCCTCCTTTACAGAGGGATCTCAAAGGAAGGGAACTGCTAAAATCAACTTATAAAATGTAAATTTTGAGGAAGAAAATGACAGAGAAGTCAAATTTATTTAATAACTAAATGATAATGAGAAGTACAAAGTTTATTTTACTTTTTAGGTAATGGTGAAAACAGGGATAGGGCAGAAATAATGGTAGTAATGTTATCCAAATTATGTATGAACTGTTACATAATGATGTGGTGGCTATTTGTGTTGTGGAGGGTGTAGATTACTATCTTCATTTCTTATGAGGTAATGTAAAAAAATTATGAATTTATAATATTTTCAGGTTATTTTATTGTCTTTAATGAACTGCTTGACATTTTACAAATCTTCAGGGTTACCATTTTACTGTCAATACCATATTATTTGTAATAAATACACTGAAATGTGAAAAGACACTTCTGATAAAAATACAAAAGATAGAAACACTTAGAAAGTAGGATGCATAACATCAATACTAGGTCTGAAATGGAAGGACAGTGAAACCTTTTTTATAACACTGGTGTGGATGAACAGAGATAACTGTAAACCAAACCATGTTATATCAGGCTTTTACTATATGATACAATTATGATTTAGAGAGCATTATTTGACCCATGGCATTGTCTCAGTCTATGTAATAATGAGGCATATTGTAAGAGGGTTATATCACACACAATGATTTGAAAATGATTGCCAAAGCAAGGAGCTGTTTTTTTCTGAGAATTTGGTGAGCTTCATGCTTTACTGTGCATTAAAAAAAGGGCCTAATCCCCCATTCAACTTCAAAAATGTTGTAAAAATATATTTTATAAAGGCTCAAGATCATAATATGTATCAAAACGATACATATTACTGTGCTTATTAAATGAATCCATCAGTTAATTGAGGGATAGTTTACTTTTTAAAGATATATCTGAATTATGTACAAAGGTTCCATAAATGTTAATAAATTTGTGACCAAAATTCATTAGTTTTACATTTGCAAAAATCCCTGGAGATTTTCAGTTTAAAAATTTAAGAAAGTTATAAGTATCATATGTGGGATTGACTTTTTTCATTTGGAGTAAGAAAGGGTAGATGGCTTCAGGTTTGGTTTTTTCGTTGTTGTTTGTTTTTAATAGGTAAGTATGGATTGCTCTCAAATGAGAAATTACAAAGTTTTATCACTAAAAGGAATAAACCACCAAAATCTTTAGAAAGAATAAACTGCCAGTATTCAAACCCAGACCAGAATGTGCAGGATAAAAAAAAAAATACAAATGTAAATCCAAAACAGTCTTTCAAAAAAAAGCCCTCGAGGTAATTCTCCTCATTGTCCTTTCAAACAAATGAACAGTCCAAGTGACTGTCTACCTGGTATGATCCTTTTAAGAAACTCAGGCTCTGGGTTGAATTCACCTAGACAGACTTCTGTTGATATTCTGAGTCAACATTCTGTTGCTAAAATGGGAAATTGGACTTTTTGGCTGAAAAAAGAGGAAAAATAATTTTGCTCAAATGATTGAAAAGGTGCTATCTTTTCTGTGTAATTTTTAACTTCATTCCAACATGAACAATCTGTTAACATTTATTAGAGCAGAAAAAATAAGCATGGGGATAATGAGAAAGGAGAGTTAAATATTACCTACATGGAAAATTCACTGTTCCAACATGAAACATTAGATTTTGTCTTTTTAAAAATTAGCTTAAAAAAAGAAAGAAACTTTCCAGTTGAGTGGTGATATTTTGGCTAACAGGGAAAAAAATGTGCATTTTTAAGATTTTGTTATGTTCTGATACAATGTATCTGTATTAAAGGCACTTCACCATAGTATTCACTCCTTGACCTTTTCCATGCCATAACCATTTAAGCCACTTCAATGCATCTTCCAAATGGGTGACAAATGATGAACATTCACTAATTGGACAGATACCAAATGTCTGCCAAGAGCTTTAAGTTATTCAAGCAAATAAATCAAAATAAAATTGTTATCAGAAAGCTGTTTCACAAGTGTAGATGTATCTGGAAATATGTCATTCTGGGACATGAGTTAATGTTATCCATTTCATTTAAATATATAATTTTATTAAAGGTCTTTAGTCATTCTGCTGTACTTTTTTATTTTGTTGGTTAGAAGAAAGGGAATTCCAAATATTGTATTTCCCAGAGAATGAAAAAACAAAGAGGTCAGTTTATGGTACTTGATATGGAACATCTAATTTTATGATGGTTGATAATTGAATTAAAAGATAGTTTGGGCTAGCTATAAAACAGCTGTTCTATCACACTGAAGGATAAATCCTTTCAAATAATGGAAGGCATATTGATATATTACTTCTACAATGCTAATTTCATTTTTTAAAAAAGGTATTTTGGATTTTTGATGATTCAGGATGAAAACTCCTCTAATTTTATGAAATTCCTATTTTTCTCTAAGCATCTTTGATGAATATCAACTAAAAATTTTTGAATACGTAACTAATATCTTGAAGATATTTTTAGAACATATGGAAAACGACATCATTTTTCAGCTAGCCAAGATACAGTATCCCACTCTGAGAATATTAGCTTTTTTACAATATTTCAAAAGGTTATTTTTTTCTTTTAAAGGAAATTTTAGGTCAAATTTATGAAATTCATGAAAAATTCATGAAAAATAAGTTGGTAACCTCACTATGGCTGAGTTTGAAGGAGCTTAAATAAAACATTATTTAAGAAACTGACTTTAGCCTTGATGAAACATACATATTATAAGAAAACAAAATTTGAAACTGCTTGAGTTGGATGAAAAGAAAACTCCCTGACATTTTCCTCCATTCACTCATCAAGAGAAAAAAAAAATCATAACTATTATTTTCAATTATCAGAATACAGGGCACTTTCTTCTCTAAGCAAATTCTACCAAGTAACCACTGACCCAACTTAGGTGAGTTAGGGGTGGGATTATTTTGAGGAATGATATACTATACATGCTGTTAGTCACACTAAAGTAAAATCCTGTTTCACTTTTAAACTTTAGAATAATAATAGTCCAAAACATCTATCAAGTTATTTTAAAGCATAAGCAGAGAACGAGGTGATACGACTGTGGGCATTTCACAAGAAAGCAATGACTGCAGAAGAGACTATTTTAAAATGTCATTCCAGGCAAGGGCAACATTTTGGGAGTCACTTTAGGAGCGCATATTTGTCAGCCTCAGCAAAACACCTGCAATACAAATACACTGAAGCTGTTTTGTAATTTGAACTTCCTCAAACTCATCACTAACAAAAGAAGAAAACAATTAGAAAATAAAACAGATTGGCAACAAAACTTTCCTCAGTGGTTTTCTCTGAGTAGCAAGTTAATATTGTACATTTTACACTGGTTACTCCTTTGAAGTCAAAGCTGCAGTTCTTACCTTGAACTATGTCTGTTTCTAATAGCTCAGCTGCTCTTTACAGAATTCATGTTCTATTTTACAAGACTTAAGACAGCTCAGAAACTGTCAGAGAAAGGAAGCATCTTAATGGGTTAATTCAAGGGAATGAGTGGCCTTTCCTCTCTCTTTTTCCAGATATTAGTTTTACTATCTTTTTTAGCCAATGGGGTTCTGCCTCTTTTTTTAGTAGGGGACATGTTGGCTTCCAAATCTTCAGCTGTGCTTTTTCTTCTAGGTGACTCTTCCACAGGCTGTTCCATGATCGTTCCACTCCCTCCATCTAGAATGTGCCTTAAAGCTGGATCCTCAGGGGAACAAACAGTGGTTCCACTTTCACTGCTGCTGAGATCTAAATCTTCTAAATAGAGGATCTTAGGTTGATGCATGCTTTTAATAAATGTTTTCTCCCTCTCAAGTTTTCGATTGGAGTGGTGTTCATTCATGTCCACTCCAGAGTCCAGACTGGTATCATTACTTTGGGTTCTTCTCCCCTTTTTCAGATCTATAAAAGAATGCCTCACTTGAGCAATTGGCTTTCCATCCAGAGAAACAAACCAAGCTCTGGGGTGTGGCGAGGGCTTTCCTTTGGACAGCTCTAATAGTGTCTGCTCTGAAATGCCTTGAAGCTCAGATGAAAATGGAGTCATTACAACAGCTTCATTCAGTGTCCCTGGAACAGAGACTGATTCTAATAAGCTATTAGAATACCGACTCCAGTCCGAAGTTTGGGATGGTAAGCTTTGTTGAACTTCAGGTGTAACTTTCTCCTCTCTTGTGGCAGGAGGCTGCAAATGAGAATGTACTGGCATTTTGGGTAATGTCTGGGTATAATTTTCTCGGTTTACTGGCTCCATCAGTTGGCCATAGACTACCTGTCCCTTCCTGGGCAAAGTGGCTGACTTAGCAGAATGCAATTGTTCTGGAGAGTGAAAAAGGTCAGATGTTTGAAGGATGGCAATTGGCTGACTGTAGATATGCATCAGTTGTTCAGGTATATGAGAAAGCCCATACATTTCTTCATTTACTGAAAGATACCTGTTTTTTTCTTGAGTATCACCTGTAGATGGAGAAATATTGCTATTACTTTGTTTTGGTTGCACTGTCTGTCTGGATGCAGCATTGTGCTCTAATGACTGGCTTGAATTTCTTGAATGACTTTTCTGACTAGCTGGCAGAAAGGAAACTTCTTCACTGTAGATTTTAAAACTGTCCCGAGTTTTCACCGTAGAGACTCTGTCTTCAAGTTCTGACTTTGTAGAATCCTTTTTGTGAGGACTGTATGGGGAATTCTTAGAGTGGTACAACTGTAACCTGTCCTCAGTTTTTAATGAACTCTTCACTGAACTTATATGGTTTATGTGACTTGTTGATGTAGTCTGGTCCTTCTTAAGTACCTCAAGTCTAGTGGCATTTCTTTCCCTTTTTTGTGATCCACCACATTTATCTCTATTTTGAAAGAAAACACAAATAATTGTTTAGAAATAATCAAGCAAGAAAACTGTTATTTAAATAAAAATCTTCAAAATAATATCTATTTAGCATCTATCTATTATATATTAGAAAATCATACACTAAAAAGTATATTCATTATATTTCTGGTTTTGCCAAAGGTTCACATTTACTAACCCACCAAACGTACTAAAAACAAAATGAAGAGTTTGCAAAGAATTGTTCAAAATAATTTTTTCTAGTTGTTTATTAATGCTTACACACATTAGTCAATTTTATTCTTACCTGCAATAACAAAGAAGCACAGCAAAAAAGCCAATGAGAATGACGACTGTACCTCCCAATATAGCTGTCAGAAATACAGTGTGGTAGGCAGTAATATCCTTGGAGACTTCACTCACAAGTGAACCTAAAATATTCAATACAAATATACTCATGCAAAAATTATTTTAACAACAAATAACTCATATAGTACCAATTTCTCAACTAAACCGTCTCCTATGACGTTAAACATTTCTGCTATAAAGATTCTCATCTAACTTTTCTATTTAATCTTTTACTATCTCCATTTCTTCCCTGTTGTTGAGAAATAACAAAACAGTGCATTGACATGCCTGTGTCAGTGTAGACTGCACTATGGTTATATTCAATATGCATTCATTGAATCAGCCCATAGCAGGAATGCTTTGTCTACCCACTGCCCTGATGTGTCATCTTCACAGAGAGCTATAAATGACTCTGTCATGCAGTGATCTTATGAAAGGAAACGAAATGATATGAATCACTTTGTTTCTCAAGTCAACTTATCAGGTAGGGTCTAGTCACTCTGAGTACTCAGATAAGGTTAAGAATGGTTACTCAGAGCAGATAAGTAAACCTCAAATGCTGACCAAGTTTGAGATGGTCCACACCATCATATCACCACTCAATAAGTAATTTATTTATTAAGCACCCACTATTTGCCAAACAATACACTAAGTGCTAAAGAAAGAATATCCCTTAGGAGGGAGATTCTTCATAGAGGAAGGAGGAAAGGAACAAGCATTTATTAAGCACTTACTATTTGTCACACATTATATTAAGTGCTTACCAAATTTTATTTCATTCTTATTCTCACAACAACCCTGGTATGTACGTGCTATTATGATTCTCATTGTACAAATGAGGAAACAGAGGCAGGCAGAGGCTAAGTGATTTGCCCAGTCACACATGTAATAAGTGTCTGAGACTTAACTGAAACTGAGATCTTCCTGACTAGACCCAGCATTTTATCCACTGTACTGCCTAGCTGTCACTAGCATTTATCCAAACCAAGATAAAGACATATAAACTCCTTCATACTCCAAATGCTTATCCAGGTCAAGTGTTACAAAAGAGTGAATTTATTTATGATTAAATAAAATGTAGGGGTGAGAGAAGGGAGAAATATGACACTTCTAAGGAACACAACTCCTGTCCTTTCATCTGCCAGTGGTCTTAAATACAAAATTGAAGTAGTGACCCAATTTTTTCCATAGCATCAAGGCTAACTCTTCTGCCTCCATATGATCCCTAGCACATTTAAGGAAGTGATGAAGAGGTGTTCCAGCCCAAAATCCAGGATAGGAAAACAGTAGTCAGAAACTGGTTGCATGATGAAAAGGAAAATAGACAAAAGGTAGGGAATGGACATAGAAAGAAAGGATAGAAGATGGTAAGTAGAAAAATGAAAATACATTTTATGTTCATTTTATGCTTATAATAGTCAGTTCCAATCCCCACTGAAGAGAAACGTCATATCAATACTTACTAAATTTACTTATTAAAATTACATTTTTACCTAAAAAAGACCACCTACTCTTGAAACTTATTTTAGTCTAGTTTATTATGTTTAACACTTATTTTCAGTTTCAAGAAAATTTCTAATTCTGGCAAAAGAATTTAAGGTAACTGATTTTTAAATATAGAAATTTAATACAGCGTAATTTAATACAGCATATACAGTTAAAGTGATGTTGAACACATGAGCACTAATACCAATATTTGACTGATTTTTATCTATTCGATTATTGATTTGAATGCCAAAAGTATCAAAACATATACTCTCAGAATTAGAAGGGACCTTAGATAACATCCAATTAAAAGCCCTCACTTCACAAAGAAGGGAAAGGACATGAAACCATTGGTAAATTTCTTAAGATTATGCACATGGTTAGTATCTGAATCAAGGCCAGAGTCCGGTCTCCTCCAAGTTTTTTTCACTAGAGTATGCTGAATGTGGAAGGAAAATAGGATAGAACAGTGGGGAAAAGTTCCAATTTTAAGAGTCAGCATTTACATCGAGGTTCTGACACCTACCAGATGTATGACATTGGGCCAGTCAGTTCACCCCTCTGGTTCTCTACATCCTGGCAACCATAAAAGGAAGGAATTGGACTTGCTGATTTCTAAGTTCTCTCACAAGTCTCAATCATTGGCAGTGGGAAGGGGGGTGAAGAACATGTTAAGTATCCTCTTGTTACTAGTTATTTGCACACAGTGAGTATCTGATAAATGTTTATTTAATTTCTTAACAGAAATGACTTTTTAAATGACAAACAATTTAATATGAATTAAAAGGAAATCTTTTGCTTCTATTTATAGTACTTAAACTCCCACAAAATCATCCCACTACAGATAAGCTGGAAACTACATTTTAAAAATGAATACTAAAATAGAACTTTCACCTACTTCAGAATAATACTATATCTTCTATAATTCATAACCTTATCTTCTTTAAACTGATTATTTTAAATCTGTTTTTAGTTAGTGTCGTATTTGTCTACAAGTCCACTATTCCTCACAGTCCTTGTATTAAAAATTAAATGTCTTGGACCTGGACTAGTAGTGATATCAAATGAAATATTAATTGCTCTTTTCATCAATATTTCATTACACTGGCAAATTAGGATTTGTGTATGGTCAGACAGCTGAGAAGTCTTCATGTTATTTTGCATGAATAAATACCAAAGAGAACCACCTCCTGGGTTTGGATTAAACAGCTTTTTGAAAATGCTGACTTCAAATGATGAAAAGAAAGAATATCCCTTTTGATCACATTAGGTTTATGGACAAATCTTAACAACTGGGCTGATAACTATTGGCTTCACAAAACAACGTTTTTGTTTTTGGTAGTGTTTTTTTTTAGTAGAGATTATGTCGTAGTTGTAATTATCTGAATCTTTTATCTTAGTGCTTTTTCTTCTCTATTCTTCTTATTGGAAGTAATGTCAATATACAGTAAGAGTAAAAATAAGACAGAATTTTTATTTCAAAAAAACATTAAAGAAGACCCAAGTAAATCCCTCTACATAACAGATTATAAATGATTATCTGGTAGAATGCTTTAGAGAGAAATGAAAAATCTTGGGTTTTTTTCCTAACTTTAGCAATTTTTAAATTTGTTGTACTCCTTTTTGTCACCCAAGCAGATCTGAATGTGAGAAGGAATGTTACTTTCAAAATTCATACCTAAGTGAAATCTTCTTAAGGCAGATGCCACAGAAGACAGACCAGAAGAGGAAGCCTTCGGAGGAGCAAATGCACCCTTACTGTAGTTCTTTAAGCAGAGACTGTTATTGTTCCTGTTTTATAACTTTTTCGGTTAATAATAAGTTACTTGACTGAGGTCAGACAGCTAGTTAGTAATCAACCCAAGGGTAGAACTCAAGTCTGCTTTCAATTCAATGTCCTTTCCTCATACCATGATGACTTTTAATGTACAAACTACACTGAGTATATTAAGTCAGATTATGTTCAGTCTAAAATAATATTTGTTTCTCCTGGATACAAACAAATAATCTTTGAAATGTGACTTATTCATGAAGATTCCCTAACAAGAAACAACCAACTATACCAAATGATTTGTTAGCAATGAATTCCTCTTTACTTTTTAAAGTATTACCTTTGGTTCCAGGAAGTGGTGCTGCAATCCAATAGCCTAAATGTGGAGCCATATATGTCCATACCAAATGGTCATTGAATTTCTTGACCATTCCCAAGCCACGATTTACCCAAGCACCTGGAAAAGAAACCAAATAATCTCTAATTAGGCAGGAGCCGGATGCAGAGTCTTTTACCTCTAAAGCATCTCTTTCTAAATAAAGTAGTTACAGATATTCTAGGGTTGATAGAAAAAAATGTTCTGATATCTGGGATTATGTACATGTCAATTCAATACATCAAAATATTTTTTCAAAGAATGTCCTGAAAAATTCAAATTATACAACAGACTGGGAGTATAACCTCTAAGACTTTGGGGGAAAGCTTCAGGGACTTTGAGTGATGCCCAAGAAAAATCCTAACTTATCACCTAAGTAGCATTTAAATTATCCTATTTAGACATCAGAAGATTATAGCTATGGAGCTAATATAGATCTTAGACGTCATCAAATACAACTCCCTTATTTTGCAGAAAATGAAACTGAGGCACAGGGAGGTTAAGTGATTTGCCCAAAGGATCTAAGAGCTTGAAAGCTCTTAGACAAAATTTCACCTCAGGTCTTTCTGACTCCAATTCCATGCTCTATGCACGGAAGTCACTTAACTACCTCTGTTTAGTCCTGGTTAGACAGTCAATCTTTGTTTTTTGGAGATCTCAATAAGCTATCCCTTGAGTGAAGGGTGATTTGTCCCCTTGCTACAGAGTATATATCTATAAATACTCTAGATATTTGTCTAAAGATCTTAAATTAACTATTTTGTTTCATTCTGATAATTATATAAATTCTTTAAGGAGATATCTTTCTGAGGCCATCTACATTCAATGAGACTTTGCTGTATTAAAGGGAAAATTATATATGTACATATACATACAAACATTTATGTGTGTGTATATACATGCATATATATGCATATTTTTTCTTCATAAACTCAGTGACAAAGGGAAATGGAGGGCTATTTTTTTTTGAGGGGGGAACAGATGTGGAAAATAAAAGCTTTTTCTTGGATATCATGTTGCATGTTGACAGCAGTTAGCAAAAACATAATAAATAGCTGTTTTTGTGAAATGAATAATTTGCCCTAATACCCTAATCAATTTACAAAATACTACATTAGCCTAAAATTATCATAATGTACTGAAAATAAGATAAAAATGTATGATAATACTGAAATGCCATGCTATAGCCTAACCTGTTTTAAAAGCTTCAGAGCTTCATATTTCTTAACCTCTAGAGTCTACATACCAGTTTTCATATCAAATGTCCAAGCAGGTAATGCATCCCCTGCCTTTGCAGTGCTTAGGTCTAGGAGGGGCAGAGTAATTTGAATGGAACCATCCACATTTAGTTCTTTTCCACCAGAATATATATTCACACATATTGCAGCAAGAGGAGTCAATTCAATGCTTTTGAAACCTGAAAGAAAAAAAAAAGACTTTTTACTTTAGAGAATCAAACATACAGTCTGGGTTAAGGTGATGTGGAAAAGCAGAGTGAAGAACCAAAACATCAGATTCTTCTCATTTGCCAAAAAACTTCGTTTTATGCCAAATAAGTAGATGTGGATCCAACCTTTATCCTTTCATTAGAGAAGCATGTATGCATATTTACATTATGATTTCAGATTTAAATCTTAAGTTGCTAAATTCAGGAGCAAGATATCAGTAAATTCAGTGGGTTATATTGAAACCTGATGAACCTCTCTCTGACATACTGTATCTTTGACCAGTTTACTATCTGTACAATTGACACTGAGATTTTAAAGTCTAAAAAGGGATTAATAAAACATTTGCCACTATATTAGTGCCATTCTACTGTGTCAGAGGTTTTTCTATATTTTAGCATAATGATGCCTCTTAAAACTTTGGAAGATACATGTTAGTTCTACACAGCAAGGAGAAAATAAGTTTTCCCTCATTATCCTTTGATCACTCACACTGTCAAACAGAATAGCACTATATAATTCAAATATTAAAAAATAAATTGTGTGATATAAATATTGAAAAAGGGAAAATTTTCAAGTACCTGCATAATTAGAGATGTCTATTCAGAGGCACCTTATATAAAAAACAGATTTATATTAAACAGAAATTAACTTCTACTTTCTCACAGAGCCAAAACACTCTAAATTTTAACCACTTTACTAAAAATCATAGAAAACATATGTAAAACCGTTTCCTAACACAAAACAAGGCATTTTCCTTTTTTTTAGCTCAACTCTTGCCTCTTTGACTCAAAAAGAGAGAAATAACATGAAGTTTTGAATGTCCACAACATTAACAATTGTCTATAATAGAAAATAAGGAAAAATACCAATCACAAACCAGAAAAAAATCAATAATGAAGTAAACTTGATTTTTAAAAAGATAAATGAAAATAAATATAAACTGCTGTATAGTCTACTGGCACTGTCATACATTTTAATATTTGGAAAAGTCAGATATCTGGCTCTGGGAAGTGGCCGCTCCTTTTCTATCTTGGCTACATCTAGACAGTGGTTTCATGCTCTCACTGAAGCAAATCCTAGGGAGACTGCTTTACCACAATTCTCAGGCTATAGCCAATATAAAGCAGTGGCAAGGAGGTTAGAATAGAGGAGGAAAAGAATGAAAAGTAGGTACACAAAGGGGGAAAAGTGAAAGGAAACAAAGGCTACAGAACCAGCAATATCTCTCTAAAGTGTACAAAAGTAAGCAAACAAGTAAATAGTGATGTTCATTCATTTGCCTTTATTTAGTATTAAAGCCCCTCATGCCTTTGGGTGTCTTCACCTCCTTCAGATACTCTACATGCCCATTTCTAAACTCCCTTAAGATTATATTACCTTCAGCATTAATTTCTTCATTTCACTAATTCAATTAGTCTATACATCGGATTTAACCATCTTTATTCTCTTAGGTGTCACTGTTAGTGCCATATTTAAGCTCAAGCATGGTGGAATATTATCTTTCCTAGTAAAACCAGTTTGTTATATTAACTTATGCTAAGCTTTTTCATTTTTCTTCTGTTTGTTATTCTTTCTCTTTTTTTTCTTTAAATGTCTTTGAGATACCTTCACTTAGTTGAATCTCACGCCAAAGTTACTTTAAGTGTTTTCACTCTCCACTATTTCTATCTGCTTTACAAGATTATACTTCTCATAATTATCCATCATCCTTCTTTATAAGATTTTAAAAACAAGTTTATGTTGTAAACATAAACATTTAACCACCTTAAGAGAATTTACTGTCATTGTAACAATTACAAAGTTTGAAATTATTTCTATAGATACATGGTCTCAACAATGCTATTTTCCCCCATAAATATGTAGACTGCAACCTATTAGTGTCTTTTCATCTATGTGATTCCTGACCACGTATTTCTATAGGAACTTCACTGAGGATTTAACCAAAGTGTGGAGGGCTTCATGAACATCATTTTGAAAATAATTCATTATTTTAACATTCTTTCCTTTTTAAATTTTGAGTTTCAAATTCTATCCCTCTCTCCTACCCCCCCACACCCACTAAGAAGGCAAGTCTTTAAAGTGATATCAATTATACATGTGACATCATGGAAAATATTTCCATATTAGCCATATTGCAAAAAAAAGCTATAAAAAATAAAACAAGAAAATTATATTTCAATTTGCACTCAGTTCATCAGTTCTCTCGCTGGAGATAGACATGAGGCTTTTAGAATTGTCTTGGATCATTGTTGATCATATTAGTCAAGACTTTCATAGGTGATTACCATCACAACACTGCTATTACTGTGCACAATGATCTCCAAGTTCTTCTCATTTCACTATGCATCAGTCCATAAAGGTTTTCTCATGATTTCTTTCTGAAACCAGCCCCCTTGGCATTTCTTATGGTACAATAGTACTCCATCACAATCATATTGACACAACCTGTTCAGTCACTCCCCAATTGATTAGTATCTCCTCAATTTCTAGTTCTTTACCATGACAAAAAAAGAGTTGTTTTACTTAGGAAGAACTCCTGATCCCCTGCCAAAAGTACTAGCACTGCTCTTGATTTTGAAACTGTGACCAGATTGCTTATTCTCCTAAAGCCACAAGCATTAGTGATCCTCTGCCTTGGAAATGAGATCAGGGCCCCTACTACCTTGTCACCAACCACAAGTGCTCCTTTGTACATTGGGATTGTAATCCAGAACTGATTATGGGCAATAAAGTGCTGATCAGTTCCAGTTGTACCCAGTGCTATCAGTAGATAGCCTATAATCTCTTTCTAACCAGTTGGGTCCAAACCTCTTACTGTCTCTGGACTAAGAGCTGCTGCTGCCTCCCACAAGGCCTATGCTGGTGGTACTGCCATTGCATGTACTCCAGGCAGGTCTCCAGCCAGGTGTCACAGACTTCCATTGCCAATCTTTTAAGTTGTTTTAGGAGAGAAAAATGCTTCACCCCAATCTTTTGTTGGCTCTGCTACTACAAAATTTGTTTTGAGGTGTTATTTTAAAGTTGTTTGGAGGGGAATGTTGGGAGAGTTCAGCTGGAAGAGTTCTGCCACTTTAGTCTCCTAAAAATCTTTTAATATTTAGTAGGTACTATTTTTCTGCTGATTTGTTATCTCTCATTCACAATACAAGATCAACTCATTTTCCTTTTCAGTCATACATGTTTTCTAATAATTATTTGTATGAAATTTCTTGGGTGCAAGTTTTAACTGGAAATATGCTGCAGACTACATATAATCACTAAGTATAGATTAATTTCTAAATAGTGATATCTGAGGAGTTAAATTGAGAATGAAAAAATATATTTTCTTTACTACAGTGCTCTTTGGACATAAAAAGTACACTGGAAATGAAATTTATATTAATTTCAAATGTAATTATAGCAAGTACTGTAGGGAACCAATTGTACTTTCAGATAAAAGGCTGACAGACATCTTGATAACAGATATGGGATTCAATGGTATATAAATTACTCTTCTTCAATTGTGGACCTAAGTATCACATTTCTACATTTAAATCCAATTATAAGACTAAGAAGAACATTGAATACCTGATTTATTAAGAAGAATTCCCGTTGTGTAAAGGAAGTTGTCTACTTTCAGAAACTGTTGCAGCACAGTAAGATAGCCCGTGACATTACTAATATGATGGCTGCTGGGAAGTTTAATTAAACTCTTTGGAAACTGTACACTTGGTTGAGATTTGGCATCTGGAAAATAATTTTTTTTTTATTTAGAAAACAGTAAAATTAAGTAAACAAACCATTGAGCTGTGAACAATGTAAAACAATGTAAAACAATGACATAGATTAGGGTTTGTACTATAGATCACTATTCTCCAAAAATTCTTTTCTTATTTGTAAAATTAGGAACGCAAAAACAAATGCCTTCTAAAAAGAGATATAGAGAAACAATTTTTTTAAATTCCTAATTCAATTCAGCTGTACATCTCAGTGCTTTCTGGAGTAAATGACAGTAACTTGAAGTTCGGGTATTGTTGGGCCAGGACCTGGAATTTCATCAGTGTTAAGAATTCACAGTGTATGGAGGGTAAAAACTTCTTCCCATGCAGACTGTCAATTTGTCTGTAGCTTATAGTCTTAGATAACTGGGAGTACTGAGAGATGAAATAGCTAATCTGTGGTCCCAGAGCTAGTATGTTTTAAGGGCAGTACTTGAATCCACATCTTTTGACTCCAAGTTAGTTTTATTTTTGGCTCCACTACTGTACATTGTCTCTCTGACTTGTACTTATAACCCATCAGTGATTACTCTCATGTTGGCTTTTGTGGTTATAACTTCCCTGACTCTCAGGTCATTTCACTATAGAAACTTTATTCTTCTTCAGAAGCAGTATGGTATAATGAAGAGAGTTGACATTGGAATTAGGAAGACTTAGTTTCAAGTCCTGCCTTTGACACACTAGCTATGTGACCAAGGGTAAGTCACTTAATTTCTCAGGGTCCCAGGCAACTGGTTAAAATTATAAATAACAAAGAAGTCATCCATTTGTACTGGAGGGTTGTCCCCAGATTGTGAGTTATTGCATAGTGATAAAAATCACAGGTTCTGACCCAAATAAATCCCTAACTCTATAAAATATACCCCATCCACACATCTTATATGTAGACAGATAGCCAGATAAATAATTCTCTAAGGCTATAAGCTACAGACAAGTTGACAATCTGCTTGGAAGGAGTTTGTTTCCATACTATGAGTTCTCAGCACTCATGAAATACCAATTTCTAGTTCAATCGCTAGCAAACTGCAAGTTACCTTCAATTATTCCAGAAAGTACTAATATGTGCATGTGTATTGAAGGGTAGTGAAAAAAACTAGAAGAGACCCTAAAGGTTTTGAGTCTATCCAATCTGGATAATCTAACTAGATAAATGTATATTTGCATTGAAGAGCTATATGTTTATTGTAAGTCTATTTCTTGCCCTTGATAAAAACACTTGACTTATCTCACAATGCAAAACCACAGACCTTTAAGAATACTGAATAGAAGGCTAAATAATCAGCATAAGTATATATGATTTTTTAAAAAAAATACTCATGAATTTCTTGATAATTCCTCACCTATATAGGTTATAATAGTTTCAAAATTCAATTTAGAAAGTTAGTTGTTTGGAACTCAGAACAAAGTTTACCTTAGAACCAGTGTCATATATGGGATTGAGGCTTTTAAGAAAGTTCACAAAAGTCCATTTAACTCACAGACACCAATACCATTACTGTAGGACATAAGTACCATTTGCCATATTGTTTCTACATGCAAACCCATTCAGGCATATACTTAGGAATTTAGGAACAAATTTCTTATCAGTGCAGTCCCATCTCTTTCCAACTAAGCTTAGCCGTGGAAGAAGAGACTGTTTTCTGCATAAGCTACAACATTGTCATGGGGGGCCTGATGACCTATAGTTAGAAGAGAAAGGAGGGAATAAAAGAGAGTTATAGACATCACTAGCATCTGCAAGGAAGGTCTCCTATGCCTCTGGAAATAGTTGAGAGAGGACTTCCAGCTAGTACAATTCAGTCAAGAGGATCATTGAAGACACATGGCATTCCTTAGTAAAGTATTTTAAAGTCAGGATATGTCTCTATTCAGAGGTTGTGGGAGACAATAGACTTAGGACAAAATAGCCAGCTTACTATTTGGCATACAAAAAAGTTATGGAAACAATTTTTAAAGCTTCTAAATTTCCCACTGAACTCTACTGTGTATCTTACATACCTAAGTCATTCCCTCAATCATGAACATTTGCCACCTTAGGAATGGAATTAATTTCAATTAACCACTTAGTATTTATTCCACATATGATAAAATGTACACTACCATCAAAATGCAGATTTTTTTTAAATGAGCTGTTATCAGTTAATATGTCTAGCACTAGCTCTGTCTATTCTGTTAGATGATTTCCTAGATCTAATTAACCTAGTTTCTTCATAAAGAATTTTAATTACATAATAATAATCACTTCACATAATAGATTGAGGAGTTTTGTACTTACCAGATGATTTTCCGGTAACTAAAACAGTATCTTCAAATAGCCATATATTAGCTTGACTTTGAGGGAACAGTGAAAGTGTCACTGATGAATATACTGTGAAATGTAACACATTTAGAATATTTTATTAAGTGCGAGAAAGCTGCATCAAATTTAGTTCTGTTCCAACAACTCTGAAAAGTGTTGAACAACCCAACTACATGATAGGAAAGTGAGGCAACTGTAAAGTCAGGAAAAACAAGAATGGAAAATATGATGGATAAAGGAAAAAGGAAGATGAACACAGAGAAAAAAATCGGAATAGACATTATGATAATGTCTACTGAAGTTTAGTAGTTTATTTGCTGTGAACATATAAACTTATTCCAAAGTACTTAAGGTATGTTATTTGAAATAAGACTTCCTTGTGTGGTGTGGATAAGGTCCTGAGCTTGGAACATAAAGACTGGTTGCAAGTTTTACACTTCAAACAGTAGTTAATTTTGTGACCCTGGACACTTCACTTAACCTCTCTTTTATCTCAGAATCTTTAACTGTAAAATGATGGGGTTGGAGTGGATGTCCTTTATGGTCGAAGCGGAGCAAAGCCTAATCAATTTTGCACATAATTTCCTTTCAAATACTTGAGGAAGGCTATTATATCACACCTAATTTTTTCCTACCAGTTCTTTCAATCTTTCAATCAATTTTCCTGTGGCATTTATCATTCTAAGTACTCTCCTTTAGATAATATTCAGATTGTCAACATTCCTCCTAAAATGCGGCACCCAAAACAGAACATAATACTGTATTTTTCCTAATTCACAAACCATATACCAGCACGTCAAAGCCCTATGTATTCTGTACTTCTAGGGATAGGTAAGTGCTGTTAGGATGTCCATTTTACATTTGAGGAAACTGAGGCAGAGATTAAGTGCTTTGTGCTGAGTTATACAGTTCATAGCTGTTTAAGAATGAATTTTAACTCAGGTCTTCCTGACTCCAGGTCAGAACTCTACCCACTGTACCATCTAGCTGCCCAAGTCATCCAAGTCACAGATATGTTGAAACAAACAAGATTCCTAGAGTCCCTCCTTCAAGTTGACTTCAATTGTTTCTTTAGGTTCAATCATTCAACCAGTTCTGATACAATTTAGCCTGTATATTTAGTTTATCCACAAGGACAGCTCAGGAAATGTAACATTCTGCTGAGATTCAGATATACTACATCTCTGGCATTCCACTGACAATGTCTAGCATTTTTGTCAAAAGTAGAAATGACATTAGTTATGACTGAACTAGTCTTGATCCTATATTTAGAGCATAGATTAGGAACTAGGAAGAAACTTAGAGATCACCAAGTCTAATCCCATTATTTCACAGATGAGGAAATAGAGCCCCAGAGAGGTTATGTGACTTGTCTAGGGTCACACAGTGAGAAAGTGTCTTTAGTAGGATTACAGTAATTCTTTCTAATTCTAAATTCAGCACTGTATCTATTACCCCAATATGTTGACTCTTAAAGGCTCAGATAAATGATTTTTAGTCCATAACACACAAGTTTACTGGTTAATTATACACTACTATTTTCTAATTATTTCAATTTTGTTTGTCATAACAACACAACTCTATGATGTTTCTGGTCAATGTGAAGTCCTACACAGTTTTGATTCTTAAACTGTTATCTGGTGAGAATCTGCAAATACCAGATTCTCAATACAACTTGGTTTATTTCCCCAATCCTACCCAATATCTGTTCCTTATCCTGATTGTTGCTGAGAAAAGAAACAGCCTCTTTAAGTTAAGTAGGTTGGTTTTTGTTTTGAACTTATCTGAGATGAAAATATAGCTTAAATTCAAGTTAGGTGCTATGGCTTTTGTTTCAAAAGTTTCCATAAACAGCAATATTTCTGGCTTTATCCATTCAGAATACAGCCCTAAGAAAGAAAGGGAGCTTTCCTAGTCTATTAATACCTATCTAAATAGCCAGAACATCTATATCATTATCTTTATTTTATTTATTTACTATATGACTACAGTCTACTTAGTACTATAATATATAAAAAATTATTCTAAGATGTTTCTTGGGTTGTGTATACATGTAGTTATTTCCCTGTTGTCTCTCTCATTAGAATGTAACCTCCTTGAAAACCAAGACTGGTTTTTTTTGTCTTTATATATTCAGTGCTTAGCAGAGGACCTTACATATGGTAAGTGCTTAATAAATGTTGGTTGACTTGACTTAACTTCGAGGATCTTATAACGTTGTTGAAGGAAAAAAATTAACTCTTGTGAAACAGTCATTAGAAATTAGAGAATAAGCATAAGGATTTTATTTGTGATTTCACAGGCACAGATCTCTCTGGTGAAGAAAATAAACCAAGGTAAGTTATCACCTTCTCTGTAACTTGGAGTCTTAGAGAGTCACCAACAACATTGAAAAGGTAAGTAACTAGGGTCCAAGATCACACAGCTGATATATGTCCAGAGATGAGACTTAAACCCATGGTTTCTTTTCTCTGAGGTTGGCTCTCTATTATGTCACAATTACTCATAAGCAATCAAAAACAATATATAATTATACCCTATGTTATGTGGCATAGACTATAAATACTGAAGGAGTTTAGAGCAGATAGAAATAGATCAATACAAGTTAGAGCACACAGAGAAAACTTGATGGAAGAAGTATATGAAAAAGGCCTTGAAGAAGGGGTACAAATATTTATACTGATTGAGGAGAACTGGAAGGCATTTATATATTGTTTTAAACAATTTTATCAATAACTTGCACCAGGTATGCCAATAAAGTAGAAATTACCATTTATTGCTCCCAAATGGAGAATTTACTTAAATATGCACTTTCTTATAATTAGTATCTACAAATATAAGCTTTTTTACATGAATTTTATTAAAAGATTTTAAAGTCTTTTCAAAATAGCATTTAAATAAAACCATAATACAGGGCAAAAATCCTTCTTGCTTTGCTTTAGATGAGCATTCAGTCCTAACTTATTTAGGTTAACTTTGTGGAGTTATATTCAGTTGACAAGAATAAAATGGATTTTCAAAGAAGAGGAAAGAATTAATTAGCAGTACTCTTAAAGGGCTTACTTGGCATTCTTCTGGTCTTCCAAGGTAATGGTGTTAGAAGGTAACCATCTTTATAAGCTGTGATAGTCAAGCTGACACCTAATTTATAGGGAACTTTTATTAACACTGCTCCATTGTTTCCAGTTACTGTGGAATTTGTCTTTGTGTAGTTCACATACACTTCTACAACTGCTTGGCGTAGGTACTGACGACTGATGATATCATTCACATGGACTTTCAGTAAAAATAGAGATACTAAAAGGAAAAAGAAGTCAGATATTAGTATTGAAACATTCTACACTGGAATATGTGTGTTTTAAAATACCATCCAAAATCATTTTTTGTACATTAGCACAGAAAATTAACGTGTAATAGGAAATACTTGCTCCTATGTCTATCGATAACATATATTTCTTTTAACTTAAGAAAAATATTTGTCTAAACTGGAATCTCTTTTCAAAGAGAAAGAAAAAGAAATATGAGAAGAACAATATTTTCTCTCCAAAAACATGTAATTTTACAGCATTTCAATGAGCTTCATAAAACTAAGCCAAGTAAATTCCAGTTCTTGCCAACAAGGAATGGGGCATATCTCCACAGAAACATATTCATTTATGTTTGTGGCCTTTAAAGTACTCATTTGGTAATATTCTTCATAAGACCAAAAGGAACTTTCTGGTCCTGAAGGTGAGAAATGTAAAGCTGTGTTTGCCTATGATGCAAAAGTACATAAAGTAAGCACTGACTAATGCCAACAAATTCATTTTCCATCATTATTTTCAACATGTATCTTAGCACCATGGTTAATGAAGCTTTCTTCTACAACTAATCAACTACCCAGCAAAACTGAGTATAACACTTCAAGAGAAAAAAATGGTCATTCAATGAAATAGAGGACTTTCAAGTATTCTTGTTGAAAAGACCAGAGCTGAATAGAAAATCTGACTTTCAAACACAAGATTCAAGAGAATCACGAAAAGGTTAACAGGAAAGAGAAATCATAAGGGACTTACTAATGTTGAACTGTTTACATTACTACATGGAAAGATAATATTTGTAACTCTTGAAACTTTTCTCAGTATTTGGGTAGTTGGAGGGATTATACACACACACACACACACACACACACACACACAAATAGAGAGAGGACACAGAGCAAGTTGAATAAGAAGGGATGATATCTAAAAAAATTAAGAGATGAGAGAGGAATATATTGGAAGGAGAAAGGGAAAATGGAATGGGGCAAATTATCTCATAAAAAAAGGTAAGAAAAAGCTTTTTCAATGGAGTTTCAGGGAAAGGTGGGAGTGAGAAGGAAAAAGTGAAGCTTACCACCATCACATTTGGCTTAAGGAGGGAACAGTATGTACACTCAATTTGGTATGAAAATCCATATTACACTACAGGAAAATGGGGGAGAAGGGGAGAAGGGGGGTGGGAGGAAGATGATAAAAGGGTGGGCAAATGAGAGGAGTGGGGTAATGAGAAGTTAACACTTTTGCAGAGTGATAAGGTCAAAAGAGATAATAGAATAAATAGGGGGGCAGGATAGGATGGAGGGAAATATAGTTAGTCTTTTACAACATGACTATTATGGAAGTCTTTAGCAAAACTACACATATATAGCCTATATTGATTGAATTGCTTGACTTCTCAGTGAGGATGGGTGGGGAGGGAGGAAGGGAGAGAAGTTGGAACTCAGAGTTTTAGGAACGAATGTAGAGAATTGTTTGTGCATGTAACTGGGAAAAAAGAAATACAGGTAATGGGATACAGAAATCTATCTTGTCCTACAAGAAAAGAGAGAAGATGGGGATAAGGGAAGGGAGGGGTGCGATAGAAGGGAGGGTAGATTGAGGGAAGGGTTAATCAGAATGCATGGTGTTTTGGGATGAGGGAGGGGAGGGATGGAGAGAAAATTTGGAACTCAAAATCTTGTGGAAATGAATGTTGAAAACTAAAAATAAATAAATAAATTGAATAAAAATTCTAAGACTAGCACAATAGCTGACACAAAGGAGGTGATCAGTAAATACACTTTATAAATTGAAGACCAGAAATTGAGCTCAGTTTCCAATAAAATCCACTGTTCTTTCCCCCACAGTATGTTGTTTCCAAGATGGTGATAGGGTAAGAGTGAACTGACCTTTTTTCTTCCTTTGAAAGCATAAGGCAAACAAATTACTGACAATTTTGACTACCGGTAAATTTTTAGTCAACCTTACTTATTGTAAATATTTTAGTGGCATAAGGTAGATAAATTCTATTGTATGAGAATTGTTGTTATTTTTAATGTAAAAAAAACAAAAGACAGTTATCTTTCTGTCCTGAGGAACATATAAGCCAACAAGTTTGAAAGAAGAGCCCAGCTCTCATTCTTTTTATGGAGAAAAGAAAATGTTATGCAGAACAGTGTTGTCTAGGAAAAAATTTTGTAGTTGCAGGATAGTTTGTCTTATATATAAAAGCAACTGGGCAGCTAGGTGGCTCAGTGGATAAGAGTACCAGGCTTTGAGTAAAGAAGACTCCTCTTCCTGAGTTCAAATCTAGCCTCAGACACTAGCTGTTTATGACCCTGGGCAAACCACTTAATCCTCTTTGCCTCAGTTTCTTTATCTATAAAATGAGCTGGAGAAGAAAAAGGGAAACCATTCCAGATCTTTGCCAAGAAAACCCCAAATGGAGTCATGAAGAGTTGGACACAATTGAAATAAATTAAGAACAACAAATATAAAAGCCTAGGTTTACTTTTTCAATCTAGTAAAAAGTTGAATCTCAGTTTGGAAGTAAATTGCAGAAAGAATAAAATAAAATTTTAATGATAGAAGACCTGCTATCAGCCCCAGTTTATCTAATGAAAAAATTTTAAAAGGTAAGGATATGAATACAATTTTAGAAAAATTAGATATAACAGATTTCTGGTGATAGAATTCTGTTAAGTGGTAATAGAAAGGATGCCTCAGATGTGCTTGGTCCCTTTACAAAAATTTACCATGTAGTAGAACATATTACAAACATCACAACCTAAGGCAGAAAAACAGAAATATTAAATATATCATTTATTGGTCACAATAAAAGAAAAATGTATTCAATGAAAGGCTCTTGAAACAGGGATTAAAAGTTAAATGGAGACCAAATAATTTAAGCCTAAAGAATTGGTGCATCAAAAAATAAAAAATAGGAAGATAACTTCATTTAAGATGACATCAATGAAAAAACATATCAAACTCTGAGCATGCAATCAAATCACTCTTTAGGAAGAAATTTATATCTCTAATTTTTTTCATCAAAATAAAAAGAGAGAAAGTAGATTAATCATTTGGGATACATTTTTTAAAAGCCTAAAAAAATTAAAAACTCAATTAAACTTTTAAAATAGAAACCCCGACAATCAAAGAAAAGATTAATAATATGGAATTTTTAAAATTGAACTAACAAATTAATCTAGGAGTTATTTAGATAGTTTATAAGCCATTAGATAATTTGATTTTAAAAGAAATGTGGAAAACTACATTACCAATATAAAAAATGTAAGAGGAAATTCCACCAAAAATTAAGAAATAAATGATATCAGAAACTCATTTGCCCAACTGAATGTCAATAAAACCAACAAATTAGGTGAATGAAAATTTACAAAAACATAAAATACTGGGATTAACAGAACAAAATACAAAGAATTTAAACAATCTAATATCAGGAAACTGAATTGAACAATCCATGAGTGGACTACCAAAGAAAAATCCCAAGACCAGATAGTAAAATCTAGCAAACAAAGAAAAATTCCTTTCAGTATTGCACAAAGTATTCACCAAAAAAAGAGAGGAAGGGTCCCTACCAAGTTTCTTCTATGACATAAATATGGTCTTGATACATAAACCAGGGAGAGTTTAAAAAAAGAAAGAAAACTGTAGACCAACATCCCTAATGAATATAATTGCAAAAAATGTAAATGAAATTAGCCAAGAGGCTACAGCCTCACAAAACTATCACAAAGATTATACACCATTACCAGGCTAGTTTGATAGCAATAATGAAGGGCTGGTTCAATATTAGGAAAATTATCTACATAACTGACCATATTAATCACAAGAATCAAAATCATGATTTATCAACAAATGTAGAAGAAAAATTTTGAACAAAATACATGACCTATTTCTTTTTTAAAAACTCTAACAATAGGGCGGAGCCAAGATGGCGGAGTAGAAAGACTCACATTTGCTGGCTCCGAACCCACAGCCCATGGATTTCCTGTAAAAAGAACTCCCAACAAATTCTGGAACAGTGGAAGCTGCACAGAAACACAGAGAAGGAGATTTCCGTTTCAGAGAGCCCTGAAAAACTGACCCCAGGGGTCCATCGCGCCCCGGACAGGAGTGGAGCCCTCCCCTCCCTCTGCCCCGGCCACGCGGCACTGAGAGGAGTGAGCAGATCTGGGCAGGCTTCAGGGACCGTAATCTCCGGGGGCCCCAAAGGTCCCTCCACCCACAGACGCACAGGTCAGTGAGAGAGACGGGCTGAGAGGGGAGAGGGGTATCTCCGGGACTCCGACCCTCTCGGGAGGCTGCGGCTGCGGCTGCGGCAGAGGCAGCAGGTGGCCAGAGGCTCCCAGAGCAGGCAGGAGCTCCACAGCACCTCCATTACAAAAGGTCTCTGCATAAACCCCCTGAGGGAACTGAGCCTGAGAAGCGGCCCTGCCCCCACCTGACAACCAGTAGATAAGCTCCCATTGAAGAGCAGTCAGGCCTGCCGCCAAAAGCCCTGAGGCTGGGGAGCAGCATTTGAATCTCAGACCCCAAGCACTAGCTGGACAGACCTAGGCCAGGGGT